>CM037093.1:29872893-30560453 GCA_020916435.1 Oxytropis ochrocephala | reverse complement strand
TATATGACCGTTATAACAGACATGATTTATAAAACAGATAAACATTAATATTTCTTCCTTCTAGTGTATACTTGCAAGGGTCTAACAATGCCTCCTCCTTTAGAATTAACCTTGTCGCCAAGGTTGAACTGAGGAAACTCAAGCTTTATTATACGGACCTCCTCCCAAGTAGCATCCTCGATAGAACATCCTATCCATTTGACCAAGACTGCCAATGTCTTGACCTCGCTTTTGGATGATTTTGCTTTGTATTACCTTTTCTCGTTCATAGTCCTTGTCGTTCCTCAGCCTCCTGTAAAGCATTCTCAACTGGATGATCTCCAATAGCAAGTTTGAGTTGAGACACATGGAACATAGGATGTATGCGTGCTATTTCTCGGAAGGTTCAGCTTGGAATGCCACATCTCCTATTTGCTTAGTGACCTCAAAAGGACTATAATACCTAGCCGATACTTTCAGATGCGCTTTAATAGACATAGAACTTTGCTCGTGGTCGTTTAATTTAAGGTAAACCTTATCACCCACCTTAATTGGAGATTGTTTCCTATGAAGTGTCGCATACTTACTCATCCGGTCTCGCTCTTTGTAGGTATACTTTCAACCGCTTCGAGGCATCCATCTCGAGTAAATAGGTCTCTGAGCCACTGCTTTCTACAATAATTTCTCCCGATGTATCTAGTGATGGTAGGGGTGGCCCGCCATATACTATTTCAAAAGGGGTGGTCTTTGTAGAGCTCGAAACCGGTATTGTACCAAAGATTTCGCCATGGCGCATAATCTAGCCATCCTCGGGTTGTTCACTACAAAAGCATCTTAGGTAAGTCTCTAAAATCCTATTGATTACTTCGCTTGACCGTCGCCAGGATGATAAGTCGTGCTCATTTTCGCTTTGGTACCTTGCCTTTGAATAACTCTTGCCAAAAACAACTTAGAAACAAAGGGTCTCTATCACTTACTATGGAAATAGGCACACCATGTAATGCACACCATGTAATCTCACCACCTCTTTTCAAGAACACCTCACTACGGCTTTGGCTGTAATGGGTGTTTCGAGAGGTATGAAGTGGATGTACTTGCTTAGCCTATCAACTACTACTAGAATTACCTCATATCCCTTTATCTTAGGTAGTTTAACTATGAAGTCCATACTAAGGGCTTCCAATATAGCTTCGAGGGACGTGGATAGTCGCAACAACCCTATCGGGGGAACTAGCTAGATATTTGTGCTTTTGGCATACTTGACAAGCTGCCACATAGTCGGTAATTGTAGCTTATATACTCTATTGATAACTCTATTTTATATAGAGTTATTCATCTATTTTAACTTAGGTTATTGTTTATTTTCAAATACATTAATATATAAATATAGCTTATTTATTAAGAAACAACATTTTAAGGATTCAAATGGATTAGGACAAGAAACTAGGCAAAATGCACATATCTTGTTAGGTTTGATGTTTTGTTCAAAGGTAACTACTTTAGGAGTGGAAACACCGCCAACACCAGTGAGTGGAAACAATGCCAACACTAGGAGTGGAAACACCGCCACACCGCAAAAATCTAGCGCTTGCACCAAAACATCCAAGGACCATTTTGATGCTTCCACACTTGAATTGTGACGCCATGCCTAGTCACCGGAGCAGAGCCACTTGCGTAAGTCTCCGCGATAAACATAAAAATCAAGTCTGCAAGGCTCACTTATCCCAAAAGACATACGGCACTTCTCCATTGACCTCCCTTGTGTTCTCCATGCAAGCCACCAAACCTCGAGCTACTTGCTTGATTGGTTGTCTACAACTAACCATGGTTGGTCCCCGCTGATCTTTCGCGCCAAAGGAAACCCTCAAGGGAGGAAAGCTGTGCCTATAAATAGAGGCCATATCTTCACTTACAAATCATCCTTCATCCTTCATTTGTATTTCTTCATTTGTTTCTCGAAAGGATCACTTAGTTTTAGTTTAGTTTAGTTTAGTTTTAGTTTTTCTTTACGCTTCTCAAGAGAAGGAAGGTAAGGAGGTGCTTGACAACCACTCCCTTCACTTCTACTTGAAGGAAACTTGTGTATGAACTCATCTTGTACTTCAACTTGGGAAACTCATGCAAAAGATCTTCTATTTGAGTAATCTCTATCATTTTAAGTTCTTTTGCTATATTACTCATTTGATTATGCTCTTTGCAAATTCTTTCTATTATATTATGAGTAACACGAGCTAAATTCCCTTAAGTTGAGATGTTATAACCTTGTGATGAACTTCTAAGTATGTTATTATGGTTTATGTAGTGTATGCACTTTAATTCTTGTGTAATACTTCTTTCAAAGCTTATTCTGAATTGATCACTTTAGAATAGGTAAACTTGTGGCAAAGCAGATATGGGCTACATTTATGAACTCAAGAATTAATAGGAATGAGTGTTTGTAACATCAACTTGTTAAACTTGTTTTAATAAGGATTGATTGTTAAAACCATGTTAAGTCCTAGACATAGGATAACATAGTTCCTAGGGTGATACAAAGGGGGAGGTTAAAAACAAGAGTGAACCTATTTAGCATGCCTAGACATAGGAAGCTTGTAATGAAATCAAGAAAGTGTCACAGCACACACTCATGCAACTACATTCAAAGTGTTCCTACACCGTGATACTCCACTAAAACACTTAGTAAGTGATTTACTTGGTGAAAACATCTCAACTACTTTATCCAATTGATTCTCTTACACTCTTACTCGCTTATATTGTTTTTACTTACTTTGAAAAACTCCAAACAATAAAATAGTGCACTTAGATGTAGCCGATAGAACTAGCTTTCCTTTGTAGTGTAACCTCCCTTGTTCTAAGGTATAATGTACGTGGTAAAGCAGGATCCTTAGTGAGGTCTAACTTGATTTTTTAAGTGTGGGATCTTGTTCTACCTCCTCATCAATAGTTTCACTGCTTTGCCAATTGAGAATGCTAACAAAGTTGTGCTTCTAACTCACCACATGGTCTTTACTGCCATTATCATGGTCAAGCTTCTAACTCACCACATGTCGCTTTAAGGATACCGGGTAGTGCCTACAAGGTTACCGCCATGGTGCTCAATGTGTTCTCATCTTCATATCGCCTAGAGAGGCATCAACCACCTTGTCAGGAGCCCTTCTTATAGATAATGTCAAAATCGTGAACCTAGAGCTTTGCTATCCAGCTTTGGCCGGTTTTGAGATATAATTTTCTCGCCTAAGAGGAATTTTAAGCTCTTATGGTCTCAGATAAACCAGTAAACTTATTACCTATCAAGTAAGGCCTCCAAAGGATTAATTGCTAACACTAATGCCATAAGTTCCTTTTCATAGGTTGACTTGGTGAGAGATTTGTCGACAATGCCTTACTAAAGTATGCTATAGGCTTCTTATGTTGAGTAAGGATCGCACCTAGTCCGAGACCTGATGCATCACATTCTATGCTAAAAGGTTCACCAAAATTTGGCACGGCAAGGACAAAGGCAAAGTGGTTACAACATGTTGGAGGTCTATAAAGGCTTGAGTGCTATCCTCTGCCTACGTGAACCGACCTTTCTTAAGTAAGTTTGTGAGGGGCCTAGCAATATGGCCATAAGTGGTTGACAAACTTCCTATGGTAACCAAAGAGACCTAGAAACCCCTAAGAGCTTTGATTGATTTAGAACCGCCAATCGGGTGATTGCTTCTACCTTTGGGGGATCCATAGACACTCCTAGTTTGCTAATAACATGACCAAGGTATCTTACTACTCACACTTCTTTAAGTTGGCATGAAACGAGTTAGCCTCTAAGGTGTGCAAGACTTGTCTTAAGTGCTCTAGATGTTCCTTCCAAGTCTTACTATAAACTAGAATGTCATCAAAAAGACTAGGACAAATTTTCTAAGAAAGTGGCTCTGAGAGTCTCATTCATGGTGTGTTGAAGGTGGATTTGAGCATTAAGTGAGGCCAAATGGCATCACTAGTGGGTTTCATAGCTGACCCCGTGTGTTCTAAAGACTGCCTTGTGTATGTCTTGCTCATCCATCCTAATTTGGTGATATCCAAAATTTCTAAGTCAATCTTAGAAAAGTAAGTCGCTTCCTTCTAGTTCATCTAAAAGTTCGCTTCATAATGTGTATTGGAAATTTATCCGTATAGTTGCTTGTTTAGAGCCCTATAATCCACACAGTACGCCAGACCCATCCTTCTTCTTAACTAGAATCACCGGATCGAATACGGGTCGTTACTTGGTCTAATTATGCTCGCTTTAAGCATTTCCTCAACCTCGTCTCTCAATCTCGCTTTTTTGTAAATGTGGGTACCTATATGGTCCTGACATTGATAGGATCCTCCCTTGTTTGATTGGAATCTTATGATCTATAACTCTCTTAGGGGTAGATCCAGAGGTTCAAGAAACACTTTAGGGTATTGTTCAACAAGGAGGTGATATCAAGAGGCATGGTGTCACATGATGTACTAGCTAGGTGGTATGCCGATGGTTCATACTTGTCCTTATTGTTCCAAACTACAGCCATAACATCTACCTCTACAAGTCTAAGTAATTGCTCTGTGTAAAAGTGGACTTACCGAGACTAGTGGTCTCCTTTGATTTCTACCTGGCCCTCGAGGGAGTAGGAACTTCATAGTCAAATTCTTCCAATTAGCTTGCACCTCACCCAAAGTAGCTAGCCAAGATACTCCCAACACCATATCTACTCCACCCAATTCAAATATGAGCGCCCGCTGAGGCAAAATCCCTAGCAATGTTTTGATGTTCAACAAACTTCAAGGACGAGAAGCTTAAGGTTTCGATCATATGTATTACTAATGCTCTTGTTGAGTGATTTATAAGAACGGACTTCAAATCATTCTCAACAAGATATCCGCTATGAGAAGCATCAATTCTAAGAGAAAACAGAAAAGAAACATTGCCTACACTACTACTAGAAAGGAAGCTTTTTCAAGCATGTGAGGATCAAGTCAAGAACCACTTGGAAATCTTGGAAGAATTCTCGCTGAGAAGATTCATCTTGTGAAATGGCAATATGAGAAGAACATCTAAGAAGATCAAGCATGAGAAGAGTCATGACAAAGAAAATTGAAGAAGATGGGATGCAATATCGTTAAGAAGAGTCATGATCATATGAATCATGTTAAGCAAGAGTCATGAACCCGAGAAGCGGTCATGACAAGAAGAGTCATCATCCTTAAAGTATCAAGATCAACATGAGAAGATTCATCTCGAGAAGCCTCATCTTCAACTTAACAAGTCATGAGAAGAATCACAAAGGAGAAGCGGTCACCGTGAGAAGCGGTGATGACAACAGAACAACCCGGGCCGCAGTAAAAGCGTAAACTTGAAAGTGATACCAGCGCCGCCTTGCAACGGCTTAGTTTTTGATGCAACGAATAGAATTCTTGGACCAGAGTTAAAGGGCAACAAAATCTCTATATAACAACAACTCGTCTTCATTGATCTTCAAGAGAGTGAATTAAACTTCAGCTATCAACCTTCTCACACATTCAAGTTTTCTCTCTTCCATACTCAACTACTTTTAAACCGTATGGGATTCATCTTTCTCTCGAGTATGTATTAAGTCTTGTGTTGTAAATCATTCATGTATATCCTATATATATGTCAACCAAGCTCTAAGTAATCCCAAAACCCTTGTAATCAAAGAACCTTGAATAGTGAACCTTCTCAAGTAGCACGTGTTGCTATAGACTTGAGAAGTGAGTGCTTTTGTGTTAAAAGCAGCCTAATAATAGCTTTGGAGAAGTCTATTAGTGGAGTATACAAAGAGATAGAGTCGTGAGAAGAAAATTACCAAGAGCTTTCAACTTGTGTGAAGTGTGAAAGTGTAAACTATTTGGAAAGTAGTGGAAAATCTCACCGGGTGTGAGGAGTGAGTAGCCCATGTTATTGTGATGCGAAATTGATCAAGAAGAACTCGCAATCAACACACGTGACAACCAAATGTAAGTTAAGGCGTGAGTTCCTTTGCATAGCCATCATCAAGGGTCGAGTTTAATTACTTGGATATTTTAAATCATTTCATCACCAAATTAAATAAATCACCTTTCATATGTCGATCGCTTATCAAGGAGCAAATAAGGAGCATTCAAGACAACTCTAGACCTTCCACCATCATTGAAAAAGGAGTTACATGGTCGATAGAATAATGTCATTTTATTACTTGTCTTTTCATTTCCAGCTTTAAATAAGCTAATATTAGCACTATGTTTTGCCTATATATATGCCATGTATGCCGGTCATTCGAGATATAGAAATCGCTTTAAGAACATAGAATTTGTGTCTACATTTTCGAAAGGTTATTTGCAAGCGCCGCTTCGAGAATAATCCGATTAGCTCAATTGGTGTTGAGTGTTAATCTCTTTGTTAAACTATTGGTGTAGTTTAACATTTCCTATCCCTTGCTATTCCACTAAAACTATCCAAAAACACTTAGCGTAATTCGACTAATACGGGTTGTACCTAGTACATTCGATATTGGTTGTTTGCTTCCGCTAGCCTTACGAATTGAAGCACTCTAATTGTGATCATATTGTTGGGTGAACCACTATAAATCCATGTGTTATTTATCGCTTTAAGTACTTAGTTTACTTGCTTGAGAAAACTCCTCTCGAGGAGAGATTTTTTGAAAACCCGAGAAGAGTTAATTCTGGCCATTCTCAGGTACAACTAGAACAAGAGTTTTTCAACCCTTCTCAGAACTTTTCAAAGACTATAAAATGTTTTGAAACTCTTAACAAGTGGTCTACAAACTTATTATATCTTTCACAATAAGACTCTACTTAAAACAATCGGGAAGCAATCATGAGAAGAGTGAAGAAGTTTTGAATGATCCTTCTCGCTTCTACATAATCGTGAAGACTATTCAATCACCCTTCTTGACTCATCTAATTCATTAAGAGGATTGTTTCAGATAACACATAACACTTCACTCTCCCGATTCTCAAGTATACTTGTGAATCAAAGTTCTTTTATTTCAGAAAATTTAAAAGTGGTCACAATTCCAACCCCATTCCTTGTGACATCAGACTTCAAGCGCATCCACCGTAAAATGTGTACGCATCTATAGTAATGGGAACTCCCGCATTTGCCCAAGGTGTTGCGCTTTATTACCATCCCCAAGCCTTACATTATGGACACCAAGCGCCACATTAACAATCCCAATCGCTTCACAAGCTCTCGAGAGATAAAGTTATGGGTAGCCCCATCATTAATGAGAATAACGATGATGATGCCATTGATTATAGCCACCACTTTCATCGCTCTAGGTCGAGTTAAGCCTTTGTAGCAAAATGAGAGAGAGAGAGATGGAGTTGAATTATTCTTCACCGTTATCAAAGATCCTTTGGTATTACTCGCTCGCGGTCCAAAACCACGATTTCGCCTTCCTCGCTGATATCTTCATTGTCTCCCGTGATCATTACACGTAAGTTTCCTCCGCATAACGATATCCGTGGTTGTATGGTGCTCCACACGAGAAACAGAGCTTCTCCTTCCATCTACGAGCATGCTCGCTTTTGGAAATGAAGCGAGTCCCGCTTTGCTCTCAAGGCTGGAGGTCGACGCCTAGCCGTGTTGCTCGTGATTTGACGAAGATGTAGAATTAGTCGAGGTGGACTTTGAAATTGCCGAGAATCGCACTGGGCGCTCTTGACCCATTTTGATCATCGCAGAACTCGGTGCTTGTTAGAATGCCCGCGCTACTAAACGAGAGTCTTTGTATCGGCTTGATGAAGGAATCAAGCTATGAGGTCACAAGCAGCGCTTTCTTCCACATGGCGAGCCAAAGAGAGAGCTTGTACGACTTTCTCCGCTGCGTAAGACGCACCATGTCGCGAATGGACTTGGCGCAAGCCATCGAGGAAATATCCGAGCATAATGTGCTCGCGTGCCTCTCGCCAACTAACAACAATTCGAATCGCGATATACTCGCTGACGGCACTCGCTGTCGTGATAGCGTAGAGGCGCTCATGGATCGACCTTGAGCGCACCTCCAAACCGCTGCGCACTGCTCTCCGAGAAAATTTCCTGTGAAGGATCTTGGACATCATCAGCCCAAAGATTGGAACCGCAGTATAGCGCCACCTTCCATGCATATGAGGGCGAAGTTTCGCTTCTCGCATCTTCGCACTCAGAACTCAAAAAAACTTCCTTGCACGTGTTAACCATGCCAAGGGGTCGCCACCCTCGAAGGCTAGGTAGCTCCACCTTCTTTGTCCAAGCCTTTGTGATGTCCGTGGTGTCTCTCCAAAGGATATCGATGATTGGGGTTGTGGGATTGTCCTTCTTGTTGACTGTAAGATCATTCTGGGTGGTTCTTGATGGTTCTTGGGTGGGTCTTTGTTGTTGTTGACATTAGAACTCACTGTGTGTGGTGTGGCAGCTGGTATTTGGAGCCCCTGAATAGTTTTCATGAGGTCCTGAAATTGAGAATCCATTTTCTTGTTGATAGAAGAGTTTTCGGAGCCAAGTTGCTGCAGTTGTGTGTTGATGTCCATACTCAACTCGTCAAGTTTCTTGTTGAATGTAGTTTCAACCTCTATCAACCTTTCTTCCATCTTCTTCTCGAGGTTTGCAACATCTTCGCCATGGTTCGCGGCAGGGTCGGACCAATTGTTAGAGCTGCAGTAAAGAACTTGTGGATGACACTCTCTGGTCACCACAAGGTTATGTTATTAGCCACACAGCAAAAGAAAGAAAAGATTATTACACTGATGCCTCTAGCACCACCACGGACTCTATCAGTGAACTCTAAACCTATGGGATTGAACAGTGGTCATCAACCAGTCATACCCTCCTTTATATACTAGGAGAGAAGAGCAAGGGTCTCACACAATGACTATCCTCTAAGCTAACTACCTAACAACCTTAACTAACTTGATAACAAAATTTTAAACCTAAAACTAATATATGACCGTTATAACAGACATGATTTATAAAACAGATAAACATTAATATTTCTACCTTCTAGTGTATACTTGCAAGGGTCTAACATGACATAACTGGACTTTACACTCTCAACACAATGGCATGGCGGAGAGGAGGAATAAAATTGTTTTAGACATGACAAGAAGTATGTTAAATAAAAATATTTGCACACAAGCTATGGTGTGAAGCTTTCACCACAACAACTTATGTACTGAACAAGTTCTTACAAAGAGATTGAAACCGAAATTCCAGAAGAGTTATGGACAGACAAGAAACCAAGGGCAAGTCATTTTATGGTCTTTGCTTCTCTTTGCTTCAAGTATGCATCAGATGCTATGAGGAAGAGACTTCAAAACAAGAGTGAAGCTACAATATTAGTTCATTATCACCCTACTAGAGCCTATAGGTTGTACAATCCAGTACCCAAATAAGTGGCTACATATATATGGTTTTATAGAGCCTTTATATTCTCTCAGATCTATGCCAGTATCACTAGGGATCAATGGCCTTGTAAATCCTCCATGCTACCATCCTTGTTATGTCTCTTCCTATGTCCTCATCACTTGGTAAATAAAACTAGTAAGAAGTAAATTAAAGGTAAAAAGCACTTAGAGATGAAGTATTCTGATATGTGGTAAAAAGCGTTTTAGGTAAAAAGGGAATTTATTTAAGGAAAAAGAATAAATAGTAGTTATATATTTTTTGGTAGCAATATATTCTATGATGGGGTATACTTTCAGCATCATTGTAAGCAAACACAATCCATCATCCAGGAAAGGTTACTAATGGCACACATAACCATGTACCAGAAAAACCAGATAAATCATAGTAAACAGTATGCATAGCTAATATAGCTTTTAAAAATTTATACAAGTAAAAATTTAAAAGAAATAATATAAAGTAAAAAGAATGGAAAATATAAGGTTACATTGTATTCTTGGTCCCTTATATTTATCATCGGTTTGAATGTAGTTCATCTTTTATTCTCTATTTTGAGACCATTTTTTTATCTTAGAAAATTATACTAAAATGGGTTTTTCGCCTGTTTTGTTACTAACATCAATAGTTTTTGCTTATTTTTGCCTCTTATCATTAATTTTGCCAAAAATTATTCTTATATTTTCTTACTATCTATATGTTTAATTTTGATTTGGTAAAACACATACAACCAAATAAGAGAGGCACCAAAATAAAAGAGGAAATAAAATGGTGGCTCACTTTCCATTTTCTTCTAAGACTCTGTTTGGTAAAAAGTAGCGGATAGCGGATGAGCGGATGAGCGGATGAGCGGATAGCAGATATCGGATAGCAGATAGCGGATGAGCTAGCTGATAGCAATTGATGTGTTTGATAAAACTAGCGGTTGAACTAGCTGATAAATGTAAAATGACATAAAAAGATTTATTTATTTAATTCATGATTACATTTATTTAATAAGGATAGAGAAGAAATTTAAGAAAATAACAAGGGTAAAATGCCAAAAAGGAGACGCTTATCCGCTAGCGCTTTTTGAAACGTTACTTGAAGTAGCGCTGAAAAACGCCAAACGCTACCCGAAAAACGCTAAACGCTACCCGAAAAACGCTAAACGCTAGTGCTTACCAAACATGTGTACTCTTCACCCGCTAGTTCCATCCGCTACTTTCATCTGCTATCTGCTAGCGGATGGCACGCGCCAAACAGATCCTAAATAGTGGTAAAAAAAATATTTTTCATACAAGCCTATAATTATATTCTTTTTCTTGTTCTATGCCCCCTTTAGAAAATAATGGAACAATAAATTTTCCTCTCCTTCTTTCCTTTTCCTATTTTTTAACCAAGCATACTTTAGATTAAATAGAAGTTCATTATTTTCTTAATGCGTGATAGCAAAGTTATGTATATAACCATTGGTAAAAATTATGTATATAATTAAATTATTTTATTCAATTTTAATTTAAACAAACAAATCTATATCTCAGATCTATATCTATATATTATACATTCATGAATATCCTCTTTGGTCGACTACTCATGAACAACTTATTCTCATTGGTCCAGCTGTACTAAACAATCCAACGTGGACTTTGTAACGCCCCAAATAATTTAATTATTTATTTAAATAAATTATTTAGGTATTTTATTGGTATAATTATATTAAAATAAAAATATGGTATTTCATTTAAATCAGGGAGTGGTGTTAGTAATTAAGTAAGTGGTAGAAAGAGACCCGTGACCCAAGAGCCCAATGATATAAGCACTAGGGTTAGAGCCAATTGCTCATTTAGAGAGCAAAAGAGAAAAAGAGAGAAAAGAAAGAGGAGACGTGAGGAGAGAAGAGGAAGAAACGGCGCAAGGAGGAGAGAAAGAAGTGAGGCGCACCAAAGGAGGAGGAAGAAGGCTAGGGTTTGCAATCTTCCAAGGCTAGGATTTGTGATCATCTAAGGCTAAGGTAAGGGTGGGGTTCTATCTCTATAATAGGGTGTAGGATGAGTTTTATGTGGGAGATTAGGACCTTTGATGTTTCTTGACTTTGTTTGGTGCCTATGTGATGTTTGATAAAATGTATTTGGTAGGATGTACAAATTATTTGATGATTGATGATTATGCCCTATGTCACGCCCACCTAGGCACCGCTTTCATAAATGCGGGCGCCCACTAGGCGCCATGTTGTTAATTGTCAGTGTTGCCAGAATTGCATGTTGTCAGATTTGTCGTGGTCAGTAATTGGTCGTGGTTGGTCAGAATTGGCCGTGGTTGGTCGTAATTACATGTTGATGTATTTGGTCGTGGTTGTCAGATTTCAGATCAGAATTGCATGTTGCCAGATTTGGCCGTGGTTGTCAGATTTGTTGTGTTGTTGTAATTGCATGTCACCAGATTTGTCAGGTTGTTGCATTTGATGTGTCACAGAATTGCATGTCACAGATTTGGTCGTGGTTGTTGTATTTGGCCGTGGTTGTTGTAATTGCATGTCACAGAATTGGTCGTGATTGGTCGAATTGGTCGATTTGGTCGTGGTCACCCAGAATTGCATGTTGTCAGAATTGTTGTGTTACCGCAATTATTGTGTTGCGCTTTTGCGCCGCCAATCGGGCGCCAACAGGTGTTGTTCGCGCCCTATGTCAGGTTGCCACCAGCGCCATGTTGTTAATTGGTCGTGGTTGTCACAGAATTGCATGTTGTTGTATTTGTCGTGGTTGTCAGATTTGTCAGATTGTCAGAATTGCATGTTGTCAGATTTGTCGTGGTTGTCGATTTGTTGTGTTGTTGTAATTGCATGTCAGTGATCAGATTTGGTCGTGGTTGTCAGAATTGCATGTTGTCAGATTTGGCCGTGGTTGGTCAGAATTGCATGTCAGTCAGATTTGGTCGTGGTTGTTGTATTTGATGTATTGTCAGAATTGCATGTTAACAGATTTGGCCGTGGTTGTCGATTTGTTGTGTTGTCAGAATTGCATGTCACCAGAATTGGTCGTGATTGGTCAGAATTGTCGGTTGTCAGAATTGCATGTCACCGGAATTGCCGTGGTTGCCGCAATTGTTGTGTTGCGCTTTGCGCCGCCACCGGGCGCCGCCAGGTGTTGTTTGTCGCCCCATGTCGTGTTGCCCCCGAGTGCCGCCAGGTCGTATGGCGCCCGCGGTCGTGTTGCCTTCGCGCCATTTCTTGTCGCTTGGGGCGCCCATGTGGTCGCCCCATAGTTGTGGTGTGTTTTCGTGTGTCCGTAGTGGCTCGGGCACCGCTGAATGATAGACTAACCTCATAGGTGTCGTGGGTCGGGTGTTTTGGTGTAGGGGAATGCCACAACCGTGATGTGGCTATTCGTAATTAAGGTGATGAGTCTATGACCAAATTGATGATGTTAGTGTTGTTGTGTAAGTTGTTGTTGTTGGTGTGATTGTATAAATCGTGGTTGTTATTGTTGTTGATTGCGTTTGGTGCATGGTTCATGGTGTCACATGCATGTCATGCTCAATAAAATTGGTGATGAACGGTACCGCATGTCATAGTGATGTCCCCTTGGTGGTTGTATGTTGATGATTCCATGTATTAACGATGTTCCTTGGTAGTTATAATTTGCGTTTTCCTTGGTCGTATGCCGATGTTGTTATTACGCCGATAGTTAGTTGTCGTGACTTCAGCATATTGCCTATCGATAGGCTATTATATTGATTGATATCTCACCCTTCGCTTGAATGTTACCCCCTATGTTGGTAACGCAGTGATAGCGAGTGAAGGCTTGTCTACCTTCGCCAGCTGAGCTCTGTCGTCGCGCCCGATACGTAGCACTCAGGGGGAAACGAACACTAGTTTTATTAGTTGTTTTAATTACTTGGTTGCTGGATTTTAAATTGATGATGTTATGATTATACTATATTCCGCTGGTAGTGATAGAATTAATGTTATGTAGACTAAACAGTGTTTTTGGGGTTCGCCCCATTAATGACGTATATGTATCACGCTGATTTTATTTGGTGAATTTTAATATTAAAATCGTGAATGTCTTATTGGGTGAATGTATCCCTTAAGCGGTGTAGTAGAAAATGTTTTTGAAAACTCGATCTTCGCTTTTTAATTTACCGGTAGAAAAAGGGGTGTTACAGACTTCCATTACACACATCAGCCAAATAATCAGATTACAATTCAAACCAATAAATAATAAAACCGCCTGACATTATATCTAATTCAAATCAAATAAAAACAGTCAACACATTCAATTTAAATTAACTTATATATGTCCCCTCACTATACATGCCTAATACCAATTCAAAATTATATGTCAACCTTAACACTGCTGACCAAAAATTACGTAATATCATCCGTATTTAATGTTGGGGCTCTAACTCTTTTCCATCTTCAACCAGAGAAATCATATCGTCACTGGACCTGCCCAATTGGTCCATTATTATCCTCCTTGCTATGAGTGTAGGTTTATGAAGAGAGGAAATGCAACAGTTTAACTCGAGAAGCATGTGAGACTTTCTCAATTGGCAATCAGATATGGAATTCATGGATTGTCTTTGCTGGGGAGAAGAAACACTTGGTATAGAAATAATTCTACTAGCCGTACTGATAGAGCCTTCATTGTTTCTTGTTTGGATAGAAAATTTCAGTTGAGTTTTTCTTTCTTTCAAATGTAAAAGCTACCATCTTTCTCTTTTCTTTCAATAGCTTCTTCAAGCTACTAATCTCCATGGACTCCTACAAATAACACTTCAAAGTCTCATGATCCAACTATCTCAAACATAAGGGTGGACAATGGAACAATAATTTTTCCTCTCCTATCCCCATTTTTTTTAAATCCAAACATACTTTAGATTAAAAAGAAATTAATTATTTCTTAAATGAGTGATAACAAAATTATGTATATAATTATTGTCAAAAAAATTGTTTATATAATTCAATTATTTCATTCAATTTTAGTTTAGACAAGCAAATAGAAAATGCATTGATTTTAGAAGGTGATTAATTGAGATTATAAATGATTGTCAAAAATATAATACTTGTATGTAACGCTTTTACTAGTTTATAAAGTGTTCGTACAAAGACGCTAACATTCTTTTTTTACCATTTAAGCACTTTATACGTATATCGCCTCGCATCAAAGAATGATGTACAATTCTTCCGAAGGGAAATGTGCCTACGCTTACACAATAATAAAAAAAGTTGTATTTACCGGAGTTCGCCAAGGGTGTTGGTGTTTTGGTATTTAGTATTAATTTTAAATACCACAAATAATTTAACCTTTTTAAAAAAGTTAAACTAAAAATATTAGTACTATTAAAATAGAAAATAATGTGGGTCACGTAAATATATATTCTTCAATTAATATTACAGCATCCATCTGGTCGAGAAATGCATTTTGGCAATAGAGATTTACTCATTATAATTGATGGTCTTCCTAATAATTGAAGTGAACTTCAATTTACATTACGCATCCATTGGGTCACAGAAAAAATTAGGGGTTTAAATTTTCTGACTTCTCCTTGACCTCCATACCCCCATAATAAGATTTAATACCAAAATACCCTCGCTATTTTCGCAAACTTCCCGAATCATCACTAAGAAGGTAAATCCGTAGTCATTTTTTTTTTTTTAATTTTCCGGATTTATATTATTTGATGTTTCCTAAACATCAATAGGAGATGATTCCGTAAACTTTCCGTAGTTGGAACGCTTTTTGTTTTTTATTAAGGGCAAAGTTGGAAGTTTGGCACAAAAGGGGGTATAGGGTCTAAGTGGAGGGGTACAAAGATTAAAACCCAAAAGTTAGTACTATACAATTTACATTACGATGGGTCGGCTTCAATAATTGAAGTGAACTTTCCTCTTGCAACACCATCGCACGCTCGACGATCTCCAAGAAATACCAAGCTTACTTTCCGCTCACAAATGATAATATGGAACGAATTAACCAAAGCCCCCGTGCACCTGGCCTCCAAATAAGTGGTTTCTATAATGTATCGCTTTCAATGACCATGAGGATGCGATGAGGTTTGGCTAGCGGAACTCTCCATCTCCAATCCATTACAGATGATGGCACGGAGATACCATCGATTTATGAAGGGTTTCGCCTCATCTCATCTCGCATCCATTGTATAAAGTTAAATATAGGAGAGTTTCGCCTCATTTTTCTCACGCTCGGCAAATTTATTGTATTTCATAGTATGATTAGTGTTTCTATCCGCCATTTCGCATATTTCAAACTAATTATGCCGTAACACCTAGTAAAGTCAAGACCGCTTGTAAGTGGGTTTACCATTATTTACAAATCGATTTACTATGGGATCCACATTTCAAACGCTTGGTCGCACGGCTTACCATTTCGATGGGATTTTAAAGGAGAAATTACTATGGATCCATATTTCAAACGCTTGTTAAACGCTTGAAAATCATTCATGATTATGGTGTGCAAAGATGGTTGTTTATGCCGCTTTCTAATTTTTTCCATCCGTTATCGTTAAGTCACAATATGTTGATATGGGTATTTTCTTATTCTTGGTTTCGATTTGTTCAAGTTTTTTATACTTTTGCAATTATAAGGTGAGGAAAGCTTAAAAACATGAAGATGGGAAGTGAGAAAATATTTATAATGTCACTTTTGTGTTTGCATTTTGTTGGTTTGCACCACTAATTCTCGCTATTAAATTAAGAGAAATTGCTTATTCAATAGGCAAGGATGCCGACTTCCGTGTCTTCCAAATCGCTTGCGCACTCAAATCTTGCAGTTCAATTCTCAATGCTTTATTTGCTATGGATCGTGTCTTTTGATTACCAAAACTATATTAATTGATTATTTTCCAATGTCAATCGCTAAGTATCTTTTAGAAATGATTCTTTATTTCTTTATTTCTTTGGAAGGAATAAAGTTTTGCCTCGAGAATGCACTTATATATAAGATTGGTGAATTTTATTCAATAGGTGAATGCACTTATATATAGCAAATGCAAATTATGTCTTGGTTGTTACTTTCAATCGGATTTAAATATCACCAAAAATTAGACCGACATTAGATCCACTAATTTGGGGTTTTGTTTATTGTGTTATAATTAACATTAAAAGGGTGTTTTGAAATCCAATAATCAAGATGACACACACATTATTGAAAATCATATCTCGATTTTTCCTTTTACATATTTTATGTTTTGAAAAATATATCGATATTATTAATACCAAAGAAGAATTTACATCATCATCAATTGTAGAGGTATATAGATATTTTTGTTACATAGGTATTATATCATGAAAATTATTATTAGGAGGTGGATCAATTGTAAAAGTATATATCAATGTTTGTTATATCATGTACTATACCACAATTCTCAAATTAAGATATTTTTCTATCAATCGTAGACAAATTCATCAATTGTAAAAGTATATATCAATGTTTGTTATATAGCAATGTTTGTTCATTGTCATTTGGTTTGCCAAAGTTACTGAACTTATTGGAACTTCATAATTGTTGATCAAGAGTAACATACAGATAGGATACACAGTTAAAGTTTTGTCAATGTCACCTTTATGTCTATAAATAATAGAACCTCTTTTTAGATTAGCCAAATCTGCTTTGATATAAATTCATGATTGTTGATAATGAGCAATATACGATAGCAATATTCGGCGCGAGAAGACGAATATGGTCGCAAACATATTCCCGAAAGTCACAGAGAAGTGCGTGATGTGTATATGAGACCGTGATCGAACCGCATGTATTGGCCAAAGAAGGAGAAGACTAATTTAGCCGCAGCTTATGCTACCAATGTGGATTTTATGCGCAAGAAAATGTAAGTCGAGGAATGTGGATATGAATTTAAATAAGCCCGAATGTGGATTTTATTTAATTCCTGCTAGCTTCCTCTCGCAAGTTGGGAGGAAAACGTTGTATTTTCTCGGGGATCCACTATTTTGGGGTTTTGGTTATGGTGTTATAATTAAAATTAAAAGGATTGTCTATACTGAAGGAATTTATTTATAAACCGTTGATTTTAATTTTAAAACCGCAAGTTTAATATATAAACGCATAGGATGTAAATGCATAGGATTCAGTGTAATTAAAGGCCATAATGTAATTCCGTTAAAATCATTTGATTAAATGCATTTAAAGGCATAGGAATATTTTTAAATTGTAAATCACAGTCGATTGAATGGATTGAAACCGCAGTCGATTGACTTTTAAATTAAAGGCATATTTTTTTATTTATACCAAAACCGTAAGTGTGTAAAATGAGTTGGCGTGCCACGTATTTTCTTTGAGATGTGTGTGTCATTTTTTCATTGGTCCTATGTGGACGCTGACGTGTAAAACTCCTGAATTAATATAGTTATGATTACCAATGTTAGTTTTTTAATAAGAATTCTTGAGATATGATGAATAATATTGCTTTATATTATACATCTCACAAACTCACCGCCAAGTCACATTGCAACACTGGCGATCAATAAATATTGTTCATTGGTTGTTGTGTGTTCGAGACTTGATACCGGTAGGAGCCCAACAAATAACAATCAATGAGGTATTTGTTTTGATCTAAATTTCTATGAATATAGGTTTATAATGAGAAACACAACAATTTAACTCAGGAAGCATACATGTGAGACTTTCTCAATTGACAATCAAATATGGAATTGATGACCTAGTCTTTGTTGGGGAGAAGATACACTTGGTATAAAAGTAATTTTGTTGGTTGTACTGATAGATCCTTCATTGGTTCTGTTTGGATAGAAAATTTCAATGATTTGAAACTTTGGGTGATTTAAGAGACCGCTCTCCGACCATTGTCTATTAATGACTGAGTGTGAAAATGCTACGGGGTCAAAATTTATGATGACGATGACAAATGAATGGAAAGCTATGGAAAACATCCCTTTTCATGTTAAATTGAGGAAACTGAAAGCACCTATCAAGACACTAAATAAATATAAGCTTGGCAATATTGATAAGATGATATAGAAAATATTGACATGGCGTTGCACACTTGTAGTTGAATGGAAATTAAGTGTGATAAGAGGAAATTTGTTTTATTTTGCTTATCAAAAAAAAGTGTGATAAGAGGTGTTGGATTCAAAGATCTCTAATACTATTGAATGATCAAATGAAAAGGGATGTTTGTTCATTATGTAAATTTTTCGCGCTTTCTACATATATTAATCAATTTGATAGTTTTTCATACGCGCTACTAGATATCTCAGACGCTAATGTGTTGAAAGGGGTATGGATGACTTATATGAATGTTTGTGTCCACATAAGCTTAACTTGAAAGATTATTCCACAAAGACTGTTTTTGGAAATATTCAAGAGAAATTGGCCACTAATAAGGAATTATATTTGGCTCCATTTTACCATAGGTAGGTGATTGCATATTTGAACGAATTGGTAATACATTTTCCTTTGTTTGTTTGTTTGTTTCTTATTTTATGTTTACCAATGTTGTAATGACATTGGCAACCAAGTTGCCCTACTCTATTAAGCCATTGAGGTCATGAAATAAGAGATGATAAAGTTCCAAGAATAAGTTTCAATTGAAGAGATAAAATTGGAAAAATAAATTCTCTATCTATTATGATTGATGGTACAATAGTATTATATACAAATGTTTAACTATAGTTAACTTTAGTTAATCGCATTGAAAAATTAACTACACATGTAACAACTTCTAAACTAATTTAGTTAAGTTAGTTAGACACTAACTAACTTCTAAACTAATCTAACTAAGTTAGTTAGACACTAACTATATCTAATAGTCCCCCACAAGCTAGAAGTTATTCACAATAGAAAAGTACATCAAGACAAAAGAAAATTACATCGAGAAATGTCTAATGCTATAACACCGGGATCATTACATGAGAATGTAGCATAGGAGATAACCACCAAGCCTCCACAATATGAGCCATGAAATTGCAAAGAATGCAAAACACATGCTTGCCCCAATTAAATTCTCTTCATGAATACTTGAAAACCTTCACAGCTTCCATTAATACATCACTTGCATCATGGAGGGCAATGTTTAACTAAAGGAATCAAGGTGGAATGAACAAGTTGCCTCAAATGCCTGAACTCCATTGATTGTATATTCTCCATTAATGCAACAACAACAGAGTGCACATCCAAACTTTTAAAAAATGAATCCCCAATAGTTGTTGACAGAGTGCACATCCAAAAATGTTTGAACTCCATTCCACAAAACAATATGCTAATTTGTAGCATGTACAAAAACCCCTAATGAAAGGCATAGAATCAAATCGCAAAATCGAGATGATGAAGAAAGGCGATGCAAGAACACCGATCCATAAATGACGAACGCGAAATTAAATCGCTAAACGTAACTAATTCATGTTGATATTAGATATGAAAATACGATTCAAGATCGAAACATAATCGAAACTCGAATCCAAAATAAAATTGGAACTCCGCTTCAGATCACAATCATCGAGAATCAGAATGAAAGGAGGACAATGAAGCGAAATCGCAAAACTGATGTGCAAGAATCGCAAACAGAAATGATGATTACCGATACATGAATGACAAACAATTTGCGTCAAACGAATTAGAAATGTAACTAACGAAAGCAAGTTGCACAAATCCAAACTCTCAAGAAGCGAGGAAGGAGAAAACACAATTCTGATTGAAAAGCTTAATGATAGATCATAATCGATTCAAAGAATTTGTGAAATCGAAATTGGGAAAACACAAAAAAAGAAGAAGAGGAAATAGATTCAAAAATGCGAAATTGAAACAAGAAATCAGAACCAGTGAGCAAATCAAAGAAAACAACGCACAAAGGTCGAATATCAATGAGGAAGAAGTTGAAATTGACCGAATCATGAACCAAAAGATACGAGAAAACAAGAGGAAAAACTGGAAAAAGAAAAGAATGGAAAAGAAACTAATAAAATGAATATAAAATTAAGAAATTTCTTATCATACCGCAATGAGCCCCATTGTTTATGAATTGCAAACTAATAGAAGACATTCGCGTGAACACAATGGAGGAATCATCGATGAGAAAGGAACGCGGAAGCTATATCGCTCTGATACCATATTAAGCCATTGAGGCCATGAAATAAGAGATGATAGAGTTCCAAGAATAAGTTTCAATTGAAAGAGATAAAATTGGAAAAATAAACTCTCTATCTATTATGATTGATGGTACAATAGTATTATATACAAGTGTTTAACTATAGTTAACTTTAGTTAATCGCATTGAAAAATTAACTACACATGTAATGCTTTCTAAACTAATCTAGTTAAGTTAGTTAGGCACTAACTAACTTCTAAACTAATCTAACTAAGTTAGTTAGACACTAACTATATCTAATATACCCTCAAGCAAAATATCGTGGTCCAATGCATTCCTTGTATCTCCAACCAAGCAAATCAATCGTAAAATAGTTAAATATAACACTAGCTCAAAACGAATTTTGTCTCTCGCTTTCTTTTGATCTAGCTTTTTAGTAAGTGGGTCCGAGGTTTTTAGAAAATCAGCTTTTTGGCCATTATTTGGTTGGTTTTATCTTCTGCCTCAAGGGAATAACCTTTATCTAACTATTGTTAGTTAGTTTTGTAGTTTCTAGGTTGTTGTGTTTTAGGGCCTCTTATAGGGGCACTCTATTAATGTCCGGCTTTAGCTCCTCTTCTAACAAGGGTTTGGGCCTAGTCCCCTCAGTGCTATTCATTGTCTTTTTTTCTCCTTTTTAATAAATTCTCGCAGTCACCTGCTTATTAAAAGAAATAAATTGTTTCTCATGGTTAAGATTGTAGTATTTTAACTTTTGGGTTGAAATTTTATAACTAATTTATATTATGATGTTATTAGAGTTGTCAAATGGGATTCTACATCGCCACTAATTGGTTTTACCCTATAGTAAGTAGTTTAAAATATTATGTTGATTTAATTTAGAGTGAATTCATATAAATATATGTAATATTCTCTTTAATTGATTTGTGTAGATGTCAATACAACCGAGTACATTTCATTGTCGGTATTATGTAATGAAGTTTATGTTGAGCATTGCCAAGTTGTTGATAATTGAGAGAAGGTATAACATTTGACTTCACATTTATCTCTTACAAAATCTGTGCACTTTTTCTCTTTCAAAATCTGTGCACTTTTTCTTTGTATTTGTAGATTCGGGTTTACAAGGTTTCTCAAGTTAGTTTTGTCATTTTTATATTCTTTTTATTTTGATTTTCTTGTTCTGTTAGAAATCTCTTTTATTTGTCAATTTGCTTGAATATATGATCTAATTAAATTCAATCTTTAGGGACTTGATCTTGTTGCTCTAGGAATGGTTTGATATTGTTTTGTCATACCCTTTCGGATCATGTCACTCAACCGCATAGTATCTCGTGTTAGAATCATCGTTGTGTCTAATCGAACTAATTTGAAACTTGTAGTATCTTGAGTCAGATGTGGAAACAAAGAACGCACTTCAAAGAGATCATTTATCTTCCGGAAACAGAGACTACCCAAATAATCGATTGTTTTGTAGTTGGTTTCTTATGGTTGTTTTTATCGTTTCATTCTCTATTATGTGTTGTTTGATTATTGTAGTTGTTCGATTTTTTAATGAAATCATGTTTTGCTCTTAGTGAAAATATAAAAAGATCAAACAAATATCCATACAAATATTAAAAGATCCAAACAAATAACCATACAAATACAAAATATCCAAACAACTAGAAAATATCCCACTATGCGTGCTCAAAGGCCCCATCAGGTGTTACTGAATTCTCCTACCATCCACTGCACCAAACCTCCTCCTAAATCTACTTTAAAGGGTTTAGTAGCCTCTCTAATGCGGCCAACACGCGCCTTGTTGGCCTGGGACATTGTCATTCATGGTTCCTCCATCTCATCAACCAAATCTAATAGCTCGTACCATCCGGCAAGCAAATAACATAACATAAATATTAAAATAAGTAGATGATTAATAAACTAATAAAGGGAAATAACATAAAAACACGCACTGATGGGTATCAAGCTCATCCTCAAGGCGCATATACTACTCTGTGTGAGAGAAAAGGATGTGAGACCCTAGAAAACCAAGGGAAGTAGCCCGGCACAGTTGATCGAGGAGTACAAATATACGCAGAGGCCCCCGCCTCCACCAAATGCATGTCGAATCGTGGTCCACCTCTCATCACACCGCTTCTGGGTACAGACGGCCCGAGTAGAGGTCCGGGGGTCCTCTCGGGATTCCCTATACCCACCAAACTGCCTCGAGGACGCGATCCGCAAATGGGGCACCATGAACCCACCACTATACGTGATGAAGCCTTTGAACCTAGCCATCTCTCAAATCTCGCCACGCTGGTCGGCCAAACCAATATCGAAACCGCCCAGAAGCGAACCTAGACGCGAAGCAAGATCTACTTGGCCCCGATTGTTGCACCCAAAAATCCAGGAGGATCTCTCGTGCAATTCAATGAAGTCGCCATCAATGTTTAAATCTTAGGGAAAACATTGAAAATCCCTTTAAAATAAAATGGTCTTGAAAACCGATTTTTGAGTTCTGAGTCGACATGCGTGGGGAAGGTATTAGCACCCCACAACATCCTTTCAAAAAAGGTTACCTACGATTAGTTGTGCAAAATTAAATTAACTTTGTAAATATTTATTTCCCTTTATAATACTAAAATGAGTAGCAAAAGACTTCATAAAAATTGATTGTTTTTGTATTTTTGTTGAAGAACTAACAAGGAAACATTTTTAGAAAAAGACTAAAAATGGTTTTTATTAATGCACTTGATGAGGTGGGCCCCCTCTAGTCCTACGTATCTCCGGGCAGAGAAAGAGAGAGAGAGATTTGGTTTGAGAGGATGGTCACGGTGACGCCGCCGAGAGAGACGACCGAGAATCACCTGCAAACCAAATGGGTGAGGTTATGGTGGTGCTAAGAGGGAATGCACATTGGTGGTCGCTTTTGATCCGCTTGGTGAAGTGTGGGTGGGTGGTTCTGTGATGGTTACGGTGTTGAGTGGTATTTTACCGATGTTGTTCACATTTTTACTCACTCTCTTTCTCTCTCGCTTATGGCTTCTATTTTTTGAACCGTTTTTCCTCCCCTAGTTATCTTCTACTGGTTTTTTTTTTTTTTTCGCTGTGTGTTTCGGTGTTTGTGTTTGTATGACCCAGTGTTTTTGGTTGCTGGTGTTTCCGTTTCCTCCTCCCCGTGTATTTACCGTGAAGCTATATTTATAGTGCTCTTATTATGGTGTAGGTGTGGATGTTAAGGTGAGATTATAGTCATGGAGACAAGGTAGTTATGGTTGCAGCTGAGACATAGTGGAGCAGCAAGGGCAGCAAGGAGAGGGCTTACATGTTTTTACCCAAATTGCAAAAGCAAAGAAGACAAGATGAAATGAAATTGAACACCACTATTGAAATAAACACAAACTGAACAACAACAACATGCGTATATGCCGAGTTGCTCTTTTCTTTATATTTTGTTTTAATACTTTATACTATTTGCTTTTAGTTTTTGTCCATATGTATAACAAAAGTTGACTTATTTGTACTAAATATATAAAAACTATTTATAATAATAAATGCCATTTTTTTAGAATCTGATTTTTTTTAATTTTAAAAATGATATAATAAACTAATAAATATATATGATAATAATAATAAATAATCTAAACAAATACGCCAGAACGACGATACGCGAAACACATTACTACTAGAAATAATACACGCAAAAACGAAATAAAAGTAAAGCGAGATACAAATTTTTGAACTCTTTTGAAACAAGAAAATACCTCAAGTAAATTGGGCATTCACTTAAACAAAAATTTTATTTCATTTTCAATTAGTCTGACAAAATTGGGGTATAATAAGCGCTCTCTTTTATTTAAATTTTACTAGAAAATGTAAAAGGTTTCCAAATTTTTCGAGTAAAATAGAAATAAAGATAGAAGAAGAACACTAATTTTGTTCGTAGAGAGAGAAATGTAGGGTTTGAGAATTTACAGGAGTGGTTAACACTTGGTGCGCTAACTAGAAAAAAATGAAGAAGGACCACTGGGCTCAAGGACCACCGGGGTCCGGCGGAGCACTAGGGTTCTCAAGCGACCACCGGGGTCCAAGGTCTAATGTTTAGTCGATGCTTGGCGAATTGATTCGACTAAACCAAGGACCGAGCAGGTCCAAGGCGGTCGTCGGGCGATGGACCAAAAAATGGTCTGATGGACTGCAACTAGCTATATATGGTACTAGTAAAACAGTCTGAGGTTGACCTACGTCATGGCAGTCATGAGGGTCAAGATCGATCTAGAACCGATATGTTGACCATGAAGGACGCCCACTATGTCTTAGGCGACACAAATAGTCTAAAGGACCACTAGGGGTCTAGCGATCCGCCGTGCTCGACGACGACGCATGATCCGAATGTGCAGCTTCTGAGTCGCGCTTGACGCGCTGACTAGAATCGAATCAAGGACCGACATGGTCCAAGGAGCGCTGGGCTCAAGGATCGATGCTAGACTTAGTGCTACATTGAGATCTCATGTGTGATATAGAATTCCAACACTCGCCGTGTTGACTTAAAGGGTGAAAGTAGGTAAGAATCGACACTTGAAGTCGATTGAGAGTGACAAATGTTATGTATATGACATGCATGTAATGTATGCACATGCAATGATTGATATCCGTGATATTGAATGAAATGCGTAATGATTTTTCTCTTTTTGCTTTTGCTTTTTTTTGCTTCTTTTCTTGGTATACAATGAATGCATGAAATGCGAATACGAATACGATGAAAATGTAATGCTTTGATCAAATGCTATGTTGAATAAATGAAGTGCATATATGCATGGTGCGATGATATGATTGTTTGGGATGTAGAAACATCATTGGTAATGATGAGAAATGAAACTTTCGATGCTAGAAAAGAGAAACATGAATTGATCATTCCTTGAAGAAAATTTTGATGGCTTGAACCTGAACTCTGGTTAGCTCAAGTTTGTCAAATCGAGACTATGATTTGTAATGATCTATTTGTGATGTGTATTTGTAGATTTGGTCACATGGGTTTTCATTTGGCTGTGATGACTCATGATGGCTAAGCTTTAAAGTCAAAAATGTTAACTTGGAGGAATCATTAACGCGAAGTTCTCTTTCTTAGAAGCAATCGCTTAATAAAACATGAATAATAAAGCAGAATACAAATGAATGTGTCACTGGCTCTGTGGTTCAAGAATTGTAGGGGTATGAACAAATGTGGCGATGAGGGGAGTGTAGGATAAGGTTATTTGATCAAGGCTATAGCTTGGCCCAGAGTAGAAAAATGTGTGGCTGTCCCAATTTTGACTTCAAATAGTGGGGAGTACAATAGCTTGCTATTGTCTAGGAAAGACAATGAGAGCTAAGGGTGTAAATTGATTCAAGGATTGGAAAATGTCCTGGTTTTGGAGTTAAGAAGCGGCTAAGGAGATGAATGGAATGGGATGTGAAAGAATTATTTTGGCACAAGGGATATGATACCCCAATCTATAAAAGGACAAGGTCAGCCCTAATCCATGAAAGATAAAGGGTGCCCTGGGCTTTGAGTGTGATGACAAAGGAGTGAAAAGTTGGGATGATGGGTAGGGGATTGCCCCGGTATGGATGAGAATGTGGTTATGGGATGGGCAAGACTTCTGAACTTAAGGTGGAATGCCGAGTGAAGGGATTTCCCCACTTTATGATGATAAATCAGACGGCTGGCTTAAGAGGGATTTTTTGGACGAAACATGATAATCATGAGTGTTTGATACAATGAAATCCTACTTTACCGATGATCACTACTTTGTCTTGAATGGAACTTGAGTGCAAGCCTTTTGAGTTTTTTTTTTTGCTTCAATTTTTTTTTGAGCAAATAATAAATACCGTTATTTTGTCTTAGAATTAAAACTTTAAGAAAATGAGAGCAATCAATCATTAATCGAAATGAACCTTTGGGGTTGTAGCGGGGCTAGGGGTTAAGGATTTATGAAGCAAGGGATGATTGGGTTCAAAGAAGTGTTTGCATGTTGATGGGAAAAAAATGATATTTTTATTCGGTGGTGTAATGTGGCTAGCAGTTTATGAAGGATGGGATGATTAGGCTAAGAGAAGTGTTTGGGGGGTAAATGCGACAAATTATCTTTTTATTCAAATGATGCTTTTTGATATGATGTCTCACCAAAGATTTATATTGTCTTCTTATTCAAGACATTTGTTTTTTTTTGGAAATCTTGATTCTTCTCTTTTTTTGTTCTATTTCTTTTGAGCCGAGTAAATTGGTAAAAACAATACATCATCTTTAAATGTGGAATCGATCATTGTCTAGGTGATAGAGAGATTTTTTTGGCTCAAAGTGGCTAGCAAAGGATATTTGATTACTTTTTGAGAGATATGAAAATGGCCAAACTTCGCTTTCAAATCATGATTGCTTATTTTCTCAAAAGTTTAACTAGAGGACAAAACTTTGTTTTATATATTTTCTTTTATTCTTTTATGCCCTAATTTTTGCATAGGTTGCCTTTATGAGTTTTCAACCTATCGGCTTTTTTGTTTTCTTTTTTTTTTACTCAAAAGGACTTGCACAAGCTTTTAGAAATGTCAACATGAAATCTTATTGATCACAATCGCCCAAAGATGGAGCGCTCAAATGCAATTCGTGAAATTTCATTCTTGGGAAATTGTGAATCAAGTACTCTTGTGGGGACCAGCATATTATTGAAGGTTGGGACTGGTTTCAAGATGATTGAACGATAGTGATAAGTGGCAATGATAGGGGTAATATAACTGACTCAGACAAGAGTAAACACACATGTCATGTTAGTTTATTTTAAAAATGCATTGAAGAGAGTTAACACCGGTTAAAATAGAACAAGCCAAATCCACGTATAATAAAATAGACATCCGGTCTTTTATCACATGAGGGTGAGATATATTGTTTAGCTAACCTACAATGGGAAAGTAAAGCTAGCATCTGCTGACGCCTTTGGTGAGGCGCGCTTCTGAGGCTAAGGTTCGAGCCACGTGAAGAAAAGTTGAAGTGGTTGAGTCAATTTGGAATGATCGTGATGGTGAATGGGTTATTGGTGAATTCCATTGAGGCTAATTACATGGTGGTTAAGTGGGTGGATGGTTTCCATAAATGTGGTAGTATGGATAGGATGTATATGGGGTAATGAGTGAAACACTTGATATTGGTGAATCAAGTTAGGTATTTTCAATCAAATGATATGGCAATATTTTCTAAGGGAGAGAAGTCAATTCAAATATAACTTTCAAGAATGCATCGTTTCTCATCAAAAAGTGGTTACAAAGAAAATTCTCATGAGTTTTATTTTTGAATAATTTTTGAATGTAATGCACGAGTGTATGCATGTTGCTAGAAATGCGGATGAATGAAATGTATAATGATTGCTTGAATGTGATAGAATGATACATTGACATGACGCTGAGGAAAAATTAATGGATGACGACGGAATCAATTTTAATTTTGTTTTGATGCATATGGGAGACTATGTAGGAATATGAGATGCATGTAAGAGGAAGAAAACTTTTATTTCTGTTTTTTATGATGCATGAAGATGATGCATTTAAATGAAAAGAAAAATGGATATAATTTTTACTATAATATCAAGGTAATATTTTTTTTGATATATGAGTATGAGAGATGATGCAATTTAAACAAAAAGAAATATGATAACTCTATTATTTTCTAAATGATGAGATGCATGACAGTGTGATAATGAAATGAATAGCTTCCTAGTTAAAAGACTAACTATGTTCATGCAACGAGTATAATAAAGTAAAATGTCCCTTGTGTCCTAAATTGGTCACACCTAGAACAAAAATTATATACCCTAGTGGTCTAAGGTCTACTTTGTGCATGTTCTTCCGGTGGCTCTAATCACTTCTCACAAAGGTATCCAGAGCTAAAGTCCCTTTACAATATTGTCCACAACGATAGATGACTACCGTGTGGGATATCATAAAAATGCGCACTGACCGAGACTTTCATGAGAGTCGATGATAAATCCGTAATGATCACTACTAATTGTCTCCACTCGCCCTAAGTTTCATGCAGATCCGGCATAAGGCCCCACCTCGTAAGTGTGTGCAATTGTGTGTTTATATGTGTGATAAGGGCAAAATAACTAAACTATCCAAGTTGAAAAGAGACAAAAATACAAAAATTAAATAAAGTCGTCTACCCTAAGATTTAAGCATAACAACAATATTTACAACAAAGAGAATAAATAACTATTAAAAATGAGAGGGAAATAATTATGACAAAGTTAAAGTTTAGCACAACTAACCATGTTAGGCTTGACTCTCTCAAATATCCCCAAAAAGTCGCCACCGTTGCACCCAAAAAATCCGGAGGATCTCTCTCAGCATAATTCAATGAAGTCGCCATCAATGTTTAATTTAGGAAAACATTGAAAATCCCTTTAAAATAAAATGGTCTTGAAAGCCGATTTTTGAGTTCGAGTCGACATGCATGTGGAAGTATTAGAACCCCACAAAGATCCTTTCAAAAAAGTTACCTACGATTAGTTGTGCAAAACTAAATTAACTTTGTAAATATTTATTTCCCCTTTATAATCTCAAGTTAAAAAGCCGGATTTGTCGAGTGAGATTCAAGATCTTAATGAATTTGAAGTGGCTAGAAGAAAGCTTTAATTTCCCGCTTGTGTTTATGTCTAAAGAGGAAAGAAATGTATTGAACCCAACTCTAAAGAAAAAGATACTTTATGGGAAAAGACGAGATTACAAAGTATTTCTGTATGCTTTTCCTCATTGAGAAAATGAGGGGTGAAAGAAATAGGAAGGGAAAGAAAACTTTTCCCAGCTACACGGGGTTATCATATAGAAATACAAAAAGGTTTGGATTTTTTGGTAAGGTGAAGGTGTTGTATGGTACATCAACATAACGGCTAAGCACCATGAGTGCAACATGAGTACATGAGTTTTGATTGTTTCATTCATATAGGGGTGACATGGTAACTTAGTTGTTGGATAGGAATGTTTTCTATGTTGATGTAATAGGTTGTTTCTAGGTGTAGGTGGGTGGTGTTTTAAATAATGTAAAACAAATTATGTTTTCATTTAGTTAGTTTTCGTTAATATTCTGTTTGTGCTTAATTGAACTTTTTTTTTGAAGTTCAAGCTGATATCATTAGGAAATACGTGGAAAAGAGCCAACCACTGACATTATATCAGAATGTTCGTTACAGTTCACTGGGGGAGGGCACAACCAGTGTCTACTACCAGATTTCAAGGTAAAGGAAACAAGATTATGGCCAGTTACATTACAATCACGCCTAATATGTCTAATAGAACAACCTGTAAAAGAGAGAGCCAATTCCCTACAAATTTGAATAATGGGTTCAATGGCAACCATGACAAGACGCTTGGTGAAACAAATACAATGACTTGAGCATTCGAGAGCACCAAAGGATTGGAAGATCTTGAGTACGGCACTTGATGTACCCCTATCCGAGACCCAACACTTCGGACAGAGCAGGATCCACACTCAACTGGTCTCTTTTACAAGCCCTAAAGATGATAGCACCATTAGGATTAACAACACAGAGACCCCAAAGAAGTGAAACCAATAGAAAAACACCCTGCATCCACAAACAAAGAAAAACCAGGAGGATCTGGAGCAGTAAATAGAGATAGAGCAGGGGCCCTAACCATGTGTCTAGGAGTATTTGCCTCATTGAACTCAGTGACATAGGCTAGAGCAGAGCTAGCAATCCTACTGGGATCTGATTTGCAACTGTTAAAAACTACATCATTTCTAGTTTTCTAAATCATCCAGAGCAAACACAAAATAATTGGGCACCTTCCATATCTTCACAGGTAAGCCATTAAAGAATCCAACCATTGAGGTCATCTTGAAGAGGAGCTCGAGACAAAGGTTTGAGGCAAACATAATAATCTTGGTGACATTGTGATAACTCATATTTATATGAGTTATTTATGCTCTTATTACTTAACTTAATTCAAGTTCTTAAGTAATATTGTTGTTTAATTAAGTAAATATATGTTGTTTAGTGTAAAAGAGGGTTAGAACTCGATTATGTGACAAATTGGCACTTTTTGGTGCTTTCTTGTTATTTTTAATGTGTTTGTTCACTTTACAAAAGATTAGGCGCTTATAATGCAGACGCTATAGCGCTGATTCTCGCAAATGATGAGAGAGAAAACGGAAAAGCAGCCATAGCTTTTCAAAACGTGGCGTATCACCAGAGAAGCAAAGAGAGATAGCTTCGCATCACCCACCCACCTTTTGCTTTATAGACACTTGTCTATTTTGTAATGGTAGTTGGTAATAGTTGGTGGATGGCTTTTCACCTTTTTTGAGAGATATTTTCTTTATATTGAAGTCTTAAAACTTCATCTTCAAGCTTGGTTTTGTGTTCGTAAGAGAGGAGAGTTAGAAATAACTCTTAAACTCTATTTTCGCCCAAGCTCCATTTTCACAATAAAGAGTAGATTTTCTCAGTTGTCATGAGAGACGCTTATAATGCAAGCGCTATAGCGGCACGGGGTCGCCATCATTTGGAGTGTTTTCCACCTCTTGGTGATTTCGGCTTTATGGCTTTAGGTAACACTTTATGTCAGATTTCTTGTGTTGTTGCTCATCATGAGTCGATTCTCTCAGTAGTTGGATGCTTAAAGCTTTGTAATGAACCTTTAGTATCGCTGTATATAATATTTCACGCTTTATGCTTCAATCTTTGTGTGTTACTTCTTTCAAACTTGTTTTAGAAATGATCACCTAAAATAGGTATATTCATGGGTACGCATATGGTCCATGATTCAACTCAAGGATTGATATGAACGATAAGGTTGGTTAAAGACATTTAACTAATTTTTGCTTCCTCTAGACATAGAAGTGCAATAGTTCATAGGGCAAAAGTCGTGGGTTCTTTATTATACAGGTGAACTTATTTAGAACCTAGACATAGGCATCTTGTAATGAAACCCCGCGTTAGTGACCAAAAGCACAAAATCATTTGCAATAAATACTGACGCTATAGCGTGAGACGCTATAGCGCCTACTTCTGGAAATTACTTAGTAAAGAGCATTCTCAACTACTTTCACTCAATTTCTACTTATAATCTATTTTATTTGCTTTTGTATTTTTATGTTGATAACATTAATGATTTGACAACTTGTTATTGTTATTTATGTATTCACTAGTTAAATTACTAATTTAAATATAGAGTAAACTCAACAATCTCGTGGGAATCTATCTTCTACTTATCATTATATTATTTGTTGCGATTGTGTAGATTTGCACATCACCTTTTGTACAACACATTGCATTCCATAAACAAGTGGTCATGAGTCTCAAGCAGATGTTGTGCGTAAAAGGTGATGTGCAAATATACACAATCGCAACAATTAATATAATGATAAGTAAGATCGTCTCCACAGTGATTGTTGAGTTTACTTCTATAATTAAATTAGTAAATTAGCTAGTGAGTAAAACAAGTAATAATAACAAAGTGTAGAATCATTAATGTTATCAACATAAAAGTACAAAAGCAAATAAGATAGATGGTAAGTAGAAATTCAGAATGAGAGTAGTTGGAATGCCTTTCACTATGTAATTCATTAAAAACAACTTAATGTTCTGCTTTGACGCTATAGCTACTGGTGTCAGAAGGCTTGATGTGTGCCTTCACCACTAACGCCAAGGTTTTGTTACAAGAAGCTTATGTCTAAGTTCTAAATAAGTTCACCCTCAGATATTAAGCTCCCACAAAGATTCACCCTATGAACTATGTTTTCCTATGTCTAGGTTTAAGCATGGGTTGTTCTAAGTGTCCTTAAAACAACCACTCACCCACATTAATACTTGAGTTCGATTTATAGACCATGTCCAACTCTATAAATGTACTTATATTTAGTCGATCACTTCTAAAATAAGCATTGGAAGAAGTTTCAAGCAAGGGTTAAAAAGCTAACATCAAACATTACATTAAAACTCTTAAAAAGTCATTACAAAGCTTTAAGCATCCAACTACAAGAGAATCACCATGATGAGCAACAACACAAGAAATAAAGCATAAAGGTGTTACCTAAAGCCATAAAACCGAAATCAAAAAGAGATGGAAAATACTCCAAATGATGATAGCCTCGTGCCGCTACAAATACACTACGTAATCGCCACCGTTATAACATTCCTCACAAAGATCGCAGAATTTATACTATTTATTGTGAAAATGGAGCTTGACAAAAATGGAGTGCAAGAGAGTTATTTCTAACTCTCCTCTCATCCGAACCAAAGAACTCCAACATGAAGAAGATGAAGTTTTTGACTTCAATATAAAGAAAATATCTTCTCAAAAGGTTGACAAGCCATCCCACCAACTATTTTTATCTTCCATTACAAAATAGACAAGTGTCCTATAAAGTACAGAGAAGGGTGGTCACCGCAGGATCTGCTCGTCCGCTTCCTCCTGATTTGACATGTTGCAAAATCTGCTTTTTTGTTTTCTCTCATCACCGCAGAATCCAACGTTATAACGCTCCGATGCTATAACACCAACAAACACATTAAAAATAACAAGAAAGCACCAAAAGTGCCAATTTATCACATAATCACTCTCCTAACCTCTTTTTACACTAAATAACATATATTTACTTAATTAGACAACAATATTACTTGAGAACTTGAATTAATTTAAGTAATAAGAGCATAAATAACTCATATAAATATGAGTTATCACAGATGATTACATATTGGGCACACAGGTCAAGCAATATTCCTTTATTTCCAAGATTAGTTCTAGTAGAAGAATTAGCTTAGATAGACGCCACAATTTTTTTTTTTGATTTTGTTAGGATTCTCAAGCTTTCCATATTTCTTTCCACACTAGCTCATTTGAAGAACTAGAAGAACTAGGCCATTTCTCTCATTAGCCTCACACAAAGCATGATAAGGCCTTATTATCCCAACAACAAAGCCACTGGGTCAATCAAATCCGAGACAACAACCTCATCATCCAAACTGCATAGCAAAGTGGTTCTCGATCGATCGTGGAACAAATACCTATCCACCGATTTTTCCAAATTCTAGTAGTCTTGCCATTGCCAACAACCCACCTTCCTCCTAGATTCACCGGCCCTCCTTAGCACTAAGAATGCTCCTCTAAGCATAACTTGGTGAAAACCCACTATTGCACTCATGAAGTTTCACCCTGATAATATCCGCTTCTTCAAGACTCAAGCAGCAGCAGAGATCCCTCCCCGTAATTAGTCTCCAACAATGTTTACCAAGCAAGGCTCTATTGAAATCTCTAAACCCCTCGAATCCCATACCACCCTTGCATTTTGGTCTAGATAGTTTTCCCACCATCCAAAGAACTCTCCTATGTTCCTCTTCACTTCCCCACCAAAACTTTGCAAGCATAAAATGAATTTGATAGCAATAAATGCAATGGGCATCTCAAAGCAATTGAGGATGTAGTTAGGAATAGCCTGTGGCAAACACTTCTCTTTCCACCCCTTCACCTTTTCTTCCGCACTCCGATCCATGACATGATTAAAGTTAACCTTCTTAGATCTTCCAAATGGAACTAGAAATCCAAGGTACTTAGACTCGAGCTTCCATCGCTTTTACACCAATCATTTCACAAATGATTTGTTTGTCATGTGTTTGCACATTTTGGCTAAATGAAGCTTTAGACTTGTTAAGATTGACCAGCTTGTCCTGGCCAACCGGTAGGTATAGAGAATGTTCATATTAGTAGCAGCCTCCTCACAACTTTATCTAGAGAAAAGCAAGTCACATCAAGAAAAAATAAATGTGAGACCTAAGGAGCTTATCTTTCGATCTTCACCCCATGTAATCGCTAACTTCCACACTCTTGTGGAACATACCTAAAAGCACATCAACACACGTAATAAACAGACACGGACATGGGATCACCCCGCCTCGAGACTCTCTGCTAGGGGTAAAAAGATGGACTAGAGAGCCATTAATTAGGATTTAGTAGGAAATAGATGATATGCACTTTCATAATTAGCCTCGACAAGATGTTGCGGGTACCCCATGGTTGAAAGTGTTTTCTCCACAAAGCTCCGCCAAGTCTATCATAGGCTTTAGACATATATAACTCGAGAGTCGTGGACCCTTTCTTCCCTTTCTTCTTGATCCAATTATCGCAATAAGCCTTCCATGAACAAAAGCGCTTTTCTCTAAATCAATTACATCCGGGAGAGTAAGCTTCACCATATTAGCAATAACCTTTGTAATGATCTTCATAACCACATTGTAGAGACTAATTGGCCTCAAGTCCTTGGGGATAAAGGATTCTTGCATTTTGGAATGAGAACAATGAAGGTCTTATTCGCCGTGAAGGCTTCTCGATTATTGAGAACATTAAGAGCAAGGGACCAACATCAAGACCTACAATGTGCCAATATTTATGGAAGAACAAAGGTTTGAAGTCCATCAGGCCCGAGGCCTTTAGAGGGTGCATTTGAAAAATAGCCTCTTGATCTCATCACGCAGAAGGCACGGGAGCAGGCCTCTTTGTGGTCTTCAGATAGTTTCCCATCAAATTTGTCCTCATCAATGGGCATGGAGGAGCTGAATATGTCTTTGAAATAATTAAGGAGGACAACTTCCACATTCTCATTTCCTCTTTTTTCAACTCTCCTGATTGTGATCTTTGAATTCCGGCCCCCAAACTTGCCAATTGCCTACATTTCTCTCTGCCGCACTCCATTGTTACAAAGACTTCAAACTCCTCACATCCCGCTCACAACTAGGCTCCTTAGACCAACTCTCCTCAAATATGAAAATCTTAGCTCTTTGGCGCTTATCTCTACCAACTAGAGCTTCAAGGTGAATTAAGAGGACAACATGATCGCACTGAATCTTGGTGTTGATTGACCTTAATAGGGGAATCTCTCTGCAAGGCACTGCTAAGCACTCACAAGTATAGCTTGATATTAGCCAACCCTTCCTACCATTTGACCAAGCAAAGGATGACCTCAAAGCCCAAGTCCATAAGATTAACATCATTAATAGCAAATTTCGCCAATATACATTTGACCTACAAATCTAGGATTACCCCCTTCTTTCATGAGTTACCATCGTTGCATTTAGATCCCCAAAGCATAACCAAGGGACCATCCATAGAGCTCCTAATGGTTTGAATCAACTCCTGTGTCCTTTCGTTATTTTGCTCCACAGATGCCCATAAACATCAGAGAAATACCAATTTCAACTACTCTCCTCATACAAACAAGAGTTGTGAATATGATTGAGAGAATAAGATATGATGGAGATGTTCTTGTTACACATCCACAACATATCAATACCCCCAACTCTATGTCTACCAATACCAACACAGTCCACTGCCAAAGAGGAATCAAACCCTGTCCTTCTTCTAATACCTTCCATCTCAATAACCTTGAACTTGGTTTCCATTAAGAAAACCACTTGAGGATTTTCACTTTTGATGAGCCTCAACAAGGCTCAAATTGCCCGAGGGTTCCCCAACCCCTTGCAATTCCAATTAAGCATTTTCATTGGGGTAGGAGGTGTTGGTCCTCCAACACCCCCTCTGGTCCTCCAACACCCCCACTACCTATTTCTTGAAATTTCCCTCCCTTATTCCATCCTGCCCTACATCATCATTAACCTCCACAATGTTTCTCTTCCCCATCCCCAACTGTTTAGACACATCACCTAGAGTAGGACTAGGTTTCCTGCTTTGTCTTGTCCATCGGTGTTGTTTAGATTGGTTTTAGCTTTGACCCTCTCCTTCTTTCTCGCCACTAGAGGTTTTGGAGTAAGATGAATAAATCCCAAAGATTCAGCAACTTCCTCAACTTCCTTAGATACCACATTTCTTTTGATCGTAAATTGGGCAAGGATTGGTTCTTCACCTTCCTTACCTTTCTTAGAGGTTGAACTACTTCTACTTCATCTTTCTGTTGGGGGTTAGTTTCAACTTTGCTACTACTAGATGAAGCAAATAGATCCTATTACATGTGCCTCGAGGGGTTTCGATCTCACCTCCATTGGAGTGTTGGGAAAAGGTGAGACACGTAATGCAGGCCCATAAGTGAGGTCCTTCTCCTCAATATCCTCATAACTCTCATCATCGGATTAGCAGCTTATCACAATCTCTCACTTGGTGTCCTAGCCTACCACAAATGAAACAGAATCGGGAAGCCGCTCATACCTAAAAATACTTTTAGCTCCTTCCTTGAAAGTTGATGATGGTTCCCATTTCAATGGTTCGCTAAGATCAATTGTCACTTCCAATCGAAGGAATTTGCCCAAACCGTTATTGTCCCTACTATCGCCTTCTTCAAAAGACCCCATCATGTATCCTAGCTTGAGCACATTGTCAAAGTCACGATTAGTGGAGAAGTCGAAGAGAAACAGTGTTCTTCACTAACTCTTGAACTTCCACCGTTTCTTAATGCGCCAAGCGCCGACGATGGTTTGCTTGAACGCACGAGTGTTGAACGACGCTTCATTCAAAGTGTCCTAGCTGTAGACCTTTAATTTGGAACTGGCTTCTTCTCCAACCACATCTTCTTCTTCCACCACGCTGAGAACCCCTTCATCCTTCGAGAAAGAGGTTTTCTTCCAATGCTCCATAACAACAAAACAAAATCGCACAGAGCACAAAACAAATTTCACACTATGGAGAGAAACCCCAAGGAACCCGACTAAACTAGGGAAAGCCACCGAGGTGAGGGAAAACCAAAGGAAAACTAGGGCAAAGCCACCACAAACCCTAGGTTTGGTGGGGGATGATGGCACGACTGTAGAGAGAGGAGCGCGCTTTCTCTCTAAAAAAAAACTCGTGGACCACTTTTTTTCTTATTTCTTAATTTAACTTGTTATCACCGCAATTATAGTTATAATAATATGTAATTGTGCAGAGTGTGAATAAAGATCTTCTTCTTTCTCTCTCTCGCTACCAATCCCCAACAAATTGGTATCTAGAGTTCTTGTGAGATTATGGGAAACTAGAGTACAAGTGTGGTAATCAATGAAGGTATCAAATGTAGAACTGTGGTAAATCAATGACTGATAAAATGGTAGTTGAAATGGCATTTAATACTATAACCCTCAATTTTAATATAATGTAATTTCCATTGATGAATCCAAGAAGTTGAGTGGAGTAAGGATTGAGAAACTACAGAGAAGCCTAAAAGCACTTGAATTAAGGGTTACTAAGAGGGAAAATCATATGGAGGTAGAGTAAGAATTAGAGGCTCAAGTTAAGAAAGGAGATTTTGACAAGAAGAAATGGAAGAATAATAAATATACAGCAAAGGTTGTTGATAATAAACCTGACTAACATAATACAAAGAAAGGCGGGTATGTCAAAAGAAAAGAGAATAATAAGAGGTATGATAAAAAGATGGTTTAACTGTGAGAAATATGGACATCATGCTAGTGAGTGCTGGCTTGGAAAAGGGAAGAAGGATCAAACTGATGAAGAGGAGGTTAATGTAGTTCATGGTGATTTAGATTCTGAGCCAATTATTAAAATGTTCACTACAAATTAAGAAGGTTCATGCTCAGATGTATGACATTTGGACACAGAGTGTTCAAATCATATGACTGGATGCAAAGAATGGTTGATCAAAATAAGAAACCAAGATAAAGTTTACTGATAATAAATACTTGCAAGATTAAGGCACGAGTAGTGTAGAAGTCAAGAAAAGAGATGGAAAACAACTGTATTTTAAAATGTTATGTTTGTGCGGTATTCACTGCAATCTGATAAGTGCTAGGCAATTAATTGAAAAAGGTTTTGCTATCAATATAGAAGGCGAGTCTTTCAAACTGTTGAATTGAATGAAGAATTTTGTTTTAAAGTATACATTGGCAAATAATAGGACCTTCCAGACCTACATTAAAACTGCATATTTAAAGTGTTTATCAGTCACAGTATATGACAAGGAGATCTGGTTGTAGCATATGAGGTGTAGACATCTAAATATTAAAAGATTAAGCAATATAAAGTCTAAAGAATTGGTGTTAGGTATAAAAATTTGTTGTGCTTAAAAAGATTTGTACAATATGTCTTATTGGAAAACAATCTAGATTTGCTTTCACTTTAAACCTGACAATAAGGGTAGTCAGATCACTAGATGTCAAATGTGTGTTTTTAAAGTTTCTCATTTAGGAAGAAATAAATATTCTACCTCATTTGTAGATGAATTTACTAGAAAATACGTTGTTCTTAATTAAAACCAAGGATGAAGTGTTTTAAGTGTTTAAAGTCCTAGCTGAAAAACATAGTGGTACGGTGATAAAGGTGCTAAGAATAGATGGAGGAGGTGAATGGATCTTTAATGACTTAAATTTTCTGTGATCAACAATGCACTATGCTTGACATGATTGCACCTTACGCTCCTCAACACAGTGGCATGATTGAGAAAAGGAATAAAACTATTTTAGACATGGCAAGAAGTATGTCGAAACAGAAAAACTTGCCACAAAAACTTATCTACTAAACAAGTTCCCTACAAAGAGATTGAAACTGAAAGTTCCAGAAGAGTTAGGGACGGGCAAAAAACCAAGTGCAAGTAACTTCAAGGTCTTTGGTTTTCTTTGCTTCAAGCTTGTACCAGATTCTAGAAGGAAGAAGCTTCAAAACAACACTGATGCTATGATATTTGCTCGTTATGACCCTACTAGAGCCTATAGGTTGCACTGTAACGAATAAAGTGGCTGCATGGTTATATAGAGGTTTTATATTCTCTTAGATCTATGCCGTTGTCATTAGGGTTCAATGGCCTTGTAAATCCTCTATGCTTCCATCCTTGGTTATGTCTCTTCCTATATGTCCTCATCATTTGGTAGCAAGAAGTAACTTAAAGAGAATGACACATGAAGATGAAGTATTCTGATATGTGGTAAAAGGGGTTTTAGGTAAGAAGACAATTATTTAACATAGTTATCAAAATCGGATTTAAATCCCAAAATCCCACGATTTTATGATTTTACGGCCTCAACGATTCAAGATTGCAAAAATCCCAATTGAAGTGGAATCCCACGATTTTGAGTGAAATCTCGTGATTTTACGATTTTGGTAACGATTCCACTTAAAAATCGCAAATTGAAGTGGTACCGAAACCCTAATTTCACCGTGATTTGGGCCGGGTTTTTTGACCCGATTCTCCCCAAAGGTGCTTATATTTCACGCACGCCTTTCTCTCTCTCTCTCTCACGCCGCCAACGCCATTTCTCTCGCTCTCGCCAAGCTTTCTCACGAACCATCATCATCTTCACCCATTTCTCACTCCATCTCTCGCCGCAACTCTCTGCTCTCTCACTCATCAATCATCATCATCTTCGCTTCTTCACTGCGCAAGTGCAACATCACAGAGGTAAAATCGCTACTACTGCTTTGCTATTTTCTAAACCATTACTCACATTTTAAAGTTAAACCAACTAAAACCGCTATCTGCTTTCATTTTCTAGCCATCATCATCTTCTCTCTCTCTGTTTCTCTGCTTTGCTATTACAAAGGTTTGTATGGTCGAACGAGTAGTAGTAGACCTCCTATTTCAACCGCATCAACCCCGAGTGTTGGGACGAATTTATGCATTATATTAGTTGTTTAATTTTGATCAAGACTTATGAATTTATGTATTATATTAGTTAATAGTAATGTATGCATTTTATTAAAATCTTACGATTTTACTTACGATTTTACGATTTACGATTTTGCTAACCCCTCCCCGATTCTACAAATTCATACACTTTTTTTTGAGTAGAATCTTCCGATTTTACTTACGATTTTACGATTTCCGATTTTGCTACCCCCCCTCCGATCTGGAGTAGAATCCCGATTTTGATAACTATGTTATTTAAGGAAAAAATAAAGTTATATATATATATATATATATATATATATATATATATTTAGATTAGTAATATATTCATTGATGGGGTCTAGCTTTGGCATCACTGTGAGCAAACTTAGTCCATCTTTTTATTTTTGGTAAATGACTCAGTCCATCTTCTACAAAAGATTACTAAGGGCAGACACAATCATGTACTAGAAAAGCTAGATAAATTCATAGTACACATTACACGTAGCTAATATAGCTTTTTAAAATTTATACAAGTAAAAATTTAGAAGAAATAATATAAGACTAAAAAGAAGGGAAAATATAAGGTTACAGTGTATTCTTGGGCACTTATCTTTATCATCGGTTTAATTTAGTTCTTTTGTTGTTTTATTTTTCAAAATAGTTTTTTATCTTAGAAAAGTTATACCAAAATTGTCTTTTCGCCAGTTTTGTTACTAACATGAATAGTTTTGGTTTATTAGTGTCTCTTGTCATTAATTTTGTCAAAATTTATTCATATCTTTTCTTATTTTAAAGAGTCACCTATCTTTATGTAAGAGGAAAAGGAAATGGTGGCTCTCTTTTCATTTTCTTTTCAATAGTGGTAAAATAATCTTTTTCATATGAGCCTATAATTATTAATTTTTCCTCCGATATCTCCCCTTATTCAAAAAATGGAACAATAATGTTTCCTCTCCTTTCCCTTTTATTTTTTTTAAACCAAACATACTTTAGATTAAAAATAAATTAGTTATTAAATATTTCCTTAATGAGTGATGACAAAATTAAATATATAATTATTGTTAAAAAAATTATTTACCTAATTCAATTATTTCATTCAATTGTAGTTTAAACAAACAAATAGAAAAGGCATTGATCTTAGAAGGTGATTAACAGAGATTATAAATGCTTGTCAATTAATATAATACTTGTATATAATGCCTTTATTACCAATGTTAATTTTTTATTAAAAATGCTTGTGATAGGATGAGTAATATTGCTTTATAGTATACATCTCATTAAACTCACCGCTGCCAAGTCACATTGCAACACCGGTGATCAATAGCTATTGTTCATTGGTTGTTGCGTGTTCGAGACTTGGCACCGGTAGAGCCCAAATAACAATAAATGAGGTACTCCAAAGTACCTCTCCTTTTATAAAAAAACTTTCCCCAAGCTTAGATGTATATTTGTTTTGATCAAAAAATTACAATGAATGCAGGTTTATAAAGAAAGGAAATGCAATAGTTTAACTCGAGAAGCATGTGAGACTTTCTCAATTGGCAATTAGATATGAAATTGTTTGATGTCTTTGCCGGGGAGAAGATACACTTGGTATAGAAATAATTCTGCTAGTCGTACCGATAGAGCCTTCATTGGTTCTTGTTTGGATAGAAAATTTCAATGAATTGAAACTTTGGATGATTAATGAGATCACTATCTGACCATTGTCTATTAATGGCTGAGTGTGAAAATGCAATTAAGGTCCCCAACCCTTTAGATCAATTGATGTTTGGTTCTCAAATCCAAATTTTATGAAGACGATGACAAATGAATGGAAAGTTATGAAAACATCCATTTGCATGTTATATTAAGGAAACTGGAAGCACTCATCAAAACATCCATTCTCCATGTTAGCACCACTCGACCAACTTGCATTGTCTCAACAAACCACTTTCCAAAGTTTGACATCATCACTACGGAACAAGATTGGTGTGTCCGGTCCCAATCTTGCGAGGGCGTGTTAGAGAAGTGTGTAGTCAAATATTAGTACTAGCTTTGGAAGTTGTAGCAAATAAATTCATGTATGTAGTCAACCCATGTACCTGTGAAATATACACATCCATGTATGTAGTCAAGCCACATAACTAGGAAATATCATTCCCGACCTAGGAAATAGTCAACTCATTAACTTTCTTATAAATTGTAAATTACACTTGTTATCAAGAATATATAAATAGAGGATTGTGGCTAAGTCCACCCGCTTCGAGCCTTTCTAAATCTTACATGGTATCAAATTAGCCCTTGCTTAACAACACTTCTTCAATCCTCAACCATCTATAATGGCTACAACTATTAAACTCCCTCTAAACCTTCTCTTCTTCTCAATGCTACCATCACCTTTAAGCTGTCCCCGAACCAACTATCGTGCCTCGGAAACGCCAGTCACTACTTCCTCTCGCATTCAAATCTTTGGCGACACTACGCAACCTCAATCTCCGACTATAGTTACTGATGGTATATCAACTGTTGCACCCCGAAAAATCCGGTTTGGGTTTATCAATGTACAACGTGGAAATTTTTTGAAGCCGCCACCAATATTTTAATTTTAAGACCAAAACATTGAAAAAAAGTCTTTTGAACAAGGCGGATGGTCTTTTGAAAACTAGAGATATAGGTTCGGGGGTCGACACGCAGAGGAAGGTACTAGCATCAAGACACGTCCTTTCTACCGAAAGGGAACCTCTAACTAAATATGTGGTTTTAACGCTTGATTTGAAAAATACCTAGATTTGCCTATTTATTCCTTGTTTGAAGATGAATGCGAAAACTTAATGAAAATTTTTATTTTTGGCGCTGACGAGTTGGCCTCTCGCCCCTACGTATCTCCCAAAAGCGATGGAGAATTCAAAGCTACGTAGTTCTTGGTTGTTATGAAAAAGGTTTTTGTTTTTTTTTATCTTTTTTAGTGAGTTTTCGAAATATGACGAGTATTCAGCGAATGATTAAACTAACAGAGGTTATGGGTAATCACTGTAACACCCCCTTCTATATTAGCTAATTAACTTAAATAAAAATCAGTGTTTTCAGAAACTTTTCCACGCACCTCAAAGAGAGTGCTACATTTAATAAAAACATCATCAATAATATTTAAAATTCAAACGCATCTAGTGCGTGAAATATAAATCATATCCAAATGGGACGAACCCTCAAAACCTGTTTTAAGTATTACAATAATCCAGAAAATGGTTCACAGCACAACGAAAATAAAACCAAGTTTAACAGACTCAATAAACAATCCAAAGCAGTCTAATACATGACATAAAATGAAGATACTAAAACCCCATCCCTAGTGTTACTAAATCAGAGCTGACATAATAATCCCAAGAAGGCATGGACACCTTCACTCAGAATCACCTGCATGTCGCCACGAGAGCAAAGCAACATAAAAATTCTAGGTGAGTCTCTTTACATAAATAATAACAAGTATGACAAGCATTATATTAGGAAAGCATCTAGCAACGTCAATCCACAATAATTAAGACATTTACCATTCAATTATAATACCAAGAAACAACAATGAATTAATTAAGCATCAACAAGAATTCTAAGTAGGTATGTGTATATGCATGTATGCAATATGCATGTGGATCCATAACCACCTCAATAACCCCGCGCTGCAACCACCTCTTTTGGCCGGCCACCCACCACTTTTGGCCAAGCCATACCACCTTGTTTATATGCATATGATTTATGTGACACTATGACAAATGCATCACAACACGATAAATACATCACATCAATTATTAACTCCACCTCTTTGGCCAAGCCCACATCAATTATTAACCCACCTCTTTGGCCAAGCCCACATCAATTATTAACTCCACCTCTTTGGCCAAGCCCACATCAATTATTAACTCCACCTCTTTGGCCAAGCCCACATCACCTCTTTATCAACACCTCACCACCACACCTCATTTACTAAATTAAATCCCACCTAAGGACCAAACCACCCCATAAGGACCTTTTCCACACCTAAGGACCATTTTGACACACCAAAGATTAATCTAGTACCTAAGGACTATTTTGACACATTATGGTTAATTTGGTACTTAGGAACTTATATTGCCATATTATGACTAATTAGACACTAATGGATTATTTTGTCACGCCAAGGATTAATTTAATACTTAGGACTATTTTGTCACACTAAGGATTAAATTAATTTTAGGACTAAAAACATCACTTAGACATTTTTGGCACAACTAGCGCCAAGGGCAGCCAAAATGGCGCCCATACCGAGACACAACCAGCCACACGCACACAGCACACCCACAGGCGCCAAGTCTCTAGCAAACTGGCGCCCTGTGCACATTCCCACGCACACACGCACACACTAGCTCACTGGGAGCCATGTTTCTAGCAAACTGGCGCCCTTCCCTGCACAAGCGCACGCACCAGCCCCATGTCACGCAACACAGCATGCCTGACGCCATTTTGCCTAGCAAATGGCGCCCCTCCCTCAAACACACCCGCCAACAACAACCCTCCTACATTTTTACTCACCAATTCAAATCTCAATTTAATAACTCATCATCTAGACAATTAATCACCATCATTAAATCCACACATTCTCACATTTATTCACATTGAAACATTTAATCAAACATCTAGCATACATATTTCACACACATTTAATTCCACAACAAGCACCATAATATTATCAAGTTGAACATCAAATACAACACAAACATATGATTAATCACAAAATCCATACAACCAAACCATTCTTAGAAGCCATTCCACACACAACACCTATCATACAAACTATTATGGATGTAAAGGAGAATCCCCTAACCTTACGAGCTACCGAGACGCTCCAAACTCACGACTTAACTTCACGAACTCGCCCCTAACTCGCCCAACCGCTTCAAAACCGAAAACCCAGCTACTCAAATACTCCAAAAACCGAATTCTAGCAGCTCCTAATTCCTCCCATTTAATAAATCTTTCACAAAGAGAGACCAGCAAAAGCAATTCCAACTCTTTCTCCTGAGATACGCTTCTCTAATTGACATAAGTTCCAAAACTTTCTTTTATTAAGATAGAGACTTGACAAAGAAGGTATGCTTGCATTTTCATCATGATTCATAACGTGAAAATTTAGTGACCATAAGTGGTCATGAAACAATGGTCGCAACTCGATTTCCACTTCACTCCCTATCCTATATTGTCATGCGAGTCCAATCAACATAAAAATGGATTCCAAGTTCCAACATGTTCCTAACCATGACCAAGAGATTAGGAAGCAACTAGCAATTGAAAACCAATTCTTCTTTTTAAATACAAAGTTCATTGTAATAATTTAATTTTATTATAAGAATGAGTGTGAGAAATTATGCCTACCACTGAGGTGAGATCATGCGGCATGTTTAGGTAATAACCACGTGACTCGCCGCATGTTGAGCCACTGGCTGAAGGAACAGAGGTCGGATTCGAATCACCGCAAAATCTGAGTGGGAAGGTGAAGTTCAGGGTTCAACCGAGGAGAGGAGGGTGAGAACGCGAGGAGGAGAGGAACGGGCGTGAGGTTTTCTTGATGCGCTCTCCCACGCAGAACGCTGGTGAAGAAGAAGGGAGGGGCCGGCCTCGGGCCGTACTCATGGGCTGAAATTCAAAGTGTGCAAGGGGTGTGTTTATCAACAAGGTGTTGTATGCCAAGAAAGGACTTAAAGTTCATTTTAAATCATTTTTAAAACTCAACTTCACTACAACTACTCCTTAATTAAGTTAATTACCCTATATTTATTTTAATATAGACAACCAAAATATTACTTAATTAAATTAGTCAAGTAATCACCTTAATAAATTAGTTAAATACTCACCTAATTAATTTTGGGCTGCATAACTCTCCCCACTTAGAGTATTTTCGCCCTCTAAAATCTAACTATCATGGACATGCAAAACTCGAACACTCACCACAACGAACAATAAATTTCTAGTGGAGCACCCTAAATGAAACTCATACATCTAAAGGTAACCATCACTCCTCTGTAGGCTCCGAACCTCCCAGGACAAACACTCTCCCGTTATACTTCTCATTCTTTGGCTTTGGACACTTGGTACTACTCAGGCCCTAATTTCCCTAGTCAGGCGCACTCGCATTCTTCTTCTCACACTTAGCAACCTACATGACCTTCCTTACCACATTCAAACACTTACAACTGGACTCTTTGCCTCTGGCTTACTACACTCGTGACACACAATCCCCGCAGTAGCGTCTCCCCCACTTAGCTTTTTGCCCGAACTCTCCTCTTTCATGCCCTTACCACCTGATACACCATAGGACCTCCCACGAAGTTGAGAACTCCTCTTCCCTACACTATCTTGTATGAATGATTGCTATCCTCCTCGAAAATTTTACGTTAAACTCATGAAATCAACATCTAAGTCTTATCGCATACACACAATGTGATCAACCACTCCTCCCTACACTCCTACTCCCCAATTAGGTATTCTAACCTGTAGGTTGTCAAAATCCTATCCGACTACCCAACACAAGAGATAAGAACAATTATGGCCAGAGGCCCAACAACACTAACAACCGTGATTAACACAACAATACCAACAATCAAGAACAATTTATCATATATCCAACATTATTCACACCAACAATTAACACGATCATAACAACAAAATTCAAGTTCAACCTATTCCACAATTAATCATTTTATTCAACGCTCGATTATTCTTCTAAACTCGAGATGCAGAAAATTCTGCAACTATGTGCGATTTCTGGCGAATTAATGAAAATAGTAAACGACCTTGGATTTCACAAATAAATACTTGTTGGAAAGCCACGGATGTGTAGTTTCTGAAAATATCTTTAAAGTTTCAAAACAATGAGTCAATTAGTACAGTTTTTAGAAACAACCCAAACAGTTTTCAGACTTGACAGATTCTGTCCTCCTACTTCATTTCACGCTAAACTGATTTAAACTTAACCAAATGGGACAAAACTTCAGCCCTAATAAAAGCATTTTGAGTATAGTTTCTAATGGAAAAGAATCGCTCAAAACGGAGTTCATTTGAGGACATAAAACTTGCAAAAACTTGCACATACCCACAAAGTTGATTCTAGAATTTTGACTCAACTTTGAGATTCATAACTGAGCTACACAACTCCGAATTTAACGAAACCGGTGCCAAAACGACCGGCCTTAAGTCTATTTTCGAAAACACTCAGCCACATAATTTTTGACTCAACCAAACAGTACCAGTTTTCAAAAGACTGAAACAGCATCCAGTAACGCACAGAAATTATGCACAAGTAAAACTTACCATTATCAATCACCAAAACCAATCACAATTATCACATACTTATGCTTTTCATCAAACATCAAATAAGCATAACCAATCATGCAACAACTTAAACACGCAATTCCGAAAGATTGAACATGTAGGCATTTTCTTCGATTTCCTCTATTCCTAGGGATTGGTTAACATGCAATTTTTCCACTCTTTTAGAAAACATCGCGGAACATATAATTCTATCAATTTGAATTGATTCATATCGCAGAAGAAATATAATTCAACACATGCTTTTTGATACTATTGTTTTGATACAAGACTTGTTATTAGTTCAACCAATGAAGTTAATTACTCTTGTCAACACTTAGTAAGGAAAACAATTCAAGGCATGGAAGTACACAAAATATCCCATTACACAGTTTTCACCACTAAATTTATAATCCGCAGAAACAATCTTTCAAGAAGTGACAAGTAACAATAGTAATAGTAACAACAAGACTACACGCTTAAGTCAAAATCGAACAAATTTTTCCCAATTGTATTTCACAGCTTAGAAGGTGCTCAAAATTGCATATATTTGTTTCTAAAACTCAACAACTAAGATTGACTCACATTCACATAACATAAGGACTCTAACTCACCTAATAATGCAATTAGTGTAATACCCAATAACTCTCAAACAACACCTAATCACCGCCTAATTGGTGCAAAGCCAAATCGTGTCTCGCTTTTGGAAATAAAATCTTAGAATAACTTGGAAACAAAATTCAACACTAATTTGACATCCCATTCATTCCCAATACTACAAAGTTTTCCTAAGTACCGCTTGCAAAATCATAGGATTCACAAGCCATTAAAAGGAAATTATACGCAAACCCCAACCTTACTATCACTCGAGCATGCAACCACATAAACACTACCTATTAGTTCAAAATTTACTTTCCGACATAAACTCCAATGGTAAGGAAAATTAATCATTTAATTGTGACAAATCACATCATGCTCACTAAACAAGTCCAATTGAAACACTGAAAGTGTCAAAACTTCAAATTATGCAATCTTAGTTGAGTTAATGAAAATATAGCCTTACACAACGGTTCATTTTAGCATACTCACTTCGAGACAATTAAGCACAAATCAAACTTAAATTCATTTACATCACAAGAACAATCAATTCATAATGGAGGCATCAATCAAGTGCAACAATATTCAACAAGCAATCATTCAAATATTGTCCAGTTGTATACTTACTACGCTTAGGTCATATAAAAATTACTTTCTATATTCTAACAAGCTAATCAAACAATCAACCAAATTAAACTTAGTGCATGCATCCTAATTTAATAATAACCATGAGTTATTGTCGCTTCTTTCAAAGCTGGTGATGAGTGATCGGGGTGATCAATCCTCCTACTCATGCAACCAACTAATCAATGTCACAAAACTACTTCCCTTTCAATTTATAACTACCACATTAAAAGACTTTTAACGCCGCCCTGGAGTGCGAAGGCGTCACACGACTTTCACTCCATTGACGCCGTTAGAACTCTTTTTAATCACACATATCCGAATAATACAGCATACTAGCCAAAGCTACAACCACCGCCATACGCTTCGATCACATATACTTCAATAATTTAACATAACTTTCAATCATAATCCAACAAATAAGTCACAAGGCACATCAATGGAAGAACAACTAACAAAGCTAACAACAACACAATTATGATTTTAGAACGAGTATCAAAACTCGAGGGTTAACATACTCGACAACATCGCCGGACGGACCGAACTGCTCTGATACCACTAATGTAACACCCCCTTCTATATTAGCTAATTAACTTAAATAAAAATCAGAGTTTTCAGAATCTTTTCCACGCACCTCAAAGAGAGTGCTACATTTAATAAAAACATCATCAATAATATTTAAAATTCAAACGCATCTAGTGCGTGAAATATAAATCATATCCAAATGGGACGAACTCTCAAAACCTGTTTTAAGTATTACAATAATCCGTAAAATGGTTCACAACACAAATGGAAATAAAACCAAGTTTAATGCACTCAATAAACAATCCAAAGCAAATTAATACATGACATAAAATGAAGATACTAAAACACCATCCCTGGTGTTACTAAATCAGAGCTGACACAATAATCTCAAGAAGGCATGGACACCTTCACTCAGAATCACCTGCATGTCGCCACGAGAGCAGGCAACATAAAAATGCTAGGGTGAGTCTCTTTACATAAATAATAACAAGTATGACAAGCATTATATTAGGAAAGCATCTAGCAACGCTAATCCACAATAATTAAGACATTTACCATTCAATTATAATACCAAGAAACAACAATAATGAATTAATTAAGCATCAACAAGAATTCTAAGTAGGTATGTGTATATGCATGTATGCAATATGCATGTGGGTCCATAACCACCTCAATAACCCCGCTTCAACCACCTCTTTTGGCCGGCCACCCACCACTTTTTTGGCCAAGCCATACCACCTTGTTTATATGCATATGATTTATGTGACACCATGACAAATGCATCACAACACGATAAATACATCACATCAATTATTAACTCCACCTCTTTGGCCAAGCCCACATCAATTATTAACTCCACCTCTTTGGCCAAGCCCACATCAATTATTAACTCCACCTCTTTGGCCAAGCCCACATCACCTCTTTATCAACACCTCACCACCACACCTCATTTACTAAATTAAATCCCACCTAAGGACCAAACCACCCCATAAAGACCTTTTCCACACCTAAAGACCATTTTGACACACCAAAGATTAATCTAGTACCTAAGGACTATTTTGACACATTATGGTTAATTTGGTACTTAGGAACTTATATTGCCATATTAGGACTAATTAGACACTAAGGGATTATTTTGTCACGCCAATGATTAATTTAATACTTAGGACTATTTTGTCACACTAAGGATTAAATTAATTTAGGGACTAAAACATCACTTAGACATTTTTGCACAACTAGCGCCATGGCAACCAAAATGGCGCCCATACCGAGACACAACCAGCCACACGCACACAAAGACACCCACAGCGCCAAGTTTCTAGCAACCGCGCTCAGGCACATTCCCACGCACACACGCACACACTAGCTCACTCGGGCGCTAAGTTTCTAGCAAATCGCGCTTTCCTCGCACAAGCGCACGCACCACCCCATGTCACGCAACACAAGATGTCCGCGCCATTTTGCCTAGCAAATGGCGCCCTCCTCAAACACACCCGCCAACAACAACCTCCTACATTTTTACTCACCAATTCAAATCTCAATTTAATAACTCATCATCTAGACAATTAATCACCATCATTAAATCCACACATTCTCACATTTATTCACATTGAAACATTTAATCAAACATCTAGCATACATATTTCACACACATTTAATTCCACAACAAGCACCATAATATTATCAAGTTGAACATCAAATACAACACAAACATATGATTAATCACAAAATCCATACAACCAAACCATTCTTAGAAGCCATTCCACACACAACACCTATCATACAAACTATTATGGATGTAAAGGAGAATCCCCTAACCTTACGAGCTACCGAGACGTTCCGAAACTCACGACCCGAACTTCACGAACTCGCTCCTAACTCGTCCAACCGCTTCAAAACCGAAAACCCAGCTACTCAAATACTCCAAAAACCGAATTCTAGCAGCTCCTAATTCCTCCCATTTAATAAATCTTTCACAAAGAGAGACCAGCAAAAGCAATTCCAACTCTTTCTCGTGAGATACAGTTCTCTGAATTGACATAAGTTCCAAAACTTTCTTTTATTAAGATAGGAGACTTGACAGCAAGGTATGCTTGCATTTTCATAATGATTCATAACGTAGAAAATTAGTGACCATAGTGGTCATGAAACAATGGCTGCAACTCGATTTCCACTTCACTCCCTATCCTATATTGTCATGCGAGTCCAATCAACATAAAAATGGATTCCAAATTCCAACATGTTCCGGAACCATGACCAAGAGATTAGGAAGCAACTAGCAATTGAAAACCAATTCTTCTCTTTTAAATACAAAGCTTCACGTAATAATAATTTAATTTTATTATAAGAATGAGTGTGAGAAATTATGCCTACCGTAGGTGAGACTCATGCGTGCATGTTTAGGTAATACCACGTGACTCCTGCCGCATGTTGAGCCACGGCTGAAGAAGGAACAGAGGTCTGATTCGAATCGCAAAAAATCCGAGTGGGAAGGTGAAGTTTGGGGTTCAACCGAGGAGAGGAGGGTGAGAACGCGAGGAGAGAGGAACGGGCGTGAGGTTTTCTTGATGCGGCTCTCCCACGCAGAACGCTGGGAAGAAGAAGAAGCGGAGCGGGCCGCTCTCGGGCCGTACTCATGGGCTGAAATTCAAAGTGTGCAAGGGGTGTATTTATCAACAAGTGGGTCAGATGCCAAGAAAAGGACTTAAAGTTCATTTTAAATCATTTTTAAAACTCAACTTCACTACAACTACTCCTTAATTAAGTAAATTACCCTATATTTATTTTAATATAGACAACCAAAATATTACTTAATTAAATTAGTCAAGTAATCACCTTAATAAATTAGTTAAATACTCACCTAATTAATTTTGGGCGTTACAATCACCGCTAAGTATTCTTGAAAATGAGAGTCACTACCACTGGTCAGACGAACAAAGGTTCTGATTGACTGTTAGTAGCAACTCGTTTTTATATTTGATCTTTTAAAAATGATTTTCGAAAGAGATTAATTGGCAAGAATGATCAAACTAACCAAAGTTATGGGTGACCATCGCTTATTGTTCTTTTGGAAAAAGACATTGCCACCAATGGCTAGACGAACAAAGGTTCTGATTAGCCACTAGCAACAATGGGTTTAAAAATGATTCTTTTTTTTGTTATGAAAAATGCTAATGTTGATGGTTGCGAAAAGGATTTTTATTTGTTGCGCTTGACGAGGACATGGCTCGCTCCTACGTATCCCAAATGGGAATCAAAGTGACGTAGTTCTAACTTGAAAGGTTTTTGAAAGGGTTTTGGAAAGGGGAAGAGCTTTCATAATAACCAAGCAAGCAAAGGCTTTGAGTAGTCATTACTAATAATTCTTGATAACGTTCATGACAATCAAACAAGCCAAGGCTTTGGGTGATAGTCACTAATGACTTGCATTAATTTGAAAAGAGTTTGAAAGATTAAAGAGAGAGGTGAGATAGCGAAATTGGGAGTGCACAATAATTTTTTTTTTACATAAAAAGTCGAGGGTGCAACCAAAAACGTAAAAGCCATTAGCAATCAGATGTTTTAAAAAATTTAACAGAAGAAAAGCCCATAACCGCCCACACTTAAACCAAACCAAAACAGAAACCCTAACTCTCCTCTCCTTTCCTCCTGCGTCGTTCCCCCCCAAAACAGAAACCCCAAACTCTCCTCTCCTCTCCTCCTGCGCCGCTCCATTCTTCTTTTGGAGAGAAAGAAACAGATCGAGAGAGAGAGAAGACGATCGACAGAGAGAAGCAGATCGAGAGAGAGAGAGAGACGATCGAGAGAGAGAGAAGCAGATCGTGAGAGAGAGAGACGATCGAGAGAGAGAGAAGCAGATTGAGAGGGAGGAAAGCGATCGGAGGAAGGTGTCAAGCAGGTTAGTAGCGTGGCTTCAGGATTTGCGCCTAAACACCTGGCTCAAGGCTTGGTGTTTGGTGGTGGCGGCGATGGTTTCACGAGAAGCCGACGGTGATGGTGAAAGTTTGGTGGTGATGTGGTGGTTGTTTTAATGGTGGTTTACGGTGGTGCTTTGGTGGTTCGCGGTGGAGGTCACGGCGGGGTACTCAACGGCGACGGTGGTGAGTTCTCTGTTATGGCTTTTTTCTTGTTGCTACTGGTTGGGCTTTGAGAATGGTCTCCTCTTTCTCTCTAGTATTCCTCTTAACTTCCAAGCCTGAAAGACTGGTTCTCTGTGCTACGATTCTTTTTGGAAAAAAAACCTGCTTCTTTCTTCTTTTTCAAATTTCTCAATGCTTGTTTGTCAGATGTATTAAGACCTGTGTCAGTCTTTTTTTTGAATGGATGTAATCCAGCTTTTTGTGTGTATATCTAATGTGTTTTTTGTCTGTGTGTTTTCAGATATTTGTGTTGTAACTGTGTATGTGTTTTTGTGTCTCAAAGGTGTGTATCAGGAGTTTTTCTTCAATGCGCTCCCTATTTTCGTTCTCCCCCCTTTCAGATTTTTGTTTTCCTCCTTTATAGAGGATTCAGTTTTGTTGCTGTTGTTATTTGCAAGTCAGAATCTCTTGAAATGTCTTTCAACCTCTAAATCTATGATGCCCGCTTTTCTTTTTTTCCTCACTTTGTCTCTCGGATTCTCGCTTATTTACTTGGTTCATGTTTGTAGGTTGCACTGTGATAGAGACATGAGAGGGAGCATAGATGGGTTTTGGTCAAGAGCTAGGAATGGGTAAGGAAAAATCTGAGCAAGTCGAGGAAGACATTGTCTTGAGCTCTAAATGGAAGAGGGATCATCACGTGGAAGCTAGAAGCTACCCGCAAAGATCACCTTGCCTATTTCATTTTTAATCTTTGATTTGTATTTTTAATTTGTATACTTACATATTTTGGACTTCAATAATTTTTATTTAAAAGAGCTAATAAATCTATTTTTGGTTTTCCATTTTCTATTTATTCTTGTCTAAATAAAATAAACAACAATATCAATAAATAACGAGTGCCCAAAATTAACGCCAAGATATACTGGTTGGAACTAACACGCAAAGCGTGAGAACAAAATGGTGCGTAGATTATTAAAAGAACGATGGTTGCGTTAAAAATAACACGCTACCACAATGAGAATAGTGCAAGATTATTAAACTAAACACGCCAGACGCTGACAGAGATAATGTGCGAGCACAACTAAAACATATTTTTGAGCCTTTTTTAAAAAAGAAAAACACCCATTAAAATTAAGCATATAATAATACAATTTTATTTGATCTTCAACTAGTTTGACAAAATTGGGGTATGACATCAACCCCCAATCCAGAATACACAAAGTTGTTCACTATTGATCAAATCATCATCAACCTTCTTCTCACATCCATGACTGATCAAGTAGACAGTCTCTCCTTCGCCTCTTATGAAACTGCTCACACACTTTGGGTTGCCATTGAATCCCAATATGCGAGCACCTCTCCCTCTCATGTCATGTCTCTCAAAAATTGTATTCAACGTTGCACCAAAGGAGACAAATCCATCACTGATTATCTCTTCGCAGTTAAAAGTCCCGTAGATGAGCTAGCTGTCATTGATAGCAAAATATCTGATGATGATCTTACCCTCTACATCTTCAACAGACTTCGAATATATTCATAGCATTGTAGCGACTGAAAAATCTGGTTGAGGATTATTTGAAGTTTCAGATGAAGCCGCCAATAAAATTTAGGTTAAAGGAGCATACTTTGAGAAATCCCCTTAAAAGGTCTTAACGAACCAAATATGGGTTCGGAAGTCGATTATGCGCAGAGAAGGTACTAGCACCCCGCAACATCTTTCCTAACGAAGGTTACCATCTAATTAAATGTATAAGCATCGTTAATTTAAAAAATATTTATTTTTAGCCTTATTTACGAACAAAATACAAGTTAAATAAAAAACTTGACAGTTAGTTATTTTTGTTCTTTTGTTGAGAAATAGGAAATGAATAAATTTTAAAAAAATGATTTTTATTAGTACAATTGACAAAGGTGAGCTATACCCTCTGCTCTTACGTATCTTCTGGTAGAGAATCAAATATTGCCACATAGTTCTTGGGTATGAAATATTTGTGTGTTTGGTGTTTTTTATTTGTTTATTTTTGAGAAAAAAATGATTTTGATATGAATTTATTGAGATGTGATTCTATACTTAGTTAGATACAAAGTGTGTTAAACATATAGATGTTAATAATTAAATACATGTTAATGATTATTTGAAATGAATAAAATCATAAAAGAAAATTATATACGGTGATGTAATAACAGTATTAGAAAAAGGCTTATAGATGTAAAATTATTTAAATGACAACTAAAAATTTAAATTAATGAAATAATATAAAATGATGAGCTATTGGAGATATATCAAGCAAATGAAACAACGAATGGATACAGGATCTTTCAATAGCAATATTTTTGATCAAATCTTTTGATAGCAATATAATATAATAATAGTAATTATAACAAAAAGATAATAAAGTGAGGTGAGAAATAAAAGAACTCGTGATTGAGATATTACGAACAACAGCTTTGAGCGAGAAGAAGAATGGTCTTGTGGTCATGAACACCAAGGAGGGCGGCGGGAGCACGACGAGATGGGGGGTACTGATAACTCTTTTTTATAAGAGTTATTAAGCATTTATTAAGCTTAAATCATTGTTAGTTCTCAGTTAATTTGGTCTTTTAAGTTTGTAAATATGTGTTTTAAGAGAATGCATGATTGAAGTCCTGAGTATTGAATATATGGCACAATGGTGTCTTTCTTGTGGTTTTAATGTTGCGATTTAGTGTTGCAGCAGTGCCATTTTGTGTCAGATGGAAGAGAAGATTAAATGAGCTAAGGACGCATCATGTGCTGGCATTTTGGCGCGAGTAGTGGAGGAGAGTGTCTGTACCTCTGAGACAAGGACATGTTGCCTTTTTCCTAGGCACCTTGCATATCTGGGCACACTAGAGGACAAATTGCGCCTCCAATTTAGAGTTTTCTTGGATCATGTATCCTCGTACTATATAAAGGCAGCTCTTCTCTCTCATTTTACGACACTTGGTCTGAAGGAGAAAGTTTAGAAATAGCTTTCCATCATTTTTTACCAAAGCTACCTCACTTACAAAAGGATTCATTGTTGAGTTTATTATTGCAACAATTCCTGAACCTCATTCTACTTGGAGATTTCTTCATTTGGGAGCTGATTTCGTATCTTCATGTTGAAAGACTTGAAGTTCTTCCTGCTTTTTCCATCTTTAGTATAATTTCTTCCTTGTATTTTGAGTTATGACTTGCACATTTATGTTTAAGTTATTTTTCTTGTGTTGTTTGCTCAATATGGGCTAAACCTCTTAGTCGATGCTACCTACCTTGAATGAAGTTTCTCCGCATTTAATGAAGTATGTTTGATGTTTACGCATTTCATCTTTTGTGAGTTAATATTTTCATCTTGATTTAGGAATGGCCAACTAATATTGAGTAGCATTTAGGAATTAAGAAAAGGTTTATGAATAGATCTCAAAAGATGATACAGGTAGTGGTTAATTAAAGACATTTAATTAACCCTTGCTTAAACCCTAGACATAAGAGGGCAAATCCATAAGGCGATTCTACATGTGCTTAAACAGCCTAAGGTGAACCTATTTAGGGCTTAGAAATAAGCTCTTGTAGTGAAACCCTAGTGTAAGAAACTAAAAAGTGTAATTTATTGCTGCAGCACCTAATGCTGCAACATATTACATCGCATTACTGTGTTGAAACTGATTTACTTGGTTTAGGCATCCCAACTTGTTCTCAACTCTGATTCCTTATTTCATTTACTCTTATTATTGTTCATGTTACCCAAAAACTTGTGTTATTATTTGGTTTGATCACTAATTTGTTAATCAAATTAAACTTTCATTTTAGATCTTAAATCCTGTGGGAACGAACTTTTATCACTTTACTACTTGTTGACAACAGACACTTGCACTACATAAACTCCACAACAAAACCACTGGTGGCGGTTATGGGCGAGGCAGGTGCTCCTCCTTTCCCTCCGTGATTTTTGGTGAGGATTGGGCATTGAGGTTACGATCCTCCTCTACAAAGTGGTCTTTTTATCCTTTGCTCTCTATCTTTTTTTTGTTGATTTTTTGTGTCCAGCAGTGTTCTTGTTGAATCACCGTTGTTGTGTGTAATTTTTGTGTGGATTGGCTCTCCTTTTATAGGTGAAGGGTTAGTTGTGGGGACTTGTTGGGAAGTCGACTTGCTAGGCAGAAAACTTGTCGGGCAAATAAATTTGTCAAGCACACTTGTCGCTTAAGACTTGTTGGGTAAGGTTGATGTTACTAACACCCTCCCTTTGTGATTTTATATCTTTGTTTTTATTTTGAGGTAATTTGTAAATTAGTTTTTTTGTAATTTTAATTTTAATTTATATTTTTGCAACTTATTTCATGCTATGTTTTTTGATTAAATAAACAAAAGCTAAGTCAAGCAAACCCAATGATGAAAAAACTAAAACTAGGCCCAATTAAATTAAGTACTAACTTAGGCCCAATCACAACAAGTTAATAACATAGGTCCAAATAAGAAGCGCATGCCCAAATGAACCAAATTAACTAACTAATGTTAAATTAAATGAATAAGTTAAACAAGTAGTAAAAAGAAGCCACCAAAATCGGGGGTATGGCGCATATGCTTCTATTTGACAATTTTTGACTTTTTGTCGAGAATAAGGACGTAGCCTCAATAGCAAAGGCACCCAAAGACACGAAGGTTGTGGTAATTTGGTCAGGGGCCAGAGAGAGTTCATGGGGACACTTTGTTGTTGCACCGAGGGGTAGTGATGTGAGCCAAGCCCCATCACCGCACCTATCACTAAAGGAAAGCTCAAGGCAATGGAACAACAAGTCAAGTGTCTTCATTCATGAAGGATATTCCTCATTCAAAGGGATTATACTTTAGTGTGTCCACCTTGATAATTGGCAAGGACACACTAAAGGTGACCAATGATACCTTAGAGAATTTCTAGAATACCCAAACTCTAGTGTTCTGTATTTCTTTGTATTTCCTTTCCAATATATTTAGGACTTCATTTTTAATTGTAATGAACATTTGGTTTTGAGCCTTGTTGGCCATCTAGAATAGGCTAAGGTTTTTAGTTACTTTGATGTGGTCATGGGCCTTATTTTATTTTTCTTTAGTGGATTATATGTTAGGCTTAGGATCCATTAGGCCCAACATATAAGTGCTTCTACCTTCAATGTAAACCCTAGAACTCCTTTGATGAATGAAATCACTCTCCTCATTTTAGCAAAGTTGAGAGCCAAAATACCTAGAGTATGGTGAGGGCTAGTTCATGTTTGTGAGGGTGAGGTTCATTAGAGGATTCTCATTGGTTCTTTAGATGAAAACCATAGCTCATTTTCAATCTCCACTTCCATTCCAAGTCTTCTCCATCTTTGGTCTTTCTTCCTCTTTCATCTAAGTATTTGTGTCTTTCTTTTGGTGTTGTTGAATGTGTGTTTTTGTGAGAAAATATTTGAGTTTCCATATTTCTAGATCCAAATCTTAAAAGACCATTTTAGATCTTATCAGGTAGGCATGCAGTTGATGAGGTACACCGCCATTTGAAAGGCATAACACCAAAATTTTTGTGGAACAGAGGAGCCGAGAGTAAATGTGCGGAAGTTTCAACTATATGGCGATGTTTGCATTCAAGTGAATGCCAATGTGTTCATGTGTATAAGGTGGGCCGATAAAGTGGGATATTCCTGCTATTGAGATACAACTTTAGTTTGAAATATTTGGTTCCTCCATCACAGTAAAGAGATTTGACTTTTATGGGGGAGAATTTTTTCAATTTTGGAGTGAAATTGAGGAAATATTAAAGCTACATCGCTTTTACTTTTTAAGAGGATAAATCCATGTGTAATGGGTGAATGGATCAACAAAGACAAAATAGGAGATGGTTCCCAAACATCCAAAAAATAAGTTCAAGAGGAGAAGTGGTAAAAATTGAGGAGATAGAGAATGGAAGTTTATGACTTTTATTAATAGAGCAAGAACTACATTGCATGACTTTGCTATTGAAATTTTGAGATAGAACACAATTGACAAAATCGAGAAAGAACTTTATGAGATGGATGGCCAAATCTTACATGCAAAGTCATTGGTAGCTACGACAGAAAAGTGGCAATTGGGGAAGATAGAGTCATTATAGGTATATAGATCACCATCACTTGACCGCCCATCAAAATCGCCTACCATTGAATCTTTCACACCAAAAAAGAGCCATTTAATTCAATAGAAACATTGTTAGTTTTGCAAAGTTTCTTGACAGTAAATGAGATTATGTTTTGCATTTCAACACAAAGAATATTTTTGAGATGAAAAGTAATGTTAGGTGTGAGAAGGGTAGTGGAGCCAACATACGATATCTTTAAACCCGTCGCACTCATCACCAATTTGTACTTCCGACCAACATATGGTATATGAATCGCAAGTTGTTCAAACTGCTGGCAACGTGGTGACTAGCCCTCGTGGCCAAGTACTCACCTCGAGTCAAGGGCAGGTTGATAGATGCATAAAGGAGCCACCGGGAGTTGATGGCTTTAGGAATTTTCTGACAATATGTCCTATAGTCGGAGCGCACCCGCAACGCGAAGCGTGGCCGATTTCCGCGAGACGGGTAGCCCTCGGATCTACCTCACCATAATCACGACCATAGTTGAGCCTCACGAAAGGATAACTTGAGAAGCCACGACCATATGATAGTTTTGATAGAAGACCATCATTTGTGAGGTGTTTCGCAGCAATGTTTGCAAATGTAACTTGAATTTCCATTCGGGATTCACGACGCATATATTCATCATGGCAAGTAGATGGTCAGGAAGTTCTTCAAAAGTGAAGGAATGCTCATGAGTCCGAATAGAGGAAGCAATGTCACGATAGTCATGTCCAAGGCCGCTGAGGATGTAGAGTAAGATCATCATCGAGATTTTGCTATCAATGACAACTAGTTCATCAATGTAGACTTTTAACCGTGGAAGAGATAATCGCGATGGATTTGTCTCCTTCGTGCAACGTTGAATCTAATTTTTGATGGACATGACATGAGAGCGAGAGGTGTTCGTGATATCGGGATTCAATGGCAACCCGTAGTGTGTGAGCAGCTTTCATAAGAGGTGAAGGAGAGACTATCCGCCTCACCATGGATGAGAGAAGAAGGTCGATGATGAGTTGATCAACAAAGGAACCGGGCTTTGTGAATTTTGATCGGGGTCGATATACCATCAAGAACTATAGTGGAGATCGAGGTCACGTGAGTGTCGCCAATGTTGCCAAAGATTTGAATGCCGTGAGGAGAGTAGGACATGACGCTTCCAGCACAAATAAATGGTTCGACAACTTAAAGGTGATGGTAGTATTAAGAAAAAGAGAAGGTTTGTAGGAGTTGTAATAATTGCAGCCATTATAGAGGCTGAGGATCAAGAAGTTGTTGTTAAGCAAGGGCTAAGTTGATACCATGTAAGATTTAGAAAGGCTTGACTCAACATCATGCCCACCTATGCTATCACATTCCAACTCAAAACTATACCTCTCTAGGCACGTGGTTTTTCATGAGTCTATATTCCCTTTCATTACCACTCAATCACCCCCAACCAACCATCCTCAAACCCAAATACAAACCCACTCATATCTCTCCTATCTCCTTCCTCTTATTCTTAAACAACTCTATGCAAACGTGACTCCTCCAACTACTCCACCAATCACCCCTCTAACCTCTAATGCATCTTTAGACACCCCTCCGATGACTGCAAATGCACCACCCACACTGACATCCTCCTCACCTTCGATTGACCAAACCACTCCCCAACACCTCACAGATTCATCTCAAAGAAGCTTGGACTCACTCTACATCCTCACCGCCTTTGCCACCAGCCGCCTGCACACAAGAGCAAACATTCGTCAACCAAAACCTAAGTACCTCTTCACTACTAAACACCCTCTCCCACTACCAGCTGATCCCACCAGCTTGGGCCAAGCTCTCAAATCCGGGGAATGGCGTGATGCTATGAGCCATGAATGCAATGCCTTGCTTCAACAACAAACATGGGATCTGGTTTCCAAAACCCACAACAAGAATCTCATCGATTGTAAATCGATCTACCAAATCAAAAGAAAAGCAAATGGTGATATTGACAGTATAAAGCTCGCTTAGTAGCAAAAGACTTCCACTATCGCCTCGCCTTGACTACACTCTGCACCTTTAGCCCCGTAGTCAAGCCCATCACAATTCGATTGGTCTCCTCATTAGCTCTACAATATAACCGCGACTACGCCAACTTGATGTAAACAATGCATTCTTTCATGGCACTCTAATCGAATAAGTTTACATGAAACAACCTCTAGTTTCATCCATCCTAAAACCTAATCATGTTTGTCGCCGTGAAGTCCATCTACGGCTTCAAGCAAGCACCATGTGCTTGGTATCAAACTTTTGCGTAAGTTCCTTTGTGACTATGGCTTTGTAAATTCTAAATCTGATTCATCTCTATTCATTCTTCAAGACCAAGATATGGTGTTATACATGTTGGTGTATGTAGATGATATCATTATCACATGAAACTCTACTTAAAAGGTTAATGAATGCATCACCAAACTTGCCATCACATTCTCCATCAAGAATATGGGTTCACTTAACTACTTCCTTGGCGTTGAGGTCATTTCCACCTCCACGCATCTTTCTCTCCCAACACAAGTATATTAGAGAGTCGCTTGAAAGGACAAAGATGATTGATGCCAAACTGCTCAGATTTCTCTTCAATTTCAATCACCTTAACAAAAGATGATGGGTCCACAGCCACTGATGCTACCTCCTAACGCAACACCATATCTCCAATATCTATCCATGACACGACCCGATATTGCATTATCTGTCAACAGACTTGCTCAATTCATGCAGCGACCGACCATCACTCATTTGACAACCCTTAAGAGGGTTCTATGCTATCTTAAGGGGACCATCTTCCATGGTCTTCTTCTTCTTCTTCTTTAGAAACTGCCCAACTCTTCCCTCATAGAATACAGTGATGCTAATTAGGCAGGAAATAAAGATGACTACACCTCCACATCAGCTCACTTTGTCTACTTTGACTCCAATCTCATCTCTTGAAATCATCCAAACAACGAAAGCAATAGCTAGATCATCTACTGAGGTAGATTACAGAGCTTTGGTAAACACTGCAGTGGGAATTGTCTTGGATCCAACTCCTTTCTATCCGAAAGTTAAGTGTACCCTCTCTCCTCCACACCTTCCATCATCCGTGATAATTTAAGTGTTACATATCTCACAAAAATCCAAAGATATCAAACTCCTGATGAAGCACATCACCATTCATGTTCACTTTGTTTGATTTGGTACAACAAGGAAAGCTCAAAATTCACCATGTTAGCACTACAGCATCAACTTGTGACTATCTCACCAAACCTCTTTCCAAAGTTCGACATACTTACTTTAACAAGATTGTGTGTTAGAGAAGTGTGATAGTCAAATGTGATTAGTACTAGCTTTGAAAATTGTAGCAAATATATTCATTTATGTATCTAGGAAATATACACATTCATGTATGTAGTCAAGCCATTTACCTAGGAAATATCATTCACGCACTTAGGAAATAGTCACCATTAACTTTCTTGTAAATTGTAAATTACACTTGTTATCAAGAATATATAAATAGAGGATCGTGGCTCGAGTGCAATTCACTATAGCCTTCCTAAAACGGGTGATCTTGAAACTTTGTTGTTGGCTAGGCATGTTTTCTTATAATGATTGATAACTCTATTTTTATAGAGTTATTCATACATTTAAACTTAGATTATTGTTTATTTTCAAGATCATTAATATATCAATATAGCTTATTTAGTAAGAAACAACATTTTAAGGATTCAAATAGATTAGACAATGAAATAGGCAAATGCATATATCTTGTTAGGTTTGTTGTTTTATTCAGTGCAGCTACTTCAGGTGTACCCACACTGCCTACACTAGGAGTGCCTACACTGCCTACACCTGGTACATCCAAGGACCAATTTGATGCTTCAACACTTGATATGTGACGTCATGCCTAGTCATCTGGAGCAAATCCACTTGCAGTAAATTCCACGACCACTATCAAATACAAGTTGAGAAGCTCACTTACTCAAGGACATGTGGCACTTCTTTATCGACCACCCCATGTGAACTTCATGCAAACGACCAACTCTGAGCAACTTGCTTTGATGAAAGGTCCAGAATTAACCATGGTTACCGATCTCACCACAATTTCACAAGTAAAAGGAAACCCCTTCAAGGGAGGAAAGCTCATTTGCCTATAAATAGAAGCCATCTCTTCACTTGAAAATCATCCTTCATCCAATTCTTAAAGGATCACTTAGTTTATTTGTATTCATAGCTTAGGTTTAGTTTTTATTTAAGTTTCAAGAGAAGGAAGGTAAGAGGTGCTTGACAACCACTCCCTTCACTTCTACTGAGGAAACTCGTGTAAGGAAATCATCTTGTACTTCAACTTGGGAAACTCATGCAAAAGATCTCCTATTTGTGTAATCTCTATCCTTTGAGTTCTTTTGTTATATTACTCATTTGATTATGCTCTTTGCGCATTCTCTCATATTATATAATGAGTAATATGAGCTAAATTCTCTATTTGATTATACTTTTGATGTTTGGGGATCGATTTCATAAGTCCTTTCCACCTTCTTTTGGCAATGGTACATCTTAGTAGTTGTAGATTATGTGTCCAAATGGGTCGAGGTCAGTAGCACTCCCAAATAATGATGCCAAATCGCTAGTAAATTTCTTCAAAGAAACATTTTTTCAAGGTTTGTACTCCAAGAGCAATCATCATTGATGAAGGCTCACATTTTTGCAATAAACTTATTGAAAATCTTCTTGCAAAATATGGAATAAAACACAAGATTGCTATCGCTTATCAACCACAAGCTAGTGGGACAAGTCGAACTTTCAATAGGAAATAAAAAGAATGCTTGAGAAAATGGTTGACCAAATAGGAAAGATTGGTCACTACACATAGATGAAGCATTATGGGCATACGTGAATCTATTTAAAACTCCATTAGGTATGTCCCCATAGGTTAGTTTATGGCAAAGCATGTCATCTCCTCGTTGAATTAGAGAACAAGTCATATTGGACTATTAAAAGCTAAATTTTGATCTCAAAAGGCAGTAAGAGCAAAGGTTTTAGAGCTTAATAAATTAGAGGAACTTAGGCAATTAATGCAAAGATTTATAAAGAAAAAACCAAAGGATGGCATGACAGAAAAATCCAAAGGAGAGAACTTAGAGAAGGAGGAATGGTTCTATTATATAATTCTAGGTTGAAGTTATTCCCTGAAAAATTGAGATCAAGATGGTCAGGTACAACTAGTTAAAATCTACCCCAATGGTGCAAATTGATTTATATGATGGAGCCACTAATACTTTTTTTTAAAGTTAATGGCCAAAGAATGAAAATGTACTATGGAGAGCAAGCAAGGAGAGATAAGGTCACCACTCATTTTGAAATCTCTAATGCAAAGAGATAGTCAGGCTGAAAGATTCTTAAAACAAGCGCTTGAGGGAGGCAACCCATCATTTTATATAGTTAATGTCATTATTTTGTGCAATTTGATGTTTTGTGTTTTTTGTAGAAAAACAGGACAACAGAGTAGCCAGTGTAGCCCCACTTGATGCAGCCACACTGCCCACACTGGTGTTGATATCTTAGCATTGTGAGGAAAAGACTTGGGTGAAAATGTTCACTTGCCACCATCAAATTAGTGGGAAAGACTCGACAGGGGCTGATGTAAGGCGCCTTAAGCCTAAACACTACACGTGTCGCCTTGCATGTCACTCCTCGCCACCTAACGGCTAGTTTTCCAACTAACCTTCCCACTAACTCACCCATTATCTCATACAAACCGCTCACATTCTCACAAAGCTACTCCTCTCATTCTCTCTCGCAAAACCGATCATATCCATTCTCTTAGAACTGAACTCATCTTCAACCTCTCACCTAAAATCAATTCAAATTCTCAAAACTTCATTCAATTAAAATGGTGAAAAAGCAATCCGCTACCAAATCATCTATGAAAGCACCCAAAGATGTGTACAAAGAAGAAAATCAAGGAAGTCAAAAGCAACCGTGATCTATGGACGTGATTCCAGGAGCTAACATTTCGAACATGAAGTTTTCGCGTAGTGGGGTTTCAACTTTGCAAAGGCTCATCACTCATTCCTATCAACTCACAACAATCTACACCGGGAAAGGTTTGTGCAACCTAGAGCCTACTACTTGAGCAATTAGTTCGTGAATTCTACTCTAGAATTCGTAACACAAGAGGAGGACCATTTTCTACTCAATGGTCGTGAGGTAAGAAAGTCTTCTTTGATCCTCGCTAGATAAACAAGCACTTTGATTTAAATTACACCGAAATGCTTTTGAGGAAAAGTTAGAAACCTATGGAAAGAAACAAATGGCTAAGATCAAAGATAGGGTAGCAATAGATGGATCTCAATGGGTAAAGTTCACAAGTACTGAGTTCAAACTTAGGACTGGTGATTTAGTCCCTGAACTAGGAAATTGGCACCTGTTTATTGATGCATCAATCCTCCCCACTTCACACACATCTACATTATCCAAGGATAGATTGATTCTCATAGATTCAATCTTGACTGAAGATAATGTAGATATAGGAAAATTGATCACTAGAGAAATCTTAGAATGTCAAACCAAGGGGTTTGGATTCTTGTACTTCCCTTGCTTAATCACTGAATTATGTCAAAAACAAGGGGTAATAGCTACAAAGTTAGAGAAAATTCAGAGAAAGACTCCTCCAAGTGGTTTATCTGGAGAAGTGAGAGAGAGAATAAGATCTGTAAGAATTAGAAATACTGCAGAGCAGGAAGTGCAGGGACTCTGATGAAGAAACTCCAAGCAAAAGATGGAAATTTCGTAAAGAACAAAGATGATCGGTTGAAAGTGAAATCGAGTGCCCCGAGGCGTAACTAGAGACTCCAGCTTTTCATTAATTGGGTAATTGATGCTGAGGAAGAAGAAGAAAAAGAGGAAGAGGAAGAAATGGCAGTAGAGAGAGAAAGGAGAACAAAGAGAAAGAGAGACAATCAGAAGGATAAAAAGGGTAAGAAACCTAGAGTAGAAGAAGAGACTGAGATAGTGAGTGAGGAAGACACTGAGGAAGATGAGGAAGCAAGAGAGGCTGTGAAAAATATTGAGAAAGATGTAGCGGAAGATGAGTCAGAGTCAATGGAGGCTAGTGAAAGTGAAGAATATGGAAGTGATGACATGGAAACAACTGCAAGGAAGAAGTATGAAATAAGAAGAAAATCAACCACTCAACCACAAACACAATCACCCCCATCTCAACAACAATCCAACATCCCTTCACCACCACCACAACAATCCCCCACCACTCACCATTCACCTACTCCAACATCACCACAAGTCCAAACATCACCAACACCTCAACCACAAAAACAACCCACCCTCCACCAGAAATTACTCCACAAACAGAAAAAGAAACCCAACTCACTAGAGAAGCTACACCATTCCCATTCCAATCTCCAAAATCTCCCACACCAATCACAGAATAAAATATTGAGCCAACTAACCTTGATATTGAGAAAGATAATTTGTAGGTAATCACTGAAGAGCCTGAGAAAGAAGGAGGCCATGCAGGTGGATCAAGGAGAAACTGTCAAAGAAGCATATGGTGTGCCTACACCTAGTGCAGAATCATCAAAGAAGTCGTCAACAGTGATGGCAACCAGCCCTGCAGCAACAATCCATGAAGTACTGAAGATTTTGAATGAAAAGAAGGAGATGTTAGGCTACAAGAGGAAAATAATGAAGCCAACCCCTACAAACACAATGTGGACAATGAGCTCACTCTATGGTGTATAGGGTCCAGGAATAGCATCTGGTGAGAAGGAAACTCTCACAGAAGGTACCAAAGAAGCTAAGAAGGTAGCAGAGCAACAACCAGGGGATATTGTGCAAGAAGCTGAGCAAACTCCAGCAGCAGTAGTCATGTACCGCAAATCAAGTTCCCACACAAAGTGTACACTTTAGTGCTCCGCGCACAGTGCTACACTCAAGCTGCAGTAAATGCCGTGGCTACAATTGAAGATCCTAGTTTGCATACCTCTGATGTGGCTGCTAACAAACCAAAACCCAATAATATGAGGGCCAAACATGTTCCTGCTGTGAGAGCCAGTCCCAGTATCAAGAAGAAATAGTAAAAGGAAGTTTTAATGTTGTTTCAAATACTATATATGCTTAAGTAGTTTATTATATGTTTTAAATACTATATGTGAAGCTGAAGTGATGTTTTGAACTACTTTTGAACCACTTTTGCATCCCTTGTTTACTCAACTTAGAGCAGTGGGGACACTGCTCATATTTAAGTTGGGGGGAGAGTGGAGAATAGTATGTGTTTTAAATTAAGTATGCGCGCTATTTGCAGTATGTTTTGAACTAAGTACTGATATATGTTTAAATGAATTACTTGGTAGTATGCTAAATGTGAATATGCAGTATTAGTATGAACTTAACAAAGCATGTGATAGCATGATAATTTGTGTTAACATGTTGGATTAAGTGCATCAATTTCTAGTAGATTTAAATGATTATGAAGCATGGTCAATTCATATTACTTTTCTCAAAAAATTTCAAAAGTGTATCAAATGAGGTGAGTTTTAATGATGAAAAGGAAAAGAAAAAGCCTTGTTTTCTAGAAATGATCGGGCTTTATAAATTCTTAACACAACAAAATTGAGTTTTTGAAAAGAACCATGCTAGATGAAAAGCTATCTAAGGCCAAAGAATTTTTGGAAAACTAAGGTCAAAAGTTAGATTTTTACTAAAAATATAGAAGAGCATAAGGAATTAAGTTTGGGGGAAATTCCATGAAAACAAACAAGTGTGAAGGCTTGTAAAGTTCACGCCATAAGGTGTCAAAAATACTCAAAAGTGTCAAAAATTTCAAAAACTACACTTGCCTCGAGTCATAAACCAACATGTCCCTTAAGTGCAATTGGTTTGAAAATGAACAAAGTTCAAAAAGAAAATAAAACAAACCAAAAAAGAGAAAAAATGCATGCAATCAAGTGAGGAAGGCAAAGCACGCGCTACAAAAATACTCAAAGAGTTACAAGTGTGGCTACACAAAGTGTACCTACACCACCTACATCAAATGCACCTACACTCAAAATAAGGTGTCCCTACAATCCAGAGAAAATGATGTATTTGTACTCACTGCATTGCATCAACAAAAAAACAAACACCAAAAGTAGAAATAAGGCATGGGCTCAATAAGTTTGAAACACCAAAGCCCTTTGTTGTGCTTAAGAGTCCCCTAAATCTTGAAGAAATTGTTAGTCTCGTCCATATTTTGAAAAAGCTCTAAAGGTGACCAAAAGTGTTCCACATTTTTCAAAAAGCTAAGAAAAAGCTCTGTGTTTAGTTATGGAACTAATTGATTCTCAATGGGACACACACTCACACAAATGAGTTTTTATAACTTTGAATGTTTTAAGAAAACAAAGGCATAGAAAAATTCCTGAAAGATGAAGCTCATAAAAGTAAACACTTCAAACAATCTTTTGAAAAGCATGAGTTGAGATGTATTCATTATTATGGTAGTCTTGTGTTTGTTTTATGTCGTTGTTTCGAGGACAAGCAACAATTTAAGTTTGGGGGTGTGATAACTCTATTTTATATAGAGTTATTCATACATTTAAATTTAGATTATTGTTTATTTTCAAGATCATTAATATATAAATATAGCTTATTTAGTAAGAAACAACATTTTAAGGATTCAAATAGATTAGGACAATGAAATAGGCAAAATGCATATATCTTGTTAGGTTTGATGTTTTGTTCAGTGCAGCTACTTCAGGTGTACCCACACTGCCTACACCTGCTAAACCAACACTTTGCACCAAAACATCCAAGTACCAATTTGATGCTTCAACACTTGATATGTGACGTCATGCCTAGTCATCTGGAGCAGATCCACTTGTAGAAATTGGCGACCACTATCAAAGACAAGTTGAAAAGCTCACTCACTCAAGGACATGTGACACTTCTTTATTGGACCACCCCATGTGAACTTCATGCAAACGACCAACTTGAGCACATTGCTTGATGGGAGGTATGAAACTAACCATGGTTACTGACCTCAGCTTCAATTTCGCACCAAAGGAAACTCTTCAATGGAGGAAAGCTCACTTGCTTATAAATAGAAGCCATCTCTTCACTTGAAAATCATCCTTCATTCAATTCTTAAAGGATCACTTAGTTTATTTGTATTCATAGCTTAGATTTAGTTTTTATTTAAGTTTCTGAAGAGAAGGAAGGTAAGGAGGTGTTTGACAACCACTCCCTTCACTTCTACTTGAAGGAAACTTGTGTAAGAAAATCATCTTGTACTTCAACTTGGGAAACTCATGCAAAAGATCTCCTATTTGTGTAATCTCTATCCTTTTGAGTTCTTTTGTTATATTATTCATTTGATTATGCTCTTTGTAGATTCTCTCTATTATATAATGAGTAATATGAGCTAAATTCCCTTAGTTGTGATGTTTAGCCTTGTAATGAACTTCTAAGTAAGTAAATGTGGTTTATGCAGTGTATGCATTTTAACTCTTGTGTTCTTTCAAATCCTATTCTGAATTTAATCACTTTAGAGTAGGTAGACTTGTAGCAGCAGACATGTGTTACATTTAAGAAATCAAGAGTTAATAAGAATGAGTGTTGGTAACATCTTTGTTAAACTAGCTTTAATAAGAAATTGATTGTTAAAACCGTGTTAAGTCCTAGACATAGGATAATAGTTCTTAGGATGATGCAAATACAAGAGTGAACTTATTTAGCAACTTGGATCATTGTTAGGAGGCAAGAGAGGAATTGCCAACTCTTTTCTTTACTGCAAAAAACAAAGATCATAAGAGCTTATAATGAAACTATCAAGAAAGTGACTGAAAGACACATACTATTGCAGCTGCATCCAGTGTACCTACACTGCATACTCCACTAAAACTCTTAGAACTGATTTACTTGGTGAAAATATCTCAACTACTTTATCTCACTGATTCCTTACACACATTTATTGTTTATATTGTATTTATTCACTTTGTATACTCCAACCAATTGTGAATAGTGTAGACACGTACACTAAGTGTACACTCTAGACTTTACAAAACTTTACATGGGTTCGACCTTTTCTTATCATTATATTACTTGTATGACTATGTTTACTTGCATACTATTTTCTACACCAATGATATAATAAGTAGTTCTAGGTGTAGATGGGTGGTGTTGTTAGTAATGCAAAACAAATTCTGTTTTCATTCAATTAGTTTTCGTTAATACATTCTGTTAAAGCTTAACCGAATGAATATTTGTTGTTTATGAATTATGGAAATGGGTGTGGCAGTCGAGAAGTAATTTCAAATTTTTAAGTATTTATGTTTATATAAAAAAAGTGTTTATAACTTCAAAATGGTTGCTTCATTGTCATTGTACAAAGGCAGGTACATATAATTATCAAACAAACAACCAATAATGTGGTACACTTTTTGTGCATATATATATATATATATATATATATATATATTTTAGCCTTTCCTAGCACGGCTCATTCTAATAAAGTTCATCCAGACCCTTCTTTGCTCTGTAATCTTGAACTTTAGTTGAGTTTTTATTTCTGAGAATCTCCTTCAAATGTAAAAGCTACCCTCTTTTTCTTTTCTTTCAATAGTTTCTTCAAGCTAACACCATCACTCATCTCCATGGACTCTCCTACAAATAACACTTCAAACTGTCATGATCCGATTATCTCAATCTTTAGCTGTTAGGTAAAGAACATAAATGATCCTATATCACATTTTTTTTAATGTGAACTGCAACAAAAATTATCTGTTCTATGAAAGTTTTATTCAGCAATTCTGAAGCATATATAAAAATGCAGAACTAAGAAAATTACCTTGTTACTAATATCCCTTAATGGTGGACGTTTTACTTGTCTCTCTTTCTTCAAAGGATCGATAGATGAATTCATATTCTCTTTGCCAATGACACTTTTACCATTCTTTGAGACATTTGATTCCAAAACCTCATCTTTCTGCATAGAAGGAAAGAAAGAAAGAACATTAACCACCATCTATATTGAAAAGAAAGAGAGCAATTAAAAGCATAGCATAAAAAGTTACCATTCTATTTTTATTTGCCATGTAACGTGCATTTTTGAACCAATTGTTAACCTTCACAACATCAAGTCCCAACTCTTTTGAAACCTCTTCCTTCAAAGACTTTGGAGGAAGTTCATTCTCTGCAAAAACTTTATGAAGCTTCTGGTACATTTTATTCAAAAAGACAAGTTAATGGACACATAGTAGTGTAGTAAAACTATTTATATATTTATTCTTAATTGGAATTTCAAAAGGGTATAAGAACAATAACTGAATAAAGTAATACCTCAACTGCATCTTGAGGAATTCTGAAACAAGGAGTTTTTACTTGTATGTCAGAAGAACGTGAACCAGAATCCTTTTTTCTTTGCCTTCTTTTGACAGGGCCCCATTCTTCATCATCTTCACTCCCTTCATCACATATCTTCCCAAATATTTCCTAAAGAGTTGTCAAACAAGACTTTTTAGTTCTATCTACTTTGTTTTCAAATTTTCATATACATACTAGTACCACACAGTGTTTTAAACCATGACCCGAACACCTTATACGATTTAGTTATTTTAGCGGTTTCATCCGGTTTTGAGCGGTTTTATGCAAATGATCTAAGTCTCACCACCAATGTCCTGTTCGTTTTTAAAACATTGGTACCACATAGCCAATGAAAAATCATATCAACAACATAGTAATATATGCTTATGCAGAATGAGAAATTTGATATACTAACTTCATAAAGTTTCTTGTAGTCAATTACTTTCCGCGGCCTACCACCACATGCTATCTCCCCGGAATCATCGGAATCTATGCAGCCATTAAAAGACCACACATTGCTTGAATCATCAGACATGTAGTCTTCTTGATCAGTGTTGAGGCTGTCTTCCTTCCTCTCTGGATCGTAGTCCTCATCTTCTGAATCATCTGATGGCAATTCTTCTTTTTGATTATGCATTGCATTATTATCACCTTCAGATATAGCAGCAGCCTCTTCCTTAAATACATCCTTAAATTTATGGAAAAAAGAAAACATATATTATTAGAAGCAATAGAGAGAAGAAGTGAGTGAGAATCAGAAAATTTGATGGTGTAAAGAGATATATATATACCTGCCAAGTAGTATCTAAGGATAATTGAGTTCCAAGATAGGCATTTATGGACTCAAATATTTCTACTTTACATTCCAAAACCTTGTTATTACTACCTTCTTCACTGAGAGAATCAAGCTTGCAAATTACTTCCCTAATACTTAGTTTGGATTCAAGAATCTGCTTCTTTGCTCTTTCTAGCTCCTTTTCTGGTCTAATCTTCTCTCGACTGTCACATTCATTTCAATAAACAAGAACAACAAAAATGACTTAATGCATGTTAAACCAAATATACGATAACGTGAAGTTAAAAGGCTTAGATAAGTATATATATAGTTGCGCATACCTCTGAGTCTGACCTTTCCAACTTTCTCCAGAGTAAGAATCGATAAGATGCTGCTCTTTTGTTATTTTATTTAGCAGATATTTTGCTCTTCTTAAGAGCCTAGAAGCATCATCAACTTCCATTTGTGTTTTCTTTTTTGCCATGGTAAAGTTTGAAATGAACACCTATCATCTCATGAGGGAATTAGAATTTATTTATAAGCTTAATTAGAAATTTGAATGAATAAGTGACCGTTTAGATTGGATAAAATTTGAAAAATTGTCTCTTATATTTCCAATGCTCCCTAATAGTATGATTAATCATCCATTATTCGTATGATGCTTCGTCTTCTGTTTCTCTTAATATCAAATTAAAAAAAAACTCTACTTTGTTTTGGGTCGTACCTTGTATAGTCTCAGAAAAGTGTTAACCGTTATTACTCCATCTATTTCATAATAGCTTATGTTTCTTTCTTTTTTTTTTACAGGATAATAGGTTATGTTTTAGTTATTGTAATATAGAATAAAAATTATTAATTAATATATATGTAGGCAAAAGTATTCGTAAGCTATGTTGATGTTCATACTTGGGTCGACTAGCAGATCCGATCCGAGGTAAATGGTGCTGGTGGCTCACCTGGGTCTAAGCCAAGCTTGGTCCTCTGTGGTTAGGGTCGCCGCGGTGGTGGTACCTGCAAGCACTTTGATGCTTAAGTCAGCACACAAAAGTTAGAGGCGAGGAATGAATAACTACCTGATTTCATGGGGGTGAGGGTCTATCTATAGACGTCAGGTCCGATGCAGGACCGATGGAGGAGGTCGTGAAGATCTGGACCATCCATGTTGATCTCTCCCTGCTACCGCCAAAGTGGACAGGAGCCTAGATCGATCGGGCCTAGCTCGCTGTGGTCAAGCTAGGCCTGGCTCGTAACAATTGACAATGTCAATCGCTAGCTAGTTTATTACCTATAAGTTCTTTGTAAGACTTACAATGTTTGACAAAAAGAAGATAAACTAATTGATAGCAGATAAATTCGATTGGCTCATAGACAAGTCTCATCCGATAGATTACGATAATATAATATAATATAATATAAAAAGTAAGAGACTCACTTATAAGTTGTGAAGTCTAGAAAAATAGCTTTTCGAAAGAGCTTTTATATTATCACTACAACATTTTTGGTCTTTAACAACATTTAAAAATTGTTGCCAAAACTATAAAAAAATGTTGTCCAAGGTATAGGAAACATTTTTCAAATGTTACCTATTGTCTATGGCAACATTTGTTTGCACTTTCAGGCAACATTCTCGAAAAATGTTGCCTATAGGTTACGAAGAGGTAACATTTATCGTCCACACCTAACACAACATTTAGAAAATGTTGCTACATTTAAGTACAAGTCGAATCGTTCTCTAAACATTAACAAACAACATTTTATCAATGTTGCCTTTATTATATAGACAACAATTTTTAACGGTTGTACATAGTATAAGAAACAATTTTAACATGTAACTTTGTAGCTAAAAGTACCAAAAATATTTTGCAACTGTACTTTAATTTTATTTTCATTTCATAAAAGTATTAAAAATACTATTACATTAAACAAACATCATTTCCTTAACATTATATATAATCCATAAACATACAAATAAAACCAAATTTTGATTATGTATTCAACACATTTAACTTTAAATTTTAATGATATACTTGGTAAATTAAAATAAATGGATTAAGTGCAAAATATATAATGTATAAAAGGTTTTAACAATCAAACTAGTTCAAACACCAATTCAATCCATAATCATAAACAAAATAACATCGTAGTTTAATCAATTCCAATCCTAAAGGAAGAACTTAATAAAATACAAATCCAAGATGAATATATAGGATGTGTTATGGAGTGGGCTCAAGCCCACTATTGCTTAGAAGGCCCAATATGGCCTAATACTGTTGCTATAAATGGGACACAAATTCTCAGAATCAGGTACGTCATTAATACACTTTGTGAAGTCTGCCCGTTAGCACGCCACTCACTGTAGCGCCTGAGTGTCATTGCAGTGTACCATCCGCTGCGCGCGCCAAGACCCCCAGACGCACCAAACCTTATCAATGATCGGCAAAGAAGCAAAGAATAACTACACTTCTATTGGTCGCACGATCAATCGGCGACCACAGCTGGGAGGCCCGAGCGCCATCCTACCTTCATCATGCCACCGAAGAGGCCCACTACGCTGGCTTCGCCACAAGCCATCCTCTCGACGTAACGCCGTCCGCAGCCGAACCCTGCAGGCGTGCCCCAAACTATTCTCGAGTCGCAAGGTAATCCTCGCCAGAGCCCCTGCAAGGCGCCAAGACCGATCCTAGAATGTGATCCAAAGAACGGCCAACAACAAAAACTACCGCCGAACTAGTCGATGCAGAATTGATATATCCTTACCTCGAGCACGCATCACCTTTCATGCAAATACGCCAAACCAAGAACCAACTCATTGCGACCGACGATGAGATGATTTCACGCTCAACGAGGGTCAATCCCACCCAAATGAAGCGCCAATGGAGAGCCCTCCGCCAAGCACATCCTTCGCAGACACGCAACGCCTCGGCGAACGCTCGCCACCGCTGGCGGCACTCTCTTGTCGATCGCCGCGACGCAAAATTAGGGCGCAGAGATCACTCGCCACAGAACGCGGCGCAGCGCGCACTCCCGCCTGGCGACCATGATCACATAGATACCGCCACGCTTTGAATCGACCGCCGCCACACGATATTCTTCTAGCGAGTCCTCCGCTCCCGCAGTCGAGAAGTTCGATCGTGGAATTCGCACGATGAGTTAAATGACTATCGTGATGGTGAAATCGTAGACGCCTCCCGCTGACCGAAGAGACATGACCCCGAGCGACGCAGGGACAATCATCTCAAATGCCACCGTTATACTTGGCCAACTCGGTCGGCGGCGGATTCTACTTTAATGCCGACCAATGAGGCATACCTCGCTATACAGCCTTTTGGGCCATGTGAAATCCCGACCGCCATGGACCGTTTACAAGAGAAAGCTGACGTTATCGCATTCCAAGGGACCTAAGGAAGCCGCCAACTTGAACAAGTTTGATGATCGCGAGACCCGTAAAAACACATCGTACTTTAACACCATCAGAGTTACGCAGAGTCAATCGACGATGAAGTGCCGCCTTTTCCTCGCCGCTAGATGGTCTCCGCGTTAGAATGGTGGGAGTCTCTACGACCCAACACCATCTCTTCTTGGGAAGGTCTTATCGTAACCTTCCCCGCCAACTACACACACCAATCGATGCCAATACCGATATGAAGAGCACCTAGATACGATTATCCAGTGGGGACGGCGAATCGCTGAGACAATACATAGAGCGGCTCAACGCCGAGGCCGATCAGATTCGCGACCTAACGGACAGAGATAAATTGAAGTATCTGAAATGTGGTATTAGACCGACTACGATTTGCAAAAGAGTTTGGCCTAAGTTGATACATGGACCTCACCATGTTCCTTCAAGCGGCCAACGACCATATGGCTCATGGCAAGAAACACCGCCGCTAGAGCAAGCATGCGCGCGCCCATAGAAGAACAGATAGTCGCTTAAAGGACAAGACAATCCTCGTGATAACGGGCGATTATTGACCTATGAATAAATATCAAAGTGAGCTCTTTTTCCCACTCGTTTTTTATCGAGGCCCGACTTTTGAAAGTCGTGATTTGTAATTTATTTTGCATGCAAAAATGAATGACCGGTCGCCACCATGCGAGTAGTAGCAGAGCGGCCGTGAGGCCACCGATCGCCTACAACGAAGTGTGTCATCAAATGGCCCAAACAAACGTAAGCCAACGGCGGTTCAATACGAGCGCAAGCCGCCGAACGACCTACAACGAGCACGGGTCACGAGCGACCTACAACGCAGGATGGGTCATCGAAAGGCCCACAACAAATGTAGACCAACGAATGCCCTACAAATGGTAGGACGCCGAACGACATACAACGCACGCGCCGCGAACGGCTCGCTACGAACGCCGACGATAAGCCCGCCGCTACGATGGCGCCACATTCCAACATGTGGCAAATGACTACATTCCAACGTGAGCGGGCAAATGACCACATTCCAACATGTGGCAATGACCACATTCCAACGTGAGCGGCAAATGATCGATTCCAACATGTGGTCGCGACCACATTCCAACATGTGGCAACGACTACATTCCAACGCGAGTGGCAAATGATCACATTCCAACATGTGGAAGCTTACCACATTCCAACGGGAGTGGCAAATGACCATACCCCAACAGAGTGGCAAATGACCAAACCCCAACTGCCATTTATCGATCGCCTCTCTTCAGCCGGCCACACAAGGCTAGACAGGGGGCAACAAATCAAGCTCGAATAGGTCGCGCTTAGGTCGCCCCCGTAGGTCGGCCGCCTCTTCGCATGCCATCACTACTTAGCCCGACGAAGAGATGAACATGCATGCCTTGAAAACCCCAAACGCCATCTCGGGAAACAGAAGTCACATCGTTAAATCACCCGCCTCTGCAGCTAGGGACGCAATATTTTGAAAATGGTAGGAAGGCCGCTGAGGGGCAGCGACCAAGATGCAGCTCGGGTCCCATGCGACCCAATATCCGCCCGCGAGCCGATCGCAGCCTTTGTGGTGGCAAATACCACACCGACTTCCGATAAAACATCGGTCGAAATGCATAATTTGACCGCACGCTGTATCAATCTAGTAGTAACGAAGTCAAGCCTTAGCCCGCCCACAGCGACCCGTGCTTGGGGGCAACTATTCCAGAGTGGGATCAAGCCCACTATTGCTTAGAAGGCCCAATATGGCCCAATATCATATATAAAGGGGGCACAAATTCCGGAACTGCACGCCATTAATACACTTTGTGAAGCCTACTGTTAGCACGCCACCGACCAGAGCGCCGAGTGTCATTGCAGTACCTCCCGTGCGCGCCAAGACCCCTGGTGACGCACTCAAATTTATCAATGATCGCAGCAAGCAAGCAAAGAAAGAACTACACTTCTATTGGTCAGTACGATCAGATGAAAGTTCTTCATCTTGAAACTCATCGAGATAATCTTCCAACACATCATCTTCATCTTCTCCATTGATAGCATATAAGAATGAAAAATAGTTATAATGTAATAATTTTTTTAATGATGTAGATATAATAAAACAGCTTATTATTATATATATATATATATATATATATATATATATATATATATATATATATATATATATATATATATATATATATATATTAGTTACCTTTCTACCATGTGGAACGTGTGTAGATGTAGAAGAATGTGGTTGTGGAACAACCTTTGGCTTAACTATTTATGTCTCCATGAAATCTTCCAATCAAATCTTCCAATGAACAAGAATTCCAGATCTACATTGTTGAGTAAAACATTAAACAATAATGCTATTCCAACCGAACATTAAAAGCATATTGCAACTTACCCACTGTATCCAAATTCTCCATTTTTTCATTTAATGAAGCCACCTCTTCACTATGTGCTTGTTTTAGAGCATTGATCTTTTCTTTTTGCTTTAAATAAGTTTTTGTGACATTTTTTCCCATACAACGCATCATTCCGGGATGTTATTTCCAAGCACACCTTTTGAAGAGCTTCTCCACTATATTCTTCATTCTCAATCAATTGTTGAACTTGAGACTAATAAAAATGAAATTAGACAATATCCACTTATATAAATAATAGCTAAAAAGTGACCCAAATACTTCTATTATCAACAAAACAACAAAATTACCCAATTTAGGGATAACTTTTTCACTTACAACTAGTAGGATACCCGTGCATACGCACGGGACGCCGTCGTGTTCTTTTTGTAAATGAATTTAGACAGTATTTAAAAAGTCCTAACATTATCCCGTGAAAAATAAATGCAAACTTAAAGTAGATAAAAATGAGTATTTTTAATAAAAAAATATAAATATTAAAATCTAAAAATGTAAAAGTATCATTTAAAAACAATCTATGCATTTATCACGTGTTTTTTATATATTAGTGTAGTGTCTTTTTATATATCAGTGTTGTTATCCCGTGTTTTTTTATATATCAGTGTAGTTATCTTGTGTTTATATATATATATATATATATATATATATATATATATCAGTAAAGTTATCCCGTGTTTTTTTATGCATTAGTGAAATTATTCCATAGTCTCAATTGATTATTTGAGTTTATTAGTAGATTATAATAGATAGTAAAAGATAGATAGTAGATTATTAATAAGAAATATTTATCCCGTGTTTCTTTATATATCAGTGACAATTATTTGTCATTTTTAGGTATTAGTGACAAATATTTGTCACATGTGTTTTATATTGTCAGTGCAGTTATCCCGTGTTTAAATTATCAGTACAGTCATTTTTTAGGTATTAGTGACAATTATGTCATTTTTAATTATCAATGAAAAATATTAATCTCGTATTTTTATATATCAGTGCAGTTATCCCGTGTTTTTTATATATCATTGTAGTGCAGTTATCTCGTAGTTTCAATTGATTATTTTAGTTGATTAGTAGATTATGGTAGATAGTAAAAAAGAGATAGTAGATTATCAGTAATAAATATTTATTTTAAATATTAAGCAGTAGTTTAATAGTCATTAAATCTTTTTGTTTTTTAGATAGTAGGTTTATTTCACAAACTTGAATTATCAATGACTTAATCCTGTGTTTTTATATATTAGTGTAGTTATCCCGTGTTTTTATATATCATTGTAGTTATATCGTAGCTTCAATTGATTATTTAAATTGATTAGTAGATTATTGTAGATAGTAAACAGTGAATAGTAAATAAATTATCAATAAGAAATATTTATCCTGTGTTTTTTTATATATCAGTGACAATTATTTGTCGTTTCTTAGGTATTAGTGACAAATATTTGTCACGTGTGTTTTAAATATTAGTCAGTTTAAATAGTCATTAAACCTTCTTGTTTTTTAGATTGTGGGTTTATAGTAGTCTTCAAAAATTATAATTATCAATGTCAAATATTAATTCCATGTTTTTTATATATCATCATAGCTAGGTGGAATAGGTCAATGAGCTAGGCTTTGCTTGGCCTGGGCCTGGCCTACATTGAAATGTTAGGCCTAAGCCTGGCCTGTGGCCTGTCGTAGGCCCATTTTCTAGGCCTGGCCTGGCCTTTCTGAAAGCCTGACAAGGCCTGAAAGCCTTTTTAAAAGCCTATTTGACTATTTTCTTAAGAAGACTCTCCAACATTTCAATGGTGTAGACCATTAAAATAGACTAACAACCTAATAGGTCAATGAGATTAAGTTTCAATTGAGATCTAATGTAACCTTTTAGGAAAATATCTTTATATGACATCCTATTTAAATTTTATTTTATAATAATTACTTCAACTACGTCAAAAATTTATGTAGGTTAATATGTTTAAACTAACAAAAAATGTTAGCAAAATTATGACTTAACACAAAGTATCAAATTCAATACAAAATAATATTAGTAATTAAAAACTAGTTATATTGATTTAAATAGTTCGCCCGATAGGCCTAAAAGGCTTTTTCAATGGCTCATGGCCCCACCTATTTAGCTAAATAGGCTTTTAAAAAGTCTTGGCCTTATCTATTTTCAAAAAGTCCGCCTCGCCTGCTGTCGTCGTAGGTCGGGCCGTAGGCCCCTGTTAGGCGGCCTGGCCTATTCCCACCCCTAACTGCAGTTGTCCCATGTTTTTTTTTATATATCAGTGCAGTTATCTCGTAGTTTCAATTGATTATTTTAGTTGATTGGTAGATTATAATAAATAGTAAAAGTTAGATAGTAGATTATTAATGAGATATAATTTTTGTAAATATTAATTAATAGTTTGAATAGTCATTAAGTCTTGTTGTTTTTTAGATATTAGGTTTGTAGTAGTAGTAGTCTTCAAAACATTTAATTATCAATGACAAATAGTAATCTCATGTTTTTTTTTATTTATATATTAGTGCAGTTATCCCGTGTTTTTATATATCAATGCAAATTTATCTCAGAGTTTCAATTAATTATTTTAGTTGATTAATAGATTATAGTAGATAGTAAAAGATAGATAGTAGATTATCAATAAGGGGTGATGGTGAATTTTCAATAAGATTGTAAATAGACTTTGGAGAGAAAAATTTAAATTTTAAACTGATTTTTTTTAGTGTGACTTATTTACATTTTTATAGGTAATTTTAGTAGAATAGTGTTTGTATAAATTTAGAAATTTAGTCAAAAAACTAAAGTGAAGTGATAAGAGAAAGAATAATTGTTTATGGGAAAAGTAAAATGAAAAAAGGAAGAAAGAGAGTGTAAGAGAAAAGTAAAAAGGAGGAAAGAGAGTGTAAAAGAAAGAGAAAAAAGTAAGAAAGAGAGTGTAAAAGTAAGAAAGAAAGTGTAAGAAGAAAAAGAGAGAAAGAGTGAGTAATGACACTTTTACTCTTAGATCATATATGTATCCTATTAATAAGATATCCAAATTAGTAATTTCATAGGAGGTTTGTTTGTATAAATAGATAAATAGATATTAGATTGTATTTTTAGTTGCAGGATCCAACTATTTTCCTTTATTCCTTTTTTGAGTTTCAATAAAAATTTCTGCTTGGGTGGGCTCTCTCTTTTCCTTTGCACGCTACAAAAACAAAACACAAGGAAAATCAGTTTTCTCAATATAAGAATATTAGGACCACCTAAACATCATTAGCAAAGCACAAAAGAACATTACCAAATTTTCACGAGTTATTGCAAAGTTTCTAGCGCCGCTCGATGCCTCCATTTCTCGCTTAGCTCTACTTCTTTTGTTACTTTGACTAGTTGCCTCGATATTAAATTAATAAGAATAAAACAACCATTTATTATATATTTCATACTTGCACTAAAATCAATTTAAATCTTACTTTTACAATATCTAAACTCCAATATTCACAAAGTCGCTAAAATGAGGTTCTCGTACACTTGAAGGACGATATATTTGAGCCCAATACCATGTTTGAATACTTCAAAAAAACATCCTTCTTAGTTTTGCATTTATATCGCCTCCAAGCATCTCTAAAGAGTCTCAACCCAATCTTGTGCTTCTTCCGTAAAATTGAACTTTAACCAAATATGTAAAGAAAAAATAGTTAAAGATTGATTTAGAGGTTAGTAACTAAAATGAACTTTAACAAAAATATGTAAAGAAAAAATGAATATTGAATGTTGCAAACCAAACAGGTTAATAACAATCTAAAATGTAGTCATATAGAATTTAAGGAACCTTTATTCAGTGTTGCCAAAAGAGTGTGCTATAAACATTGATTTAGAGGCAACAGTTCCCAAATGCTGTCTGATATGATTTAAGCAACATTTTTTACATGTTGTCAAAAGATGTGTTGCTAGAGACCAAAAATATTGTTGTGTATTGAACTAAGGATAATAAAGGAATTTAATAAAAATAATAAGGCTAAAATGACAAAAAAGGTGATACATTATAAGTTATAAGCTCAAATGTTACTCGAATTAGTGTTTGAAAGAACACTAAAATTCAAAAAGTGATATGCACTATCGCTTGCCAAACACATATAATACTTCTTTTTAATTTATCATTTGCTAGTCAAATCTATTGAATTTTTCCACCAATTCTATTGTTTATCTTGGTGTGGTTGTATCAAGACACTAGGTGTAATTTGCAAAGCCCACTTTGCAAATGGCCCACCCAATGAATCAAATCCACTTTGCCAAACAATATTGTTTGCGGGTCTTGCGCACCCAAGACCCGCCCAGACAGACGCCGCTGGATTTGAATGTGACCCGACGATATATTCTTTACTCTTCACTCTCTCACCCAGAAACCAAGATTCACTCTTCTCTCTCTCGATTCTCCATCGCCTTCTTCTCTCTCTCTCTCTCAAACCCTAGCTCGATTTGAGCTCCCACCCTGGTCAAGCTTGGAACGAGCTCTGATGGCCGATGATGATGATTGTTGATTTATGATTCAACAAAACCCTCTCGGTTTTATGTTGAATCGCCAACCCCGGTCGCGACAACAACTTCTCACCTTCGCAAACCCTAGTTTTCGCTTTCAGAGTTCTTTATCGATAAACTCAAACTCGATCGCTCGTGATTTGGTAATACAAACAGTAAACCTCGATCTCTCACCCTTCCTTGATTGATCCGATTTTCCTCTAATACGTAAACCCTAATCTTCGATTGTTCACTTGTTTGCAGTAAACGAAGATTAATGGTGATTCTTACCACACCTAGGTAAAGAATCTCACCACCAACACTTTAATTTCACTTTATCGCAGCTTTAATTGTACAAACTCTAATTCGTCACCTTGTTATGTGTTGCATCTACCATCGAGGTGTGATACAAGCTTGTGCTCGTGATCTCACCCTTGAAATCACCTTCACAAAACCAATAATAGAGGTAATGACTTCCTCTAATTACTTTTCTCGCAAATTCCTCTCTCCACTTTAACGCTGCAAACCCTAACTGCTGATTTACTTGATTGCAAGTACTCACCAGAACCTTGATGCAATTCTCGAGACTCTCTCTCTCGCAATTCCTCTCCACTTTAACGCTGCAAACACATTGAAAGTATCACTTTGGACTTAAGTAGATATACCCGCATCTTCCTTGAGTATTCATCCACAAAAGTTACAAAGTACTTGTTTCCCCTATAGATGGAGTATCCATAGACCACACAAATCGTAATACACAACATCCAAAGAAGTCTTTAGATCTGGTTCAATTTGTTTTTTAAAGTTCTTCCTAGGTTGCTTACTCATTAGGCATGTAGTACACTTTTCTTTAGTATTAGCTATCTTAGGTAACCCCTTTACTAGTTTATTAGTACTTAGGTTATCTAGAGCCTTATAAAGGAAGATGTCCTAACCTATTATGCCACAAACTAGTATCACCACAAGAAGTGGCACTTAAACACAATGCCTCGCCTTGCTTATACTAGTCTTAAAAGTTCTCATGTTAGCTAGTTAAATAGTTAGAATTAGTGTATCCTCTTTATCAAACAATTTCAACTTAGCATTTTTCATTAGGCAAGAGAACCCTTTTTCAATTAACTGCCCTAGACTGATTAGATTACAACTAATCTCAGGAACATATAACACATCATAGACAATTACATTTTCCCCATCAACCCTAGTTAGTTCTATATTCCCTCTACCCTTAGAGACTATAGTCTTACCATTAGCACACCTAATAGCAATTCTAACAAGGGGGATCAAAGTTAATTAGCCATTTCTTACTTGTCATATGATTAGAACATGCTGAGTCTAGGTACCAAATCTCTGTAATAGTCTTACCATCACTAGCTGTTAGTATTAAAACAATATATTCCTTTCCTTTTTTAGTTTTAATCCTATCCTTCTTAGGTTTAGTTACCTTAGGTTCATCACATAGCATACTGAAAGCAACAAAGATTCCACTCATCAAGATTCAATCGTAGTCTTCCTTAGCCACATTGGCTTCAGAAACTGACTCCTTAGGCTTAGAGCCCTTCCTGGTGGGACATTCAATGGCATAGTGCCCCATCTTGTCACACCTATAGCATTATACCTTAGATTTATCCTTTTTCTTAGGTGCATTACTATGTTTAGATGAGTGATAACTCATATTTATATGAGTTATTTATGCTCTTATTACTTAAATTAATGCAAGTTCTAAGTAATATTATTGTTTAATTAAGTAAATATATGTTGTTTAGTGTAAAAGAGGGTTAGAAACTGATTATGTGACAAATTGACACTTTTGGTGCTTTCTTGTTATTTTTAATGTGTTTGTTCAAAGTTATAGCATCAAAGCGTTATAGCATCGTGACGTTATAACGCTGAATTCGCAGTGATGAGAGAGAAAACGAAAAGCGCTTTTTGCAAAGATGTCAAATCACCGAAAGCAGATCGTAATCAGCTTCCCGCAATGTACCACCAACTTTGTACTTTATATGACACTTGTCTATTTTGTAATGGAAGATGAAAATAGTTGGTGGGATGACTCATCACCTTTTTGGGAGATATTTTCTATATAGAGAAGTCAAAAACTTCATCTTCTTCATCTTGGTTTGTCGGGTCCGATGAGAGAGGGGTTAGAAATAACTCTCTTGCACTCCATTTTCGTCCAAACTCCATTTTCACAATAAAATGTAGATTTTCTCAAAGGCCGAGAGAGACGTTATAACGGCAGACGTTAGTAGCCAACACAGAGCCGCCATCATTTGGAGTATTTTCCATCTCTCGTGATTTCTTTTTATGGCTTTAGGTAACAATTTTATGTCAGATTTCTTGTGTTGTTGCTCATCATGAGCTGATTCTCTTGTAGTTGGATTGCTTTGAGCTTTGTAATGAATCTTTAGTATTTCGTTATTAACGCTTAATGTTTTATGCTTCAATCTTTGTATTTTAATTCTTCCAAACTTGTTTTAGAATTGATCACCTAAAATGGGTATATTTATGGGTACAGCATATATGGTCCATGAATCGAACTCAAAGATTGATATGAATGAAAGGTTGTTTAAAGACATTTAACCAACGCTTGCTAAATCTAGACATAGAAAGGCAATAGTTCATAGGCAAAAGTCGTGGGTTCTTTATTATACAGGTGAACTTATTTAGAACTTAGACATAGGCTTCTTGTAATGAAACTCGCGCCGTTGGATCAAAAGCACAAAATCAATTATGCGATAAATGGGCTTGACGCTATAGCGCAGACGTTATAACGCTTTTACTTTTGGGAATTTACTTAGCAAAGAGCATTCCAACTACTCTCATTCCGAATTCCAACGCTTTACATTTATGATTCTACAACTTGTTATTGTTACTTGTTTTACTCACTAGCTAATTTACTAATTTAATTATAGAAGTAAACTCAACAATCCCTCGTGGAGTTGATCTTACTTATCATTATATTACTTGTTATGATTGTGTACACTTGCACATCACCTTTTCGCACAACAAGTTTTTGCGCCGCTGTCGGGATTGTGAAAGTTAATTTCTATTATTTAGTTAGTAAGTTTAGTTAGTTTTTTAGTGTGTTCTGCTTTTTCAGCAATTTTTTTAATTTGCATTGTGCTTTATGTTTGTAGTGTGTTCTCTTTGTTGTTTTTAGTGTTACTATTTGTGTTTGTTGTTTTGTGAAAAATCCACTTTATGCCATGGACCATTAGAGTTTTGACTTTATGCCGTAAATGAATGAATTGAATGCTCAACAACAATGTTTCAATTATGATTTCCATGAGAGTGAACATGAAAGTGGGTCATATGAGGCAAATTTCATGCCCATGATCGCCAAAATATTGATTATAGCATGGGATATGTCAGGTGTGAGCAAGATTCATATTCTCAAGCTCAAACCAAAGGATTGCATGAGGACAACTTTGAATTAAAAGAACTCTTAGCTCAATTCCTTGAGGATATCAAAGTTGACAGAGACAATCTCAAGTGTCATGCAATAATATGGAAGAGAGTTGTATTGAAGAGGTGGTTGAGCAAAATGAAGATAATTTCAAAGAACTCTTAGCTCATTCTATTGATTATATGAAGATGTATCATGACAACTTTGAAGCTTCATGTAAGAATATAGAAGCTCACATTAACACAATTTTGGAGCATCTAAAAGAAGAGAGTTGTGTTGAAGAAGTGGTTGAGCTAGAAGAAAAGAGTTGTATTGAAGATATGGTTGAGCAAAAGGAAGAAAATAGTGTAGAGTGTGAACTTGAATGTGACAAGAAAAAGAAAATCCAAGGTTGAGGTATGAAAAGAGTCATGTGACAATTGAGATTCAAATGTTGTCTGATATGATTTAAGAGTGTGCTATAAACATTTATTTAGAGGCAACAGTTCCCAAATGCTGTCTGATATGATTTAAGCAACATTTTTTACATGTTGTCAAAAGATGTGTTGCTAGAGACCAAAAATATTGTAGTGTATTGAACTAAGGATAATAAAGGAATTTAATAAAAATAATAAGGCTAAAATGACAAAAAGGTGATACATTATAAGTTATAAGCTCAAATGTTACTCGAATTATCGCTTGAAAAACACTAAAATTCAAAAAGTGATATGCACTACTGCTTGCCAAACACATATAATACTTCTTTTTTAATTTATCATTTGCTAGTCAAATCTATTGAATTTTTTCACCAATTCTATTTTTTATCTTGCAGGGGTTGTATAAGTACACCGAGGAAGGTGTAATTTGCAAAACCCACTTTTTGAAAATGGCCCATTTTGCGTGGGTCTTATGCACTCCAAGACCCGCCCAGATTGTGACGCCGCTGGATTTGAATGTGACCCGACATATATATTCTTTACTCTTCACTTTCTCACCGTAAACCAAGATTCACTCTTCTCTCTTCTTGATTCTCCGCCGCCTTCTTCTCTCTCTCTCTTCTCTCTCAAACCCTAGCTCGATTTGAGCTCCCACTCCGTGGTCAAGCTTGGAACGAGCTCTGATGGCTCGATGATGATTGTTGATTTATGATTCAACAAAACCCTCTGGTTTTATGTTGAATCGCCAACCCCGGTCGCGACAACAACTTCTCACCTTCGCAAACCCTAGTTTTCGCTTGAGTTCTTTACCGATAAACTCAAACTTGATCGCTCGTGATTTGGTAATACAAACAGTAAACCTCGATCTCTCTACCCTTCCTTGATTGATCCGATTTTCCTCTAATACGTAAACCCTAATCTTCGCTTGTTCACTTGTTTGTAGGTAAACGAAGATTAATGGTGATTCTTACCACACCTAGGTAAAGAATCTCACCACCAACACTTTAATTTCACTTTACATCAGCAGCTTTAATTGTACAAACCCCAATTCCGTCACCTTGTTATGTGTTGCATGTACCACCGAGGTGTGATACAAGCTTGTGCTCGTGATCTCACCCTTGAAATCTCCTTCACAGAACCAATAATAGAGGTAATGACTTCCTCTAATTACTTTTCTCGCAAATTCCTCTCCACTTTAACGTTGCAAACCCTAACTGCTGATTTACTTGATTGCAAGTACTGCTGTAACTCTTGATGCAATTCTCGAGACTCTCTCTCTCGTAATATACTCAAAGAAACAAGCAAAGGTAAATCCTTCAACCTAAACTATCTTCTCCTTCTTCCTTTAATTTGTTTCAACACTAAACAAACTACTAATCCTTTTCTTCTCTTGTATGCAAGGTACAATCCTTCTTAATTGAGTCTTGCACACTCAAAGTTTCAAGGTTGAAGATAATGGAGCTTACGGCTTAGAAAAACAGAAGTTGTAAAAGTAGAATAGAATTTTTATTGAATGTATGATTGTTGTAAAACTGTGTTCTATTTTACATGTATGGATCACTATATATACACACATATGTACAAGCATAGGCACAAACTGACATGTTGGTTGGAGGAGTTAGTTAGAGTTAACAAACTCCAACCAAATAAATCAGATAGGAACAAACTCAACAAACTTCACCCACATGTTTGAAATGTTTTAAATGCTTGTGGTAGTTCTGCTTGTTATGTTTGTTGATAGTTAGATATTAGTTTTTAGGTTTTTCTCATTACCAAAAACCAACAAAATCCTGTGATCCCTATCGAATGAAACTTCCCAAATAAAACTTTAATAATGTGTTGGTACCACAACAATCGATCAATATATGGATAACAAAGTAAATTTTTAGGATATTATTGCCTAAAAATTGGAAGAAAATAATCAATTTAAGTTTGAATTTTTAAAACGCCAATTATTTTGGCATTTGGCGATTTAGAGTAGGAGATGGTAGAAATACTTACTTCGGTCACATCATTGCGGGTACTTTCACCATTAAAAATTGCTTCCCGATTTATTTGCCGATCCATAAACGTGAAGCGGAAAATTACAAAGTTATGGAGAGGTCCAACCAGTAGTCAAAAGCGAGACGGAGTGGGACCGCGCTCAATTCTCATGAGCAAGATTAGGTAACGCTTGTTGGAGTTAGAAATGAAATAATATCAAAACAATCTTTAGATCAATCTCATAGAAGTTTAACATGGTATCGTGAGAGTCGAACTAGTCCTCGCGACAACTCTTCCGCTCAGAATAAGACGACCAAACGGCGCCACCCACCGTATCAACTACCAACACGAAACTTCGCCACCGCGAAACTCAAATCTTCTTCCTTTAGCGCCATATCTAAGAACTTGACCAAGATAACTACCGCTTTGGTGCCAGCAGTAGAACCGATGATCAAAGCGCACAAACTACATCACTACCTCCTTCATCCTCGTTATACCGCTGAAGTTTCTTACGGCCACCGATGTTGAAAATGCCACCGTGAATCCCGAACACTGCGGGAACAACAAGATCAACTATTACTATCATGGTCGCAATCAACCATCTCCCGCGATATGTTAACTCGTGGTGATTGGATGCAAGACATCATCACAACTATGGATCGTGATACATGAATTCTTCCAAGTTCACACACAAGCACGCTTCTGCCAACCGAGGTGTGAACTCCGCGTTTCACTCTTTGAAGGCCTCACAATTTCAAGTATTTGCTCAAGATTCAAACCTTGGTTGATGCCCCGGGCCGCCATCAGTGAACCGATCAATCCAAGAGAACACTCTGACATAATTCTTGAAGGCTTGCCTCAAGAATATGATTCAACGCCCATCTCCTTAATTTCTCGAAGATCCTCTCGCAATTTCAATCATCGAGGCAAAGAACTTTGCTTCTTGGCCATGAATTAAGAATTGCTCGCTTTCATCGGCAAATCGCGCACTGGGTGCAAATGTAACGACTACTCTTTCAACTACGCCCTCCAACAATGCTCCCGCACAAGCCTTTGTCACCACCGCGATGACATCGCGAATAATTCCGCCAATCCGTAACCCCGTGGTTCACGATCCGATCGCGGAGGCGAATGGTGGTCGAGCCGCGGACGCAGCACCACACAATGTCAAGTATGTAACAAAATAGGCCATGATGCCTCGGTATGCTTTCACCGCTTTCAAACGAAACTACAATGCCGGGTAACACTCAAGGTGTTCGACAAAATGCCGCACGTAACACTCGCAATCCGGGGCTTGGCGCCATGCCGCACTCGCCATATCCCCACCGTGGCAAACTCCCATGTGGAACCAATATCCTCGCCCTCAACAACAACACACACCGCTTCAATTCCTCGCCCTTATGGTTACCCCTTCATGCTCGCACCAATGATGATGCCTCAACAAGCTACCGCTCCATCACCAAGCCTACTTTGTCGGGTGCAGAAACTCCCGCTCTCTTCCGCACTGCGGAACAACGACACAAAAAGGCCCCACCATGTCACTAACAATCTCAAAATATTCATGAGGTGTCACCTCATGCCCTCACACGGTGGTAACACTGGCAATGGCCAAGGCCTTCCACCATCGCCATTGGTTCAACACAATTTCACTCACCTTTAATCCTAAACGCTGCTGATACTTAAAGATATCCTCTATGTGCCACAAATTACCAAAATTTACTAAGTGTCAAGAAATTACCAAAGACAACAATGTCTCGCTTAAATTTCATCCTAACTTTGTCTTGTGGCATGCACAGGGGTCCAATGAACTTCTCGTCAAAGGACCAGCAAGGCAAGGATGGACTCTATCGCTTGATAACTTGCTCCTCGCTAAACATGCTTCGTGTCTTTCTTTAAATTTCGCTGCTACCAATTCTCGCTTGTCCTAGTCTTAGCAAAGAATAGGTCCAGAATTGCTAGCAACTCTTGTAGTACCACCGTAATAATACCTAATGTAAATATCGCATCGCTTCTTCTCGTGTCTTCTTTCCTTTGTGGCATGCACGCTAGTGGCACCCTAGTGCTGACTATCAAAAGCTTGTACTCAATCACCGTGAATATTCCACATATGAATAAAAGCAATATTGATTTCTCGCAATTCATGTTGTCTTGGTAAAGCACATAGACTATCTTCTAAATCATCCACAAACACCGCCATCGCACCTTTGAGATTGTTTTTACCGACTTCAGGGGACCTTCACCGTAGCCTCACACACCGGTTTCTATTATTATATAGCATTTGTGGACTCATTCACTCGCTTTCACTTGGTTGTATCTCATAAAGAAAAAATCTGATGCATCGACAAGATTTCACATCTTCAACAAGATGGTTGAAACACGCTTTCTACCAAAATCAAATCAGATAAAGTGATCGGGGTGGTGAATTCGCACTTTTCACTCAACTCGCGGAACAACTTGGCATCATTCACCGACTCATTTGTCCACACACTCATCATCAAAATGGCCTCAGGAACGCAAGCATAGGCAAATCATGGAAACCGGCCTCACCTTGTTAGCTCATGCTTCACTTCCTCTTCAATTCGGGATCATGCATTCCAAACAAGTGTGTACCTCCTAAACAAAGCTACCCATCACGCTTCTCAAGAATGACATACCATATATCAAGCTCTTCAACAAATCGCCAGATTACACCTTCCTAAAGGTGTTTGGATGCTCGTGGCTTCCTCTACTAAGACCCTACAATCAACATAAACTTGGCCCGATCTCAAGAATGCTTATTTCTGCCACTCACCCAATCACAAAGGCTACAAGTGTCTCAATTCACTGGTAGGATGTTCATCTCCAAGGATGTCATATTCAATGAGACTAGTTTCCTTACCAAGAACTATTTGCCTCTACTACCACTCTTCCCACTCCCACAACCTTCATACCTCCAACCATACCTACTCAAGTACTAACTTACAAACTAGCATTCCACCACCACTACACCTCGTGAGTTCCTCTCCTCCTTCACCACCAAACTCCACTCCATCCGATAATCAACCTATCCACACTTCAACACTCAAAGACTCATCATTATCTCACTCGCCTCACTGCACATACCCCCAATTTTATCCTAGCTTTAGGTCAAAACCCTAATTCTCCACAAAAATAAATAGATTAAGGAGTGAAGAGCATGATGCATTGCATTTAGGTTTCTAAAAGTCATTTCAAAGCTTCTAAAATCATTTTTGAGTCAGAATGCACTTTTAGGACAAATTAGGATTTTTTAGTGGTAAGGGGGCATTTGGTCATTTTTCGCAACAGATGATTTTCTCACAAAATATGCACATACAAAAAGTACATTTTTCTTCTATCCAAGATAATTTTTGTACAATTTTTAGAGAGAATATCCTAGTCCAAAATAATTAAAATGCATTTTCCCTATTTTTTTTTATTTTATTATTGCATAAAAAATGCTAAAAGACCATTAAAATTTCCCCAATTATTAAGTAACAATTTTTGGTTGTCTAGAATAATTGGGGACGCTATTTTGTGGTGCCCAAAACATGTAGCACATTTTCAATAGGTGCACTCTCAATTGCATGCCCAAAATTTCAAAATGCAAAATCAAAAGGAGGAAGTGTCCTCAATAAGACAAAATAACAAAACAAGTTTTTTTAATTTTTTCCTCCATGATCAGCTGATCATGCGCAGCTCTCTCTCCTCTCTCTCTCTCAAGATTCTTCTACACACTTCTTTTCTTATTCACCAAGATTTGATTTGATCTTATCCTCAATTTTGCCCTTTTGCAAATTATTCCACACACTTATACTAACTCTCCACCAAAAATACCATCTTTCCTTTTTGATAATAGTCCTCACCAAAATACCCTTAACCCTATCTTACAAGAGTCACCATTCCAAAATTTGATTTTTGTTCACAAATTTCCCTTCTTTTTCTTCCTTCATGCGCCCACCTTCACTCCCTCTCACACACTTGTGTTTTCTAAATACCCCTAATCCATGTGACTAATAATCCTAGCCATCCATTCAAAATTAAAATCTAATCCTAGAGCCCAATCAAAATAAAAGGACCAAAATACCCTAAAACCTCAAAACTCCTATAAATACCTCACATATTCACTCTTCCCCAATCTTTGGCTATTACTCTCACATTCAAGAAAAAACAAGCACAATACCTCCTCCTCTCCACCCTCTAGCCGAAACCCCTTTTCTTTTTCCCTCTCCTCCATTACTTCATCTTCATTCACCATAACACCTTCAATCTACCTCTCACACTCAAGGAATCCATCACACCATTTTCACCTCCTTCCTCCTCTTGCAAGGCCGAAGTTCCTTTGTTTTCCTCTCTCTCTATTTCTTCAACTTTCTTTTCCATCTTAGAGAGAAGGTAAAATCTATAGCCCTTTGCATTATCTCCAAATATTTTGCATTGAAACTCATTTTCTTTCCCTCATCCCCTTTTCATATCATCCTTCTTTTTTTTTATATATATGTAATGTAGTTTATTGTGGTTGAGGGGTGAGGTTTGTTATCTCACCCTAAAATAATTGGATTCATGTTGTTTTTATGTTAGTTTTGTATTTTCTTGTTAAATAAAATGTGAGTTAGGTTTCGCATATATATGGTTAAAAATATCTTCAAATTGATCTTGTTGCTTCTTTGTTTAATTTTGTTGTTAATATTTTATTTAGTATTAGATGTTATGCTTATTGTAAATTGTTGAGGATTTAGCCCCATGATTCCTACTAGTGCAAAATGCACTTTGATCTTAGTAGTGAAGAGGGCTAGAAATGACTCTATTTGGTATATTGGTTTATGCATTCATTAGTTCTTGTGTTTTAATTTACCTATTGTTTAGTTGTTAATATTTTATTTAGTATTAGATGTTATGCTTATTGTAAATTGTTGAGGATTTAGCTCCATGATTCCTACTAGTGCAAAATGCACTTTGATCTTAGTAGTGAAGAGGGCTAGAAATGACTCTATTTGGTATATTGGTTTATGCATTCATTAGTTCTTGTGTTTTAATTTACCTATTGTTTAGTTGTTAATATTTTATTTAGTATTAGATGTTATGCTTATTGTAAATTGTTGAGGATTTAGCTCCATGATTCCTACTAGTGCAAAATGCACTTTGATCTTAGTAGTGAAGAGGGTTAGAAATGACTCTATTTAGTATATTGGTTTATGCATTCATTAGTTCTTGTGATTTAGTTATACTATTGTTTAGTTATTGATGATCTTGCTAAATGACTCCCACAAAATGCCTAGTGCATTTGATCCAAGTGGTGAGGATGGCTAGAAAGGACTCAATTGATTCAACCTTGTACAAATTGTCCTTTCATTCTTCACTTTATCTCTTAATAGTTCTTGTAAGGTGATCATAGATTCTTGCTTAATGTTCAAAGTTTTCCTTGCATGTTTAGTTTTGGCCATGCCTATTTCATTGAATAATATCTTCTATTGCTTGTTCCATAATTTGGAGGTTGATTTTGGGGTTTGGTTCCATCATGTGTGTTCTGGGTTAGGGGCTTAGGTTTTGAGGTTTAGGTTGCTAGTTTGTTTTTTTTTTTTTTTTTTTTTGAACTTTTAGGTTGAATAAATACATGCCTTGCTTGATACTTATCTTGCAATTTCACATGTTAGCTTAGATTTATGCCTCATGGTGCTCTTGTGTCCCAATTGTTGATTACTTTGCTTGCAAATTGGTAAGTATTGTGTCTTGGTTTTGAGTTGAAAATTGATTGAATGTTCTACTTTCTTTTCTTTGTGGCCAATGCCACCTCAAATTCTCTTCTTATCCTTTCTAATCAATCTTTTCAAAGGCTTTTTCCAAGAGTCAATACTCTTCAAATCACTTTCGTAAGTTAATCAAACCTTTGAGATCAATAAATAACCTTTTTCAAAACTCATATGAGGCAAGCCTGACGCACGGCCGGTGTTGTCTAACGCCCTAAGACCGAGTCGCATACCAAACGCCTCGGGATACTTATGAGAAATAAAGCAAATAATTAGTAACTTCAAACCCCTTTTCCAAAATGAGTAAGGTATCGATTCGATGTACTTCCGATATTGATTAGCGCCTTAGGGTTAGCGAGTCAGATAGCTCTGTGGCGAGCCTAAGATACTTGCTCAATAAAAGCAACCAACCTCGCAACAAACCTTTTTCCTAAGAAAATCAAGAAGGATCATTTTATTTTTTTCAAAAGTAGTGGGCACGCTGTCTCTGATAAAGTGGGTCGTTTTGTTCTAGGTCTATTGGACTGCATACTTGTTATACCCCAATTTTGTCCGCCTTCTTTTTCTTGCTTTAGTCGCCTATTTTTTATTAGGGCGTGTTTCGAGTCGCAAGATTACGAGAATTATTAGTGTAGAGTCTCTGCTACCAACTCAAACCAATTTCAATCACCGTTCAACTAAATCAAGATACCGCTGTTAAATTAGGCACGCACGCGAGTGATCGATCTTCTCGCGCGCTCTTCAAATTAATATCCGTATTCGAAGTTTAGTCGACGTGAACAAAGTCCACCTAAAGTCATTTTTCTCAAAATTTGGTTCCGAAGTTAATTTTGGGGTTTTTAGTTAACACGCCCATTTTTGGTCTAGTTTTAGCGTATTTGTCGAGTCCGCCCGCTCGCCTTTGGTCCGACTCTCTTTCTTATTATTTTTATTCTCATTTTGTTTATTTAATTTATTTAAGTATTTGTACAATCCAAAATGTCAAAAATTCTATTTACTTTAATTCACAAATTAGAAGCACTTAAGAGTCAAATAAGTCCAAAATATAAAAATAGATAATATTAAAAATACAAAAATTCAAATCCGAAAATACATAAAAAAAAAGGAAACAAATGGCAACAAAGAAGCTAGTTTTCCATCGCCTTCTTTCTAAGCTACTGGGCCTGGCCGATCCGCCCCAAAATCAAAAATAATTCAAATTGTAATTAATACAAAAACCTAGTTTTTTAGTATAAATAAATGATCAACACACACCCAAAAACACACAAAACGGCGCGCATAACAAGATCGCTAAAATCATTTAAAAAGGATTAGTGGTTCAAAGTCGTAATCCTAATCCACCGAGAAAAGCAAGAATCAAAAAGGAACCACAAGAGCTATTCAAAGGAAGCACAAAGAGCGTGACAATCAAGCAGAGAGCAAAACAAGAGGAGACCTATCTCGAGGCCGAGATCGTGTTCAAGCATTTTTATACTTATCGATCCAAAAGCATGTAAATAGTTCGCTTTGTATAGTTCTCTTTATTCACTACGTACAAAATAAGACCCTAAGCCATTAACAAAGTCTAAAATTCTTTAAACCAAAGATCAAGAATAATCATGTTAGTCCTCTAAACCAATAACAGAGTAGACATTTTGAGATAGCAAATTAAGGGGGTTTAAGTTTGTCGTTGTTGTCATTAGTCCGCATTCGGTCTAAAAATATAAGATATGACGATGACCATCGCACTGCAACAAGCATGGATTAAAAATCAATGTAAGCCCTAACTGTAAATCAAAGAATCATCAAACCAGTAAGTGCATAATAACTCAAAAATCAAAATAGGAAGCATAGCAAGAATAGAAAACCATTAGCAGATTAGGATTAACCAAAAATAGGGATTCAAAGTTAGTATCATTAGAAAACTAAACTAGATTCATCAAACAGATTAGCATTATAGTTTTAGGAATAGAGAGTAAAATGAGATACAAAACAAGGTCGAATTAAATAGGACTTTAAAAGGAAGAAGATTAGGAATTAGGAGAAGAAATGGGAAGATCACAAACAGAAAAAACAACGCACATAAAGAGAAGAGGATGGACTCGTGAGTTCCGGTGAGGTCGCCGGCGAACCCAAACAACTGCCTCCGATCCGTCGAGTCTCTTCTTCTTCGCGAGCTCTTCTTTCTCATTCCCTGCACTTCGCAACCTCTCTCTCCAAGAAACATCTCGCCACCACCGCGAGTCTTCTCTCACCGTGTCTCTCTCAAGCCGCCTCTCTCTCTCTCTCGGTTATGGCGAAATTTTCGCTTTCTTCTCTCTCTCTCAAAGTTGTGGCTGCATGCTGGTTGGAAGCAAGAAATTAGGGTCCAACAACCCATTCGCTGCTCCTCTTTGTATATCTCACCTCTCTAGTATTATTTTATTTTATTATTTATTTGTTGTTTTGTTTAAATATTCAGATTGCTTCTCACACTCCCTTAGCTAACTTGCATACCCTCCCTTTCACATAAGCCCATGTTTTGCAAAATTTTAAGCCTAAAACTGAATTGGGTTTACTTTTTAAACCTCCATTTTTATAATACTCCCTATTCCGATGACTACACCCCATTTTACTATGTAAACCCTTTTTTAAAATAAAATAGTTTCTCATAAACCAAAACAATAATTAAATATGTTTTCTACCAAAAATCAAATAAAGACTAAGCTCTATTGTACAACCGGTTAGTCGTCATTCTAGACCAATGAGTCAGATACTCAGTGGGTCCTAAAACTTAAAAACATAAATAAACCGCTTTTTCCTAAAAATAGGGGACTAAGTCGGTTGTACAACCGATTAGTCAATGCTTCTAGACAAATGAGTCAGCATACCAGTGGGTCCTAGAATACCTATTATAAAATCAAACCACCTCACAACAAACCCATTTTTCTCACAACTCAAAATCATTTTCAAAATGTAGGAGCTAAGTCTGTTGTACAACCGGTTAGTCAACGCCCTAAGACTAGTGAGTCAGCATAGCCAAGAGTCCTAGGATCCCTACACTAAAAACATCAACCAATAAACCTTTTTCGTGAAGAACTACGTAGCTTTGATTCCTCCATTGCATCCGGAGGTACGTAGGAGCAAGACTCAACTCTTGTCAAGCACTAAAAACAAAAATCTAAATAAGTCATTTTCTTTACAAATAAAAGGGTAACAATTAAATAAATCATAAATTAATTAGACAATGGATGTCGTGGGTGCTAATACCTTCCCCACGCATAACGACTCCCGAACCCTAACAATGCCTCGCCCTAAAACCTAAAAGGGATTTTCCGAATTTGCCCTTAAACTAAAATTTGGTGGCGCTTCATTTTCGAACTTTCAAGAATCTTTTCCCTGATTTTTCTCTGCCGCTACAAATACCAGACCGAAAACCCCTACAATAAAAAAAAAAACACCAACACACTTCTTCCCTAAAAATCACAAAGCCGCTTTCTGACGCAAAAAGGCATACTTTTTTTCAAAACCACAAAAGCCGCTTCTTCGGACGCAAACGATACTTTTTTTTTCAAAAAATCACAAAGCCGCCTTCGACGCAAAAAGAAACGAAACTACGTAGCTTTGATCCTCATCTCAAATGAGGGTACGTAGGAGCGGATTCTCGCCCCGCCAAGCACCCTTTTAAAAATCTTTGTTTTGTTCCGCTTTTCAAAGATGACAAAATATTCTTTTTCCCGCTCCCAATAAAATAATTTCTCAATCGAAACCAAAAGAAAAGAAAAGGAGTAGAACGATCGCTTCAAATCAAACATTTCAAAACCACACATCAAATTAAAGGTTCCTTTCTAGAAAGGAGGTACGGGTGCTTATACCTTCCCCGCACTCTAACCGAATTCCCGAACCTACATTTCTTGTTTTCAAAAGACCACCCGCCTTGTATAAAAAGACGTTTTTTCAATGTTTTCGCCTCAAAACTAAAATATTGGTGGCGGCTTCATAAACCTTCCCACGCTGTACATCGAGAAGTCCAAACCGGATTTTTCGGTGTAATAAACAAGCGACTCCATCGGGGACATTTTTTTAAAAAAAAATAATGAGGGTCAAGCTTAATTAATTTGATGTGTGGTAGTTTGATTCAAATGTGATTGTTCTATTTCCTTCTTTTCTTCTCTTTCTTTCTTTTCTTTCCTTCTTTCTTTACTTATGCTTATGCATCATATTTCCCTTATCTCACATGTTCCCTCTTCTTCGCTCCCTTTCTTTGGTAAGTTCATGCATTTTTCCCTTCTATTATGATCCTCTTCTTAGCTCCTCTTCTTAAGGTAAGTAGGGTTTTAGTGTGATTGTTAGTACCTTTAGGTTGATTTCTTGCTTATACTTAAATGATGTATGCAAAACCCTAGGTAGACGCACTGCTTACCGGATCAAGCTTCGATTTTCTTTGCAGTCAGGGGTATATGCATCATTATGCTCCTACACACACTTTCACCGCTTTTACCCTTGTGTGATTTTTGGTGAGACAGCCCTATACCCGGCTAGAGCATATCTTAGGCTAGAACGGTCATTAGTGGTTGCTCACCGGACGACGCCTTGTTGGGTGATTGCGAAGACTTCACCTAGAGTTTGGCTTTGTTTGATGACATCATCACTGGACGCACGACCGTGATCGGTGCTCTCGCATCGGTCGCCGGCTCTAGGAACCTTATTTAGTGGCCCCTTTAGTGCTTTCTTGAAATGTGCACCCTTAGAAAAGCCTTAGATCCTCGCTCTCTAAGAAACTCAGAGGACACAAAGGAGCCGCATACCCCGCATCCAAACCTTTTGAAAAATGATTATTTTTTCCGTAAGTACAAAATTCCAACTTTTGAAAATCCTATGTTGTAAATAATTTTCTCAATCGCCCTCATCATGCATTCATTCATGCATTCATTTCGCATGCATTCTCACCGTGTCGTGGAATTGTAGGTATCGTGGAAAATGGATCAGACTTTGAAAAGAACCTCAAGTGGAATTTCAAGCAACAAGATGTCCAAAACTTGGTCGCTCGCAATCAATTCCTCGTGGCGAAAAGGAGGCTTTTCAGAGCATGTATGGTAATATCCTAGATTTGTTGGAGGTGAATGTCCGCATCAAGCCCTCACCGCATTGGCCCAAGATTTTGATCCCGAGTATCGCTTCTTCACTTTCCAAGATTATCGCTGGTCCCGACCTTAGAAGAGTTTGAGAAGATTTTGGGCTTTCCATCAGAATCGCAAACCGTATTCTTATGTGGAGAAGTATTCATTAGCCAAAGCTTTGGCCTGTGATTCTTCAAGTCAAGGAAGAAGTCTTAGCCAAAAAGTGGAAGTCAAGGGTCAAAAGCAAGGTCTATCAAGGAAATACTTAGAAGCCGGGCCGAGGTCTTATTCGCCAAGAAAGAATGGAAAACCCTCTCCGATGTGCTCGCCTCCTTATTTACGGGGTTGTCCTGCTTTCCTAGTGTGGATAACTTTGTTGATGCAAAGAGCCTATCGATGTGTTCCTTGCATTCAAAAGCGGAACAAAACCCTACCTCCGCTATTTTAGCCGACCTGCATTACTCCTCGTTGATCGCCATGCTAAAGGAGGAGGGATGGTTATGTGTTGTTTGCCGCTGTCAGATCGGTGGTTTGTCTCACATGTGTTTAGAGGACATGTCAAGAAAAGGGAAGGATGAGTGGAAGCGCTTCATTGCCACTTCGTGGGATGTGATATTCAATGGTGCACTCGCCCGTGATGTGTCGTAATTTGTTTTTCACCAATGGTTTTCCAAATGTTCCTCTCTTTCTTCGCATTTCGTGGATGTGTCACTTACAACCCAGCCTTCTCCTTTGAGGCAATCGGGGATATTCTATGGCAAGTCCACCTTTGGAGGAGTCTTTAACCTGGCTTTGTGTCCGCACGATAGAGGTTCCGAGAACTTGAGTTTGCCGAGAAGGATTGTCCGGCATGGGATAGACCAAGAAGGAAAGGGCATGCCAATTAGGTCGCAGAGACACAAGTGTGGGTGAAGACTATTTACAAGTGGGTCCGCCCGGTTCGCATAGCTTAAACTCCCTTCGTAGTTGTTCCTCAGATCGAGATCGAGATCCTCCACCTCCTCCCATCCTTGATGAGGAGGTCGAGGGACTCAAGGTCGCTTTTATCCCTGCCTCAACAGAGAAGCTAGAGTTGCAAGCCCAGATAGAAAAGTTGCTCCAGGAGAAAAAGAGTTTAGAACGAGAAAATGAACGCAAGGAAAATGCCTTGCCGATGCTAAAGAGAAAATTGCTACTGCAATCGTAAGTTCCCCGACATGCAGTGGTGGTCTCAAGAGTGCTACAAGTGAGATCAAAGCCCAAAACCTAGAAAGAGATAGAGCGCTGGTGATGTCCGGCATGGAAGGCTCAAACTGAGTGCGCTCTAAAGATCTAGAAAGGAGCTTGAGAAGCCAATTGAGAGAAGCAAGTGCACACCTAAAGACCTCACCGCTGACATGAGAAAAGACTCCAGTGATGAGAGGCGAGCAAGGGAATTGATGCAAGAGAGGCTTGAGGATTGTAAAGCCATGTTCCAAGGAGAGCTTGTGAGATCCACGACCTTGAGGACCATGCGTAAGGCACCGTAATGGCTTACTAGAGAGGTTCAAGGCGATATGACTTATCTCGATGGAAGAACGCCAAAGGTCGGATGATCACCGCAGATGCTTGCAAGAAAAGTATGCCTACTTATCCAAGTTATGTTATGATATCGCGCATGGGCGCCTCCTAGGCGCTGAGGGATGTCGAGCGTGCCATAGATGTATTCACCACTCCGCGGAGGTTCAAGCTTCACCTGATATGTCGAGGTCCGATTCAGAGACGAGGGGTCTGGCAGATCGCCCTTCCACTTCAAGAAAGAGAAAGAAGAACCAAAGGCATGGACTTAGTCGTTGTTTGAAATTCCAGCTTGTTGTAATTTTCTTTAATGCTCTAAGAACTCCTTATGATGTACTCTTGTCTTTTCATTATGAATGAATAAAAGAATTGTATGTTTCACTTAAATATAAATGTATGGTTCATTTCATATTCTCGATCCTCGTTGTTTGTCAAAATAAAATGCGCACTTCCCGCACCACCGAGAGAAAACGCATCCACATTTCATGCGCATATGTATATGTTTATGCATCCATTCATTTCATGCATTCTCGCACTCATAAAAACATTTCTTTCTAAGTTCGTAGAAAAAGGCAAGCCGTTCGCCCCACATCGCTACTTCACCCGCTTGCAAGTTTAAGCCGATGATGGCGCCCAACGGCGACACCGGGGGACCAGAGGAAACAATGGTAGAGATCCTTAATCCCGAGCACCGCTCAGAGAACCAAGCTCAAAACTAAGATGGAGGCCATGGAAACTCGGGATGGCCGAGGTAATGAATATGCCGCAAAACTGAGAAGTGGGGCATTGCCGGCCGCCGCCGCAGCAGCCGTGAATCCGTAGCGGGCCGCACTTTGTTTCTCCTCCCGTAGACACCAAGTCGAATCGCTCATCCTCTCCCAGCCGGTTAGTCATTCTTCTGGGCAAATGGTCGACACACCAAAATACACAAAGGTATCTCGGGGATGCCCATGAATTATACACCATCCACCGCCGCCATTCCTGGGTGACAAGTCACCGCTGTGGTTGCTTCTAGTGGAGCTGTGGGTGTGCCACACATTCAAATCCCTAGTCCCAGATATACCTCCAAGAAGTTCCCCGCTCCTGCTCAGAGATTACTATGAATCCTCCAAATGTCGCTTATCAAATGGGAAACCGCGCCAAGATGTGGGGTTACTACTTCACCCAGGAGCTATCCTCGTGGCCGATGGTCAAAAGTTCACAAACAAGAGATAGATATCATTTGCTAGAAGAACGATTGAGGGCAATGGAAGGGTCGCACAAGGGCTAAGGATGCGCGGACCTGTGGTCTTGTTTCTAGGTGTCATATACCTCCCAAATTCAAAGCGCAGATTTTGATAAGTACTGCAGGCACCGGTGTCCTCCACCATCTAACGATGTATGTTAGGAAGATGGCAAACTTTATGCCCATGATGATAAGGTGTTGATCCATTTCTTTCAAAACAACGACCGAGCGCCTCTAGATCGGTATATGCAAATGCAATCCTCCGACATCCATAGTTGGAAGGATCTCTCTCAAACATTTCTTAAACAAAGATTTCAAGACAATATGGATCTTGCTCCGACAGATCTCAACTACAACACATGAGCAAAGGTGACAGAGAATCATTTAAAGAATATGCTCGTAAGGAGAAGTGTAGCAAATTCGTAAAGCCACCGCTGATGTAAAAGGAAATGGTATATATGTTCATGGAAACTCTCCTGTGATATACTATGATCGATTGGTGGGTAGTGTCTCCTCTAGTTTCTCCGATATGGTGGTCATCAGGGGAGCGCTTGGAACATGGATTGCGAGTGAAAAGATTGCCGAGGTTTTGGCAATCCCGGCAGGCGTAAGAAACCTTTTTCTAATTTCCCTAAGAAAAGGAAGGGGAAACGAATGTCATTATCGCAGGGGGAGGTCACCCTTCAATTCTCCACCACAAAAGTTCCGTCTGCTCTCTCACAAATACAGCAGAAGATAATTCAGTGTCACAAGACTCGTAATTACCAAGAAAGGAGACGCATCAGCTTTGATCCGATTCCCATCACTTATACCGAGTCGCTTAATCACCTCATTGCCAAGAATCTAATCAACACTCGCCTCTATGAAGCTACCAACCCCTTCCCTGTGGGATATAATGTCGATGCAACATGTAGTTTCCATAAAGGAGGGGTTGGGTCATACAAATAAGATTGCAAGGCATTCAAGTATGTAGTCCGTAACCTAATTGATGCCAATTGGCTATCTTTTAAGCGTAACAATCCGAGCACGACAATTAATCCCCGCCAGTCACGGGCACCATCCGCCAATGCCATAGAGGATTCTAGCAGCCGATCATGATAAGAAATGTTGAGAGACTCCTCCGAAGACATATATGCCGAAATGCAGGCAGTGGGGAATAATTCGTAAAGGTCAGGTGTGTGCCGACCCTCGTGTGTACAGTGTGCTTGTGAGGTTTTTAAGTCTGCTTTACAAGATCCGATGGACCGCTATGTAGTTCGGTTGGAGATAGTTGAGAAAGAAGAAGGTGTGCTCATGTTACGCTTCAATGATGGCAAAGAGGCCGTAAAACCGCTGAGATACTATACAATCCGGCCGGGCCAAGTCAAACCACACTGGTGGTTATTGAAATCCTGTGTCCATTCCCTTATGAGAAAGACAAGTTGTTGTGCCGTGGATCTACAAAGACCGCCCCCAGTAGGGGTTTCTCCAAGCACTTCTATTACAAATATAATCGGGACAAGTGGCATGACAAGGAGTGGTTTGATGTATGCTCCTCGAGTCTGCTCGAGGTGAATCCTCCAAGGAAGCCAAGATAGAGCCCGTAAGTGGTAAGGAAAAAGATGCAGAGGATATTCGTAAGAGGAAAAGGACAGAGCTGTAAAATGATGAATTTCTCAAGATAAAGAGACAAAGTGATTATAAAGTGGTCAATCGATGAACCAAACTCCCGCAAAGATCTCGATGTCGTTTTGTTGATGAGTTCGTGGCGCATAGAACCGCTTCTCATGAAGGTGTTGAATGAAGCCTATGTTGCTCGTAATATTATCGCTGGCGCTTTGATGAAGTAGTTGGGAATATTGTAATCGCCAACCACCGACTTTCATCGATGAGGAGCTCTCTGCAGGGAAGGAAGCACAATCAAGCTTTGCATATCTCTCGTTAAATGTGGGGATTTTGTGTTGGCTCTGCCCTTGATCGACAACGGCTCATCTTTGAATGTGATGCCCAAGTCAACCGTGAAACAAGCCGGATGTTGATTGTTCCTTTATGAAGCCAAGCTCAACTTTGGTGAGGGCATTCACGGGTCAAAGAAGGAGGTGATAGGGAGATGGAGTTCCCATTCAAATAGGTCCATAAACATTCTATGTTAATTTTCAAGTCATGGACATTTCTTCTCTTCATATAGTCGCTACTCCTGGAGGCCATGGATTCATATGGTCAGGGCTATTCCTTCCTCTCTCGCATCGAGGGTGAAGTTCGTAGTCAATGACAAGATCGTGGTGGTGTACGGAGAAGAAGAGATGCCGGTTAACAAGCCTTCCCCTTTCGTTATGTAGAGGCAATGAGGAGTCTCTAGAAACTTCTTTCCAATCTCTTGAAATAGCCAACGCCAGAGTTTGGTCGATGCGGATTGTCACCGCCCGTGATAAAGTCGCAAAGGATGGAGAAATGGTTATGAGAATCATGATGGACCAAGGTTACCAGCCAGACGTGGTCCGGGAAAGGTAGGACAAGGAATTCTTGCCCCAAAGGTAAATTGAAAGAGAACAAGGGTCGTTATGGTTCGGGATATCGCCTAGTGAAGATGAGAAAAGGAAGTTGTCTGAAGAAAGAGGAAAGATGGCAGATGAACGGAGGCGCAGATGGTTGGCCAAACTGAGAGGTCAGGGCCCCTGGTCGAAGAAAATTCCAATTTGTGATCTCTACCAGAGTTTCAAGAGTGCCAGATGTCAACCCGATCGATCACCGCCATTGAGGATGATTCAGAGAATGAAGAAGGCGAGCCGCTTTAGTCCGTCGCAAAGACTACGCAGGAGCTCAAGAATCGGGAGGTCGTTGACTTGCCCATTACCTTTAGTTCAAAGTAATGATTGTAATGCACACCTTTGGCTCGCCAAGGCCTTAGGGTAGTTTGTTAGGGCATGCATGTTTTTATTTCTAATGACGCTATCATCAATAAAAACACTTGTTTTGAATTTCATCAATAAAATTCCTTTTTCTTCTTTCATTTATCTCTTTGTTTTCTTTTCGCTTTATTGTGTCTGCTTTGCTTTTCATTCTAGTGTCCGCTTCCCAATGCGCATCAAAAGTAATTATCTCTCGAAAATAATAAAGCAACAATCCCTATTACGACTTTGATCATCCAATTAACTAAACCGGCGGGATGTTGATGAAAATCGAAACTCCTCCTAATTAATGAGATTAATAGAAGAAAAGATCATCCAACCTCATGGGGAGTCGATTGAGATCGTAAACCCGGGTACATAAGAAGATAAAAGAGAAGTTAAGGCTCGGCATCCGCCATGGAAGATGGTGAACGCAAAAAGTTAATCCAGCCTCCGCATGATTATGCCGACGCCTTTGCATGGTCGCATAAGGATACGCCAGGTTAGATACCGACATTGTTGAACACAAGTTGCTTGGCCAAGCCGTAATGCCTACTACCAAGCGCGTAAATTAAGAAGAATGAAGCCGTAAATGTCACCAAAAATCCGGACGAGGTAAAGAAGCGCTTTGATGCCGGTTTCTAGCAGCTGCAAAGTATCCACAAAGGGCAGCCAACGCCGCCCCCGCCCCAAGAAAGATGGCAAAGTCGTAATGTGTGTCGACTACAGAGATCTCAATCGTATAGTCCCAAAGATGACTTCCCCTACCTCACATCGACATTCCGTAGACAAGATGCATCAAAGACTCATTGTTCTCCTTCATGGATGGGTATTCGTGATACAATCGATAAAAATGGCTCCTAAGATATGGAGAAAACCACCTTCATCACTCTTTCGGCACATTCTCGCTACAAAGTGATGCCTTTTGACTCAAGAATGCCGAGCGACTTATCAAAGGGCAATGGTGACGCTTATTCCATGACATGATGCACAAGGAAATTGAGGTGTATGTGGATGATATGATTGCTAAGTCCAAGATCGATGAGGCACGCTGTTAATCTACGAAAACTCTTCGAGCGCCTACTAAGTTCAAGCTCGTGACTAAACTCAAAGAAAATGCACCTTTGGTGTAAGATCCGAAAGCTATCGGGATTCATCGTACCAAAGAGGGATAGAGGTTGATCCCGATAAAGTTAAAGCAATCCTTGAAATGTCGCTGCAAAAATCAAAAAGAGGTTCGTGGTTTCGGGAGATTGAACTACATCTCGAGGTTCATATCCCAATTGACCGCCACTTGTGAACCTCTCTTTAAATCAAGTGCAAGAATCGTAGCGTAATGGAATGATGATCGCCAAAAGGCCTTTGAAAGAATTAAAGATTATCTCGCAGAATCCGCCACTCGATGCGCGGTGGTCGGGTAGATCGCTTATCTTGTATCTAATCAGATTGGACAAGCTTCAATGGGTTGTGTATCGACAAAGATGATGAATCAGAAAGAAAGAGCATGCCATCTACTATCCGAGTAAAAAGTTCATCGATCGCGAGACGAGATACTCGATGCTTGAAAAGACTTGTTGTGGCCTTAGCCTGGCCGCCATCGATTAAGACAAGATATGTTGAGTCATACAACCTGGTTGGTATCTAAAATGGATCCAATCAAATACATTTTTGAAAAGCCAGCCTCACAGACTGGACGCTTCGGCGGGCGTATGTTATTATCGAGTATGATATTCTCAGATGTCACACGTAGCGCAACAAGCGGCAAGACACTTGTTTGAGTATTTAGCATGTCACCAATTCAAGATTACCACCAATGCAAGATGATTTTCCCGATGAAGACATCATGGCAATCGCTTGATGAAGGGAAATCCTAAGGAGATGAGAGGTGGAGGATGATATTTGACGGCATCCAATGTATGGGGACACAGAGTGTTAATTTCCCCTGATAATCGCTTTGTTCCGGTCACTGCCAGATTAAGCTTTTATGTCACCAATAACATTGTTGAATATGAGGCATGCATCCTAGGCATTCAGGCAGCCCTCGAATGGAAAGTTAAAAGGCTAGACGCATATGGGATTCACCCCGTTATTCATCAAGTAAGAGGCGATTGGGAGACCAGAGACCCCAAACTGATTCCTTATTGTGATTATATGCAAGAGTTGGTGAAGTCTTTTGACGAGATCACCTTCAACCATATCCCTCGAGGTGAAAACCACTTGGTTGACGATTGGCAACACTGCTTCTGTTCAATGTTAGTCGTGATAAGAGCTTGGCTAATATCGACCAAAGACCGAGCTCACCGCGCATCACTACCGCACAACAATAGATGAGGAGCCCGACGAGAAGCCTCGTATCATGACATCAAGCAATACATCACTAATCGTGAATACCCACCGGGCATCGTGAGAATGACAAGAGAACTCTCGTAAGATTGTCAAGAATTTCTTCTTGAGTGGTGAAGTTCTCTACAAAAGAAACTATGATATGGTTCTCCGAGGTGTGTTGCCAAAGAAGAAGCCGAAAGAATCATGAAAATGTGCACGGTTGTTCGCTTGGAACCCACTCCAAAGGACACACTATGGCTAGAAAGATTTTGAGAGTCAAGCACATCGTTGCAAATGGAGTCCGATTGCTACAATTTTGTAAGGAAATGCCACAAGTTGCCGATCTATGCCGATCACATTCATGTACCGCTCGCTAAATTGAATGTCTTGACCGCGCTTCGCCGCTTCTCAATGTGGGGCATGGACGCCATAGGTCCAATTGAACCCAAAGCGCCAAATGGACATCGCTTCATCCCGGTCGCCATTGATTATTTCACCAAGTGGGTCAAGCCGCCTCATATTCAAGTATAACCAGCCCGTTGGTTGCTAAGTTTGTCAAGAAAGATCGACCGCCGCTACTTGCCTTCCCAACAAAATCATCACCGATAATGGCAAAGAACTTGAATGTTGAATGATGAAGGACCTATGCGCCGAGTTCAAGATTCAAAGATCACACCATCCCCGCATCGCCCCAAAATGAACGGGCAATTGAAGCGCCAACAAGAATATCAAGAAAATAGTGCGTAAAATGGTGGTAACTTACAAAGACCGCACGAAATGCTCCTTTCGCTTTGCATGGCTATCGCACTTCTGGCGCGCATCGACCGGGCAACCCCTTTCTCCCCGTATACGGGTCGGGCGCAATGCTTCCCATCGAGGTTGAAATACCTTCGCGTACTAATGGAAACCAAGTTGGAAGAAGCAGAGCGGGTACAGTTCGCCCTCGATCACCTAAATGTCATTGAGGAGAAAAGAATTGCACCTTGTGTCATGGGCAATCAGACGCAGAGAGGATGAAAACCGCCGATAAGAAGGTTCGCCCCCGAGAATTCAATGAGGAGATCTAGTACTCAAGAAGATTCTTCCTATTCGCAGTGATCCTCGTGGGAAGTGGACGCCACCTATGACGGACCGTGACGTGGGTCAAGAAAGCCTTTTCTCGAGGAGCGCTGATACTCACAAACATGGATGGCGAAGATCTCAAGAACCCACCAATTCCGATCAAGTGAAGAAGTATTATGCCTGAAAGAAATAAGTGAAAAGAGAAAGATAAGCCAAGTAAAAATAGCTCGCTAGGTTGAAAACCCAAAGCGGCGCCTAGGCAAAATCGAGCGACCCTGGATTGAAACCCGCAGAGGCGATCCAGCAAAAATTAGGGTCGTAAAGCTTGGGCATGAAAAGTGGACAAAGGCATACAACACCCCAAGGTCCGGTTAAAAGGGTGGTCAAAGTCATGGAAGCAATGGTTGGCACTCGCCCCACGTAGATGGACAATGTAAATTAGCTTTTCTTTTTTTTTCGTGTCTTTTGTAGTTTAAACTTTCAAATGTATTGAATAATGCGAATCTTTCTGCATACGATCGACTTCTACATCAATAAAGTTCAATCTTTCCCATATCCGCTTGCTATTTTCTCGCTTCTTCCGCTTCAAAATAAGCGCTTTATGATGATGATGACATTGATCTCAGAAACATGTGCATAAATCATAAAGCATCACAATCATTGCAAAATTTCTAAAAGTCATGGAAAGGAAACAACTTTCCAAAGCAAATCGAGTTCGCAAGTAAACAATTATGCTCGTAATCATCCTCAAATGGTAAAATTATAAAGCAAATCAAGACTTGGCTCATACGCTACCACACCCCAATCGGCCTCGCAGCTGTGTCACTGGTTGGTCGAACCAAAGAAAAGAAAAAGCCAAAAGAGCAAAAGAGCAAATAAAAATGTATGATCGTAAAAAGAAAGCCGATCAAGAAAAAATTAAATCAAAAAGAAAACCTCAAGAGTTGTTCCGCCACATGCATCACCACGCCTAAAATCATAGCATTGCATGCACTCGCATAACATGTTCCTCGCATAACATGCCTTTGCATAACATGCACCCATGCTTCATGCACCATCCTCGCATCAACCGACGATGCAGTACCTCAACTCAATACACCAAAGATTGGCCATCTCAATCACCAATCAACAGATTTGTGAATCCCTTCAGACTCCACGTGTCCCTTCAGACCAATGCGCCCTTCGTATCCCGCTGCTATCGAAAGCACCGACGAATCATCGCACTTAGGGTCCTTCGCTTTAGTTCAAATCAATACCCAAAACAAATGACTTTGAACTCGACCTTCATTTCGCCAAGTCATCACCGAAAGCATGACGGATCGCCCTCGCACTGTGGGCCTTCATTTCGCCAAGTCATCACCGAGCATGACGGATCGCCCCCGCACTTCGTGTCCTTCGCACTAGCCGTGGTCAAGATAAAGCATAGCGTAAGTCCATCAAGGTAAAATGTATCACCCCCAACTTGATATTGAACCTCGTGCCGCTGAACAAAGCCACCTTCAGAGCCCAAGTGCTCCTTCGTAACCCAAGTGTTCCTTCAGAGCCACAAGCGCTCCTTCAAAGGCCCCACCATGTCACTAACAATCTCAAAATATTCATGAGGTGTCACCTCATGCCTCGCACACTTGTGGGTAACACTGGCAATGGCCAAGGCCTTCCACCATCGCCATTGGTTCAACACAATTTCACTCAAATTTTTAATCCTAAACGCAGCTGATACTTAAAGATATCCTCTATGTGCCACAAATTACCAAAATTTACTAAGTGTCAAGAATTTACCAAAGACAACAATGTCTCGCTTAAATTTCATCCTAACTTTGTCTTGTGCATGCACAGTGGTCCAATGAACTTCGCTCAAAGGACCAAATGGGCAAGGATGGACTCTATCGCTTTGATAACTTGCTCCCCGCTAAACATGCTTCGTGGTCTTTCTTTAAATTCTCGTTGCACAATTCTGCTTGTCCTAGTCTTAGCAAAGAATAGTCCAGAATTGCTAGCAACTCTTGTAGTACCACCGTAATAATACCTAATGTAAATATCGCCATCGCTTCTTCGTGGTCTTTTCCTTTGTGGCATGCACGCTTAGTGGCACCCTAGTGCCGACTATCAAAAGCTTGTACTCAATCACCGTGAATATTCCACATATGAATAAAAGCAATATTGATTTCTCGCAATTCATGTTGTCTTGGTAAAGCACATAGACTATCTTCTAAATCATCCACAAACACCGCCATCGCACCTTTGAGATTGTTTTTACCGACTTCATGGGGACCTTCACCGTAGCCTCACACACCGTTTCTATTATTATATAGCATTTGTGGACTCATTCACTGCTTCACTTGGTTGTATCTCATAAAGAAAAATCTGATGCATCGACAAAGATTTCACATCTTCAACAAGATGGTTGAAACACGCTTTTCTACCAAAATCAAATCAGATAAAGTGATCGGGGTGGTGAATCTCGCACTCTTCACTCAACTCGTGGAACAACTTGGCATCATTCACCGACTCATTTGTCCACACACTCATCATCAAAATGGCCTTGTGGAACGCAAGCATAGGCAAATCATGGAAATCGCCTCACCTTGTTAGCTCATGCTTCACTTCCTCTTCAATTCTGGGATCATGCATTCCAAACAAGTGTGTACCTCCTAAACAAAGCACCCATCACGCTTCTCAAGAATGACATACCATATATCAAGCTCTTCAACAAATCGCCAGATTACACCTTCCTAAAGGTGTTTGGATGCTCGTGGCTTCCTCTACTAAGACCCTACAATCAACATAAACTTCTGGGCCCGATCTCAAGAATGCTTATTTCTGCTTACTCACCCAATCACAAAGGCTACAAGTGTCTCAATTCTCACTGGTAGGATGTTCATCTCCAAGGATGTCATATTCAATGAGACTAGTTTCCTTACCAAAGAACTATTTGCCTCTACTACCACTCTTCCCACTCCCACAACCTTCATACCTCCAACCATACCTATCAAGTACTAACTTACAAACTAGCATTCCACCAAATACTACACCTGTGAGTTCCTCTCCTCCTTCACCACCAAACTCCACTCCATCCGATAATCAACCTATCCACACTTCAACACTCAAAGACTCATCATTATCTAACTCGCCATCACATACCCCAATTTTGTCCTGGCTTTAGGTCAAAACCCTAATTCTCCACAAAAATAAATAGATTAAGGAGTGAAGAGCATGATGCATTGCATTTAGGTTTCTAAAAGTCATTTCAAAGCTTCTAAAATCATTTTTGAGTTGGAATGCACTTTTTAGGACAAATTAGGATTTTTTAGGTAAGGGGGCATTTTGGTCATTTTTCGCAACAGATGATTTTCTCACAAAAATATGCACATACAAAAAGTACATTTTTCTTCTATCCAAGATAATTTTTGTACAATTTTTAGAGAGAATATCCTAGTCCAAAATAATTAAAATGCATTTTCCTATTTCTTTTATTTTATTATTGCATAAAAATGCTAAAAGACCATTAAAATTTCCCCAATTATTAAGTGACAATTTTTGGTTGTCTAGAATAATTGGGGAGGCTATTTTGTGGTGCCCAAAACATGTAGCACATTTTCAATAGGTGCACTCTCAATTGCATGCCCAAAATTTCAAAAATGCAAAATCAAAAGGAGTGAAGTGTCCTCAATAAGACAAAATAACAAAAACAAGTTTTTTTATATTTTTTCCCTCCATGATCAGCTGATCATGCGCAGCTCTCTCTCCCTCTCTCTCTCTCAAGATTCTTCTACACACTTCTTTTCTTATTCACCAAGATTTGATTTGATCTTATCCTCAATTTTGCCTCTTTTGTAAATTATTCCACACACTTATACTAACTCCTCCACCAAAAATACCATCTTTCCTTTTTGATAATAGTCCTCACCAAAATACCCCTTAACCCTATCTTACAAGAGTCACCATTCCAAAATTTGATTTTTGTTCACAAATTTCCCTTTTTTTTTCTTCCTTCATGCGCCACCTTCACTCCCTCTCACACACTTGTGTTTTCTAAATACCCCTAATCCATGTGACTAATAATCCTAGCCATCCATTCAAAATTAAAATCTAATCCTAGAGCCCAATCAAAATAAAAGGACCAAAATACCCTAAAACCTCAAAACTCCTATAAATACCTCACATATTCACTCTTCCCCAATCTTTGGCTATTACTCTCACATTCAAGAAAAAACAAGCACAATACCTCCTCCTCTCCACCCTCTAGCCGAAACCCCTTTTCTTTTTTTTCTCTCCTCCATTACTTCATCTTCATTCACCATAACACCTTCAATCTACCTCTCACACTCAAGGAATCCATCACACCATTTTCACCTCCTTCCTCCCTTGCAAGGCCGAAGTTCCTTTTGTTTTCCTCTCCTCTATTTCTTCAACTTTCTTTTCCATCTTAGAGAGAAGGTAAAATCTATAGCCCTTTGCATTATCTCCAAATATTTTGCATTGAAACTCATTTTCTTTCCTCATCCCCTTTTCATATCATCCTTCTTTTTTTATATATATGTAATGTAGTTTATTGTGGTTGAGGGGTGAGGTTTGTTATCTCACCCTAAAATAATTGATTCATGTTGTTTTTATGTTAGTTTTGTATTTTCTTGTTAAATAAAATGTGAGTTAGGTTTCGTATATATATGGTTAAAAATATCTTCAAATTGATCTTGTTGCTTCTTTGTTTAATTTTGTTGTTAATATTTTATTTAGTATTAGATGTTATGCTTATTGTAAATTGTTGAGGATTTAGCCCCATGATTCCTACTAGTGCAAAATGCACTTTGATCTTAGTAGTGAAGAGGGCTAGAAATGACTCTATTTGGTATATTGGTTTATGCATTCATTAGTTCTTGTGTTTTAATTTACCTATTGTTTAGTTGTTAATATTTTATTTAGTATTAGATGTTATGCTTATTGTAAATTGTTGAGGATTTAGCTCCATGATTCCTACTAGTGCAAAATGCACTTTGATCTTAGTAGTGAAGAGGGCTAGAAATGACTCTATTTGGTATATTGGTTTATGCATTCATTAGTTCTTGTGTTTTAATTTACCTATTGTTTAGTTGTTAATATTTTATTTAGTATTAGATGTTATGCTTATTGTAAATTGTTGAGGATTTAGCTCCATGATTCCTACTAGTGCAAAATGCACTTTGATCTTAGTAGTGAAGAGGGTTAGAAATGACTCTATTTAGTATATTGGTTTATGCATTCATTAGTTCTTGTGATTTAGTTATACTATTGTTTAGTTATTGATGATCTTGCTAATGACTCCCACAAAATGCCTAGTGCATTTGATCCAAGTGGTGAGGATGGCTAGAAAGGACTCAATTGATTCAACCTTGTACAAATTGTCCTTTCATTCTTCACTTTATCTCTTAATAGTTCTTGTAAGGTGATCATAGATTCTTGCTTAATGTTCAAAGTTTTCCTTGCATGTTTAGTTTTGGCCATGGGCCTATTTCATTGAATAATATCTTCTATTGCTTGTTCCATAATTTGGAGGTTGATTTTGGGGTTTGGTTCCATCATGTGTGTTCTTGGGTTAGGGCTTAGGTTTTGAGGTTTAGGTTGCTAGTTTGTTTTTTTTTTTTTTTTTTTGAACTTTTAGGTTGAATAAATACATGCCTTGCTTGATACTTATCTTGCAATTTCACATGTTAGCTTAGATTTATGCCTCATGGTGCTCTTGTGTCCCAATTGTTGATTACTTTGCTTGCAAATTGGTAAGTATTGTGTCTTGGTTTTGAGTTGAAAATTGATTGAATGTTCTACTTTCTTTTCTTTGTGGCCAATGCCACCTCAAATTCTCTTCTTATCCTTTCTAATCAATCTTTTCAAAGGCTTTTTCCAAGAGTCAATACTCTTCAAATCACTTTCGTAAGTTAATCAAACCTTTGAGATCAATAAATAACCTTTTCAAAACTCATAAGGAGGCAAGCCTGACGACGGCCTGGTGTTGTCTAACGCCCTAAGACCGAGTCAGCATACCAAACGCCTCGGGGATACTTATGAGAAATAAAGCAAATAATTAGTAACTTCAAACCCCTTTTCCAAAATGAGTAAGGTATCGATTCGATGTACTTCCGATATTGATTAGCGCCTTAGGGTTAGCGAGTCAGACAGCTCGTGCGAGCCTAAGATACTTGCTCAATAAAAGCAACCAACCTCGCAACAAACCTTTTTCCTAAGAAAATCAAGAAGGATCATTTTATTTTTTTCAAAAAGTAGTGGGGCACGCTGTCCAGATAAAGTGGGCTGTCTTTGTTCTAGGTCTATTGGACTGCATACCTAGGACCGAAACCCCTACAATAAAAAAACACCAACACACTTCTTCCCTAAAAATCACAAAAGTCGCTTTTCAACGCAAAAAGGCATACTTTTTTCAAAACTACACAAAGCCGCTTCTCGACGCGAAAAAACGATACTTTTTTTTTTTTCAAAAATCACAAAGCCGCCTTCAGACGCAAAGAAACGAACTACGTAGCTTTGATCCTCATCTCAAATGGGTACGTAGGAGCGGTTCTTGCCCCGCCAAGCACCCTTTTAAAAATCTTTGTTTTGTTCCGCTTTTCAAAGATGCTATAAAAATGCTAAAAGACCATTAAAATTTCCCAATTATTAAGTGACAATTTTTGGTTGTCTAGAATAATTGGGGAGGCTATTTTGTGGTGCCCAAAACATGTAGCACATTTTCAATAGGTGCACTCTCAATTGCATGCCCAAAATTTCAAAAATGCAAAATCAAAAGGAGGAAGTGTCCTCAATAAGACAAAATAACAAAAACAAGTTTTTTTAATTTCTTTCCTCCATGATCACCGATCATGCGCAGCTCTCTCTCTCTCTCTCTCTCTCTCAAGATTCTTCTACACACTTCTTTTCTTATTCACCAAGATTTGATTTGATCTTATCCTCAATTTTGCCCTTTTTGCAAATTATTCCACACACTTATACTAACTCCTCCACCAAAAATACCATCTTTCCTTTTGATAATAGTCCTCACCAAAATACCCTTAACCCTATCTTACAAGAGTCACCATTCCAAAATTTGATTTTTGTTCACAAATTTCCCTTCTTTTTCTTCCCTTCATGCGCCACCTTCACTCCCCTCTCACACACTTGTGTTTTCTAAATACCCCTAATCCATGTGACTAATAATCCTAGCCATCCATTCAAAATTAAAATCTAATCCTAGAGCCCAATCAAAATAAAAGGACCAAAATACCCTAAAACCTCAAAAACTCCTATAAATACCTCACATATTCACTCTTCCCAATCTTTGGCTATTACTCTCACATTCAAGAAAAAACAAGCACAATACCTCCTCTCCTCTCCACCCTCTAGCCGAAACCCCTTTTCTTTTTTCCTCTCCTCCATTACTTCATCTTCATTCACCATAACACCTTCAATCTACCTCTCACACTCAAGGAATCCATCACACCATTTTCACCTCCTTCCTCCTTTGCAAGGCCGAAGTTCCCTTTGTTTTCCTCTCCTCTATTTCTTCAACTTTCTTTTCCATCTTAGAGAGAAGGTAAAATCTATAGCCCTTTGCATTATCTCCAAATATTTTGCATTGAAACTCATTTTCTTTCCTCATCCCCTTTTCATATCATCCTTCTTTTTTTTTTTTTATATATATGTAATGTAGTTTATTGTGGTTGAGGGGTGAGGTTTGTTATCTCACCCTAAAATAATTGGATTCATGTTGCTTTTATGTTAGTTTTGTATTCTCTTGTTAAATAAAATGTGAGTTAGGTTTCGTATATATATGGTTAAAAATATCTTCAAATTGATCTTGTTGCTTCTTTGTTTAATTTTGTTGTTAATATTTTATTTAGTATTAGATGTTATGCTTATTGTAAATTGTTGAGGATTTAGCCCCATGATACCTACTAGTGCAAAATGCACTTTGATCTTAGTAGTGAAGAGGGCTAGAAATGACTCTATTTGGTATATTGGTTTATGCATTCATTAGTTCTTGTGTTTTAATTTACCTATTGTTTAGTTGTTAATATTTTATTTAGTATTAGATGTTATGCTTATTGTAAATTGTTGAGGATTTAGCTCCATGATTCCTACTAGTGCAAAATGCACTTTGATCTTAGTAGTGAAGAGGGCTAGAAATGACTCTATTTGGTATATTGGTTTATGCATTCATTAGTTCTTGTGTTTTAATTTACCTATTGTTTAGTTGTTAATATTTTATTTAGTATTAGATGTTATGCTTATTGTAAATTGTTGAGGATTTAGCTCCATGATTCCTACTAGTGCAAAATGCACTTTGATCTTAGTAGTGAAGAGGGTTAGAAATGACTTTATTTAGTATATTGGTTTATGCATTCATTAGTTCTTGTGATTTAGTTATACTATTGTTTAGTTATTGATGATCTTGCTAAATGACTCCCACAAAATGCCTAGTGCATTTGATCCAAGTGGTGAGGATGGCTAGAAAGGACTCAATTGATTCAACCTTGTACAAATTGTCCTTTCATTCTTCACTTTATCTCTTAATAGTTCTTGTAAGGTGATCATAGATTCTTGCTTAATGTTCAAAGTTTTCCTTGCATGCTTAGTTTTGGCCATGGCCTATTTCATTGAATAATATCTTCTATTGCTTGTTCCATAATTTGGAGGTTGATTTTGGGGTTTGGTCTCCATCATGTGTGTTCTCAAGTTAGGCTTAGGTTTTGAGGTTTAGGTTGCTAGTTTGTTTTTTTTTTTTTTTTTGAACTTTTAGGTTGAATAAATACATGCCTTGCTTGATACTTATCTTGCAATTTCACATGTTAGCTTAGATTTATGCCTCATGGTGCTCTTGTGTCCCAATTGTTGATTACTTTGCTTGCAAATTGGTAAGTATTGTGTCTTGGTTTTGAGTTGAAAATTGATTGAATGTTCTACTTTCTTTTCTTTGTGGCCAATGCCACCTCAAATTCTCTTCTTATCCTTTCTAATCAATCTTTTCAAAGGCTTTTTCCAAGAGTCAATACTCTTCAAATCACTTTCGTAAGTTAATCAAACCTTTGAGATCAATAAATAACCTTTTCAAAACTCATATGAGGCAAGCCTGACGACGGCGTCTGTTGTCTAACGCCCTAAGACCGAGTCAGCATGTACAAATTTCAAACGCCTTGGGATACTTATGAGAAATAAAGCAAATAATTAGTAACTTCAAACCCTTTTTCCAAAATGAGTAAGGTATCGATTCGGATGTACTTCCGATATTGATTAGCGCCTTAGGGTTAGCGAGTCAGATAGCTTCAGGCGAGCCTAAGATACTTGCTCAATAAAAGCAACCAACCTCGCAAACAAACCTTTTTCCTAAGAAAATCAAGAAGGATCATTTTATTTTTTCAAAAGTAGCGGGCACGCTGTCCTCAGACAAAGTGGGTCGTTTTGTTCTAGGTCTATTGACTGCATACCTAGGACCGAAACCCCTACAATAAAAAAAAAAAACACCAACACACTTCTTCCCTAAAAATCACAAAAGCCGCTTTCTGACGCAAAAAGGCATACTTTTTTCAAAACTACAAAAGCCGCTCTTCGACGCAAAACGTATACTTTTTTTTTTTTTTTTTTTTTTTCAAAAAATCACAAAGCCGCTCTTCGACGCAAAAAAGAAACGAACTACGTAGCTTTGATCCTCATCTCAAATAGAGTGGTAGGAGCTGGTTCTCGCCCCACCAAGCACCCTTTTAAAAATCTTTGTTTTGTTCCGCTTTTCAAAGATGACAAAAATATTCTTTTTCCTGCTCCTAATAAAATAATTTCTCAATCAAAACCAAAAGAAAAGAAAAGGAGTAGAACGATCGCTTTCAAATCAAACATTTCAAAACCACACATCAAATTAAAGGTTCCTTTCTAGAAAGGAGGTACGGGTGCTTATACCTTCCCCGCACTCTAACCGAATTCCTAACCTACATTTCTTGTTTTCAAAAGACCACCGCCTTGTATAAAAAGACGCTTTTTCAATGTTTTCGCCTCAAAACTAAAATATTGGTGGCGCTTCATAAACCTTGTACATCGAGAAGTCCAAACCGATTTTTCTCGGTGCAACACTCACCCATCCCTACTACCTCTTCTTCACCGAACCACCAAAGACAACCAACCAATACACATCCTATGAGAACCCGAGCAAAGAGTGGCATCATCCGCCCACGCATCAAGTCTACTCTCCTTCTTGCCCATGTCGAGCCAAAAACTATGAAACAAGCTCTCTAATCCTACTTACTTGTCTGTCCGCTATGCGCATAGAATATGAAGCTCTCCTCAAAAACAAGACTTGACACTAGTTCCTTTGCCTCCCAACAGTCACCCATTGATGCAAATGGATCTTTCGTGGTCAAAGAGAATCCGATGGGTCTCACAACCGCTACAAAGCACGCCTAGTAGCAAAAGGGGTTTCATCAACTGTATGGTGCTGATTACAAAGAAACATTCTCACCCGCTGTGAAACTCCGTCACGCTTAGATACCTCACACTAGTCGCTACTAAGTCGTGGCCTCTTCTTCACTGACGTGAACAATGTGTTCCTCAATGGCCTCCTACAAGAAGAAGTCTACATGGTTCAACCACCGGCTTTGAATCTTCTGATAAGTGGACTAGTTTGCAAACTTAACAAAGCAATCTATGGACTCAAACAAGCCCCTCGTGGCCTGCTTGAGCGCCTCAAACAGACTCGCTTCTCCTTTGATTCTCAACAAATGCCAGATCCTCTCTTTTCATCTATGCTCAATCCTCCACTCTCATCTACATGCGCATCTATGTGGATGATATTATAGTCACAGTGCAACAATTATGAGGTCATCAAGTCCCCGGTTGCCAAGTTAAATACCACATTCTCTCTCAAGGATCTTGGAACACTGACTACTTCCTGTGATTGAAGTGAAAAGACAACCCGATGGCTCAATTCTTCTCACCCAAGGAAAGTACATTCGGATATACTCTAGAAGCACAATCTTCATGAAGCTCACACCTTACCTACACCTATGGTGGCATCCACAAAGCTCTCAAAATCGGCAAAGGACCCTTGCAAAGATCCTACAACCTACAGATCACCAGAGAGCACCGCAAAGATGCCACAATTACACGACCAAACATTAGTTTTGGCAAAGAATAAGGTGTGTCAATACATGGCAAACCCTTTGGAAACTCATTGGGTAGTCACAAAAGAATACTCTGTGTATCTCAAGCGGCACCATTTCATGGGGAATCAAGCTCAAACCAATAACTACCACTCCTATATCTCTCACACCCATCGTGATGCCGATTGGGGTCCGATATTTACGATAGACGCCAACGCCAGTGCCTCGTGGTCTTCCTAGGGAACAATCTCATCTCGTGGTGGGCTAAAAAGGAACCAATCATCTCTAGATCCAAAGACAGAGGCGCGTATTACCGCGGCCTTGGCATTAGCTACTACCGAACTATCAGGCTTCAATCTCTTCTCACCGAACTTGGTGTTTCCTTTACCTCACCTACAAGCAGTATCAGGACAATATGAGCACGATAGCCCTTGCTCATAACCCCTCGTTTCTTCATGCTCGCACAAAGCATATGGAGCTTGACTCTCTTCTTCCTCTCGAGAGAAGGTGCTCAACAATCACCTTCGAAAGTTAAGTTTGTACTGGTTCTTATCAATGTGCGTACATCATGACTAAAGCACCGCCCAACAACAAGTTTGAAGAATTCGTATGTTAGCTAGCAGTGTGTCTCCACCCCACTAAGCTTCGAGGGGAGATAGAGGTACCGATATATTCTAATATATCAAGCACTGATCTTTAGCAAAGAAAGTGATAAATTCCCACGATTCAATGTAAACAAATAGTCAAGACTCTCATGTGTGTTAATATAGTTGTAATCATAGTAGATCGCTTACACTCCTGCTATCAGAATCGATCTCTAACAAACTCGATTGTAAGAACCGCTATATATAGTGGTATCACCATTGTAATTGTAAGAGTTAGAAATGAAATAATATCAAAACAATCTTTAGATCAATCTCATAGAAGTTTAACACAAACACATTGGAAGGGTTCTCGTGAAATCTTGCTATGCAAATTTCATCGAATTATCGTGATAGTTCGCACTACAAGAATAAGCTTGCATTGCCACTAAAGTTTGCCACGATGATCGGTCGCCGCTAATTTGCCACTTCGATTTGCGACGGCATGCGCGAAAAATAAGGGCGCGAAATTTCAACCGGTGTTTGCCACGGTTTGCCACTGACATGTGAAAGGACAGAAATTTGCCACGAGATGCCGTGGAAAGTCCGTGGCAAACCATTGATCAAAATAAAACGAGCCCGATCCCCTAAAATCGTAACGCTCAAACGCCTCTCTCCTCTAAAAAAACATTCAAACGCTCTCTCCTCCTCGCCTCCTCCTCCTCCGAACTCCACCCTCCAACCTCCTCCGAACTCCACCTCCAACCTCCTCCCGCCTCCTCACCCTCCTCCGTCACTCCATCGCTCACCCTCTCTCGGCCACCAAGTATGTATGGAACGCAAACCCTAACTCTCTCAACAATCTTCCATTCCAATTCTTCTTTCAAGAATCGCAAACCCTCTCTCTCTCTCTCTCTCTCTCAGAATCACCAATTTCCAAACACAAACCTTCATTCTACTAAGACTTTCTCGCTTTCTCGCCTGCCTTGGCTTTCTTCTCTCTATTATCTTCCTCTTTGTGAAGGTGAACGCTAGGTTATAATCTTCTTATTGTTTTGCTTTAATTTTCGCTTTTCTTTTGTTAATGGAGTTAGATTTTAGAAATTTCGATTTAGAACCCTAATTTGTGGATTTAGGGTTACATATGTTGTGGATTTGTTGATTTTGTTTATTTAGGTTTTGTTGCATATGTCTTGGATTTGTTAGATATGCTGGACCTATTTGTTTCTTAATTTAGGATGAATTGCTATCAGATACACTTTGTTTTCAATTTCTTCCTTATTTTTCTGTTAGCATATCAAAATTGGTGTTGAAAACTTTGCCAAGGAAAGATGATGCTAGCTTTGATTGTGCTATGTTGATTGTTTCCATTGTAAATCCTTGAGAAGTATATCAAACTTGGTATCCAAAGGACACGCTCTCATTAGGTGCTCATAATGTTGTGATATTGCACTAGTCTGTATGCAATATGTTAAGCTAAATTCTGCTTGTGAAGGTATTTTGTTCTAACTTAATGCATAGAGAAAGTATTATTGCAATGAAACTAATTAATGTATAGATACTACCATATCGATCCCGCGATGCATGAAACTCACACATGAAACTCACACTTGAATTATGTTATGATGTTTCCTTATAAACACTTAGTTATTCTAAAATTCTTCATTCTTATTCTCATGACATGAGTTTTTATAAGAACGCATCTTGAATCTCTCTACTATTATGGGTCTGTCCTCTCCACGTGCTCTCCTTTCTCATTTTTCCAACCCATCTTTAGTCAAGAGTGAGTATCTTACACTAGTCTAAACTGAGAGAGATTATGCTACAACTCTTATGGGAGTCAATGTTAGTATTAGCTTAAAATGTAAAACTTACTTGGCAATTAGTGTTACTTGTGAGGAATTATTCGAATCAATGCTATTGTAAACCGTGAGCTTGAAGATTTGTTGTTATGGATCAATGATGTTATCAGAAGTTTATCTTATTCAAGAACAACTTTTAGCAAGTTTATCTTCATGTTAAAGGTATAATTTGTGTGATGCATGGGAGATTTTGAATTCTCTTGGTTGAAATTTTTGTGATGCAGAACATGGTTGCCGCCGCTTCATATTACAAAGCTACACTTAGTGTAACCACCGGATTATCTCGCACCTTACACACATCTTGTTATTTAGGCTACAAATTTTGTTATTTTTTTTATGATCTTAATTGAGATAGTATAAGCATAGTTTTCGATTGTTGGTTGCATGATAGTGCCACAGCCCGCAATTGCAAAACTTTTGGCCGAGTAGATGGTTGTTACCCTTTTGCCATGGGGTCTCTTGAAGAAAAAGAAGGTGCTTTATCATATTTAATTTCATTTCACTTCTCACCCGCTTGTCACGATAAGATATTGGAGTTTCACTTTATTGTTTTCTTTTTATCTTGAAAATATTTGATGAGGTCGATTTTTTCCATTGTCTTGCAAGACAACTTGTCACCCCGCATTCTTCCACAAGCTTCCAACCTTTTGGGCGCTTAAATCAAACCTTCGTGTTTCGAGGGCTTACAACTAGCCGTGGCCCCGAACCGCTACTGGCTTGTTTTATCCTTGGCCGAGCAAGCTATTGGGAATCACGCCAGTGAGGTTGCCAATTGGCTGTAATTTCTTCACTAACACACTTTTATACATTTTCGCAATAGGGAAATTCAAATTTGTCATTTATTGAAATCAAAGATTTTAACAGATTCAGCTTATTATGTGTTGCCAAATATTCATGTGGTCAAATTGTAAACCCCGAATTGCGTTGATAAACCGAATCCAACTTTTAGTCGTTGAATAGCTTCAGAGAACTAAGTAACTAACTAGAAGTAGTAACTACTATTAGATACCAATTAGTTGAACTGAGAATTTTGACCAAGAGTGGAAGAGCAAAACAAGAGGATTCATGCAAAGTAATGAATTTTGCTTGAAATCAATGTTTTTAAATCGATCCTAAATTTTGGTGATGATCACATCTCAGAGAAAATAATCTCTTCCATTGTTCATCCCGGCATAGTTGATGTATGATAGCAAATCGCTTATGTTCTCAGGATCGATCAACTACCCTTTCTTCTTTTTACGATAGTTGATGAGAACTCGATGATGATAATGCAAACAAGAAGGAGTTCAATGAAGTTGAGTGGTCCGCTGGCCACTATCCTCCTAGTGTAGGTTACTCTCGATTCGTAATTTGTTGAGATTTCCGCGTAAGCTTCGCAATGAGGATCTGAATTAATGTGTGCATTGACATGCAGTTCTCATCCCAATTGAACATGGTTCTAAGAGATTGAAGTGGTGACGCTGATAGATATTCTCAAAGTAGCAAAAGCTAATGTCATAGTTGCTTCGCTGAGAAACCCTCAAGTCTTGGCTTCTCAAGGAACCAAAATTGTCACGATAAATTCATTAGTGAAGCTCAAGAGTCGAACTCGATTTGATTATTCTTCCCAGAATACGAAATCCTAAAAATAAATAAGTTGCTGCATTTTTTGTTTTGTTGTTTATGCTCATGAGTCGGCACATGATTTTACTTCATTCGTTTAATTAACAAATCGCTTCTCATGTTTGCAATATGGTCTTTTGAGTTTGAGTCCGCAAAGATTCTTGTGTGGTGGTATCATAGACACTTGACCATACTTCTAAAAGTCTTTGTAGTTTTGTTTTCAATCATTATAATTTGATTTGATTTAAACATCAATTCTAATGTTTGGAACCCATTGCAAAATATTGGATTTGAATTGATTTGTTAATCAATGTTTGGAACCCTTATAAGTTAATGAAGTAGAGCTTGTTGGATAAACTTCTCAACAAACATTTGTAGGAAAAGAACAAAGGAAAGGATCTTATATCATAATGACTACAAATCTCTTAAATGATAGCTTCTCACATGACTAGGAATTAGCTTCTCCTTCTCAACTTTTTTCAAAACTTCTCTCAACTAATTTCACCGTGAATAGCTATAAACTCAAAGGCTTTTCCGTAAGTGAGAACCAAAGACTTATTTTAGTTGAGAAGCTTCTGTAAGCAAAATGTTGAACCAAATTGGGAGACTCTTTCTTTCTCATCCTTGATTTGAATAGGTAAAGTGGGTGAATAAATATAGGGTATGACTATCGATTCATTTGTCAAGCATTTTGATATAACCAACGCCAAATAGAGAAGTTTTTGAGGCAAGTTTCTATTTTATATTACCGAAATAGAATTACACACCGCTGATTCAGATTACACACAATTACGTAAAAATGCATAATCACACACCACCACAGTAGATATTCGAGAGTCTCTAGTCCTCCTTTCCCATAACAACACACAAATTTTACATGACTCGCTAATGCAGCAGCTTTTCCTATTTATTCTAGTCCCTCCTTAGGTGGTTGATTATATGAATCAAACAAGTCCATTATATCTCACAATATCTTTATGTTAGTCAAAAGGTATTTTCTACAAGTATTATTACTGCCATTGCTCTACATATATGAATTAAGTTGTTTTATTTTTGGGATTTTGATGTTAAGTCCTATAAATTAGATTCCTCTCGCTTAACTGATTAGTTCAACTCAATGTTCTTTCATTATGTTTTCTCAAAAATTTTGAGTGCTTATGATAAGCATCATAGTTGGACCCATACAAATTTGATTTGGTATCCATATCTTGTTGATTTAGATACTATCATGCTATGTTTCTTCCTTGTTAAAATAAATTAAAATGTGACCTCTTAAATACTTTTTATATTTAAATTTCTTTTGCAAGTTTGTGAGATTTGTTTTTTCACAATTTGTGGTTCAAGACTGGTTGGTTTTTCTTTTATATTGACTTCCTAGGAGAATTTTTTCTGCTTGTTTATAGGTTTGGTTGAAACCGATCCGTATGGTGCACTTTCCGGTTTTCACTGAGGTAGTAGGTATGGAACAAGATAAGGCGTAATGGTAAGAACTATTTTCTTTAATGCTACATTATAAAAGAAGATACGTATGTTGAAGTTAATGAACTTAAATGGTAATATGATTTTGTGCTTTTACGAGGCCTTCAGATTATTATTGATTCCGCAACTGCTATTGCTTGCATTTCTTTCCATTATATTTTCTTAAAAACAGAATGTTTCTCTTTAAATTTGGTGAAACCAGATTTCAGATACAAGATTTCTAATATGTTTTATTACATGCTCCCTTCCTTGTTTCTTATTCTTATACATGTATCGCATAAGGCTATTGTCTTTGAAGTAGAACCTTTCCAAAATGCTATGTATCACATGTCATATTTGTTTTGCTTGTTACTGTGGGATTTAAAGCTCAAGCAAACCACAAGCTTTATTACCGACTTGAAGATATAAGGAGATGGTGGAAGCCTATAGGAGATGTTGACTTATATCAAGAATGAAGTGGAGTTTTCTTTTGAAGTTAGTTTCATTCTATAAGAACTGTATCTATCTAGAATGAAGTGGAGTTTTCTTGAGCTTATAACATTTAAACTTTAAATACACCGTCAGATTTGAAATGGATATAATGATTGACACATTATTTATATATCCGCTCTTATTGTCATTGATCGAGGAATAAGCATAATTTCTCAAAGGCATCTTTTAAAGTTAGTTTCATTCTATAATAACAATGTCTATCTACTATTTACTCGAGTTTGTTATTTAAAAAGACGAACCATTATTCATGGGATTTTACTGTTTATTATCTGTTGAATAAATGGTGTAATTATTTAATATTTGGGAAAGAGGTTGGTGCTGAATATTAAATAGAATTTGGAGGCATAATTTAATTTTTTTTTTTAATTTTTTTTTTAAAATTTGCGACGGATTTGCGACGGAAGGTGTAAGAATTTGCCACGACTTTGCGACGGAAATTTGCGACGGATTTGCCACGGAAAAATTTGCCACGGAAAATCCGTGGCAAAGCGTTTGCGACGAGCGCTTTTGCCACCAAAATTTGTTCAGTCAGAAACTGCGGGCAAATTCATATTTGCCACGGATATTTGTACGTTTGCCACGGGAATGTCCGTGGCAAACCAACGATTTTCTTGTAGTGTCGGAGTTAAGTGATGAGCTGATGAAAGCTGTGAACTGGTTGTGGAACTGTGATGTACCCTCAAAAGTAATAATATTTGGATGGAGGCTTATACAAGGTAGACTTGCAACTAGAGACACTTTGTTTCTCGTGGTATCCTACCGCCAGAGTTCAATCGGCGCCCGTTATGTTTTCAAGAGGATGAACCGAAAGTCATCTCTTCTTTCGCAAGTATGCCACGGCGTCCGGAATATGATAGCAGGATGGGCCTGTAGCCAAATTTCACAGATGGAACCTTTAACTAATTTTCTACAAGATGGTGGTTGTTTTGCAGGAAAAGGAAGAAAAGAATTAGATATATTATATGGCTTATGTGACTTGGGTTATTTGGGGAGCCGTAAATGATGTGGTGTTTAAGGGAGCTGCTTGTGATGAGGATGACTTATTTAATCGAGCAGCAGGTGTTTTCGTGGCAATGGTTCAAAGAAAGGCTCTGAAGGAATTCTAAATGGAATTACGATCGCTGGTGTCAAACCCATTGTTGTGTCTTAACTCTATTTGATGGAGTCCCAGAGGCTCGATATGATGGTTTTGTAGATTTTGGTATCATCGTGATGCACATTTGCGTGTTTCGCTTTGGAGGTTGTGTCCGGATGGTTACCGCATGATTGTAGGCGCTTTTTCTAGTAGCAAAGAAACATGGTAGTTGGATTATGCGATTTTAGTGGGGGTTACTATGGAGGGGATTAAGGAGTAGATTGAGGGAGTGGTTATTATGAAGCAACAAACACTTCAAATATGTATAGTGTGTTGCTAGTAGAACTTGAACAATAATGTAATGTGTTTGGGGTACTCTTTTCCTCCTGATCTTTTCCCAATGGATTTTGGCCTTGGAGGTTCTTAATGAGGCCCCCCATTTCACACCACTTGTAACGACATGGTGGAGCATTTCTTGTGCCCCTATTAATAAAATTCTTTTGCTTATGAAAAAAAAATACAAACACAATCAGTTATCCCAAATCCCAATAGCAAAATTTCTGAATTTTTGATATAAACCGATAACTTGTTAAATGATTTAAAACTACATCTAATTAAAGCAATTGTTACAAAGTTGCCAAATACTTAGTGCACAAAAACACACAAGGTTACCAAATACTTAAATATTACCACAACCTTCTTTAGTGTGCGTTTCAATTAGGAGAGAAAGAGGGAAGAAAGAAAGAGGAGCGAATTAGAGTAGATTAGGAAGGTTGTTTGATATAAGGGAAAGAGGAGAGAAATAGGGAAGAGAGTTGTGTATCTTGGTTTGGTAAGGATAAAATGGTAAAAGTCACATTTAAGAGAGTCATTTCTTCTCACTTTCTCTCCACAAGTGGTAGTACCAAGGAAATCACATTTTCCTTCTCAAATGGACCAAATTCTTCGTCTCTAGCCTTTATTTCACTATCTTATTTTTATCATCTCGCATTACCTATCGCCAACCTAGTTATTACAAATCTTATCGTCCAAATAGTCTAGTTATAAGCAACACCAAAGGATGTCTAGATGGGATGTTAGATCCTCCACCCTAAGAAAAATCATCAAAACAACATCAAATAGCCTATCTTCAGCCTTCGTCCCCATGTTCAAAGTCCTCATCGAGCTACTAAAGTTAGATCCTAGAGTTATCAAATGTAAATGTATTTTCATTGGGTATACCCTGCACTGCAAGGGATACAAATGTTACCATCCGAAAGTTATCGAGTCTATGTTTCTATGAATGTCACTTTTAATGAACCCGAGTCTTTCTATCTTAGTCCTCACCAAAGTGATGATCGTGATATTGAGGATCAATTCTTTCAAAGCAATATCGTTGAAGAAGTACCCAACATGGTCTAACAACATATCCAATCATCTAGACCTGGGTAACTAATTTTATCCCCGAACCTAACTCGATGATTTGTCAATTGCCTTGAGAAAAGAAAAAGATTATGTACCAACTATCTCATATCCCAATTTGTATCCACTAAAACCTTTTTGTGCAAAGACTGTGAGCTTTATTTCAAATTTATCGATTCTATTAGAATCCTACATCGTACAAGAAACCTTAAAGGATGAGAGTTGGGTTTAAGCCATGAATGAAGAAATTGGGAGATTGTAGAGAGACCAAAGGACAATAAGGCAATGGGTTGTAGGTGAATATAAACTAAGTTAAAGACTTGGTAGAATTTCCTGCATGTAAATTCAATAATTTGCACGTGATGATCTTGGTTTTACTCAATACACGTAAATGTGGAGAAAGAAAGAAGATGATGAAAGAAATCTTCATTATTATGAATCGCTTCTATCATATAATTTTGACTATAGACTATTTATACATCGCTATACAAGATAGTCTAACTCGATACTAACTATACTAGTTAAATACTAACCGCAGAAGATTATTGTTACAGTATTAACTAACTAATTACAATGCTAACTAATTATAATGCTAATTAGCTAACTAAGTACAAATGTATAATGCTAATGATGACATGATCATATGTGATTCGTGAGTACGATCAAGAATATTGGGAAAGAAATACTAAAATTATCTACAACTATAGTTGTATTGTATTAACAAGTTTTGTAACTTGTAAGTCTATGTTTGTTTCATAAATAAAATTATAAAATAAGTGTCTATTTTATAAAATTGGGAAAGAAGGAAGAAAGAAGGAATAGACACTTATTTTTATAATTTTATTTATGAATTATAGTAATTAAAAAGAAAACAAAAATAAGTTTTTTATTTTAATCCACTTTGGCATGCCAGGGTGGCTGCCACGTAGATTAAGTTATGGACAGATCGACTTAATTTTAACCAGATTAGTGGGGATCTTGATTTTACAAATTGGAAAAGTTAGGATCAAATTCGTGAAATTAAAATTCGAGGATCAAAATCGTGAGTCAGGAAACTCGGGGGACCAAAATCAGATTTAAGCCATATATAAAATTTTCTTCTAAACACCTCATGGGTCCCACCCACTCTACCGCTTTTTCTTTTCTCTCGCGACATCACTTGAACAGTAACACTTAACTTGCAAGGCTTTTCAAATTTCGGACAGAGATCGATACTTGTGTTGATATCTTGTTTAGTTCTCTCAATGCTCGGTTTCACTTTCATTCTTCCGATTACGAAAATGAAATCGCGCATCTAACATTACGATAAACTTCTTTGTCAATAATTTTGTCTCGATCAATCTTTTCCTCTTCTCGCTTGGAGTAGTTTTCTTTTTCTTTGTATGGTTTACACATCGTTGCAATCTTAAAAATCCGGCTTGATTTCTCAATGTACAACATGGAAAATTTCAAGCCGCCACCAATATTTTAATTTTAAGACCAAAACATTGAAAAAGTCTTTGAAACAAGGCGGATGGTCTTTTGAAAACTAGAGATATAGGTTCGGGGGTCGATTACGTGAGGAAGGTATTAGCATCAAGACACGCCCTTTCTACCGAAAGGGAACCTTTAACTAAGTGTGTGGTTTTACGCTTGATTTGAAAAATACCTAGATTTGCCTATTTATTTCTTGTTTAAAGATAAATGGGAAAACTTAATGAAAGTTTTTATTTTTGGCGCTGACGAGAGTTGACTTCTCGCTCCTACGATCTCTTGGTGCGATGGAGAATTCAAAGCTATGTAGTTCTCGCTGTCATGAAAAGGTTTTTGTTTTTTATCTTTTTAGTGAGTTTTCAAATATGACGAGTATTCAACAAATGATTAAACTAACAGAGGTTATGGGTAATCACCACTAAGTACTTTGAAAATGAGAGTCACTACCACTAGTCGACGAACGGTTGTTCCGATTGACCGTTAGTAGCGACTGCTTTTTTATTTGATCTTTTGAAAATGGTTTTCAAAAGATTAATTGGCATGAATGATCAAACTAACCAAAGTTATGAGTGATAATCGCTTATTGTTCTTTGGAAAAAGACATTGCCACCAATGGCTAGACGAACAAAGGTTCCGATTAGCCACTAACAACAATGAGTTTAAAAATGATTTTTGTGTTATGAAAAATACTAATGTTTATGGTCATGAAAAGGATTTTTATTCGCTGCGCTGACGAGAACATGGCTCGCTTCCTACGTATCCCAAATGGGAATCAAAGCGACGTAGTTCTAATTAGCCTTAAAAATGAAGATCTTTTGATGAGGTTTTGAAAATGAAGAGCGCTCATAATGATCAAACTAACAAAGGTTATGGGTGATCATTACTAAAACTCTCTTTGAAAATGCCTTTGAAAATGCAAGCTTTCATGGTGATCAAACTAACAAAGGTTATGATGGATCACCACTAATAACTTGTTTTGATTCTTTGATACTTAAAAATTCTTTTTGAAATTGACGCTGCTCATGATAATCAAACCAACAAAGGTCATGATGGATTATCACTAGTAGCTTGCTTTATGCTTATGAAAATTCTTTTGAAATTGAGGCTTTCATGACAATCAAACCAACAAAGGTTGTGATGGATTGCCACTAGTAACCATTTTTATGCCAAGTTGTTTAGAAATGAAAACAATGAATGCAAGAAAGAATTAGTGAATTCAAGCATAACACGATCATTGAATCAAATCATTAAGCAACAACATTTGAATTCGCAAACAAAGATCAAGCCTAAACTACACATATTAGATCACAACACATAGATAGGCAAGGAAGGAACTTGAATTGGGCATTACAAAAAAAATGCAAGAGTAGGCAAGATTGAACCTAAATGCACATCTAATGGAAGATGCTAGGCGAGAACCATACTCAAATATTTCTACAAAACGCAAGAGGATCTAAATGCACATCTAATGGAAGATGCTATGTATGGAATTGACCTATCTAAGTATTGATGATATTCTTATATGAGAGTGGACAATGAAATTGTTAGCTCAAGCAAAAGAGTTGCCTCAATCATGATCATTGGCAAGCATAAGCAAGCAAATTATTTAGCAACCAAAGTATCAAAGAATGTTGAATCACTTTGGTCAATCCTCACACTTAAGATTAAGTGCACAAGTGTGAATCACCTTGCCAATCATCAACAAAGACAGGTTTATTAAAGCAAACCCAAACCCTAATTTTTTATGTTAAAACCTAGGAGCATACATACCCTAAATCAACTATTATTCATCCCCAAATCATGAAATAAACAAAAGCATTCAAGAACCCTAAACCTAGGCCCATGGCCGAATGTTGTCATGCTTGAAATGGGTTTCTTAGTTTGTGAAAGTTATGCAAACAAGAGTGAATATGCAAGGAAATGTGAGAAAACACAAGAACAGCCCCTTCAAAGCCAAGGAGCCACCTCAAACACCCAAACCTCCCTAAGTGTTTGTCATAATGTTTGAGATGGCTCCTCAAAGCAACAACAACAAGATATGAAGAAGTTGAAGTGAGGAGAAGAGATTTTATGCAAGAAATTTAAAGATGATGCAAAGGTTCAAGGCTTACCTCAAATCCAAACTAGGAAATGCAATGAGATGAAGAAACTAGAACCCAAATCAACAAGAACCTCCAAGGAACCTCAACCCCAACCTATGAGAACTTGATGAATCTTCTTTGATGATGATGTTTTGAACTTGAATGAAGAAGATATGTGAAAGAGGTATGAAAATGAGGTGGAATGGTGTTGTTTGGATGAAGAGGAAATCAAAAATGGATGGAGGAGAGGAGGTGATGGCTACGGCCTGTAGGAGTGAGGGAGGTAGGAATTGTGCTAGGGTTTTTAGTGTAGGAAAATGGGAAGGTTGATTTGAGATGAAAGAAAAAGAAACAAGATGAAGTGAAGGAGAAGAGAGGAGGGCTACGGTTTTGGTTTGTGTGAAGGAGAGGAGTGAGTTGTGTGTTATTAAATTACAATGGGAGGATGTGAGAAGGAAGCAAAAGAAATGTTGTGTTATGTTGTGGTGTAGAGAGAAGGAAGGCAAATAACATGTCAGGTATTGAATGTTATTGATTCAAAGGTGTGCTTGTAAAAAGAAATGGAGAAAGGCTTTTGTGATGTGCATTGATGTGGGCTGATGTGGGGAGGTGGCGTGAAGCATGAAGATGGAGTGAAGCAATGTTGTTTGCTTGTAAAATTGTTGCTTACTTTAGCCAAAAATGGATAAAAGCAAAAAGCAACTAAAAAGGAATTAACTCTAATTCTAAAAATACAATAAGCATCCAATGTTATTTTGTTATTCATTCTTTTATTTTGGTTCAGATTTCTATTTTTATACATATTTTTGAGCCTTTTGAAAGCGAAAAAATACCCGTTGTAATTGACGAAAATACCTTTTTTGACTCTAAAACCCTAATTTGCCCGAAAAGTGCATTCCAACCCTAAAATGATTTCAAGAACCTTGAATGCCTTCTAGATCCAAAATGCAGTGCATAAGGCTCTTCACTCTTCAATTTATTTATTTTTTGTGGAAAATTAGGTTTTGACCTAAGCTTCTGACAAAATTGGGGTAATGACACACACCCATTGATGTTTCGCTTTTCTTTTCATAGCTGATGTTGTTGTAGTGTTCCTTGCCGCACTTGAATCAAAAAAGAAGATGAGGCGAATAGAACCTTAGGACGATGTGTTTGAATTGCTTGTTGAAGCGAAACCCGAGGAGGCGCTGATTGAAAAGGCAAAGTGTGTCTTTGAAAGGCTTTTATTATTTATAGAAAAATTTTACTTAAAAATATGCGATAAAATTGATAAAAAGGTGATATATGTTATAAGTTATAAATTCAAACGCTATTTAAATTAGCGCTTGAAAAAGCGTTAAAATCCAAAAATAGTATACACTACCGCCGCTAAACGATTTAATTTTTTTTTTTTTTATTTGTCATTCACTAGTCTTATCTCGCTAGTACGAACCCGTTATTCATCACGTCGAATGAGACTTTCCAAACAGAGCTTAATAATATGTTGGTACCACAATAATCAATTAATATTTGATAATTGGAGAAATTTTTAATAATGAGTGTGAGTTATTGGTTTTGTTTATTTATGTTTAGTTATTGGTTTGAAAATTAGCACCTAATAAATAAAAACTACTAAAGTTTGGAAGATTCAAGCTCTTGAGAGAGGTAATGCTTTATGTTTTGCTTCGTATATGACAAAGTTGTTAACTAACTCAAGGAAGAATGTTATGGAGTCGGGAAATTCATTTTGTTCTCATTGTAGAACTATGGCGTAATCAACTCGCATGCGCTTACGCGATTGTCCTCGTGCTTCAAGTCAGGTTGGGTTTAATTAAAGTCAAGCCCGACGCTCATTTTTTGGTGGTGACTTGATGCAATGGCTTCATTTTAATTTGGTAGAAGCTAGTTGAATAGAGATGGTGTTGAGTGGCCATCCCGTTGGGCCGTGGGATGTCATTTGCTTTGGAGTTGGAAAAATAAAGAAGATCATGATGTGTGTTATGTTCGCCTTTTTAGACCTTGGACCGTGGTCACTAATCGTGTGAAGGAGTATCATGTCGTGATGGTTGTTTCGAGACAAAGGCAGGATTGTGTCATGGATCATATTAATATTAAGCTGGGATCCCCGACGATGATTGGTTGTGTCTCAACCGTGATGGTGTCGTGAAATGCTTCTTCTAAGGTTGCCGATCGTGGTGGTCTAGTGAGAAACTCTAATGGTGATTGGCTTGCGTGTTTCTTTCAAACATATTGATTTCTGTGATCCTTTTGTTGCTAAACTTTGGGGTGTTTTCATTGGCTTAAAACTTGTCTGTCGGGCGGATAGGCTAGAGTGATAGTCCGTGGATGCGAAGGTGGCCTCGCCATGTAATTCTTAGTTCGCAGAGTGGACGATTTCGGATAGAGTATATTGTTAGAGAGATTCACAAGCTACTTCAATGCTTGCCTTGAGGTTCGCTTTGTTAGCATCTTCTGCAGAAGCTAAACGTCAGGCGGATACATTGGCAAACATCGGGTGTCATTAATATGAGGATTTGATTTTTTACGAGCAAAGGCCCCATTTCAAAGAGGGTCATTATTGCTTTCTGCCCATGCTTCTTAAAACCCCTAGCTACTCACTAGAACCCCATTTGCCCTATGAAAAGTCCAAAATACCTCACTAAAAATAGAAAATTCCAAACTCAACTCAACTCTCACTCTCATCCCATACACCCCCTAAACTTCTAAACACTCATTACTCTCATTCTCATCACTCACTCACACTCCACACCCTTACCTCAATCTAATCTAACATCTCAAGCTGAAATATACCTCCATTTAGTATCAACATTAAGGTATGTAGTCAATCTATCGATTTTTAGTCAGATTTCACGCGATTCTAGTTGAATTACGCTTTTTTTTGAAATCGCGCACGCTCGACCGCAGAGGTCGAACACGCCGCTCTCGCTGAGCCGAATCGTATGGTTCGACCGGCCGTAAGGCCGAACATACTAAAATAAGGGGTCTCTATATTGAGTTGGTTCGCCAAGCGCACGCGAACATGATCGGAATTCGCTATCCAAACCTACCGATACACACGTAATCCGCACTTCTCGGTTTTTAACTAGTTTGTGTGATTTTTTCCAAACTTTGTAGGCTTGGAGATGGATGAAATCGCCCCTATCCCTATCACCACCTAATTCAATTGTTGTTGATCATTCTAGTTCATTCCAAACCGATCAAGTCTTTGCTAGTCGTGATGATTTGTTGAATTTTGTTCTTGGCCGCTTGTCGCACACTTGGGATGGTTATGGTTATCAATCGATCGGACAACCAAGCGAGGTCGGGAAAATATTCTCGTGAGCTGGTTCAGAAAAGGCAGGCAAAGTACAAGCATGCCGAAGGTTCCTACGGGAGTAGAAAATGTTGTTGCAAGTTTCGTCTCAAGAGAAAGTTTATTAAAAACTTGAGGATGGATATTGTATGTTATGTGTGGCATACATAACCATGCATTACGCATTTACCTCAAGGTCATCCAAATGATAATAGATTAACAACCGAAAGCGTATGGAAGTTGTTTCAAGAATGACCAAGAACTTGATTGCTCCGAATCGAATCTTGTCGATCGAGGTCTACTTACCCTAAAGACGACTCACTTCAATCAAGCAAATTCACAACGCATTTATCAAGGTTAAGAACAACTAATCGCCGTGGTAGGACCTAACTACAACAACTTGATGAATTTGCCGGAGCGTGATAGGTATGTTTATTGGCACAGATTTGATGAAGGGAATGACATTGTGAAGGACATTTTTCGGGCACACCCCACTCAAAGGAGCTATTGAATACATTTCCAATTGCTTTGATGATCGATTCCACATACAAGACCAACCAAGATAGGTATCCGTTGGTTGAGATTGTCTGCAGTGACATCAACGGAAAATACTTTCTAGGTTGCATTCGCTTTATGTGAATCGGGAGAAGAAGGGTAATTTTGTTTGGGTACTTGAAAAATCAAGCGGGTTGTTTAGAAGACCGGAAGATATGCCAAAGGAGATACTTACCGATCGTGACACTCGGCTTATTATGAATGCTTTGGCCATTGTTTTCCGACTTCCGCAAACTTGTTGTGCCAATTTCACATAAAGAAGAATGTCGTGGCAAAGGCAAGGTTGTTGATCCATCCAAAGGTTGTCATTGCTGAGGATTGCAAAGAGCGTCCGATGGACCGAGTTGATGAAGTCATGGAATATTTTCAAAAGTTGTCCACGCCAAGACGGAGGAAGCTTATGAGTTGGCTTGGGAGAATTTGAGGCGTGTGTCAACCTTTGACAACTCCGCTTCGTATGTGAAGAAGACGTGGACCGACCCCCCCATAAAGAGAGATTTGTAGAAGCGTGATAAACCGCCATATGCACCTAGGCAACACCACGACCAACCGTGTGGAGTCGATACACTCGCTTTAAAGAATGTTCTACATGACAAGAGAGGCGATATGTTTAATTTGTTGATTCAGCTTAATGAGATGCTTAAGACACAACATGGTGAGTTGAAGCGAAATTTTGAGTTGAGTCTAAGCAGAGTCAAATATCATCATTGGAACAAAATTTATTAAAACCTTATGGGCTTTGTTTCTTCATGTGTAATGGACTATCTCAACAAAGAGTCTAAGCGCGCTTCTTTGGGATGACCTCTTCCGATTGCGGATGCAAGATAAGAACGACGCACGGTCTACCGTGCGCATGTCAGCTTTCTAGGTAATTTATTCAACTTACTCTTTTAGTTTTATATAACATATAATGATTATGTTTGTAATCTGAAATTCATATATTTTGTAGTTACATGGGGAACCTTAACTGCGTTTCGTTGGATATAATACATAATCATTGGAAGAGGCTTACTTTTGTTGTTTCCCATGATGAAGACGAGACGAAATCCCCAAATGATGAGCTTAATTTGAAGATTGAATTTGAGGCTATACAACGGAGGTTTGATGCCGCTGATCGTGCTGGTAAAGTAATGATAAAGCAAAAAGCATGTGAGTTGGCATTCCCGGACACTACTTCCATGTGTCCACCTCCAGAACTAGTCACTACAAAGGGTGCATCTAAGAAGGATAAGGGAAAGAAAAAGGGGAACAAGAGCGATGAATTTTCAACAAAGCGATATCCATCATCAGGGGAACATGTTGATAATTTTTTTGATTCACAACAAGACAAAGACTCTCCGCTGCTGTTCTCACACACACAAACGGCATACTCCACCGGTGTCAAATTCATCAACTCCACGACAGAGTACAAGCTCCACTCCAATTACCTTCCCAAGACCTAAAGGTGGACCTCCTAAACCTACAAAATGGCTAAAAGTGGAGTTCCTACACCGCCATTACCCAAGAAGTTTGATCCTACTCCTCACAAATCGAGCAACCAAGCCAAACAACAAGTTCCAACCTCGCACTCACTCAAATTCAAGGACTAACACTAAACCAAACCCTCCCATCATTCGGTCGAAGCATACAATTCATTCATAGTTTATATGCCAAGGAGATGCATCGCTTGTTAAGGAAGGTGACGGTAATCAGGGTTTCTGGTGCTTTGCTAGACTACTTGGAAGGGGTGAGGACGATTTCTAGAGCGTGAGGAATGAATTGTTTGAAGAGTTACGTAAAAACATCGATTTGTACACCACGTTGTTTGAAGGAGGGATATCCAAAGTCCACCATATTATGAAGGCTTTCAAGAAACAACATAGTGGAAGTAGAAGGAAATGAGAATTGATGACTTTTCCAAAATGTGCTTATCCGGGTCGCAAATAAATACAAGGCCACGATTGTTTCCTCGTATCGTGCTCTTCCTTTTTGTTTATCCATTATGATTGCACCAATCAAGACTCGCACTGTGTTCCACATATATATTGTTCACTGCAACCACTTTGTTACGCCGATTATGAAGAGAGGTTCCCAATGTCGTGAACAATTACGCCATGGACAAATAATCTAAACAGATAGCAAAGGATCGCCCAGTAATATACAGACCTTTGCAACAATACAAAGCTTTAAGCCCCTATTCACATGCTCTTCAAATCGTTGATTTGAGCAAAGATTGATTTTGATGTAAATTTTGTATTTCTTTGTCAATTTCGTGATTTTGTTATGCATAATACATTTGTATTAAGACAATATCATGTTTTGTTTATCTAATTGAGAGATTTAGTTTGATTCAAGTAGTTCTTTTAGACCTCAAATTACAAGTTTTTTGGAAAAACAAAGTCATTGCCAAGAAAGTAATTGTTTCTATCAAGTATCGACGGTTCGCCTCTCACAAAGTCAAACATATTCGCATTTCATACGTCCGAACAAAGATAAAACGAGGATTCGGCGGAGGTCCAATCGAACCGCCTATTTTTGCATTGTTCGATGCAGTCCAAATAACTCGCTCGATTAGCCATGTGTTGATTCGCTACCACATGTTTTTCACGTGAGAGCATGTCGGGATTAAACCAGCTTTGGGAGTGTCTAGTGAGTAGAGAGGGGTTGTACGGGCGATGGGCCTTGCTTTCGATGTCAGAGGGAATTATATTCCCGCACTTGTTCCTCGCTTAGTTCTTGTTTTCTCTTTGGGGCTTAGCCCCTATTTTATGCCAAAAAAGATATAATTGAGAGAAAGTATTTAATTTAAATTTGGATTATAAATGCCACCAATTGTTCTTCATTGTTGTTGTCTTGGCAATTTCAACGACATGAAGACGTTAGCTCCCAATTAGAATTCGTGTGTGAGCAAAGTGGTAGATGCAGACGCAAGTGTTTATTCACATTATTTCATCTCGTAAGTTAAGACTTGAAAACGAAACATCAATTCAAAGTACTGAATGGAGAAATCGAATGAGTGACCTCTCCAGTCTTCCAATTCATATTAGCATAATCTATACAAACACAATGATTTTACCAAACTAACAAATATAATGCAGAGACAAACAAAGTATGTATAATTTCAAAACAGTTGCTTCATTTTCATTCTACAAAGTAAGGCAAAGCCAACATGGTATTACTCAGCTGTGCAAAAATGTAAAAAAAAAAATATTAAATAATTATTATTTAACCTTTTCCTCAACTCAGCTATAGGTACATAAATAATACATGGCTCATTTGAATTGATTTCATCCGAACCCTTTGCTCTATAATTTTGAACTTCACTTAATTTTTGCTTCATTCTATCTATTTTACTCTTCAGTTTGCTAAGTCTTTCAAATTCCAACTCTGCTTCCTCATAATCTCCTTCAAATGTAAATGTTACCCTTTTTTTCCTTTCTTTCAATAGGTTCTTCAAGCTAACATCATCACTGGCATCCACAGAATCCTGAAAATAAAACATGAAAGTATTATTATGTTACATATATTTTTACTAATAGTATTACATGTTCATTGTTATATGTTACATTATCTCTAAGAAAAGTACCTTGTTGTGATTTTCTTGTAAGGTTGAGGTATTTCTTGTCGCTTTTCTTCAAAGGACTGCTTGGCGACTTCATTTTCTCTTTGTCGATGACATTTTTATCTTTCTTCTGGGAATGAATCACGGTAATTTTTGAGACCTTTGATTTCGAAAGCTCATCTTTCTGTTCATTTTGTGATATAGAATCATCCTTTGTGGTCTTCGAGGTGCAACGCTGAAGCACTTGTCCTCCTTCTGGTTGATACTGAACAAAACTCACTCAAGTTAGAGTTTATAGCAAATTCCAAGAACAAAATGATTTCTGAATTTCGATACAAACTGACGCCTTTTATAGCGCCAACGCTTACCTTCCTCATTTTAAGTGCCATGTAACGTGCATTTTTGAACCATTTGCTAACCTGTATTTTCTAACATGTTAATAACAGGAATGTTGAACAGATCAAGAGCAGTTTGAATGAATAAAAACAATGCAAATAAGTCTGCAGAGATTCTAAGGCACGACCTTTGCAGCTTCAATTCCCAACTCTTTTCGAAAGGTCTTCCTTCACCGATCTTGAAGGAAGCTCATTCTCCGCAAAAACTTGGCGCAGCTTTCTAGTAGATTTCATTAAAAAAAGGTTAATGGACAATAACTAGTGCATATATAACCTATGAAGCATCGACACAAACACCGGACACGACACTAACACAAACTTTAGTTTTAATTTGAAAATGGAAGTAATTGAAGTGTCGGTATCGGTGTCTGACAAAGACACGTGTCGGACGCTGGACACGTCTTCATCTTGAAGTATCGGTGCTACAGAGTATATAAGCTACAAGTAATACCTCAACCGCATCATGTGGAATCCTGAAAATGGGTCTTTTTATTTGTATGCCTGAAGAACCCTCTCTTATTCTATCATTGTTCTCATTATTTTGGGATATTTATTCTCACTTTCATGCAGTGTCATAAGAGTATTAACAGCATCAGATTCCTTCTCTCTTCGCTGCCTTTGCTAGGACCCCAGTCTTCGCCTTCACTCACTTGTTCACATGGAGGAGCATCCTTCCCAAACATTTCCTAAAGATTTAAAAATAAACCACACATGTGTCATTGAGAAAGTCAAATTATTCTCTAATATCTGAACAAACTGATAATTTAGAAACTAAAAATTTGAATACACAAATTAAAATTAATCGATTTACTAATTCCAAATATCAATTCAAATCGACATACTCACATCATAAAGTTTTCTGTAGTCAACAGCCGCGGCGCTGCCTACGACCGCATGCTATTTCCCGACTCATCAGAATCTATGCCGCCATTATCAGGATAATATTCAACGCCGAGGTCTTCATCTAATGGAGAAAATCTCCATCAAAAGACCACATACTGGATGAACTACTTGATTCATTGGATGCGTTATCATCATTTCCTTCCGTGTTCATGCTATGCCCGCCTTCTTTCCTCTCTGGATCATAGTCATCATCTTCGGATCATCTGATGGCCATTCTTCTTCTGGATTTAGTAATTCCGTATCACCATCAGGTATAGCAGCCTCTTCCTTGAAGACATCCTTAATTTATGGGGGCGAAAATTCCATTTATTATTTAAATCAATAGAAAGAAGTGAAAATTTGAAAATTTGGTGGTGCGAGAGATGAAGGTTAAAACCTGCCAATTACTGTCCAAGGAGAATCGAGTCCCGAGATGTGCATTTGTTGACTCTAGTATATCTATCTTACATTCACAAAACTTGCAAAACCAGCCTTGGTCTCCAGGAGGAACTGCAATTTATAATTAAACGAATTGTTTTGAGTGAAAACCGCATAAATCAGAGCATGTCGACTGATAAGCATAAATCAGAACTTACTATTTTCAGTATCCAAAGGAGGATCAAGACATTTCTGGTGAAAAGCGCGATTGCATGTCCCATCGCAAAGTATAATATCATTATCAGGAAAGCTTCTCGCAACTTGCAATTCGCACAAAATATCTAGATAAAAACAAAAACCAGAAAAATGAATATCAAAGCTTTAACATAATACACGGAAGCATTTGTAGTTTTGATATTTGCTTACATGTTCGTGGTAAACAGATCCATCCGGCAACGACAGAACCTTCAATGCTACCGACTGAACCAAGAGAATCCAGCTGGCGAATGGCATCACGGATACTAAGCTTACATTTTAGAATCTCCTTCCTTGCTCTTTGTAGCTCCTTTTCTGGCCTAATCTTCTCTCGGCTGTCACAATCATTTCCGTATCAATTAAAAGGTAAGATTTGCATATTATTTATCAAACATGTGAAAAATATATTCACATACCTTTGACCTTTCCATCCTTCCCCAGAGTAAGCATCAATAAGGTTCTGCTCGAGCTTCATTTTAATTAAGAGATACCTCGCTCTTCTTCGGAGGCGTGAAGCATCATCAAGATCCACATTATCCCGTTGTCTTTTCTTCATTCTCTTTCTCTTACGCTTCTGAACCTTCACTTCCCCACAACATCTTTCCCCTCTTTTTTAGAACTAAGATTTGTTGAAGACTGCACCTGTGAAGAACTCTTATCATTTTTACTTACATTTTGTCTAATAATCAGTTTTAAACCTTCAGAATCCTTGACAACCGCTTTGGTGGAAGATCCGTAACTGTCCTCCCCAACGCTTTTGTATGGCCTGTGAGTTTTTGAGATTTTGATTTCAGTTTGTGTCTCTTTCTTTGGCTTTTTGTGCTAATTGCTTTGTGTCCTGATGAATCTGCCTTTGACTCTGTATGTTTCTTTGAGTTTCTAGACTTTGAAGATCCTCTGTTACTTAACTTCTTGGTATCCCGCATGTTAATATTATGTATCACCGCTGATACAAGCATAATAATAACATGATGGTCATGATGAAGTATTACTGCAAGACAGATATTTTGTAAAGAAACATATTATGGACTTAAATTGCAATTTGAAATGCAGAATAAGGTTACTTTTTATCCGCTATTAAGACATGCCTTTCAAAAACATTTGTAATGCACATGTTTTAACAGTTCTTATTAGTGAGAAAACATGAGCAATACAATGGAATAAATCATTGATAGTTTGTTACTTAAGTAGCACTTTGACTTAAGGACCCATGTTAGTTAGAGAATAATAAGATAATTCAAAAGATAATTGTAACTGAAATGACACAAAACCATTTTTAAACACGTGTGTGGAAGAATATAACCTCAAATTTAAGAGTCACCCCGTCAAGCATCATAATTTCCAATTCACAAAATGCACCAACCAAAATGAAAGGAAAGAAAGAAAAATCCTATCTAAGAATTGCAAAACTACATGATGTATATTTCACAGTAAATCAAATTCAAATATATATTCATACAAAGACAGGAAAGACTAAAGGTTTCAGAAAAGATAGGAACGAGAAGGGGAATGAAATCAACCCAGGGCAGAATTGATGACTCACTCAAGAATCCCCAGAGAAATCAAGAAACAATCTTAAATAGAATAAAAAAAGAAGATTTTAACGAACACAGAAACATTTCATCCAATCAAATATGCAATAATCTCAAGCATTACATGTTAAGAACAAGTAAGACTGAAAGAATAGTAAATAAGCAACCAATTCACAAATTTAGAGAAGAATAACAGTCTAATAAGCCTGATCACAAGATAAGAACTCATCAATCTCTTTTCAGAACCATGATTCAATCTAAAAATCAAGCACTTTCAAGATTACAAAAATCAAATTGTGTCTAATAATTGGTAAAATAAAACAAAAGGCCTTGACCTTTGATAAGCCCCCATTAAGTTTCAACCCAAAACAAGAGAAACCCATAAGAGTTTAAGGCCAATGAAAGAAAACTAACCTGAAATTGAAGAGAAAAATTGGCTAAAGATCTGAACTTTGAATAGCTATGAAGGTGTCACATGAGGTCAGAATTTATTTGAGGTGAGAAATTTGAATGAATAAGTAACCCTTTCGATTGATTTGAAATTGAAATTGGGTCTCAGATTTCAAATGTTGATAGGACAGTCTCAGATTCCAAACGTTTAAGCTTCTTCTTCTTGTTCTTCTGTTTCTCTTTCGCTATTAGTATTAAACTCTCTCTCCTTTGGTTTTGTCTACTATGTGGTACCTTGTCCAGTTCCAGAAAAGTGTTCGGTGTTTTTGTTTTGTGCCCTCTATAAAATTGGCAAAATTGCAACTTTGCCACATAATTTATAAAATTTGCTCTTTGGGGTACTGAATTTCCCGCTGAATCTAATATTGTTGTTGGGTTTGTTTGTTGTTTCTCAAAAACTAGTGTGGTTTTGCGTCAAAAGAAAAACTAGTGTGGTGGACTGCTCGCTGGGATGCACTAAAAGCTTCTATAGAGAGAGTGAAAGAATTGGCTTATGTTATATTAAAGATGTGCCTTAAGTTATGCGACACGATTATTATGAAACTAAAATCAAAATTTCAAATGGATACATGTAAAAATAGTTATGTATCATAAAAGATTGTAATAGCTTTGTTATTTTATGAAAATTTTAGAACGTGATAGAAGTTATTGATATGTTGTTTAAGTCGCGCTCTACAAAAAAAATGAGCATATATTTGCAAAGATGAAAGTTGTTTCAGAAGAGACAATGGACAATAAATTGTCGAACAAAAATAATTTGTGTTAAAGTTAGAGTAAATGGTTAAATTTCATATTAAACAATATTTCCGAACGCCAACGTAATCAAGACACTACCTAATGTCGTGATTTTTACGCTTTTTTGACAAGAAATTATTTTTTGGTCCGACTAAACCAAGTACTTAAAAACAAACTCCGAATATTTGTTCAATCTAAATTTATTTCTCAATTCTAAGTGAACCCAAAAACACTACTTAGCATCACACTTTATATATTTTGGCTCAAAATTAATTTTAAATTTTGTTACAAAATTAACTTTTCTTAAACAAAATTCGTTATAAAGGAATAAACTTCGTGATATTTAAACAATTAAATTTTTTTCGTATACTTAAAGTACCCAAAAAGTATATCGCATATTGGTACACTTTATATAATTTGTTACTAAATTAATGTTCGATTCACATTAAGAAATAAACTTCACATATTTAAACAATTAAATTTTTTTCAGACACTAAAGTATCTAAAAGGTACAATCAGATAAATTACACTTTATATAATTTGTTACTAAATTAATGTTCGATTCCAAAAATTTGATTATGGAGGTACATTTTCTATTTAATCAGAAAGACTACTAAAATATAAAAGATGAAAGAAGAGAGTGAGAGAGAGAGAAAAGGGAATAAAAATATGAAGGGGAAAAAGAAGAAAAAAAGAGGAGAAAAAGTTTGGGGAAGGAAAAGGGGGAGGGAGTGGGGGTGGGGGTAGGGGTGAGTGGGGTGGGGTAGAGGTTTGGAGGGAAAAGGAGGGGGAATTTTGAGGAATTCACGTGTAGGCCCACGCGAGATCGTGATCAAGACGTATATATAAAGATATATAAAGATGACATTTGGGTATTTGCAACAATCTATCTCAGCAGATTGCAATCTTCTTCCCAAATTATGTGATAAAGCTAAGTTGGGCTTATCTTAAGATGCTAAAGAAAATTGTTACTTTATTTTTGCAATAAGAAAAGAAAATTTGTTATTTGAAGATACACAGTGAGTTTGGATTCCACTTTAAAGCCTCAAGCTTCAGCTTTTAAATGCAGACAAACTCTAATGAGATTTAAAGAACCAAATGAACTAAGAATATTGGGGGCCAACCTAATTCTCAAAGTAGATTAGTTACTGAGAAAACATGTATATATTGTCCCAATAATACAGTAATAAAAGAGTATACCAATTTTATTAAAAATTGGAAAGAACAAAACAAATTCAAGATGGTTTGATTCTTTGAGTCATTTGCTAAAAATAAAAGGAGCTGGGCAGAGTCTAACAATATGTTTGTGAAGGTATACCAATGTTAAATGCACCTGACTCATATGTTTTGTGAAGTTGTTAAAGTTACGGCAATAGCAGAGTATTGGTTATGGTGAGCCCATTTTTCCATTCTACTTCCCTTCTCTGAGTAACTTTTTGTAAATGTACATATGTATGTATAATGTATAGGTATTATACTAAATAAATCATTGTTGTTAAACTATCTACGTGATCCCATCTTTTATTTAGAAATTTAAATGTTATTATTCTATCGTTTGTTTGAATATTTCTTACTTGCTTTATAGTTTCTTTTAAGGGAGTTTTAACTGTTTTCCTACAAATTAATGTTCTCATTACGGGGGGAGATGAAACAGATTCATGAGTCCAACCAACATGCAAAAAAACAAAAACTGTAACCCAAAGCAGTGGAAAATACATCCAGAGTCCAACCAATCAAATTGTGCTGCTTATAGCATATTTTTCATTAAATTGTGCTACTTATAATAAACAAATGATAATCCATACATTATGTTGCTGGCAATATTTGTGGATCATAGTTTTATGTATTTTTCTCACTGGCGAAGTGGTTTATTGTACGGCTACAGTTTAGTTTACAAATAGTAGTTGTCATTCTATCAAAATGTACTTTTTGGGTATTGCTAATTGCTTATCAACCTTCATTGAAATATAGTTAGCTATGAAGGTTGATATTGTATGATCACAGCTAGCAAAAATGGAGCAAAGATGAAACAGCTAGCAAAAATGGCTTCAACATAAAGAAAATTTGACCTTTCAATTCCTTTTAGAATAACACAAAAGCAGGGGGAACATCTCTGAAATTTGAAAAAGAAATAAGAAAAACTAAAACAGTGGGTCAAAATAAAATGACAATTGAATGAGTTGGAAGCCTTTTTGAGAATTGGGTGAATCAGAATATCAAAGCCTTTCATCAATCATTTCTTTAATTTCTTGAATGTCTGATTCTCTTCTTTCATTTTGCTGGATTAGAAACTCCACTCTTCCCTTAATATTCTCATTCTCTGCTTCTAAAGTAGCGACTTTGTTCCTAATAACTTCCTTGATGCCTTCACAGTGTTCTCTAAACATCACTTCCACTTCTTTAACAATTTCTTTCCCCATTCTTTTGTATGCTTCTTCTTCTCTCTCTTTTCTTGTTGCTTCTTTTTCTTTCCCTTTCCTTTTGCTTCTTTCGTTGATAATCCTTTAGCAATGTTTGTCATCACTTCATCACTTTTCTTCAGAACTAAAGCTGTTTCGTTTTCAGTAAGATCAAACTTTTCTCCTATTGAATTGCTTGGCTTAGCAATTACCTTTTCTATTTTTCTTTTCCTTTGATATATGGCTGGTGTAGTGGTAAACTTCTTGACCAAGTTTTCAAAACTAGAGTCGGAGGAGGTGGATGAACTGCTCATAGTGAGATGAAGTTATTTTCCAGAAATAGTAGAACGTTTGAAATGACTTGAGAGTTGAGACTCAAGGTTGGTTGGTATTTATAGAAAAATTTCTGAATTGAGACGGGAGAGAGCTATATGAAAAGACGTTTCGTTAGTTGAATCTCAATAAAGAAGGATATTGGAAATTGTTATCAAGATGATGCTTCATAATGTTGGAAATTGTTATCAAGATAATGTGAAAGGGATTTGATTGGTTTTTTTTTTTACCCACCACATCCTCCCTCCCACCCCCATAACCCATTTTATTCCAAAATTACCCTTAAGTTTTTTTTTAAAAAAAAACATTTTAGAAAATTTTTGGAAATACCTCAGAATGGTATTTCCAGTTCGTATTTTTTTGAAAAAAAATTATGTTGGGATTCCCGGATTTACCTCATAGGTAGGTAAATCCGGTTCATAAATTGTGAACCGGATTTACCTACCAATGAGCGAAACTCGAAACCCGCTTTTTTTAAACAAAAATATTTTTAAAAAGATACACGTCTGGTACAATTTAAAATACGATACGAACTCGTTACGATATACGAATAAAGATACGTCTAAATACAATCTAAAATACGTCAAAATAGACGGGCAGTCACGCCAGGCGAGTGCTCCTCATAGAGCGGATTTCTCTAGATCAAATCAAGGGTAACACCAAACACCAAGTTCTAGTAAGGTTCCTCATTAATTTCCTCTTTTAGCTTTAGATTTGATTTCAACCAAATTTTCCAAGAACTGTTGCTAATAAATCTTCCATGTTTTCTTACTTTAAAACAATTCCAGATCACAAAAGCTAGTACGACAATCTCTAAACCGATGAAGAGTTATTCCAGCCTCTACATGGGTTCTCTCAAAGACTTCAAGGACCACTTTGCCTGCGTGGTTGCAATGAACTAGGCCGCCAAGAAGAGGTTGTCCTGAGTCTTCAACCTATTCAGCTTCTTGTTCCTCCAGAAAATTTGGACAAGGACAAGAGTCCTTAAGGATTATTGCAGACCTGGCCCCTTATGGCAACAAGGGGCTTATATAGATACTCGATCATTAGTTTTGGTCGAATCTTCTACTGAGCTTGGGGTATTTTCCCTACTCGATTTTTATTGCTTTAGTCTCAATCGTAATTTGTAACACCCTAGTATTTCAACCTTGGAAGAAATACTGAGAACTTTCACAATTAGCATAATCAGAGTACTAAACCTACTTAAGGAATTGAACATAAAAAACTTGACGAAATAAACCAACCATAACATTCTCCAACGGGTAAAATTTAGCAAAAGGATAGCTAAATTACAACAATGAAAATTGTCCATGAGTCATTAGTACACTCTATTGTTCAATATTCCAAAAATAGAGTTCTAAAAATGATACTCAAACTTAGATTACAACATCATAAGTTAAAGTGTTAACATAAACATATTACATATATAACATAACCCTAGGATAGACAAAGTAAACATAAATTTTGATCCCTAAAGATCTTTTAAAACTTGTAACCCAGTTTAGCGACTACTTCTTCTCTTTCGAGACCCCTTACCTAATCTATCGATGTTTTTCTTATCTTTTCACTTGTCTTAGCACAACCCTGAGCAATTACTACACAATTCGCATGGAGAACCCACCCGACAATAGTTATTGTCGAGTCAACTTATTATGGGCATTAGCTTAGGGTTCATGACTTCCCTTTACCAAGTATGCTCTTAGCTTGGGATCGTCATCTCCATGGTAACTTATGTTTTTACTTTGGACTCATTGGTTTTCTCACTCGACAATCATATTGGTATATCTCATTACATATATAGCCAAAGAACAATCAAACATGTCATAGAAGAGTCTAATCCCATGGTGAATAATGTTACTTGAGTTGGGTGTATATCAAACTGAGCTTGCGGAGCAGTAAATTTTGTCATGAACACCAAAATTTCTCAATGGACACCAAAATTTATCTTGGTATTTCTCGATGTATGATTTTATGATAAGGGTAATTTTATTAGTTAATCATTATACCTCAGTTACCATTAAAATCTTGGTATGATTTTAAACGTACCTCAGTTCCCTTAAGTAATTTATCTTCGTATTTCTCAATGTATGATTTTATGATAGGGTAATTTTGTCAATAATAGGATTTGATCATTATACCTCAATTACCATTATCTTGGTATTTCACAATGTGTGATTTTATATATAATAAAGGTAATTTTGTCGGTTAATAGGATTTGGTCATTATACCTCAGTTACCAGCTCGGTAACAAACAATTCCTTAAAATCCCTTTCCTATGTTTTTTAATACCGTTGGATTTTTTTTTAAGTGATAAAAAATCTAAAGTGAATACCAACACATTCTGATAGACTCTTTAAAAATTCGCGTGAATTATTTTTAAATGATAGAAACTTTTGATTGAATATCAACTGATTTTTTTACAAATAAAAAGTTTTTTAAAATTCTTCCAAATCCTAATACACCCTAGATTTCTCGAGATTAATAACTTGTCCAGTGAGAAGAGTTTCCGGTGTTTAATCTTATTCATGTAACACCATTTCTCATTTTTATCATGTTTTGAAATCTCTTTTTTTTTTTTTTTATAGTAATCAACAATTGCTGAGATCCTATTTGTGTTGGAAACTGTTTAGCTTCTTAAAAACTATCATTATGATATGAAGCGTTTTGTTATTGTCAAAAACAAAAAATGAAGCGTTTTGTTGATAGCAATTTCCAATATACTACTACTACTCCTACTCCTTTTCGAGACAGGAAATTAAACCTCTTCGGTTATTATTATGAAGTACTTAAAAAGTCTTTTCATATAACTAGTCCCAGTCCCCAGTCCCGCAATCATTTCATTTCAGAAATATTTTTATAAATACTAACCCTACTTACTTCACGTTGTTCAAACGCGTTTGGTTCTTCAGCAGTAAAATTCTCCATATACTGCTGGTTTTTATTTTAGTTTTGAAACATTAGATTAGATGAATGCTGTAGAGAGAACTGTAGGCCAGTTTACTAGTGAGAATAAGGATACGCTTCCCTTTCAAATGGCTTCCATGAGCGGTTCAGACACTGAAGTACCGATATCTAAGAAGTATCGGTCTGCACTAACTAAGACTATTAAGGTTGGTCTTGAAAAGGAAAAAGCTGCTCCACTTCTGAAGAAGAAGAAGAAGGATCAAGTGATGATGACAAAGATTAATGAAGAAATTAAGAAAAAAGCAAATGAAAGAGGTGAAGGAGAGATTGAGAATGTCCAAGTAAGAGTGGATTTTGTAATCCAGCAAAATGAAAAAGAAAAAGACATGGAAAAAACTAAACAAAATATCAATCGACTCCTTGATCTTCTCTCAACCTTTGAAAAGCCTTCCAAACTCTGTGTTTTGTTCAAGTGATTTCCGAAAGATCAAGAGTGAAAAGAAACTGCAACGAAAAATTGAAGTATGTGGGACGACCTATTGGTGTTTTTGATTATTCACAAACTATTCCATCTCATGAATATTAGCGACTCAAGATCTTGTTTGAGATTTGACGATGTTTTGGTACTCTTATTGTTTGATGATGTCAATAACTAAGTTTTCTCTAGATCATTTTGTTTGAATGTTTTATTTTTTTCTTTTGTGGGAATTGAATGTGAGAGACTTCTTTTGTTTGATGTTGTTTTGATTTGTTGTTTTTGAATCAATTTTAAAAAACTGGTTTTGAGAATAAAATAATAAATAAAAAAAGCCTACTTGGTAATTCTATTTCTTAAAAACAGTTTTAGAGATGGGAAAATAGAACAAATTTGTTTGGTAAATTTGTTTTTTGAATAAGAAAAATAATAAATATTCTTTATTTCCTCAGTTAGTGATAATAAACCTCACATTTTCTAGTTTCCTTAAAAAAAGATTATGTCATTTCTTATTCTATTAGTTTTGTCTTTATTAACTAATTTTATTTATTCCACAAAACATATAAACTGAAATAAAAACATTATATTATTTATCTCCTTAATTTTTTTATGTATTTCCTTAGAGGAATTTGAATCATACATCATTGTCGTCAAGCATGGCCAAGACCTCTTTATCTTTATATTACAATCCGAAGGTAGTCTTCCAAGTGGGACCTACCACAATTTTGGTGCCAACTTTCCTCCCTCCCTCCCCCCATGGCGCCAAATCCCCCCTACTCCCTCCTCCCTCACCTTCTTTTACCTTCTCCAAACTGTCTCTCACCCTCTCTTTTTTTCCTTTTTTTTTCTTGAATAATGATGGATTGTACGAAATTTTTAAGAAACAGTATTATTGTTTGAAATACAAATAACCATAAAATAATGCGGGAGTTGTGGTGTTGTGTTATTCTTGCCATTCGTACACTTTTCCTTCGTACCAAGTAGCACTACTGTTTTTTCTTTCATACTTTTATTCCTCTCTCTCTCTCTCTCCTTTCATGTTTTATATTTTAGTGGTACTTTACGATTAAATAGAAAATTTAATTGTTTAAATAGACGATATTTGCTCCTCCATAATCAAATTTTTCGAATCAAACATTAATATCGTAACAAATTATATAAAGTGTAACACTATGCAGTGTATTTTTCAGTACTTTAGTGTCTGAAAAAATTTAATTGTTTAAATATTTTAAGTTTGTTCCTTAGTAACCAATTTTTTTGTGAAGCAAGTAACCAATTTTATTTAAAAACACTTGATTTCATAACAAAATATAAAATTAATTTTGTGCCAAAATATGTAAAGTGTTACGCTAACTAGTGTTTTTTGGAGTGACTTAGGATTCAGAAATAAATTTATATTGTACAAATATACGGAGTTCGTTTCTAAGTAATTGGTTTGGTCAAACCAAAAAATAATTTTCTCTCAAAAAATGTAAAGTACGACATTAGGTAGCGTGCTTCAGGTTACTTTAGCATTCGGAAAAATTGTAACTGTCCAAATATGTAAAGTTTGTGTAGAAATGTAAAGTTTTCTAAACACTTATTATGATTAACAAGTTTTCAATCAAGTGTGTTAAAGAACAGGGAATAAGTTTCATAGCAAAATTCTTGGCCTTACAAAATAAACCAAGTGGTTTTCAAAGATAAAATGTGTCAAAAGAAGGTTACCTACAAAAGGGTACCTTACAGAAGGTTGAATACAGAAGGTTAAACCATCAGAAGGTTAATTGACTACGTAAGCTTAAAAGTTAAAGTAACTTTTCTTGTAAGGTTGATCGAAAGTCAAGCGTAAGGTTGACTAAAAGTCAACACAAGGTTGACCAATAGTCAACGTAAAGTTTGATTGAAGTCAACGTAAGGTTGATTTACTCCTTAAAAAGGTTCGTAAGGTTAAGTGTTCAAGAAGGTTAAAAGATGATTGAAGATTTCAAGCTTCATTTACGGAAACATATTCATATTCAAATCTTAATCAAAATGCATCAAATGAAGTTTCAAGGAATTTAAGTTTCGAAAATATTATCTTATATGATAAAGAACTCCTTGATTTTTGTTTGTAAATTAAAAGCATGTTTGTTCATGTTAAAGGAGCTTCAGAAGCTTCAAAATAAAGCATGTCAATAATTATGTAGTACATGAATAGGAACTGAATTGACAGGAATGATGTAAAGTGCTGACATGAAAAGATGTTAGCACAAGACAAAGCAAAAATGTTGCTTCAGAAGGTTGAAGACTACTACCTAAAGTTCAAAATTCATCATTACTGTAGCGACCGAAAAATCCGGGAAAGGGATTCTTCGAAAGGTTCTTAAGGAAGCCGCCACCAAATTTTAGTTTAAGGGCAAATTCGGAAAATCCCTTTTAGTTTTAACATAAGGCGTTGTTAGGGTTCGGGAGTCGTTATGTGTGGGGAAGGTATTAGCACCCCACGACATCCTATTGTCTAATTAATTTAAGATTTATTTTAATTATTACCCTTTTATTTGTAAAGAAAATGACTTGTTTAGATTTTTGTTTTTTAATGCTTGACAAGGGTTGAGTCTTGCTCCTACGTACCTCCAGATGCAATGGAGGAATCAAAGCTACGTAGTTCTTCCCGAAAAGTTTGTGGGTTGGTGTTTTTTTAGTGTAGGGATCCTAGGATTCCTTGAACTGCATGTACCATCGATTCTAGACGCCTTCAACCCGATTGTACAACCGACTTAGTCCCCTACTTTTTGAAAATAATTTTAGAGTTTTTGAAAGAAAATAGTTTGGTGTGAGGTGGGTTCGTTTTAGAATAGGTATTCTAGAACTCTGAAACTGCATGACTCATTAGTTCTAGAACGATTAACCCGATCAGATGACCACTTAATCCCCTATTTATATAAAAAAATCATTTATTTATGTTTATTAAGTTTTGTAGGATTACCGAATCAGATGCAGTTCATTGGCTCCTAAAATAATGACTAACCCGATTGTACAACCGACTTAGCCGCTTTATTTAATTTCATGAGACAAGTGATTATATTTGAATTGGAAAAAGAATTAAAAAGTAAATCAGAGGGTGAAAGTAGTAAATTTGGGTTTTTATTAATAGCGGGGTGTTGTATAATTATTAAGGGGTGCAAAGAGGAAAGCTCAGTTCGCATCTGGGAGAGCCCAGTATGCGAAACTGGGCTTAAGTGGAGGGAGGTGCGCACGTAAATAAGGGGGTGTGATTATTATTCAGAACAATTAAAAAAATTAAAAAAATAGAAGACAACATATATACCCTAAACCTAAATCTGAGCACCCTAATTTCCATCCTCCCTCCTTCCTCCCAGCTTGCGGCGCCGCTTAGAGAGAGAGAGAGCGGCTGGGCGAAACTTTCGCCGGTTTTCACGGTGGAGGCGCGGTTAAGGGCGATACGTTCGCCGATTTACTGGGAGTGAGAGAGCGAGACAGTGAGGGAGGGAAAAGGGGTGGTTCCGGTGTTGGGTGGCAGCGGCGATGAAGGTGACGGTGGAGGGGGTGACAGCGGTAGCGCCGGCGAAGGTGAGCTCTGTTTTTACTTCCTCTGTCCTTCTTTCTTTTTCGTTTTTTTTTCTTTCCCTTATCTCTGATCTACTGTTTTTTTTGTCTGGGGTGAAACCGTGGTGACCGGAGACTCGTTTTGGAGAAGGCGAATGGAAGGATGACGGTGGAAGAGGAGGAGATTCGGTTTATGGTGGTCTGAAGCTTAGATTCAGTGGAGAGGTGGAATGGTTTCTAAGGACCTCGCCGGAGCTCTCGCCGGAGAAGACGACCGGAGCTCCGGCGAGCAGGTCAGAAGGTTAGTTTTTTTGTATTTTTTATTCTGTTTCCCTCTCTTTCTACACCTTTTTCTGTTTTTGATATTGTTCTCTGTTCTGGTACATTATTTGGCCTGGTTTTTTGAATCTAATGACTGTAATTAGGTGTTTAATTTTAGTCTTTCCTGATCAAAATAGAGGCTGTAAACAAGCTGAACAAAACCCTTTTTTTTTGTAAAAATTAGATCTGATCTTTAGACAACAATTTATCAATTCCTATTTTGTTCAACAAAACTTAATCGCCCTATAAACTCATCAACAAACCTATCAGTTTTTTACACAGACATGTTAAGACAAATTAGGACTAACCTTTTATTCGAGCTTCAGATTTGTGTCTCTGATATGATTAGTATTGTGTTCCCACGTGTCTCGTTTCTTGAACTAACTGCTCATTCTGCGCTTTTTTGGCTGATATTGTTCCTCCCTTAAAACCCAAAAACTCAAAAAAAAACGGTGTTTTGTAGATTAGGGTTTCAATGTGAAACTCTAATCCTTATTTTTCTAGTGATTTTCGCAGCCCTTTTTTGTGCTGATTTCTGTGTGTCCTTTTGCTGCTATTAGACTGCTTATTTATAGTATAATACTAGGTTAAGGCATTTATTATTTTTAACCAAAGCTTTGACCTATTTCAGTTGGAACCCAGTTCGATAGCAGCAATGTAGTGACTTGGAATGCGGCTTGAAACCCTAATTTGCTATTTATTTTTGTATTTTCGGATTTGTTATTTTTTGCATTTTTAGTATTATTTATTTTTGTATTTTTGGACTTATTTGACTCTTAAGTGCTTCTAATTTGTAAATTAAACTAAGTAGAATTATTTTTGATATTTTTGGACTCTTACACTTTTAAACTGTAAATTAAACTAAATAGAATTTTTGGGTTGCATATATGCTTAAATAAATTAAATAAACAAAATAAGAATAAAAAATAATAAGAAAAAGGGGTCAGGCCAAATACAAAGACGAAACGGGCGGACTCGACAAACGCTAAAACTAGACCAAAAATAAAAGAAATGGGCGCGTTAACTAAAAAAATCCCAAAATTAACTCGGAATCGCATTATTAGGTCTGAATTTAAACCAAATTTTGAGAAAAAGAATGCCTTTAGGTAGACTTGCTTACGTACGGCTAAACCCAAATACGCAGACTAAATTGAAGAACGCGCGAAAAGATCGATCATTCGCGTGCGTGCTTAATTTAAACAAAGGTATCTTGATTTAATTGAACGGGGAGATCGAGATTGGTTCGGGTTGGTAACCGAGACTCTACACTAATATTTCCCATAATCACGCGACTCCGAAACACGCCGCTAGCAAGAAAAAGGAAGACGGACAAAATTGGGGTATAACAGCTGCCCCTCTTTATTAATATTTTACTAGAAAGTGCTGAGCTCTAGAACTTTCGTAGTAGAAATAGGAATAAAGATAAGATAGGCGCTAATTTTGTCCGTTTAAGGGGGAAGTGAAAGGTTTGAGAGATAAGAGGAGTGGTTAATACTTGGCGCATTAACCGAGAGTTGAACGGGGGGTCAACAAGGACCTAAAGGAGCACTAAGGCTCAAGGACCACTCGAGTCCAAGGAGCGATAAGGCTCGGAGGACCACTTAAGGTCCGGAAGGCCGCTAAGCCTTAATTGAAGGACCATCGTAGTCGAAGGAGCGCAACTAGCTACTGATGACTAATTAAACGGCCCGAGGGGGCCTTTATACTCGAAAGCGGCCATGATGGGTCAAGATCGTGCTCTAGAATCGATATGTTGACCATGAAGGGCGTGACACCGTGTCTTAGGTGACCTGGCAACTAGTCCGGGGACCACGCGAGTCCGGAAGGTCCGTCGGGCTCGACTCACGACGTTTGCGACACAGGCCACTTAGGGCATCGAAGGGCGTAGTGCTCGAAGGACCACTCGAGTCCGGGATCGACTTGTGATCTGTGATGCGATACGGGATCAACGCTTAGAGCTTTGATCTTAGAGGAACAAAATATGGGTATCGACACTTGAAGTCGATTCAGAAGCAATACATCATGTCATGGACATACAACGCCAATAATACATGCACATGCAACAGGTGATTTTTGGTGGGGTGATGGATGAAATAAGTGATTCCTTTCTCTTTTTGTTTTTTTGCTTTTTTGCTTTTTTTTGCTTGCTTTTTTATTTATTTATCTGATGGATGCATGAAGTATGAATGTTAATATGATGCAAATGAAATGTTTGAATGCAAATGATATGGTGCATGGTGTGATGATATGAAATGACTGATTGAGTGCAGAAACATTTTTTGTGATGATGAGATGTGGGACTTTGGATGCGAGAGGCGGAGATGAATATTGATAATTCTTTGGAAAGATTAGATTTGATTCAAACTTCGGCAATCTCAAGGTTGTTATTTACAGACACTGATGTGAAAAAGTACTTGCAAGCTCGCTTCTTTTTCCATTATGATGCCCCATGATGACCGAAGTTTAGGTCCACAAAGTTAACTAAGTGGATTTTCAGTATCGCATTATCAACTTGTGTTCTATCTCGCTGAAGCATTGTTAAGAAAACATGTATAGTAATGCAAACATAGATGAATGAGTCAGTTAACTTGGTTCAAGGTTATGGACGAATGCGACGCATGAAAGGATGAATGACTGGTCTTCGTTAATGTCATGAAAGGTAGGTTTTTCCAAGCCAAGAAATACGAGATTGCCCCAATTTAGATTTGATGATTGTGAGTGAATAACTTGCCCCTGTCTAGTGCTAACAAGCTAGAGGTGTAGAAAATGATGACTGGGGAATGCATTGGCTTTGGAATGAAAGGCGGAAAGCAAGAGACTTTGTCTCAACCCAAAGAGTTTGGTGTTGCCCCATTTATGGTAAGGACAAGATTGCCCTGGCTAGAGTAGTAGCATTTTGGGTAATGAGTTGAGAAATTGCCCCGGTATGGTTTTATGGCTGTGAATATAATGAAGGGATGAGATGGGTGTCGGGTGAATTTCCCCATTTGTAGGTGGAGTGAAGAGTGACAGGATTGCCCCACTTGGAATGGTGTTTCGAATGGTTGCCTTTAGTGAGGTTGGCAAAGGTGACAGAGTTAGGGTTATGGGTTTTTGGAGATGGTTAAATGCGGCTGTATAGACTGGGAGTGGTATGGGAAGCACACTGGACAAATTCCCCAAGTTCAAATAGATGGTGAAAGGGATGCCCCACTTTAGGATCTAGGTGACGATCCTAGTATAAACTTTTGGTTACCTTTAGAATGACTCTCAGACTACAATAGTCTTGAGTTTGCTATGATGAAAACTACACTTGGTGATCACTAGACCTTGTCTTAGTATAACTGTAACTTGAATGAATCTTGTGGTGCAAGCCTTTTGATTTTTCTTTTCCTTTGAGTTTTTTTTTTTGAGATATATTTTTTTTTGAGCAAACATATTGTAAATAAATAAACTTATTTGTCCTAAGATTAAAACTTTGAGAAAACAAAAGCAATCGGTCATTGATCGGAATGTGGCCGATGGTTTAGTGATTTATGAGGGAAATGATAATTGGGCTCAAGGTAGTGTTTGGGGATTGATGGGATGGATGATTTTTTTTTAGCGGTATGATAAGGTGTTATTAGGCTCAATGAAGTGTTTGATGATTGATGGGACAAATGATTTGGTGAAGTAACTTGGCTAATGGGTGATAATTTATGAAGGAAATGGTTGTCAGGCTCAAAGGAGTGTTTGAGGGTCTAGTAATTGATGTGTCTCATGGTAGGATGGACTTGTTTAGGGATGTGACTTGGCCAAGAGTTTATGAAGGATAGGATATTGAGGACAAGGGAAGTGTTCGGGGGTTTGTTTCAGACAAGGATTTCTTATGCATTTAATGGCGAGAAGTATCAGCTCATAATTGTACCACTTTTGCTTTTTCGTGGTTTTTCGATCCTCTTCTTTTTTTATTTCACTTTCTTTTTTGATTTTGATTTTTTCTTTTTCTTTCTTTCGAGCTTTTGATGTGGAATTGATCCTTGTCTAGGGTGATTGAAAGGTTTTTAGATTTTGGCTTAAGGTGGGTAGCATGGGGTTTTTTCGAGGGTATGGGAAGATGGTCAAACTTCATTTCAAATCATGATTGCTCGTTTTCTCAAAAATTAACTTAAGGACAATAATTTATTTACTTTTATATATTTGCTCTTTTTCTTTATTTCTCCTTTTTTTTATATGCCCTAATTTTTGCTTAGGTTTGCTCTTACGAGTTTTCGACCTAACGGGCCTTTTTGAATTTATTTTTTTGTAAAGGACTTGCACCAAGGGAATACAACGTTGACAAAGTTTTTAGAGATCACACATTTGCCCCAGTATGGAGGGCCTAAAGTGTTATTTCACTAGGGAAACCAACCAGAAACGTCAACTATGTACTGATGTGGGGAGTATGTACCTTATGGGTGGTCGGGGTGGGATTAGACTTTGACAGGGGATGATGGTAAGGTAGGGACGCTAACTGACTCAGACAAAAATGAACACACATGTTACCCAAGTCACTACACAAATGCTTCGCAGAGAGTTAACATTTAAAACATGATAGAAAAATTTTTATGGGCATTTCGGTCATTTATCATGGGATGGAAGAGATGCAACGTTTGGTTAAAAAATGTGAGCAAGCTAAAAATTTGAAAAACGGAGTGACTTGAAACACCTTGAGCTCACAACGAAGTATGACTAAACTTTTTCAAAAAGAATTATTTATCTCACAAGAATGCCTCACCTCTCATCACAATCTTTCTCTCAAAATTATGTTTTTTCGTTTTTATAATGCATGATGTAAGTATGCAAATGAATGAATGCGCGTGAAATGAGAATGCAAATGAACGAATGAATGTATGTGAAATGCGAATGTGATGTATGGGTATGAATATATGATTTTATTCGTCATGTCGGGGAATTATAAACTTTTCATTGGAGAGTAAAGTACAAAATTTAATTTTGACTTCAAGCGTGCACGCTTCTCTCAAGGTAAAGATTTAAATTCTCTGACGGTCATAAAAGTGCATGCAACAGTAGATGTTTATTTGCTGTATGCATGTGGTATATTTTCTAAAAAAGTAGTAAAAAAATGATTTTTGGTTGTTTTTGATTTTTTTGATAAAAGACAGTATGCATAAATATTTGTTTGAATGCAAAGGTATAAAGCTCCTTTGTGACCCTAGAAAGGTATCCTATGGAGTGGGTCTAAGGTTTCTTTTATAGTGAACTTCACAAGGATGGTTCTAAAGAATCCTACACATGGTCCCTAGAGCCAAGGACCCCAAATCAAGAATCTCGACCCCAACAATAGGCAAGCTATTAGAAGGATAGCATCCTTAAAAGGAATCAAACTCTAGGTGAGATTTTCATGACCACCCAACGAGACGTACGTCCCGCAGGCCATCACTACGCAATCTCGTTCTAACTTAGGGTACACTCAAGTCCGGGTAGAGGACTTTTCTCACGTGTGTGAAGTGTAGAAGTAAAGTGCGTATAGGAGCGATCTAAAAAACAACCCAAAAGCTGCAAACAGACAAACAAACATATATACAAATATCATCTTCTATCCTAAGGTTTACACAAATAAATAATATAATTATGCAAAAGCAAATAAATAAATAAAAGGGTAAAAATTGAATTAATCCTAAATTAATTAGACTAGGTTTTGACTCTCTAAAAATAAATAAGTCCCAGAAGAAGTCGCCACCAGTAGCGATTGTGAAAAATCCGGGAAAGGGATTCTTCGAAAGGTTCTTAAGGAAGCCGCCACCAAATTTTAGTTTAAGGGCAAATTCGGAAAATCCCTTTTAGTTTTAACATAAGGCGTTGTTAGGGTTCGGGAGTCGTTATGTGTGGGGAAGGTATTAGCACCCCACGACATCCTATTGTCTAATTAATTTAAGATTTATTTTAATTATTACCCTTTTATTTGTAAAGAAAATGACTTGTTTAGATTTTTGTTTTTTAATGCTTGACAAGGGTTGAGTCTTGCTCCTACGTACCTCCAGATGCAATGGAGGAATCAAAGCTACGTAGTTCTTCCTGAAAAGTTTGTGGGTTGGTGTTTTTTTTAGTGTAGGGATCCTAGGATTCCTTGAACTATCATGACCATCGATTCCTAGAATGTTGACTAACTTGATTGTACAACCGACTTAGTCCCCTACTTTTTGAAAATAATTTTAGAGTTTTTGAAAGAAAATAGTTTGGTGTGAGGTGGGTTCGTTTTAGAATAGGTATTCTAGAACTCTGAATATGCTGACTCATTAGTTCTAGAACGATGATTAACTCGATCAGATGACTTAATCCCTATTTATATAAAAAAATCATTTATTTATGTTTATTAAGTTTGTAGGATTACTTGAATCAGCATAGTTCATTGGCCTAAAATAATGACTAACTTGATTGTACAACCGACTTAGCCGTTTATTTAATTTCATGAGACAAGTGATTATATTTGAATTGGAAAAAGAATTAAAAAGTAAATCGAGGGTGAAAGTAGTAAATTTGGGTTTTATTAATAGCGGGGTGTTGTATAATTATTAAGGGTGCAAAGAGGAAAGCTCGGTTCGCATGCAGGAGAGCCCAAGATGCGGCGGAAGCTTAAGTGAGAGGAGAGTGCGCACGTAAATAAGGGGTGTGATTATTATTCAGAACAATTAAAAAAATTAAAAAAATAGAAGACAGCATATATACCCTAAACCTAAATCTGAGCACCCTAATTTCCATCCTCCCTCCTTCCTCCCAGCTTGCGGCGCCGCTTAGAGAGAGAGAGCGGCTGGGCGAAACTTTCGCCGGTTTTCACGGTGGAGGCGCGGTTAAGGCGTCGTTCGCCGATTTACTGGGAGTGAGAGAGCGAGACAGTGAGGGAGGGAAAAGGGGTGGTTCCGGTGTTGGGTGGCAGCGGCGATGAAGGTGACGGTGGAGGGGGTGACAGCGGTAGCGCCGGCGAAGGTGAGCTCTGTTTTTACTTCCTCTGTCCTTCTTTCTTTTTCGTTTTTTTTTTCTTTCCCTTATCTCTGATCTACTGTTTTTTTTGTCTGGGGTGAAACCGTGGTGACCGGAGACTCGTTTTGGAGAAGGCGAATGGAAGGATGACGGTGGAAGAGGAGGAGATTCGGTTTATGGTGGTCTGAAGCTTAGATTCAGTGGAGAGGTGGAATGGTTTCTAAGGACCTCGCCGGAGCTCTCGCCGGAGAAGACGACCGAGCTCCCATGAGCAGTCGAAGGTTAGTTTTTTTGTATTTTTTATTCTGTTTCCCTCTCTTTCTACACCTTTTTCTGTTTTTGATATTGTTCTCTGTTCTGGTACATTATTTGGCCTGGTTTTTTGAATCTAATGACTGTAATTAGGTGTTTAATTTTAGTCTTTCCTGATCAAAATAGAGGCTGTAAACAAGCTGAACAAAACCCTTTTTTTTTGTAAAAATTAGATCTGATCTTTAGACAACAATTTATCAATTCCTATTTTGTTCAACAAAACTTAATCGCCCTATAAACTCATCAACAAACCTATCAGTTTTTTACACAGACATGTTAAGACAAATTAGGACTAACCTTTTATTCGAGCTTCAGATTTGTGTCTCTGATATGATTAGTATTGTGTTCCCACTGTGTACTGTTCTTGAACTGCTGCTCTGTCTGCTCTTTTGGCTGATATTGTTCCTCCCTTAAAACCCAAAAACTCAAAAAAAAACGGTGTTTTGTAGATTAGGGTTTCAATGTGAAACTCTAATCCTTATTTTTCTAGTGATTTTCGCAGCCTTTTTGTGCTGATTTCTGTGTGTCCTTTTGCTCTGCTATTAGACTGCTTATTTATAGTATAATACTAGGTTAAGGCATTTATTATTTTTAACCAGGCTTTGACCCTATTTCAGGTTGGAACCCAGGCCCGATAGCAGCTGTAGCAGCTTGGAATGCGGCTTGAAACCCTAATTTGCTATTTATTTTTGTATTTTCGGATTTGTTATTTTTTGCATTTTTAGTATTATTTATTTTTGTATTTTTGGACTTATTTGACTCTTAAGTGCTTCTAATTTGTAAATTAAACTAAGTAGAATTATTTTTGATATTTTTGGACTCTTACACTTTTAAACTGTAAATTAAACTAAATAGAATTTTTGGGTTGCATATATGCTTAAATAAATTAAATAAACAAAATAAGAATAAAAAATAATAAGAAAAAGGGGTCAGGCCAAATACAAAGACGAGAACGGGCCGGACTCGACAAACGCTAAAACTAGACCAAAAATAAAAGAAATGGGCGCGTTAACTAAAAAAATCCCAAAATTAACTCGGAATCGCATTATTAGGTCTGAATTTAAACCAAATTTTGAGAAAAAGAATGCCTTTAGGTAGACTTGCTTACGTACGGCTAAACCCAAATACGCAGACTAAATTGAAGAACGCGCGAAAAGATCGATCATTCGCGTGCGTGCTTAATTTAAACAAAGGTATCTTGATTTAATTGAACGGGGAGATCGAGATTGGTTCGGGTTGGTAACCGAGACTCTACACTAATATTTCCCATAATCACGCGACTCCGAAACACGCCGCTAGCAAGAAAAAGGAAGACGGACAAAATTGGGGTATAACAATTACCTACCTACAAAGCTACAACAACTTCCAACGGCTCTTTCCTTCTTTCCAACAGCCATATTTCAGATTCAAAGTCTATATAGAGGGCTGCTCTACTCAAATGAAAACTATGAGTTGATATTGGAACCTTCAAGTCAAGCTTCTAAACGAAATCCAACCTTCTCATCCACACTTCAAGCTACTACAAGTTCAGAATTGGGAAATACTATCTTGAGTGTGTGTTTGCTTGTTATGCTCTTTGAAACACATTGTATTTATCTATCAACAAGCTCTTAAATCATCCCAAACCCAAACCCCTTACTGTAAGAAATATTGTGTAAGTTTCTCAACAAACTACCTAGTGAGAGGTGAGTGTTGTTGGTGATTCTTGTTGTAAGGCTCTCAACAAACTACCTAGTAAGAGGTGAGTGGTGTTGGTGATCCTAGTTGAAAGGTTCTCAACAAACTACCTAGTGAAAAGTGAGTGTTGTTGGTGATCCTAAGGAAATACCTTTAGGAAACTAGAAGAGAGTTTTCTAGTAGGTTGAGACAACTTGGTGAAGTCTGTGTAAGTTAGCACTTGTCTTTTGTGTGTGATCAAAAGTGAGTGGAGGTGAAAAGTCTTTGGCGGTTGAAGCTAAAGCAAGTGTAAATCTATTTGGAGAATAGTGGAAACTCTCACGTGGACGTGGGGAGGAGTAGCCACAGTTTGGTGAACCTCTATAACTCTCTTTGTGTCATTATCCGCTTTTCTTATTAACCGCTTTAAACCGTCTTACAATCACCAAAGTTTTCAACTACTTGAGAGGTTAAAAACACCAACCTTCGTAGTCAAGATCAAATTTTAAATGAGATTTACTTTGATTATATTTTGAAAACAACACTCTTTACGAAATCAAAGACATCTAAATTCATCAAAGTTAATTATCTTTCACTACTTTCATACTTGACTATTGTTTGTGTGACTAACATTCAACCTTCTCGATATCCAAGTAATCTTGAGAAACAATACGAGAAGGTTGCGGTATTAAAAATTAAAAAGAGTGCACAATTCAATCCCCTTTCTTGTGCAAATTAATCACTTCAATTGGCATCGAGCTCACCTCTAGGGGTGAGCACACTTTGCGATGTGAGAGGAAAGATCCCGGAAGAAGTGATGAGTCATCATTCCAACTCGTGATGTTCCTTCCTGAAGGAGCTTCAAAAAATAGACCACCAGATTCACCGGTGAACATTACTATTATTGGAAAGATCAAATGAGATTGTTCCTAGAATCTCAAGACAACGACATTTGGGGCATTGTTGAAGATGGTCCTTTTGAACCTACTACAACTCTTGATGATGGGACCACTATGACTAAACCAAGAAACACTGGACACCGAAGATAAACGCATGGTACTTCTAAACTCTAAAGCTAAATTTTATCTAACATGTGCTCTAGGTAGAAGTGAATATGATAAAGTAGGTTGGGAAAGAAACGCCAAAGAAATGCGGGATACATTGAAGATCGCCATGAAGGAATGTACCAAGTCAAAGAAGCAAAGATCAATCTTCTTATCCATAAATTTGAAACATTCAAAATGGAGGAGCAAGAAACAATTTCTGAAATGTTTAGCAGATTCACAACAATAACAAATGATTTGAACTCTCTGGGAAATACCTACTCAAATCAAGCCAAAGTGAGAAAACTCCTGAGATGTCTTCCAAAGGTATGGAGACCTAAAGTGACTGCTATAACAGAAGCTAAAGATCTCTCTATTCTCAAAATAGAAGATCTACTTGGATCTCTAAAAGTGCATGAACAAGAAATCATGGATGAACTTCAACCCAAGAAGGTTAAAACTATTGCACTCAAAGCTTCTCAAAAATCTTCACAACCTTCTAAAGCTATGGCACTTAAAGCTCAAGAGGACACTCAAGAAGAAAGTGAAGATGATGAAAGTAACATTGATGATGAGGATGAAATGGCTCTAATCACCAGAAGGTTGAGAAGATGGGCATTTAGAAAGAAAAATAACAGAAGACCCTTCTTCAAGAAAGATCAACCTAAAGGTGAAGGAACCAACAAAATTGACCACATGTGTGCTATGAATGTAACAAACCCGGACACTTGAAAATGAATGTCCAAAGTTGAAAGGAAGCAACAGAAAGTTCACACCTAAGAAAAAGGCTCTACTTGCAACATGGATGACTCCGAAGAAACCAACTCAGACCATGATGAAGAGACCGCAAATTTTTGTCTCATGGCTGACTCACTGAGGAACCCTCTCAAATATTTCCTGCATCAAGTATGGAATCAATCAACTCATGCTTCGTAGGAGATACTGACCTAGAAGAGGTAAGCACTTCTAAATCACTAACTTGTGCTTCATGCAAAGATCATGAACATGCTTTTGAAAACCTACTATCCGATTCAAACACTTTAGCCCAAAAATGTGTGATGTTCAAAAATCAACTTTTGAATTCAAAAGGAGAATGAAGAGCTTCAAAACAAAAATGAATATTTGATAAGAACAGTTCAAACTCTTCAACATTCGACTTTAAACTTTCTGAACAACACAAACTTTTGAAAGATAAGGTCTTAGAGCAACCAAACTTTATACACTCGATCTTGAAAAACAAAATAACCTTCTCAAAGAAAAAGTGTCTGCTTTTAACTAAAGAATTAGCTATGTCTATACAGAATACTTTTGAGCTACCTATAGAAAAACAAACTGAGAAGAATCATAGGACTAGAAAGCCTAAAACAAAGTGCACATATTGTAAACATTTTGGTCATGATATTTCTGTATGTTATAAAATGAAAAGAAGCTTCTACAGGAAGAAAACTAACCATGAAGGACCCAAAAGATATTGGGTACCTAAATCATTACTAACATCCTGAAACAGAATGCCTCTTAGCATCCAAGAAAAGTCGTGGTTCTTAGACGGTGGATGTTCGAGGCACATGACAGGGGAAAGAGATAAATTTCTCTCAATGGAGAGAATAGATGGAGGCTATGTCATCTTTGGCAATGATGATAAAGCTTGCATCAAAGGTATAGGTACTATAGGTAATTCTAAATCCCCTAAAATTAAGAATGTTCAATATGTAGAAGGTTTAAAGCATAACTTGTTAAGTATTAGTCAACTATGTGATAGTGGTCATAAAGTTTCTTTCAAATCGACAAATGTTTTATTAAAGAAATCTCCTCCAGTAAGGTCTTGTTTATCGCATCTAGAAATAAAAATCTATATAGCCTATGTCTTGATGAACTTTCTCAAGAAACTTGTCTTATGTCTTATGAAAATGACAAATGGATTTGGCATAGAAGAACTGGTCACATAAGCATGCAAACCATTTCAAAGCTTTCCAAAAGGAACTAGTCGGAGGACTACCAAAAATCAATTTTGAAAAAGATAGAGTGTGTGAAGCATGTGTTCATGGTAAACATGTCAAATCAAGTTTCAAACCTAAAAACATGATCACATCCCAAAGATCACTAGAGTCGCTTCACATAGACTTATTTGGTCCTACCAAAATCAAGCTAGCCTCAATGGAAAAAGATATGGTTTTGTAATTGTAGATGATTTCTCTAGATTCACATGGGTGCTATTCTTGAAAAACAAAGATGAAGCTTTTGAAGCATTCAAAGTGTTTCTAAAGAAAGTTCAAAATGAAAAAGGAACAAATGTTATTTACGTAAGAAGTGATCATGGGGAGAATTTGAAAACTTCTCTTTTCAAAACTTCTTTGATGAAAATGGAATTACTCACAATTTCTCTTGTCCTAGAACTCCACAACAAAATGGAGTTGTAGAAAGGAAAAATAGAACTTTGCAAGAAATGGCAAGAACACTTTTAGAAGATTCAAAAATTGAAAAATATTTTTGGGCGGTGTTCATAAACACACTGCTATATTTTGAATAGAGTTTCCATTAGAAAAATTGTTGAGAAAACTGGTGTGTGGAATATGCCACATACACTTGAGTGCAAGTATACACTGTCCAAAAACAAGTAGTAAAAAGATCGAACCCACAGAGATTGAAAAACTCACTTTTAAATGATATAAAGTAATATAGTGCAAAGTCACAAAGTAATAAAATAATTTTGGATTTTGTTTGATGATCACAACTAAGTTAGAAAGAAAGCAAGTAAAGAATGTTGATAGTGTAAAAGAGAAAAGCTAGTTGGAATGTCTTCATCAAGTAATTTACTTAAAAGTGTATGATGCAAAGATGTGATGCAAAACAGCTTTGAATCTTTGTTGCATTAGCTATGTGCCTTTCGGTCACTTTCTTGAGTTTCATTACCACTCTTATGATCCTTGTTCTATGCAAAGAAAGAAAGGGGTGTCGATGCCAATCTTGCCTCCTAACAAGTATCACTTTGCTTAAGTGAATTCACTCTTGTATTTTAAGTACCCACAATTATCCTATGGACTATACTATCCTATGTCTAGGACTTAGCATGGTTTTCACAAAGTTTTCTTTATGTAAAACACTCACCCATATTAGTTCTTGAGTTCTTAATTGTAAGCCATGTCTGGTCATTTACAATTCATACTTATTCTAAGTGATCAAGTTTAAAATAAGTAATAAAAATATTATCAAGCAAGAACTAAAGTACAAACATACATACATGCAACATACTTACTTAAAAGCTCATTAAATGATTAGAACATTCCAACTAAGAAAGGTTTAGCTAACAAGAGACATTGCAAGATATATATAAACTGAATAGACCATGTTTATATATATAGAACTCACTAAAGAGAAACAACAAGAGTAAGGTTACAAATGTTGAAAATCTTTATATGAAGTCTTCTAGCAATGCACTAGCATTACTCCTTAGCACTATACAAACACTATGAAAATGAGTAAAGGAGGATTTGTCAATTCCTTCCTCTTCCTCTAAAAATATAAAAACTAACTATGTATATTGAAATTTTGATCTAACTTATGGATTGTGATATATTTCCAAATGAAGATGTGAGGTCCTTTTATAGCCTTCAAGTGAAGTGCTTCCTTCCTTCATGTTGAAGTCATCTTGAGTGGATGATAGCTGTAGTTGCTTTCCAGAGGTTTATCCATGTTGCAATCTTTGACTTAATCATATAGGGTGGTTCCATGGTGTTAGAACAAGTGTCCCTATGTTGATGACTCTTCAAAGCTATGCCTATAGCTATGTGTGAATGGTAGCGCCTACTATACATTGTTGGATGGCATCGGGGAAGCAAGTAGGAGGTCATCACATTGCATGTGGATGCATATGAAACAGTCGCTTATTCACCAAGTTGCGCAGACTTGATGCAGGATCAGTGCAGGAGCATTGATGCAGACAGCATTGAGACTGCACTGAACAAAAACATCAAACATACCACACAATATATCCAAAATGGCCTATAACTAACTATATCCATTCAAATCACTCAAGATATCATATATCACACTAAATACTATATAAACTCTTTATTATTACTTGAAAGAGAGCAAATACTAAGTTTAAACATATGAAATACTCTATATAAAATAGAGTTATCACACCCCAAACTTAAACCATTGCTTGTCCATAAGTAATGACAAAGACAAACTATAAAAACTAAAATTTCTAGAAGATAAATCAGTTTGATTTGGATTTTCATGAGGAGTTCCCTATGAACTTCATTTTTCAACAATCTTTCTTGTGCCTTTATTTCTTCAAAACTACCAAAGCTATTCAAACTCTTTTGTGTGTGTGTGAACCCACTGAGTTGAGATTGGTTCCAAGACTAAGTGAAAAATTTCTTCCTAGCCTTTGAAAGGATTGGTTCATCTTTGGTCACACCAAAATATTTTTCAAAAGAGAGTTTAGACTCACAAAATTTTCTCAAGTGTTGGGGAGTTTTTTAAAATCAAAGGGCTTGATTGAATCTTTCAAAGCTTTTGAGCCAATGCATTTTTTCTATTTTTTTGTGTGGATCTTTTGAGCAGATGCAAATACTTCTTTGAAGTGTTTTTGTGCATTGATTTTTTCTGCATTTTGCTTTTTCTTGATCACAGCTTTACATTGATGCAAACAGACCGATAATGCTTTTCTTTTTCTAGCTCATATTACCTTCCTCACTCGACCTCCGGATGCAAATGCACTTTGTACACAGTCTTTGACCTCCGTGATGCATATATTTTTTCTTTGCACTTTGGCACAGTTCGGTTTATTGAACTATCCTCCGATACATTTATTCTGCATGGCACAGTGTCTTTGACCTCGGATACATTCATGTACTTAGGCACAGTATAGTTTCAAAAGATTCGAGATATGGCTTGTCCACATTTTTGTTTTCTTTTTCTATATTGTTTACTCTTTACACTTTTGAAATTCAGCCTTTGTTTTCATAAAACACCCCCAAACTTAATTCTTTAAGCTCTTCTTTCTTTTTAGTAAAGCTTTGTTTTGACCTAAGCTTACCAAAAATTCCCCTTGCATCAGATTGATCTTTTAAATAGCAAGGTTCTTTTCACAAACTCAGTTTTTGAAGTGTTGAAGTGAAAATAATTTTGGTTTTTTTCTGAGAAATAAGGCTTTTTCTCTTTTCATCATTGAAATTCCATCCATAGGGCTTTCACCATATTTTTGAAAAATCGATCTTTTCTAAAAATATTTAGATACTACTTTGTTAAGTACATCTAATATTTAAACAACAAAAAACTATTTAAAACATATATATTTACTATCTAAAACATTTAATTTAAACACACAACATATTAGATAAAAACATAACATAACATGCAAATCCCCCCCCAAACTTAAGGGGTTGCAGTGTCCTCACTGCAATTTGTTCAAAACAGACAAATCATTTGTTCAAAATAGGGAGAGGATTAGTACAACCAGGAAATAGTCAAAAGAAACAAAACAAGCATATAGCGGTTGTAGGTGAAAGCTTGTAAATTGATACTCATGGTTTGGCTCCACTCCTAATTACAGTGCTATGTGCGCTTGGAGGAGTGTGTTTCACCTTCTGCTTCTTCTCCTTGGGCTTGCTTGGTGTTGCTTCAGAGGTGTGCGATGCACCTCCTACTTCGTGTAGTTGCGGGAATTGGTTCTCAGAATCGATGCAGTGCATCGATCTTGGCTCGCATCACTTTTCTTCCTTTTTGGTGTTAATTTTGCTGCGCTTCCTGCGAGGTTGCTTGAAGAACTTTTGAGTATTGTGCAGAGCATCCTCTTCTGCTTTGCCATTTCTTCCGAACCATTTTGATTGTTGCCTCATCATGCACAGCTTGTTGTCTGTTGTGATGCGGTGAAGAAGTGATGCGAGAGCATCACTCGCATTGCAAATGCAGTTGAGCAACGAGCTCCTTTGCGGATGATTCTTCTTCTTTGTCTTGTTTGTCGAGTCCTTCTTCTTCTCTTTCCTGCACAAACTCTTTTTCAAGAGCGAAACAACATTTGAAATAATATTGCTTGGGTCGAAGGTACCGCTTGTCCATTGGCATAACGGGGTTTGTTCTGAGATTGGTTGTTCTCGTGTGAGTTGTTTCTTGTGTTTCTTTTCTTGGAGAGGTGGTGGAGGGGTTGTTTGTGGTGGTGATTGTGATAGGACTGGTGGATCATTGAGGGAGGGTAATGGTGATTTTGGAATGGAGGAGGATTCTTGGTTTGGTGAGATGATGGGTGATTTGGTTCTTGGTGAAGTGATAGGTGTTCTGGTTGGGTTGATGCGAAGTTTGTTTGGCATATTTCGCGCTAGCAATCTCCTCTAAGATCACACCTCTAGCTTGTTCCTCTTCTTCTTCATCAATTTCCTCATCACTTTCTTCCTCCTCTTCTTCTTCTAAATCTTTATCCATTTCTTTCAATTCCTCACTCTCGAATTGATTCGAATTATACAATTCTTCAACTACAGAGTTCTACCACAACCTTCTTCTCAGTACTTTGTATTGTTTCCTAGCCACTTTCTTCTTAGTGCTAGGTTCTCCTACCTTCTCCTTTCCTTTCCTTTCTTCTTCAACTTCTTTCTCTTCTTCTTCTTCACCTTCGGATCTCAATACCCAACTTGAAATTCGGGGGCATTCATTGGCCCACAAGATCAAAGATCTTGTCAAAGACCAATTGAAGCCACCATGTTGATCATTTTGAAATTTCCAGACACAGCCTCTTACGCATGTAATGCTCTTGCATTGCAGGTGCGGGGCCTCTTACATTTCTCAACTTTTCCTTCACTTCAAAGACTTAAATTACCGTGGGAAACTTTCTTTGTTCATTAGCGTGCAATAGGGACTCCTTCTTTCATGCATAGCTCAAGAATAAGGCAAGGAAAAACAGAAATCCCTTTGACTTATTTGAACATGCAAGAATTTCCCTAGCAATCAATCTACCTATGTCTACATGTCCTTCAGAGAGAATTGTATCTAACAAGATCAATCTCTCTTTGGTCATAGCATATGTATGTGATGTAGGCAAAATTGAATTAGCTATGAACAAATGCCAATTACCTAATGCATTTACCAAATAGTTACTTCTAAGCTTAATCTCATTAGGTGTGAATTTTTCCCAAGCAGACCACAGTATAGCAATCCTACTCCTTATTTCTTCCATTTCTTTCTTAAAGGCATTTGCCACTCTATTTTCAAATTCATTCCCATTATATTTCAAAGATATAATGTTCATTCAATTTCTTGGCATGAAAGTGTACAAGTTTACCTCTCACCATGGAAGTGTAGGAATGTTCTGCTCCTTCTTGTGGTGTGATGCCAAATAAAATTCTCTTACCAAATCTTCAATGTAGCCTCCTCGTGGTAGCACAAAGTGGTCCCAATTGAGATTGGCCATCGTTGACATGAATGATGGGCTTGCCTTCTTCAAATCATACCTCTCTCTCGGGCATTAGATGCATGTTCCACAGATGAACATTGTCATCGATTCGATTGAGGATTCTTTGGCTTTCCCTTTCCTTGATGATGATGATCCTGCATGCATGGCTTTCTTCTCTTTTGGGGAGTTTTGGCTGCACTGCACTGATGATTTCTGTCTTTGATTGCTTCTTCACCATTGTAATGAATTTCTAGGTTTTTGATTGCTTGTGTGTTTTGGAAAAGATTGGATTGAGAATGAGAAGATTGATTTGTGTTTCAGATGAGAGAATTTGTGAGAGTTTGCGAATGAAGGGAGTACTTGGTAACAATGAAGGCTTTATGTTTCGGGAAGAGGAAGTTAGTGGAGTTATTAGGTAGCCGTTAGCATTGCGTCTTTGCGCATGCATCTTGCCAAGTGTCTTGCTTTGGCTACCAATGTGTCATTAATCTTACTTATCCTCCTTTGATCTTCCTGAAGCCTTATGATTCACACTTAACCAATTTTCTTCAAGTTTATAATCTTCGATGCGAGGCACGTTTTCCTCAATGCAGTGCACTTGATGCACCGCATTAGTTTCTCTGCATTTACTGCAAAACAACTAAAAACATAAAATTGCACAAAAATAATTAAAAACAATGGGTTGCCTCCCATTAAGCGCTTGTTTTAAGAGTCTTGTCAGCCTGACTACCTCTTTTCACTTAGAGATTTTGCAAATGGGTGGTGGTTTTGTCTTTCACCACATGTTCACCATAGTACATTTTAACTCTCTGACCATTCACCTTGAAGACAGTATTTGAGGATTTATCAAATAAGTCTCTTTGCTCCATGTGGATAAACTTTTATCAACTTAAATGGTCCCACCACCTTGACCTTAGTTTTCCAGAAATAGCTTCAACCTAGAGTTGTATAGCGAACTAGTCCTCCTTCTTTCAATTCTCTTCCGAGAATTTTCTTGTCATGCCATTTCTTAGTCTTAGCTTTGTAGATTTCAGCATTCTCATAAGAGGTTTGCCTAATTTCTTCTAACTCATCAAGCTCTAACATTCTCTTTTTACCTGCCTTGTTCAAATTGAAATTGAGCTTTTTGATAGCCCAATAGGATTTGTTTTCCAATTCTACAATAAATGGCATGCTTTTCCATAGACTAATTTGTAAGGGGACATTCCTAAGGGTGTTTTGAATCTTTGTTCTATATGCCCATAAAGCATCATCCAAATGTAAAGACCAATCTTTCCTATTTGGACTTACCATTTTTTCTAGCATTCTCTTAATTTCCTATTGGATAATTCTGCTTGTCCACTAGTTTGAGGATGGTAGGCTGTAGCTATCTTATGCTTAACTCCATACTTAGCTAGAAGGTTTTCTATGATCTTATTGCAAAAGTGTGAACCTTCATCATTAATGATAGCTCTAGGAGTTCCAAATCTAGTGAATATATTTCTTTGAAGAAACTTACTCACCGATTTAGCATCATTATTAGGTAATGCTATGCCTCTACCCATTTGGATACATAATCAACAGACTACTAAGATATATAAATTGCCAAAAGAGGGTGGAAAAGGTCCCATAAAATCCATGCCCCAAACATCAAATAATTCAATTTCTAAAATATTTGTTCTAGGCATTTCATGCTTATCGAAAATATTTCTGCTCTTTGACATTTATCACAAATTTGACCAATAAATATGAATCTTTAAATAAAGTAGGCCAAAAATAACTTGATTGTAATACCTTAGCTCTTTGTCCTAGTGCTTCCAAAGTGTCCTCCATAAGGTGCGAGAATGGCAATGCGTAAGCAATTTGCTTGTTGCTCCTCTTCGGTATGCATTTCCTTATTAATTGATCGGGACACATCTTGTAAAGGAATGGATCATCCCAATAGTATTGTTTAACCATGTGGAAGAACTTTCTCCTTTGTTGATATGTCATACTCATCGTACTACTTTGCTTGCAAGGAAATTGACAATATCAAGAAACCATGGTGCGGATGCATTTGATGCTCTGCATTGCTTATAGCAAATGCGCTTTCATGTTTTGCATTGACTATGATTGCTAATAGTTTCTCATCCGGAAAACTCTCCTTGATTTCTTCTCCTTGTGTACCAAGTGATTCTCCTTCAATCCTTGATAAATGGTCCACTACTTGGTTTTCTACTCCTTTCTTGTCTCTAATTTCTAGATCAAATTCTTGTAGGAGTAAAATCCACCTTATTAGCCTTGGCTTTGCATCCTTCTTTGAAATTAGATACTTAATGGCGAGTGATCGGTATAGACAATAATTTTAGTGCCAACTAAGTATGATCTAAATTTTTCAAATGCAAAGACCACGACTAATAATTCCTTTTCTCAGAATCGTAGTTTACTTGAGCTTCAATTAATGTCTTGCTAGCATAATAAATGGAATGAAAGACTTTGTCATACCTTTGCCCTAAGATCTCTCCTCTTTGCAAAGTCACTAGCATCACACATTAATTCAAATGGCCTGCTCCAATCTGGAGTTACTATAATTGGTGCTGTCACCAATGCCTTTTTAAGCTTGTCAAAAGCTTCTATACAAAAGTTATCAAAGATAAATTCTACATCATGTTGCAGAAGCATACATAATGGTTTTGAGATTTTTGAAAAGTCTTTGATAAACCTTCTATAGAAACCAAAGATGGCCTAAGAAGCTCCCGATACCTTTAAGCGTATTTGGTGGTGGTAGATTCTCAATGACATCAACTTTAGCTTTGTCTACCTCTAGACCTTTCTTTGAAATTCTATGTCCTAACACAATGCCCTCTTGTACCATGAAATGGCACTTTTCCCAGTTTAAAACTAAATTTGTTTCTTCACATCTCTTGAGAATTTGTTCCAAGTTTGTTAAGCAAACTTGAAATGTCTCTCCAAAGATAGAGAAATCATCCATGAATACTTCCATTGATTGCTCAATGAAATCTGAGAAAATAGACATCATGCATCTTTGGAATGTAGCGGGTGCATTACATAAGCCAAATGGCATTCTCCTAAAAGCAAAAGTACCATAAGGGCATGTAAAGGTGGTTTTGTGTTGATCCTTAGGCTCAATGGCTATTTGATTATAGCTTTGAGTAGCCATCTAGGAAACAATAAAATTCTTTCCCCGCTAATCTATCTAGCATTTGGTCTATGAATGGTAAAGGAAAGTGATCCTTTTGGTAGCTTTGTTGAGTTTTCTGTAATCCATACAGATTCTCCACCTGTGATGCTTCTTGTTGGTATCAACTCATTCTTTTCATTGGCTATCACCGTCACACCCCTTTCTTTGGTACACATTGGACAGGGGCTTACCCAAGCACCATGCGATATATGGTATATGATTCCACATCTAGCCACTTAATTATTTCCTTTTTCACAACCTCTTTCATGATAGGATTTAGTCTTCTTTGACTCTCTATGTTTGTTTTTGGAATTTTCTTCCAAAATGACTCAATGCATGCATATAGAAGGACTAATTCCTTTGATATCTGCCATTTGCCAACCTATAGCTTTGGTATGCTTCTTGAGAGTACTAATGAGATCACTCTCTCTTTTTGATGTTAAATCGAAGCAATGATAACAGTAAAGTCTCATCTGTTCCTAAGAAGGCATACTTAAGGTGTTCAGCGAAGATCTTCAATTCTAACTTAGGAGGTTGTTCTATTGAGGGTAAGTTCTTCTTGAGACTTGGATCCTCAAGATTGAGTGGTTCATAAGTCCTAGCCCATACTTCCTTACAAGAGTTTTCTATTGGCGATTCTCTTTTCTAGTATTTCAAGATCTAGCAATGCAAATGCATCTAATGCATCTGCATTGGCTAAATGATCATACTGCTTGTAAAATTGTTTTTCTACCAATTGATCTAGAGAGAATAAGGATGAACACTCTTCTGTTTCCTCTGAAGGATACTTCATAGCATTCATTACATTGAATTTGATCTCTTGATCATTCACTCTCATAGTGAGTTCACCTTTCTGTACATCAATTATGGTTTTACCAGTTGCTAAAAATGGTCTTCCTAGGATAATAGGCACTTCCTTATCTGCATCAAAGTCAAGGATAACAAAATCTACAGGGAATACAAATTTGTCTACCTTAACTAGGATGTCTTCTATGATACCTTCAGGGATAGGCTATTGATCATCGGCTAATTGAAGTGTCACAGATGGTTGGTTTTGCATTTCCTATTTCTAATCGTCAAAAATAGATTTAGGCATCAAGTTGATGCTTGCACCTAAATCACATAAAGCTTTACTAAGATAGGATTTTCCTATAGAAAATGGAATTGTAAAACTACCGATCCTTCAATTTCCTAGGGATCTTATTTTGCATAAGCAAACTACAATCTTCATCATGGCAATCAAGCTTTCAAACTCACCTAATCTTCTTCTCTTAGTAAGCACATCCTTCATAAATTTTGCATAATTTGGCATTTGTTGGAGGCTTTCTACTAAGGGAACATTGATGTGTAATTGTTTTAGTACCTCTAGGAATTTACCAAACCGCTTCTCCTCATGTGCTTTTTTCACTTTGAGGGTAAGGAGGAGGAGGGTATTCAGTACTAACTTAGGTAGTGGACTTTGAACTTCTTGTGATGCAGAGCACTAGATGCTTCTCGCATTGGTTTCTTTTGATTTTTGGTTTTTCTCCCTTTTCTACACTTTCCTTCTCGCTTAATTCTACGGATCCTTACCACTTCTCAAAGAAATAGCCTTAACTTGCTCCTTTCCTTTGGTTTGAGAAGGTGTAGCTTCAGTATTTGAAGGTAAGGCACCTTGTGGCCTTTGATACGTGAGTGTGGCTAATTGACCAACTTGATTCTCTAAGTTCTTGATGGAAGCATCTTGGGTTTGTCTAGCGATTCTAGATTCACCTATGAATGCTTTGAGCATGGTTTCTAGAGAATTATCAGTGGTAGGTTGAGAAGTTCTTTGGTTATTTTGAGTGGGAATCTGGTGGGTTGGTTTGTGTAGTTGGAGCGGTTCTAGATGCAGTGCACTATTGTTGCTCCATCTAAAATTTGGGTGATCTTTCCAACCGGATTATAAGTGTTGGAATAAGGGTTGTTATTCCTATTATATCCTACATAATTTACAGAGATAGGGTTGCTAGAACACTCCTCATACAAGTGACCTCCTCCACAAGACACACAACTAGGTGTGCACTGAGGTACTTGTTCTCTTCACACTTTCTGTGAGTCTTTGTCTGGTGATGCAACTGCATTAGATGCGATAGCATTGCTGTATGAAGTTTTTCATCAAATTAGCTAGAGTGGCTACTTGAGCAGATAGGGCAGATATATCATTAATTTCATGTACCCCTGATGGTTTCTTTTGGGCACTTACCCTCTCAGTAGGCCAACTAGAGCTATTAGCTGCTATTCTATCAATTAATTCACATGCTTCATTGTATGACGATTTAATAACACTCCACCGGATGATGCATCAAGCATTATTCTAGTTTGAGGTTCTAAACCATTATAAAATGTTTCCATTTGAATAATAACAGTAAAACCATGATGAGGACATTTTCTTAAAAGTTCCTTCCATCTTTCCCATGCTTCAAATAAAGATTCAAACTCTTTTTGTCTAAAAGATGTAATATCATTTCTTAACTTTGGCATTTTTGATAGGTGGGAAATATTTTCCTAAAAACTTTTCAGCCATTTCATTCCATGAATGAATAGAGTTAGGCTCTAAAGAATTTAGCCAAGCCTTGGCTCTATCTCTCAAAGAATATGGAAATAACCTTAATCTAAATGCATTTTCACTAACACCGGGTAAAATAAAATTACTACATACTTCTAGAAATTGTCTTAAATGCAAATGAGGATCTTCATGAGGAGATCCTCCAAATGACTCAATAGTTTGAAGCATTTGAAACATCATAGGCTTAAATTCAAAATGCATGGCATCAATATGAGGTCTGTTTATACTAGTTTGCATGTTTTGATGATCAAATCTGAGCATAATCCTCATAGGTCTATCTCTATCATTAATCATACCTATGTGATCCATGTGGATGAGATTTTCTCTATGAACTTCTTCTTGAAGAGCATCTCAGTGATCCGGGGCCTCCTCTCACCGAGTGTGGCCTTGAGCTTTGTTCTTCAACGAAAGACATGTTCTTTGGCTTGTTGATTCTGTTTTTGGAGTCTTAGCAATCTCCTGAATTTTCTTTCTATTTCTAAATCTAAACTATATTCGGAGTTCTGCTTTCTCAGTTCTGTACATATACTAAGTACCATGTCTCGTTGTTGTTGTGAAACTCTAAAAACAGAATTTATATACAACACTAAATTACTCAATATCGAATTTTAAAAGAATTTACTTCATTCCCAACAACGGCGCCAAAAACTTGGTGTGTGGAATATGCCACATACACTTGAGTGCAAGTATACACTTTGTCCAAAAACAAGTAGTAAAAGATCGAACCCACAGAGATTGAAAAACTCACTTTTAAATGATATAAAGTAATATAGTGCAAAGTCACAAAGTAATAAAATAATTTTGGATTTTGTTTGATGATCACAACTAAGTTAGAAAGAAAGCAAGTAAAGAATGTTGATAGTGTAAAAGAGAAAAGCTAGTTGGAATGTCTTCATCAAGTAATTTACTTAAAAGTGTATGATGCAAGATGTGATGCAACTGCCTTGAATCTTTGTTGCATTAGCTATGTGCCTTTCGGTCACTTTCTTGAGTTTCATTACCAGCTCTTATGATCCTTGTTCTATGCAAGAAAGAAAGGGTGTGTCGGTGCCAATCTTGCCTCCTAACAAGTATCACTTTGCTTAAGTGAATTCACTCTTGTATTTTAAGTACCCACAATTATCCTATGGACTATACTATCCTATGTCTAGGACTTAGCATGGTTTTCACAAAGTTTTCTTTATGTAAAACACTCACCCATATTAGTTCTTGAGTTCTTAATTGTAAGCCATGTCCGGTCATTTACAATTCATACTTATTCTAAGTGATCAAGTTTAAAATAAGTAATAAAAATATTATCAAGCAAGAACTAAAGTACAAACATACATACATGCAACATACTTACTTAAAAGCTCATTAAATGATTAGAACATTCCAACTAAGAAAGGTTTAGCTAACAAGAGACATTGCAAGATATATATAAACCGAATAGACCATGTTTATATATATAGAACTCACTAAAGAGAAACAACAAGAGTAAGGTTACAAATGTTGAAAATCTTTATATGAAGTCTTCTAGCAATGCACTAGCATTACTCCTTAGCACTATACAAACACTATGAAAATGAGTAAAGGAGGATTTGTCAATTCCTTCCTCTTCCTCTAAAAATATAAAAACTAACTATGTATATTGAAATTTTGATCTAACTTATGGATTGTGATATATTTCCAAATGAAGATGTGAGGTCCTTTTATAGCCTTCAAGTGAAGTGCTTCCTTCCTTCATGTTGAAGTCATCTTGAGTGGATGATAGCTGTAGTTGCTTTCAGAGGTTTATCCATGTTGCAATCTTTGACTTAATCATATAGGGTGGTTCCATGGTGTTAGAACAAGTGTCCCTATGTTGATGACTCTTCAAAGCTATGCCTATAGCTATGTGTGAATGGTAGGCGCCTACTATACATTGTTGGATGGCATCGGGGAAGCAAGTAGGAGGTCATCACATTGCATGTGGATGCATATGAAACAGTCGCTTATTCACCAAGTTCTTGCGCAGAGAATTGATGCGGGATCGGTCACGGGAGCATTGATGCGATGCGGCATTGAGACCGCAGACCGAACAAAACATCAAACATACCACAATATATCCAAAATGGCCTATAACTAACTATATCCATTCAAATCACTCAAGATATCATATATCACACTAAATACTATATAAACTCTTTATTATTACTTGAAAGAGAGCAAATACTAAGTTTAAACATATGAAATACTCTATATAAAATAGAGTTATCAAAAACCCCCTATGAAATTTGGAAAAATAGAAAACCAACCATTGCATATTTTCGTGTATTTGGTTGCACTTGTTTCATTTTGAATAACAAAGACAATCTAGGAAAATTTGATTCTAAATCGACAAAGGAATTTTTCTCGGATATTCAACATCTTCAAAGGCTTATAGAGTATATAACCTTAGGACTCAAACTCGTAGAAGAAAGCATGCATATTGTATTTAATGAAACTAACAGTTCAAATGAAGTAATTGATGTTGATGAGACCAATCGTAACAAAGAAGAAGGTACGAGCAGAAAACGGGTTAGAGAAGGATGAACCGTAAGCTTCGCTCAACCTTCTCAACAATCAAATGAAGCTACTCAAGCTTCGATGAACCTTCTCAATTACCAAGAAGTTGGAGAATGGTGGTACATCATCCACAAGATCAAATTATTGATAGCACTTCGGATCTGTTAGAACTAGAACTTCATTTAGAGACAATCTTCTTTGGAATGGCCTTAATCTCTCGAAATAGAACCTAAGTCAATCAATGAGGCCATACAAGATCAATCATGGATAGAAGCAATGATGAAGAACTCTCTCAATTTGAAAAGAATGAGGTATGGAACTTAGTGATACCTCCAAAAATCACCTATTATAGGAACCAAATGGGTGTTCGAAACAAGCTAGATGAAAATGGTAAGGTGGTGAGAAACAAGGCAAGACTTGTTGCTCAAGGGTATAACCAACAGAGAAGGTATTGACTATGATGAAACTTTTGCTCCTGTAGCAAGGTTAGAAGCTATTAGAATCTTACTTGCATTTCTTTGCACAAAAATTTCAAATTATTTCAAATGGATGTTAAAAGTGCTTTTCTAAATGGCTTTTTAAATGAAGAAGTTTATGTCAATCAACCTCCTGGTTTTGTTGATCAAAAGAAACCAAACCATGTTTTTAAACTCACCAAAGCTCTATATATTTAAGCAAGCTCCTAGAGCTTGGTATGAAAGGTTAAGTAACTTCTTGATCAAAAACAAATTTACAAGAGGAAAAATTGATACTACATTGTTTAAGAAAACTCTTGATAAAGATTTGTTGATTGTTCAAATTTACGTTGATGATATCATTTTTGGATCAACAAATGAAAAATTATGCAAAGATTTTGGGAAACTTATGAAAAGTGAATTTGAAATGAGTATGATGGGAGAATTAAGTTTCTTTCTAGGACTTCAAATTAAACAACTTGATGAAGGTATCTTTATTAGTCAAGAAAAATACATCAAAGACCTTCTCAAGAAATATAAGATGAATGAAGCTAAAGCCATGGCAACTCCTATGCATCCTTCGTACAAATTGAGAAGGATGAAGAAGGAAAACCAATTTCGAAAAAGAATACAGGGGGTATGATAGGTTCATCTGTTATATTTAATCGCTAGTAGACTGACATTGTGTTTTCAGCTGGCCTATGTGCTAGATTTCAAGTTTCTCCAAAAGAATCTCATCTTATCACAATCAAAAGAATATTCGGATACTTAGTGGGAACAACTATTCTTGGTCTATGGTATAAAAAGAATACTCATTTTGACCTAATTAGCTACTGTGATGCTGACTATGCTGGTGATAGAATTGACAGAAAAAGTACTAGTGGATCATGTCAAATTTTGGGGGAATCCTTAATCTCTTGGTCTTGTAGAAAACAGCAAATTCAATTGCATTATCAACTCACCAAGCGAGAATATGTATCTCTGCTTTGGTTGTTGTTCACAAATTCTATGGATTAAGAATCAATTGGAGGACTACTCTATAAGGTACACATGCACTCCAATTTATTGTGATAATACTAGTGCTATCAATTTATCAAAAAATCCCATCCAACACTCTAGGTCTAAACACATTGATATTAAACATCATTTTATCAGAGATCATGTTCAAAAGAAGGATGTGGAACTTATTTTTATTGACACCAAGCATCAATTAGCTGATATATTTACCAAGCCTTTGTTAGAAGAAAGTTTCAATTTTATTAAAAAGGCTTTGCACATTTTAAAATGTCCTTAGGAAAAATTTGTCAAAAACCCCAACCTTCTAATGTCTTTAGAAGGTTCGCTTGGAAAGGATCAAATTCAGAAGGTTGAATTTGAGAAGGATAAATTAAAATCATCATTGGGGACAGTTACTAAAGTAACTAGAAATCGTTTCTTCTATGACGCTTATGTCATGTCATAACTGCGCCTATCAAGTCACAACGGCTAGTGCTTATCTCTCTCTCTTCCACGCACGCTAAACCATCTGAAACTTATCTTCTCTCTAAACCGATTCTCTGTTCCTCCTCCTTCTCTCTTCACGAAAAGCATTTTCTCTCTAAAAATGGTGAGAACAAAAATTCCATGTGTGAAGAAAGCAAGCAATCCCACAACCCATGATCTTCCACCTGCATTGTTGAGTGCTTCTAAACCTCCTCCCACTCAGATTAAGGCTCCATCTGAACAAAGATCTTCCAAATCTTCACCCACTCCCTCTCGAAGATCAACTAGAATCAAAACCAGTTCTTTCAAAGAAATACAGGGTCCTGGAACAAGGAAGACTCAACCAATCACCCTCGATGATGATGACTCTACTCTGTCTGAAATGATGGCGACCGAAATCGAATCGAAAGGAAAGCATCTCTTCAACCACAATCTTCTTCCAAAAGGCCAAAATTTAAGATTAAGTTTGGAGGAAGTAAAGGAAAAGAAAAGATTGATGAAGAACGAAATCTTGAAGTTGAAGAACAAGCCCCCGCTGCATAAGTATTTGATAAGGAAAAATGGGGCAAAAGGAACGTTCTCATTGGGAGAATTTATCTCATTTGGAAGAACTCGAAAGCTTCGTTGGAATCTACCGAACACATTGAGTATCAAGGTTGGCAAAACATTCTCATCCCAAGGGGAAATTATTTATCCCAACCTTATAAAAGAATTCTATGGATACATGAATGTGAGTGAAACTAAATCCTCTTTTACTACTCAAGTAAAAGGAACCACCATTAATAGTAACACCAACCATAATAGCTAATGCCCCGAAAATTCCGAGAATGAAGTATGTTTGTATGGGAAAGATTGGTATGATCAAACCGAAGTTACACAGAGGAAGTTACTCAAGCTTCGATGAAGAATCCTAGTGAAAAGCTTAAATCATCAAGACTAAAGGAGGACGAAGCACGTATCATGCACAATATGGTAGTCCACTCTCTCGATTCCTAGAGCAGAAGTTTTGAGCGAGTAAAACCTATTGATCTACTCTTAGTCTATCACATGATCACTAGAAATAAGATTAACCTTCCATACATTATCTTTCATTATATGATAGACATGTGCAAAACCATTAGGCGAGATCTCATCCCTACCCTATGGTATGTTCTTGACCAAATTATTCAGATTTAAGAAAATCTACGTGCCTAGGGAAGAATCAATACATGAAAAAACAACCTTCGGTCCAAGAGTGCTAAACAGATGGGATTTGAAACCTTTAGCAAGAAAATAGAAATATTTCCGAAACAAAACCTGCTCATGATGAACCTATCCTAGAACCAAGTCCTGATAAAAACACACCTCTGTCGACCCCTCGGGGGAGGAGCCACTAGAATCGAGAATCATTATCGAATCGAACCCATAAATTTAGCCCCACCAAAATCCACATTTGAAAATTTAGTTGAATCGTAACCATCTCAAGAATGGAGAGAAATTTTTGAAAATACCTTAAACTTGAATGACACTCCAATTGAAAAAGACCAACCTGAACCAATGGAAGAAGAAGCTTCTGATGAAAACCTCAGCACAGACCTAGGAAAGCCTTTGAAACCTGAGAATCAAGCTTCTGAAACTATCCCTTCTGCTATAGAATCTCTACCTTCTGATAGAGCCATCTATTACCCATTCTCTCAGGGAGTCATTTGTCTGCCATATACCACCTCTCATGAGGGTCTAGCTCAGGGGGAGCTAAAAGAAAATCAATCCCAAGTGAATGAGGAACAAAAAAATGAACAAACACAACCACTATCTCCTATCACTCAAGCTATTCATGAGGTAATTAGGGACATTGAAGACCAAGCTACACCTGAAAATCCTCAGAATCAAGCCACTAGCCCTGAAATCATAGCTTCTATTGCTCTCACTGAATTACTCCACACTCTTGATCCCTCAATTGGTCCAAATACACAATCAACTCCTGCTCCTCTTCATCATGACATTCAAGGATCTACTGAACAAATAGCAAATTTATTTTCCCAATGGCGTGAAAATCCTAGAACTTCACCTGATAATACTCTTGCTTCTGAAAACATTCACAGATTCATGTTCTCTCCTATGTATGACTCTTCTGCACCAAAGGTACCTGAAGGTTCAGGACCTTCTAAACTACCTTCTGATATGCCAAAACAATTTGGATCTCTAGGATCCTTTTGTCAAACTATGAATGCACCTCTATCATCATCAGACAAGGCACCTGGTAGCAGCAAACCTTCAGAAAATAAGGAAGATTCATTCACCTATGCAGACAAGAAGGAAGTATTGGAGGCAATGAAGAAGATGAGAGCACACCATGAGAAACAAATGAAGAAGATGAGGTGCAGAACAACAAACTTCGATGAGCATTGGAATACTTCAAAGGGAAAATAGAGTCGAAGCCCACGAAACTATGCCTACCAACAATGGGTGATGGAGAACATAGTACCTACTATGGTTCCTAATGTTGCGCTTCCCGACTTCCTCCTCCTCAACCCTTCCAGACATTCCTCACCGCTGCTTCATCATCAAACTCTTGAGATGATTCCTCTCCAACAAAGTAGCAAGCTAATTTCCCTTTCTTCCCTCCTTTTCTTTGTTGACAAAGGGGAGAATGGAGATTATTAGCTACTTAGTTTATAAGTGATATATTTTGGGGTTTCTAAGTGACATTTTAATTATCTTTTGGACATATTCATTTTGTGCTATGTTATGGTTTGTAATTTGATAATTATCAAAACTATGCATGCTTCTTTGTCTGCTTGCACTTGTTATTCTTTGCAATCACTACGCCATTTGTCAAAAAGAGCGCGCCTATAAGCGGCGTTTTAAGTAAAAAGCATACGGATGGCCAAAACAAATATAACATACCCAGTAGCTTTTTAAAAAATGCTGCCCATCGCTTTAAACGCACTTAGCCATACCCAGCGCTTTTTAAAAACGGCTGGGTATTTGGGTCACGCGTTCTCCCAATACCAGCGCTTTTTAAAAAACGCTGGGTATTGGGTCACGCGTTCTCCCAATACGCAGCGTTTTTTAAAAAACGCTGGGTATTGGGTCACACGTTCTCCCGATACCCAGCGTTTTTTAAAAAGCGGCGGGTATTAGGTCACACGTTCTCCCAATACCCAGCGCTTTTAAAAACGAGTTTGGACCTTCTATCTTCCTCACGTCTTCTCTCACACTCGCTCTCTTACTCTACCTCTCCCTCTCCCTCACGTCTCTTCCCCCTCTCCCTCTCTTCCCCACTCTTACTCCTCTTACTCCGTCTTCCCCCTCTCCCTCTCTTCCCCACTCTTCGTTCTCAGTTCTCACTCTATTGTTCTTTCTCAAAAACGCAAAGATCAGAAACAGAGAAATCCCTCTTTCTCTCATGGAAATCTGTCATCTTCTCAGTTCTCAGAGAAATCCGTCGTCTTCTCAGTTCTCAGTTCGCCGCTCTCTCTCTCTCTCCCTCTCTCTCTTGGTTCGCTCTCTCTCTCACTCTATCGCTCTTTTTTTTGACAAATTTTGCTCAGTTTAGGGTTTGTTGATTTGTGTATCTAGGTTTTTGTTGATTGTGTGTATTTAGGGTTTAGGGTTCATCAATATGTGTCCATCTGCTATTATTGTTTGATTGACAAATTGGAAGCTTGTTTCCAATAATAAAATGCGTTCAATTAATTTCTTGAAGTGACTCTCTCCTATCTTGGTCATTTCTTTACAAATGTATATTTGGTTTTATTGCCTACATTTTATTTACAGTAATTACAGTAATTTTTTTTTGTATGTATAGATAGAGAAAGATGCTTGCTACATATTATTCAAAAAATTTAGCAGCCCAATAATTTTTGATGTGGAGGATGTGGGCCTTGAAGATCTATATGAAGGTAATGGTGCATTTCAACAATGTAGACGGTGTGTCTTTTCAAGTTTGATGTGTGCAGCTATACAATTTTTGACTTTGGTATCAAATGTAGTTGTTCAGTTGTTACAGATGCAACCAAGTGATGATTCTAATTTTGTCAATATCCTAAGATGTACATCTTTGAAGCGGGACGATATCACTAACGATCAATATATGTCTTCTCCACTTCAAATTTACTTCTATATTACCTGTAACCGTGGAGACCAATATATGTCTCCTCCTCCTTCCAACGATTTTGGCAAATTTTTTTAAAAGGCAACTAAAACCGCTACATTCGTAATGCTATATTATCTTTATTAGACACACATGCATGTTGGTGTTATGGTGTATACTGTCTTTGCCTCTTTTCCACCAGTTGATGTGGAATGAATTGAATGTTAAAAGCGACAAAAATGCTTCATTTTTTGTGAAGCAAGATGGTTTTATAAAAGCAGGCATGATATTCTGTAGGAATACATACATTACATTGCCTAGTTTAAATTCTATTTATCATATGTGTTTACCCTTTTGTCGTCATTTAAACTTGTATCTCAAGAAAATGTCTCTTATTATCTACGTTTACATGAAGACCATCCGATTACATGTGCTTCACCATACAACATTATTGGATAGGAGCTTCTATCGCAGCTTTAAGTTTCAACATGTTAAGTGGACATTTTCTTAACATGGCTTGAACCTCCGAATAAAATATTTTTTGGCGAAGTTGGTCTAATAAAAGCAATGTGATAGCATATAATGATGGCAATCGTTGATACCGGACCATATTGCCACCCTCTCTGAATTGTTTTTCTGTAGTGCTATTATATGATGCATTTGGTCGGAGCTGTGTTCTCCATCTCCAAGGGTGCTTTCTTGTAAACTTATGTTATGGGACAGGGTTATTTTATGCTTCCCGTGATGTTGGTGCTATTATGGATGTCATCGTTGTTGGATGACTTCTTTATATTCCCCGTCGTTTCTTGTTTCTCTGCTTAAAGCATTATATTCCTCAAAGTTGTGCTTTAATTATTTCACCATTAGCTATAAAAACAGAAGACTCCCAAAGATCCATGGAATTTTTATGCAGCACTAACCTCAACTGATTCATAGCTGAGTAGTGCTCTTATTTAGAACGGATTCCTTTGGTAGTTAATAGTTATTGCACTTTTGGTCAAAAAAATAGCTATTGCACTTAAATAGTTTTTGACCAATTTGATTATGTTTTGTTTTTTTATAATAATGTAATGGAGGTGGGGTTGGTTGGTTCAATTTGACTCATAATAATCATGTATGGTTTTATTGCGGGAATGCAGGTGAAAACAAGTAAAGGTTCTGTCTCTGTGCTTGTTTGTGGGGATCAACATAAACCAAATTTCTATAACCTATCCCGATCTCGCTCTCAATTGTATGATTATTACTCTTTTATATTCAATGCAAATATTGGTGAATTTCTTCAAACAAAGAGCTCTTTTTTTAACTACTGCTAGGTGTCTTGTTAATGTGTTTTTGTGGAAATGTTTGGAATTAATTAGAAGCAAAAGAACTTAACTTAGGTTCATGGAATTTTGCAGATGTGTCCTGTTTCTAGGGTCTATTGAGTTGTAGTTCAATTGTATCAAGTAAACTAGCTTAGTATTCTTGTACTAAGAGATTATAACTTATTATATAATATATATGAGTGTGTATCAAGTGATTGTAACGAATTCATTACCCTTGTATCAGCTTCAAGTAAATGACTACTTATACATTTGTACTTAATTTTGGATGTATGATTTAATTTTTTGGATGTATTTTGGATGTATGATTTAATTTTTTTATGATGTATGATTTAATTCAGTTTAAATACAACAAATTCATAGATATCACTATTAAAAATATTTTGGATGTATGATTTAATTTTTTTGTTGCAAATATAAAATGGAAAATACACAAAAACTGAAAAAAATTAAAAAAAAATTAAACAATGGGCAGCGCTTTTAAGGAAGTGCTGCCTATAGAAACAAGTTTGGGCAATGGGCGCGTTTTTTTTAAAGTGCTGCCTATTTGAGGACGTGTTTGGGCAATGTGCGGCGCTTTTTAGGAAGCGCCGCCTATTTGAGGACGTGTTTGGGCAATGGGCAGCGCTTTTTAGGAAGCGCCGCCTATTTGAGGACGTGTTTGGGCAATGGGTGGCGTTTTTAGAAGCGCCCCATTGTTGGAGTGGAATACCCAATACACGCTCACGTTCGCCGCCAAAAGCGCTGCCCATGGATGGAAAAAAACGCTGCCCATCTACTAGATCTGTTGTAGTGAATTATACATGATAATTATCCTTTTGCTATGAATATGTTAAATGCATTTACTGAGTATTGAAATGTCTATTCCTGAGAAACAAAAAACTTAAAACATACTCTCAAGTTTGTCATCACCAAAAAGGGGGAGATTGTAGAAATGAAAATCTCTTTCCATGTTTTGATGATACAAACTTAATGGAATGAGTTAAGTTTTCTAAACACTTATTATGATTAACAAGTTTTCAATCAAGTGTGTTAAAGAACAGGGAATAAGTTTCATAGCAAAATTCTTGGCCTTACAAAATAAACCAAGTGGTTTTCAAAGATAAAATGTGCCAAAAGAAGGTTACCTACAAAGGGTACCTTACGTAAGGTGGAATACGTAAGGTTAAACCATCGTAAGGTTGACTACGTGCTTAAAAGTTAAAGTAACTTTCTTGTCGATGGTGAAAGTCAAGCGAAGGTTGACTAAAAGTCAACACAAGGTTGACCAATAGTCAACGTAAAGTTTGATTGAAGTCAACGTAAGGTTGATTTACTCCTTAAAAAGGTTCGAAAGGTTAAGTGTTCAAGAAGGTTAAAAGATGATTGAAGATTTCAAGCTTCGCTTTTACGAAACATATTCATATTCAAATCTTAATCAAAATGCATCAAATGAAGTTTCAAGGAATTTAAGTTTCGAAATATTATCTTATATGATAAAGAACTCCTTGATTTTTGTTTGTAAATTAAAAGCATGTTTGTTCATGTTAAAGGAGCTTGAAGCTTCAAAATAAAGCATGTCAATAATTATGTAGTACATGAATAGGAACCGAATTGACAGAATGATGTAAAGTCTTGACATGAAAAGATGTTAGCACAAGACAAAGCAAAAATGTTGCTTCGAAGGTTGAAGACTACTACCTAAAGTTCAAAATTCATCATTACCTACCTACAAAGCTACAACAACTTCCAACGGCTCTTTCCTTCTTTCCAAATGTACCATATTTGATTCAAAGTCTATATAGAGGGTCAGCTTCTACTCAAATGAAAACTATGAGTTGATATTGGAACCTTCAAGTCAAGCTTCTAAACGAAATCCAACCTTCTCATCCACACTTCAAGCTACTACAAGTTCAGAATTGGGAAATACTATCTTGAGTGTGTGTTTGCTTGTTATGCTCTTTGAAACACATTGTATTTATCTATCAACAAGCTCTTAAATCATCCCAAACCCAAACCCCTTATCAGTAAGAAATATTGTGTAAGTTTCTCAACAAACTACCTAGTGAGAGGTGAGTGTTGTTGGTGATTCTTGTTGTAAGGCTCTCAACAAACTACCTAGTAAGAGGTGAGTGGTGTTGGTGATCCTAGTTGAAAGGTTCTCAACAAACTACCTAGTGAAAAGTGAGTGTTGTTGGTGATCCTAAGGAAATACCTTTAGGAAACTAGAAGAGAGTTTTCTAGTAGGTTGAGACAAATTGGTGAAGCTGTGTGTAAGTTATAGCACTTGTCTTTTGTGTGTGATCAAAAGTGAGTGGAGGTGAAAAGTCTTTGGCGCTTGAAGCTAAAGCAAGTGTAAATCTATTTGGAGAATAGTGGAAACTCTCACGTGGACGTGGGGAGAGGAGTAGCCACAGCTTGGTGAACCTCTATAACTCTACTGTGTCATTATCCGCTTTTCTTATTAACTCGCTTTAAACTGTCTTACAATCACCAAAGTTTTCAACTACTTGTAAGGTTAAAAACACCAACCTTCGTAGTCAAGATCGAATTTTAAATGAGATTTACTTTGATTATCTTTTGAAAACAACACTCTTTACGAAATCAAAGACATCTAAATTCATCAAAGTTAATTATCTTTCACTAGTTTCATACTTGACTATTGTTTGTGTGACTAACATTCAACCTTCTGATATCCAAGTAATCTTGAGAAACAATACAGAAGGTTGCAGGTATTAAAAATTAAAAAGAGTGCACAATTCAATCCCCCCCTTTCTTGTGCAAATTAATCACTTCAGTTTGTTCCTCAATACCTGGTTTGGTGGAAAAAAAAATAGTTTCATTACGAAATACGTAAAGTGTGATGTTAAGTGGTGTGTTTTGAGTTACTTTAACATATTTGATTAAACGTGTCTATTCTATGATAATATTGTTTAATTACTCTAACTTTAACACAAATTATTTTTTTGTTGGACAATTTGCTGTCCATTATCCTTAAACTTTGACTTCAATTACTATTAATCTAAGCTTCCTCTTATTATTCTTCCGTAGAACCTAAAGCTTTGGCCTCGTGCATCGCACGGGTCACGACGCTAGTTAAATGAAATGCTGAGGCTGCTGACGAGGAGAAATGTAAACTCCTTGAATTTGAAGTTGAAAACCTTTGGCTTGATGATGAGTTACTTAATAAAAGCCAGAAGCTAAAATATTGTCGTGATGTGCTTCTTGTAGAGACTCGGGAGGAACGAGATCAGCTGAAGTTGGAGAGGGATACCCTTCGGGCCAAAGTGGAAAGCCAAAACGACATTATTTAAGTTGTTTTAATATTAGTCGTTGATCTCACATTAAAAAGAATGGAGGGATGAGATTGGTTAACATTTTTTGTCCAATTTTGGTTTCACGAAAGACGATATGCTCCCATTGAGTTCTGTTGGATACGATACCTACTGCCAATTATTCAATGACAGGTCATTTTTATTTTTAAATATTGTAATAATTTTACCTACAATGTATCATACCCACCAAAAACTCAATGGGTATGATAGAATTCTCCAAGAAAATAACATAGAGCAATAGTCCATCAAGATAAAATGACAAGTACAATTCCGACCATGATCCCCTACAATTGCAATGATCTGCAAAGTCCTAAATTTAGCATAAAATGCTTAAGAAAGAGAAGAATGAGAGAAATTTGAAATAAGGAAAAGACAAAAATATCACTAAATGACATTGTAAATTCAGGAGAATGTAGAGGATTATATTCCATACATTTCTTTAATTTTTGCCATGTCTGATTGTGTTTTTTCATTTTGCTCGATTAGAAACTCCACTCTTCCCTTCAGATTAGCAATCTCTCCTTCTAAAGAAGACGCTTTATTCCTTACAACTTCCTTGATACCTTCGGAGAGTTCTCTAAACATCTCTTCCACTTCTTTAAAAATTTCTATTCTTTTGTTTGTTTCTTCTTCTCCATCTTCTTTTTCTTTCCCTTTTCTTGTTGCTTTTATTTCTTTCCCTTTTCTTTTTGCTTCTTTTGTTGATAGTCCTTTAGCAATCTTTGTCATCACATCATGACTCTTCTCTAAAACTATATCTGTTTCGTTTTCAACAAGATCAAACTTTTCTCTCTTAGAATTGCTTGGCATAGAAATTACCTTTTCTGTTTTCCTTTTCTTTGATAAATTGTTGGTGCAGTACTGGTAAATTTCTTTACCATGTTTTCAAAACTAGATTCGTAAGAGGAGTTTGAGGAGGTGGATGAACTGCTCATGGTGGGTGTTTGAATTACGGGAATGAGAGATGAAGATCTTTTCCAGAAATAAAACGTTTGGAATATATTTTTTGGAATGACTTGAGAGTTGAGAATGGCGTTGGTACAAATATGCATATTTTCAGAATGACTTCAGATTGAGGTCACTTCTTCTATTTCTTTCCCTTTTCTTTTATACATATGCATATAGTAATACCAAAAGTAAAACAATATACTAGCTACCAAATAAGAGCAATTAAATGTAAGGATAATGATCATAATATTATCAAAAAAAAGATAATGATCATAAGCTTATGTAGATTAAAGCCAGGGGTGTGGTTGAGCGCTTGGGGCTCATTCTCTCTTAACCAAGTGTTCAGGGTTCGATCTTGCCTTAGGTATGGAGCATGGAGCAACTTTAAATCTTTGGGTCAGCTGTCCCACCCTTCGAGGAGCCTCAAATCTAGCGAGGGAATTAGTCACTGCGTTCGACAGTGGATATCCTGGTCTCGAAAAAAATAAATAAGTTAAATATGTGGCACTTCTATTGGCTAGCTCATACCTGAGGTGGATCCTTGATAACTCTATTTTATATAGAGTTATTCATCTATTTTAACTTAGATTATTATTTATTTTCAAGTACATTTATATATAAATATAACTTATTTATTAAGCAACAACATTTTAAGGATTCAAAAGGATTAGGATAGTGAACTAGGCAAAATACACATATCTTGTTCGGTTTGATGGTTTTGTTCAGTGCAGCTACTTCAAGAGTGGAAACACTGCTAACACTAGGGAGTGGAAACATCGCCACACCAAGAGTGGAAACACTACCTACACCGCTAAAAACCAGCAGTTTGTACCAAAACATCCAAGGACCATTTTGATGCTTCCATACTTGATTTGTGACGTCATGCCTAGTCACCTGGAGCAGAGCCACTTGCAGAATTCGGCGATCAACATAAAAATCAAGTTGCAAAGCTCACTTATCTAAAGACATGTGGCACTTCTCCATCACTACAAAAAAAAAGAGGATTAGCGACGGAATTAGCGAGGGAAACTTTGTCCCTCGCAAAAAACAGACATTTGCGACGGAATTGCAAGTCCATCGCTAATGTGACCATTAGCGAGGGAATTAGCGACGGAAATGAGATGTCCTGGCTGATTTGACTGCTGCAGACTGCTCTGACTATGCCAGAGTGACAGTTAGCGACGGAATTGCAAGTCCCTCGCTAATATGTCCGGTTATTTTTTGACCGAATACCCCATTCTCTCACTCTTCTCTCACTCTTCTCTCATTCTTTCACTTTTAACCCTCTTCTCTCATTCCCACCACCACACCACTCACTCTTCTTTCTCACTCACAATACCCTCACTCCTCTCCTCTTCCTCTTCCTCTACTCTCTCTCTCTCTCACCTACAAACTCTAACCCACCACCACACAACCACCACCACCACCACCACCACTCACTCTTATTTTTCACTCACAACACCCTCATTCTTCTCTTCACAAATTTCTTACACAACCACCACCACCACCACACTCCCACCACACCACAACCACTCTCACTCCTCTCTCTCCTCAACCACACAACCACAACCTCTCTCTTTTGGAGCTTTCTCTCACCACCACCACCATGTTTTTTCTTCTCTTTCTCTCTTCACACCACACAACCACAACCTCTCTCTCTCTCTCTCTCACTCTTTCCACCACCACACCACCACAACCACATACCTCTTTCTCTCACTCTCTTTCTTCCACCACCACCACCACCACTCTCTTTCTCCTTCTTCTTCTCTCTTTACGACACCACCACCACCACCACCACCACTCTCACTCCTCTCTCTCTCTCTTTGGAAATTTTGGTTATAATAATAATAATAATAACAATAATAATAATAATAATAATACTAATAATAATAATAACAACAGTAATAATAATACTAATAATACTAATAATAATAATAACAACAGTAATAATAATAATAATAATAATAATAAATTCAGATTGATAAGCGTGCCAATCAGACTCGGGTAGCGTCTTTCGTCGATTAGCGGCGAAATTAGCGAGGATCGCCCTCGCTAATTAGCGACGAACACATTTTTCTCGCTAATTTCCATTAGCGAGGAGGTAATTAGCGACCGAACTGGTCCCTCGCTAATTCCCTCGCTAATGGCAATTAGCGACGGAATTGGGCATGTTAGCGACTGAAAATTCCCTCGCTAATGACCGTGTTTCTTGTAGTGGACCTCCCCATGTGTTCTCCATGCAAGCGACCAAACCTGAGCTACTTGCTTAATTGGTTGTCCAAAAATTAACCATGGTTAATCCCCTCGCTTGATCTTTCGCGCAAAGGAAACCCCTCAAGGAGGAAAGCTTTCGTGCCTATAAATAGAGGTCATATCTTCACTTGCAAATCATCATTCATCCTTCATCTGTATTTCTTCATTTGTTTCTTAAAGGATCACTTAGTTTAGTTTATTTTTAGTTTAGTTTTAGTTTTTCTTCACGTTTCTGAAGAGAAGGAAGGTAATGAGGTGTTTGACAACCACTCCCTTCACTTCTACTTGAAGGAAACTTGTGTAAGGAACTCATCTTGTACTTCAACTTGGGAAACTCATGCAAAGGATCTTCTATTCGTGTAATCTCTATCCTTTTAAGTTCTTTTGCTATATTACTCATTTGATTATGCTCTTTGTAGATTTTCTCTATTATAACATGAGTAATATGAGATAAATTCCCTTAGTTGAGATGTTGTAGCCTTGTAGTAAACTTCTAAGTAAGTAATTATGGTTTATGTAGTGTATGCATTTTAACTCTTGTGTAATACTTCTTTCAAAACTTATTCTGGAATTGATCACTTTAGAATAGGTAAACTTGTGGCAGCAGACATGGGCTACATTTATGAACTCAAGAGTTAATAAGAATGAGTGTTTGTAACAACATCTTTATTAAACTTGCTTTAGTAAAGAGTTGCTTGTTAAAACCATGTTAAGTCCTAGACATAGGATAACATAGTTCTTAGGGTGATACAGTGGGTACTTAAGAGACAAGAGTGAACCTATTTAGCATGCCTAGACATAGGAAGCTTGTAATGAAACTTTGAAGAAAGTGACTGAAAAGCACACACTATCAAGAAATGCATCCAAAGTTTCCCACACTGCATACTCCACTATAACACTTAGAAGTAAACTACTTGGTGAAAACATCTCAACTGCTTTATCTCACTGATTCCTTACACATTTTAATTGTTTATATTGTTATTACTCACTCTGGACACTCCAACCAAATTGTGCATAGTGTAGACACACTAAGTGTACACTCTGAACTATACAAAGCTTTACATTACATAATCCCTGTGGGTTCGACCTTTCTTATCATTATATTACTTGTGTGACTATGTATACTTGCATACTTTCCACCACACCAATCCTACGTGGCAATCAAGTCCAATCATCAAGACACCGTAACCAAATTTTTAGAGTTTGTTACAACTCGGTTTTAAAAGTTAGTTATTGTTGTTACTTGCATTGTAAGTTAGGCGCCAAAAATTGTAATGCTTTAAATAGCGAGCCTTGTTTGATTGTAAATGTACTAACAGAATTGGGATTGTGTGATGAGTGATTGGGAAACCGTGGGAATCGGGTTGTGAGGGGGAAAACACCATTGGGAGTTTCATTCAATTGTGTAAACCTTGATACTTTGATTCAATGCAAATGGACAAGCAATTTGCTCAGTCCCCCAGATGTAGGCATCACCATTGATGCTGAACTGGGTAATCACGTTTTTTGTGTGCTTTAATTTCACTGCAATTGCTCAATTTTGGTTTTAGGGTTCATAATTGCATTTTAGGGTTTATCGGTTTCAAATTGGGGATTTATGATCAATTTAACAATCCGTGTTAAATTGACTCTTAAATCTTTGTTGTGTTTTACTCGTTGGATGTTATAGGATCAATCTTGATCAAAGTACTTAATCTGTAACATTGATTTCGCGATCTTGATTTGCTTCTGGTTTATCTGCATAAACCCGGTTACTATTCCATTGGTTTATTCACGATTCTGCTGCTAAATTCTCAATATAAGCTTATGTAGATTAGTACACTACTACACTGAGCACTTTATGTGTTGTAATGTTTCAAAGATATTACATACTTCCTCCCGTCTTAAATATAAGACGAAAAAAACTTGAGTTTTTGATCAAATATATTATAAAGTTTAAATTTTCTTTCAGCAAGCAATGCTTTAAAATATAAGTGAACATGATGGTCTATATATACAAACTTTACCTCAAATCCTCCAGCTTGAACACAATCTCTTAGAAAAAGGCTAATCATAATAGAGGTTAATATATCTGCAATATTGCTAAGAACAATATCCCTTTGTTATGAATTTGATTTATGTAGATGTATTACAGACATCTCACATTGTAATTTTTCTTTTTTCATTTAGAGAGTGACTCTTTTCATGGTGACTCTTCTTATGATGACGCTTCTCACAATAATTTTTCTCAAAATAACCCTTTTGAACTTGACTCTTCTCATCACATCAAGGGTTGTTTTTCTTTGTTGTTTTAGTCAACATTGTTTGTCTTGTCATTGCTTCAAATTTCCGCATTATTGAATGCTTCTTCCAAGCATATTATCTTCTTGACAATTGCTAACAAATCATGTTCTTTAACTTCACTCAAGACAAAACATTAGTAGCATATGAAATCAGAGAACTTGAGCTTCTCAACATGAAGTTTGTTAATTATCAAAACTAGAAATGGGTTTTGCCTCAACAATCTCCCTCTTTTTTATGTTTGACAAACTTTTGAGAGATGAAATAAGTTTTTTGACGTTTTTAAAATTTTCTAAGGTATTTACATTAACTCACTACAAGAAAATCGTTGATTTGCGACGACAGTTTCCGTCGCAAAATAGCATTTGCCAAGGATTTGTGACGGACAAAAAGTGGTGGCAAAAATGCTCGTCGCAAATCGTTTGCCACGGAATTTTTCGTCACAAATCTATCACAAATTTTTGCCGCAAAGTCGTGGCAAACTCTGACACCTTCCGTCGCAAATTTTAAAAAAGAATTAAATAAATAAATAAATCATACCTCCAAAATCTATTTAATAGTGATATCTATAAAGATATAACTTTCATGATTAAATTTAAACATGTATCAAATATCAAACACTGACATGTATTTCATTATCCTCATCAAAAAATCATTGACATGATTACAAAGAGTATGTTCTTGGCCTATGCCCGGAAAATAAAAACAAAGGAGAAGAATACTTCTCAACAAAAAAAGTCCTAGATACACAAATTTGTCTAAGCACAAAGCAAACAAAAAAATCCTAAGCCCCTAAACATAAATTTGTCATTAGAAATTTGTTGTGTGAAACTGCTTTGCAAATTCTCCAGTGAAGGTGATTGCTTATAGCGTGGTTTATGCATATGCTATTACAGATGGTGGGAGTATGTATCTGCAGGCTAATAGTATTAGCAATGGCTGCATATTAATTATTTTGAACTCCAATTTTAGCTGTTTGTTTATACTTTTGTTGATTAAATTTGCTGATTCTTTATTAAGAGAGTCATATGATGTCTTGTCTGGATAGAGAAAACTGCAAATATTTAACACCAAATTGAAATCACAAGTTGAACAATTTAATAGCCAGTTTCCTGATGCAAAAGTTATCTACATAAATACATACTTATGGTATCTTTCAAGATATTATTAGCAACCCTTCTGCTCTGAGCAACAATTTTCAGGTTTCAGTGTAACAAATGCTGGGTGCTGTGGAGTTGGAAGGAACAATGGTCAAATAACATGTCTTCCAATGCAAACACCATGTGAGAACAGACGGGAGTATTTGTTTTGGGATGCTTTTCACCCTTCTGAAGCTGGAAATATTATTGTTGCTCAGAGAGCTTACAATGCTCAATCTCCAACGGATGCTTATATCAACCACTTAGCTCAGCTCTGATCTCTGAAACATGATGCATGGTTAGTCAAAAATATATCCAAGAAACGAAAATGTACATTATAAATTTTTATAATCCAGAAGGGTCATATGATATGTCTTGTCTGCATTTTCTATTTTTGAATTTTTTAACTGTGGTTTGTATGATTGCCGTTGATTGTAAAAATCATTGAGATTGTTCTGAGATTTTATTGAAGAATTTGTAATATACAAGTAGATTGTGATTTTTATGGAAAACAATTGAGGCTTATTTTTTGGTATGGTGATTGAGGTTGTATATATGCTGATCAGTTTTTTTTTTTTTTTTTTAAATTCCAATTTTAATATCGGTTCTAAAATAACCTGATATTAATAATCAAGATTTAATATCTTTTTTTTTTTACCAAATCAAGATTTAATATCGGTTACGTTTGATAACTGATATAATTCTATATTGGTTCAACTAAGAAACTGATATAAAAAAGCGTTTGTATAGGCTAAAAAACCGACTTTCCATAACGAGTCTACATGGAACCGATATTAAAAATATTTTCCGTAAAGTGCCTTTTTTTAATATCCCCTTTATCTATATCGGTTCCTTAACCGATATGAAATGTCATTTTTAACCGATATAAAAAGCTTTTTTTCTAGTAATGTGGCTCGCATAGCCACATAAGGTACACATCCTTTTAGCTTGCCTACTAGACGATTCTCTCGACTGCGGCGGCGTCGGAATGTCTTTCATGCAGCACTCTCTCGTTCAAACACACAGAGATCCGACCCGATCAGGAGCACTACCAACAACAGTCCCGAATCGATTCAGAAAAGACATCAAGGGATAGAACACTTATAAAGTTTAGTCTTTCTTCAACAAGCATTATAAAGTTTAGTCTTTCTTCAACAAGCAATTTTTTAAAATATAAGCGAATTGATGGCCTATATACAATCGGATAAAATTATTGTCCCCAATTCTTGGTCTCACTCTCTATACCACCAATAAAATTTTGCCAACTCAATATATGTACTTTGACTAAGGTACCATGACTTGCCTAGGTCCTTCATTGAGAAATAGTTTTCTAATCACTTCTTCAGATGTTGTAGTGTAGGGACATCATTTTTGATAATAGTATACATACAATACCAGAAAGATCATTTTACTTACAACAATCTTCTTATGAACACATGTTAATGTTTCAAGCTAATTGCACAAATGCCGCCCCTTTTATCAAACCTTTTTTTTATATTAAGTTGGAATGCAAAGGAAACACACCAAAAGTTTATTAGAAAAGGAAAATCAATAGAGATTATGGGGTTAGACCCAGTTACGGATCCAAAAATATTAAGTAGTGGGGGCAGTGTTTATATAAATTTGTAGTGGACCCCCTGACCTAGGATCATGTGTCCGCCACTTAATATAGTTGGTTCCGGAATATAAACAAACTCAGGCTATTAGGTAGAAACTATGAAGAACAAGCTGGTTGCCATTACCCAACCCTCAAACAAACAAGTAACAGAATGAGGGCAGTCTCAATAGCTATCATGGCTATCAAAAGCTCAGAATCAAGTGCAGTATCATTGTCCAAAAAAGACACAATACAACAAACAATAGAGACTCTTTTAGAGTTTCTATATCATCGCTTGGACCATCTTTCTTTTTAGCTCATTTTCTTGTTGGAGTCTTTTTGTCTTTCGAACGATTGGTCTACCACGCTTCAGGTGCAGTTGAGACTCATTTGCAATATTAGATTGTCCAATAGGGACATCCACTTTTATCGGAGCATTAACAATTGATATATATGATTTGGTCAAACCTTTTGAATCAGTGAATGCATTTGATAATTGATTTGCTAAGCTTTACAAATGAATTTTCTTTTGAACTTTTAGTTCACATTGTTTAGGCATGCGTATTCGGGATGAGAACAGAAGTTTTATGGAAGGCAAAACGATGTGGTTTGAAGGAGTACCGGAACCTCAAGAAGCGGAAGCAATGGGATTGTGGCACACATTGAATTGGTTAAAGGACCTAGGCTTGGAGTCAATAATCATAGAGATGGATTGCCTCTCCGTGGTTAATGCGGTAACCAAAGCGATGTCTAATTTATCCGATTTTGGCTCTATTATTTCCTGTTGTATTTCTTTACTATCACTCTTACCAAGCTATAGGATTAGCTTTATTCGGAGGCAAACAAATCTTGTTGCTCACTCTCTAGCAAGGACATCAAGATGTTATGCTAGCTCCACAGTTCATTATATTGCTCCATTTTGTATTACAAACATTATTAATAGTGAAATGGTATAAGTTTGCTTTGGTAAAAAAAAACGCATTCAAAATCAAGTATGACCTACCTTTGTTTCAAGGGTTTCAGTTGAACCCTCGGAAACAAAAAAATTGTACTAGTACGCCCTATTTAATTTTTTTTAACCTCCTGAAATTTTAAATTTGCACCCGATTTTTAATAAACACGTCTTATTAATCTCCATAAGGGACTAGTTATAAAATTTTTTGGAACTAATTTTACTATCACATACTTTTAATGTCTACTTTTTCCATATACTTTAAAACTTAAATAGAAAAAAGGTGAAAACTTATAGACTAATTTAACGATTTACTCTAAGATAAATTTAAAGTTAGATAATTCGATTTCTTAATTTTAGTAAATTGAGAATATTTAAAAAAAAATTAACAATTCTATGAACCAACATTTTTTAAAAAGAATTTTTTTTGGCACCCATGGCACATAGTCTTGGATCCGCCACTGTTCAAAATTGTTGGTAGTAGAATCCCTCTGATGGTTAATAAGTAGAGACAACTTGAGAGATTTATTAACCAAGACAAGAATGCATTAACAGCATATTTGAACTGCATTTACTATCTATTTTGATGTCAATTTCTCATCTATTTTGATGTCGATTTCTAATTTCTAATATTTAAATAACAGTACCGTACAAATTTTATATGCTATGAATATGAACGGTCCACATGATGTCCAAGATTTAAATGCAAATTGTAAGAAACTAAACACTTCCAGATTTGCTTCAAAAACATCGTTTTTGGCACATTGTCTTAGTACCGATGAAACCATCCAACAAAATGAGAAGTTGCAAGATAAAATCATTACATCACGAGGACAGCGCTAGAACCAAGTGAACAGGTGTTTTTTACACATTCAATGTTTGAAGTGCAAGAATTTTGAGTACTGTATCAAACAGAATTTATTTTATCATTTAAAGGATGAAATACATTTAAGCTGACAGTATCATTGTGCCTTGATCTTTCAAATTTAAACAAAAAGATAACTCAAGCCAACCATCTCCAAATCAACAACCAGGAACCTGCAAACAATTAAGAGAAATATATATATCAAGAACCAAATAGTGAAACCAAAATATGAAACAGATGAAATAAAAAACATTAAGTAATTACAGAGTTCAGAATTAGTACAAGTATTGTCCATTAACTGCAATAGTTATGGCACTGTTTCAGCAGTCACCACTGGCAATACGAATTTGCTTCAGTAGAGTGTCTTTTGAAAGATTAATTGAGAAAAGTTTTGATGTTTGAAATGTATAGAAAAACTAATCTGTTGGTTAATTATTTCAAACGAATAAATTCTTGCAAAAATATATCATTCAAAGGCTGTATTTTAAGTTGTTTGTCAATTTATATCCAATTGCCAGAATCCCACAATCAATTGGAAAATTTTAAGTGTTTGTTTTTAAGATTTCACTTTCAAATTCATTAACAATTACAAAAATATTACCTTATGTATCTTGTTTCAAGTTTTAGTGAAGGAAATGGTGAAAATAACGGCCCCTTTGATTCAAGAAAACATTTTTCCAGAATTAAAAGATGTGGCATCATTAATAGTGTTACTTCAGAACAAAGAGAACTGGTGCATGTTAAAACAAGAACAAAGCAGGACATTAGGTAAAAAATGGTACGTATTGATTCCACATTTCCACTAAAAGAGTAGAACTGAAGAGAACGGAACAGAATGTCGCGACCCATTCTGTCCCTGTATCCTATATTCAAATATTTGTACATTAACTGGTGAAACCAATATTGAAACACAAATAAGATCAGGAGTAAGATTAAACACAAATAAGATCAGCAGAAAAATCAAATCATACATGTTTTCTTTTGAGATTTCTATGCTCAATTCTCAAAACTAGTTTCAAAAAGAAAATCCCACAAGCTTATGAGTTAGGATCCAACCTGAAGCAACCAGAGTCCTAGTAAAAATAACAATTAGACTGCCTTTAAACTGAGACTATACAGAGCTAGTTTTGAAGTTAAGTCAGCATGTAAATTTTTGGGCAAATAAGGGATCAAAAAGTATTAGCAATTTTCTTAAGGCAGACACTTCAAAATTACTGTACCATGGTCAAACAGGTTTATGGCAACCCGGAGATACTTCAATTTAAAACACTGAACAGAAGATCCACTATTTCAAAAGAACGGGAGTAGAAGACATACAGCTGCGAAACTAAAGCAATGTAAACTAGGAGACGTGTCACATAAAAACTTTATGGGTGAAAAAAAATCACAAGATCTTTCAAATGGATTTTGATGTTTTCAACATGACTAAGGTCACATTTGCAGTACTTGACCATGATTCTCTGCAATACAAACTAAAGATGCATGATGGCAATTTGAAACCTTGATTTCAGTATTACAGGCACAAATACAACATGTTTCCAGAACATTTCCTCCTGTTAAATTCACAAACAGCAGAAAAAAAGGGGAATTTATGCATTTCATATCAAAACAATTAGCAAATTAGCTAACAGGACAAGCACCACATCAATCCATTCAAGTATCTTACATGTCGATGAAAAAATGAAATTATTTTGCATAAGAAAACCATAAACGTGCGTTATGTAATAGATCGAATTGCAATTCGATTAACATAAAGTATACAAAGAGGAATAATAAAATTATCTGAGAAATTAGAATAAGGGAAATACGAGATCGAACCTAAATCAATGATGAGATTCAGCGTGCTGCTTGTGAGCGAGGTGGCGACGCTCGTTGGGGAGAGCGACGAGGTAAGAGAAGATCATACCACCATAGCAGACATGGAAGAGAGGAACTGGAGAACTGGTTTCGATGTACTTTTCGCAGTAATTGTCTAACCCTCTCTGAAAGGATTTCTTGATGTAATCGAAAGAAAGCATCGGCTTCACGTGTTGTGGAAGCTCGGTTACCTTCTTCCCCTTGATCTCTTGGTAGAATCTCCTCAACGCCATTGCTAATTGCTCGATTTCGTTCGTAACGCAACAAATCAAACCCTACGATTGAATTCTCACGCTCGTTTTCTCTCTCTTTCTCGCTTGCTAATGTCAATCTGATATTATTATTTTGCCCCAAAAATGGATTCGACCCTTTTGCGACCCGGCCCGAATAACTCAATAACTTTGGTAGAGTACCTAAACAAGGGCGTTACTATCTGCACCACTTTTTTCTACTTGGACCCTCTTCCCTTTAATTTAGTTAAATTTAGGAGAAAATATATGTGTGGTTAGTGCTGTTGTAAAAATCATAGTACGACTGATGTATTAATTTTTTAAAATATAACTAAAAGATAATAAATAATATAAATAACCAATACACTTATCAACTATCATGTTGTGATTGAAAAACCACACCAACCACACTTATGGAATCTTACTTAAGTTTTCTCTTTATATTTAACCAAAATGTTGTTTTCTGTTCTGACAAAACCCTTGGCATCCCACCTCCTCCTCTTTTACCTCTACCCAAGGACAGAGTTCCTAGTGACATAGAGCCATCCCTAGTTTCTTTTTTACTTAATATGCATACACATTTGTATCATTTGTATTAGGTTATATATAAAGAGCTCTTTTTTTTACAGTAATGCTATTGAGACAATGAAACATGGACAAAGAGGGACAAATACCATTGAAATACGGTGGGTCTCAATAGCATTACTGTTACAGATAAAACATGTTTTAATTTATTTATTTATATAAATGAATAATAAAACAATTGTTTTAATTAAAATCAAAAATCCCCTTTCCCCTTTCTCCCCTTTCCCCTTACGCAAAACCCTCGGTAAATCCCCTTTCCCCTTTCACGAAACCCTCGCTCACCATTCTTCCGTTCCTTCTTCATTCTTCAATTCTTCCTCCGTTCCTTCCTCATTCTTCAATTCTTCCTCCGTTCTTTCCTTATTCTTCAACTCCTGCGTTCCCTCGTTCCTCATCGCAAAAACTCTCTCGCAAACTCTCTCTCTCTATCTCTCTCTCTCTCATTCTCACCACTAGTCTTTGCTCAGCTTCCCTCCAAGTCTGGTAATCGTTGGAAACATTATGTTGTCTGAATAGCATTTCTGTATATATAAAGCTATTTCCAAAGGGATAATGATATTGTATTAGTTTAAGTTTGAAAAAAGTAGGGGACAAGGATCAAATCCTTTTTAAGATATCTTGTATTTCTAATTCAGATTTATTTTCTTGTGCAAAAATAAGGCAAAAAAATCATTTAACATTATTCAAACACCACTTTTCTACAGATTTTACACAATCTGAGCCATCACATCAACTTGTTGTTTTGTTTCTAATAGAGGACTCGAAATATATCCAAACAAGCATGACAATGCCCAACCACCCCAAGACTTCATATCACCTATAAAAAATATTATATATAGAAATACACACATGTTGGCCATCGGCCAAAACACCCTTACAAATTTTATAGTTATCATTTTAATAGAAGCACTCAATGAGTGTTCTTGAATCTTCAACCTCGTCTCCGTGTTATCCTTTCGCTCATACACACACACATCACCATTTCACTATACCTTTTTCTCTCACTAAAGCGCCCATTTTCTCTACCCTTGCCACATAGTTACTCACTACATCAAGATGATGGGACAAAAGAAGTGTCATGTAGATCTCAAAACAAAGAACATGATTATGGCAACAAATTTAGGGTTTGTTACGTAATCAAAGTGTTTGGGATTAAGATACGAGAACACAAGGTTATGAGATGTTGACATGAATTAAAGCGGATAAGAGAGTTATAAAAAAGAGGTCAAAACATGAAGTCATCCTGAATTGATACTTTTTTATCCAAAACCAACATGTTTGTCTTTCCAACATATATGGTTCGGGAGAAGTGCCAAAAACACTTGAATTTGGTTTGAAAAGAACGACACTTACTGAAATGAGTTTCCTAACCCCCAAAAGTCTTAATTTATTTAGTTTTTATTTAAGTAGGTTATGTATGTGGTTGTGAGTTTTTATACATTTTAATCCTTTTTTTTTAGTTTGAAAGATATGAAGGAATTGAAGATTATGATTTGATAAAGAATTCAAACAAAAAGATTGAAGAATGAAGAGAAATACTTAAGAGATTAACATGAAAAAAAAAAAATTTTAAAAAAAGAAAGAGAATGATAACATAAAAAAATACATAATTACAACTTTAAATTAAGATAAATTATTTGTCTTAAAAAAAAAAAAAATTCGCCCCCTTTTTTCAGCCCGTCTCTTACTAACAGTACTTAATTATTTGTGAGTGTTTTTTTTGGTATACAATCATTTGTGAGCGTTAAAAGAACAAATTGATTATGAAATAAAAAAAATAAAACAATAAACTGAAATAATTCGATTCTTCTCTTCAGATTCATTATCAATCTTAAACTGCAATCTATTACAACAAGAAATATAAGTTTTCGAACCAGGTGAAATAAATAAAAAGGGCATTTCTGTAAACTGGTGTTGAAACAAAACGGAACCCGGTTATTTCTATTCTTAAAAATCAGCCACATGATTCTGCAGAAACATTCATTGGTTGTAACCTGATTCTCTCGTCAAAATTGAAAAATTAGTTAGGCCTAACACGACCTGAAAGTACAGAATTACCCCTCATATAGTTAGATGAAAGAAAGCACAATTGTTCTGTTCCTTCTTCTTCTTCTCTAATTCCTTCGTCAAAAAAATAACCAAAATGGGAACATTTCAGAGCTTCAGAAAAGCTTATGGAGCTCTCAAGGATTCCACCAAAGTTGGCCTTGCCAAAGTCAATAGCGAATACAAGGTAATTAATCATTTCATTTCTCCATTCATTTTCTGCATGCATAATGCATATGAATCTCTAGCTCGTAATTTATTAATTTTATGATCCAAATTTTTTGTGTTTGAAGGAGTTGGACATTGCCATCGTAAAGGCTACCAATCATGTTGAATATCCTCCAAAGGAACGTCATGTTCGTAGTGAGTTCTCAATTCTTTTTATTTAAATATAAATAATTTTGTTATTATTGTTTGAAATCAAATGCACGTGTCGTCGTGAATTTTGTTTTATGTAAGCTTTTGATTGTTATTCATTTAGCAAAGATTAGCTGATTAATCTATATGCTTTTATATATATGATATTGCATCAAAATTTATGAAGTGATTATTACCATTTAATCTCAGAGATTTGTTCAATTGTTCAATGTTGCAGAAATATTCTATGCGACATCAGCACACCAACCAAGGGCAGATGTGGCATACTGCATGCATAAACTTTCCAAAAGACTTTCAAAGACGAAAAATTGGATAGTAAATCCCTTTCCTACTTATTAACACTTTAGTATATTTAAACACTCCAACTGTTTGAACATTGTTGCCAGAGGTTATTATGTTCAATATTTTTACACACAATTATATATTTAATTAATTGACAGGTTGCTATAAAGACATTGATAGTAATTCATAGGACATTGAGAGAGGGGGATCCTACCTTTAGAGAAGAGCTCCTTAACTACTCACGCAGAGGACATGTTCTCCAAATATCCAATTTCAAAGATGACTCAAGTCCTCAAAGTAAATTAGTTCAAAGGATAACTACCTTTTCTTATTCATTATTGTCAAATTCTTTACTAATTGAATTCTTCTATGCAGCTTGGGATTGCTCTGCATGGGTTAGAACATATGCACTATATATAGAAGAAAGACTTCAATGTTTTAGGATCCTTAAATATGACATTGAATCAGAGCGTTTAATAAAGTCATCACCTGCTTCAGCTAAAGTTTGTGCTTTCTCATCTTGTATTATTCTTCATTCAATTTTTCTTGTTTCAATGTTTAGAATATCACTAACTTTATGCTTTCACAGGCACATAGCAGAACTCGGTCATTGGCTACGTATGATCTGTTGGAGCAGCTACCTGCACTACAGCAACTTCTATTTCGCCTTATTGGTTGTCAGGTACAGATTTTCCTTGAATTGATTTTGTAAAATTGATTTGAGTTGAACATAACGTGCTTTATGCTCGCAGACACTCAGGAAAAAAGTGATTTTATCTTTCCAAGTTGTTTGGAGTTTGGACTTTGGATAATACGGACCAAAATTGCTTTTGAGTGTAACATTACAAATATAAATCTTGACAATTTTTAAAAAAAGTAACAAAGATGAATATAGTAAGGGCAATTATGGTAGATGTAAATATGCAATGGTAGAATCAATTCTATGTCACTTTAGGAGCTACAATTTATAGCTTGTAGTAGAATCAATTCTAGACAGATAAAATTGATTTTAGGTTAAAGAGCCAAACATACATTTAGCACATCAAAATCACTTTTAGCCGTCCAAATTCACTTTTACCAACTATAAAAGTGAAACCAAACATACACTGGCTTAGAGGGGGGAAAACTCGAGTTTTGTTTACGCATTTTGGTGTGTGAGACATAACATAACTCTTGTCATTGGAATTACTTTATTTTCTACAATTTAATAATTAAAACGACATTTGATTTGCTTTAACATTTTGCAGCCTGAAGGAAGTGCTTACAACAATTATCTAGTACAGTATGCATTGGCCCTGGTATGCATCTCTAGTATTTATACTTTCTACATAATATCTGTTTGAGTCTTATATTAAGTGGCAATTGAATGACTAGATAATTATGAACCTCTTTACTCATGTGATCATATGTGCAATTGAACTTGGTATCTTGCAACAATGAATATCTTTACTTAGTCTTGTTTCTCTTTTGATGAATTATCCGGCACTTGGCGATGTCATTTAGGTATTGAAAGAGAGCTTCAAAATATATTGTGCACTCAATGATGGAATAATCAATCTCGTGGACATGGTAGTGTCTATCTCAGTTTAATTTTCCATTTGATCAACTTACTTGAACTTCAAAACCATTTTACTAATTACTAACTTTTGAAAATTGCAGTTCTTTGATATGTCAAGACATGATGCAGTAAAGGCTCTAAATGTTTACAAAATAGCTGGCCAGCAGGTTTACAATAATTGCCTTTCTTCATTAATTTTCTTGTTGCTGTCCAATATAAATTGAATCTAATCTTCAATGAGGTGTTCTTAAAGAGGCATCCATATTGACTTGATGATTTTTCTTACTTATGCTATGCAGGCTGAAAATCTTGCGGAGTTTTATGAATACTGCAAAGGCTTAGACCTTGCTAGGAATTTCCAATTTCCTACACTTAGACAGGTTCTTTTTTGTTTCTTAATGTATACTTCATGTGATACTATGAGCTAAAGAATCTTATGAAGCTCTTTAATTTCAATAAACAGCCACCTCCATCTTTCCTTGCCACAATGGAAGAATACATTAGAGAAGCGCCCCAAACAGGATCCGTACATAAGAGACTGGTAAGACTAATTGAATTCTGTTTGAGTCCATTCATACAAAGAACATGAAGCTACCGTGCATATACACAGATATACCGCTAGTACATTAGTATAATGCAATTCTTTGGAATTTGAAAATTTGGATCGTGTAACGCGAATCTTTAATAAATGCCTTTCAACATCAGGAGTATCAGGAAAATGAGGAACCACAAGAAGAAGAAACGGAACCGAAAGAACCTGAAGAGACTCAAGAAGATGAGAAAGAAGATGAGGAAGCTGAGGAGGAACAAGTAGAAGAGGAAGAAGAAACACAGCCCAAGGAAGAGGAGGCTGAGCCTCCTCCTCTGATATCAACTGATGATGGTACTGATGATTTGCTGGTATGTTATGGTTATCATTTTATGGAGTAATGGCGCGTGCATGCATGATTGTGACATTGGCTTGATTGAATATATCCTTGTCTGGTTTTGTAGGGCCTGAATGAAATAAATCCAAAAGCTGTAGAACTGGAGGATAGCAATGCCATGGCACTTGCAATTTTACCTCCTGGTGGTAAGGCCTAGAGCAATTGATTGATAATTTATTAAGAAATATAAATTGTTTTAGTACATTCCTTCTTAGAGACTGCAATGTGATTTACTGCTTCACTACATTTAACCTGTCCAAATAGAAATTCAAGAAAGTCAAACACTATTTGTCCAAGTAACAGTTGTTTTTTACACCTTACCACAATAAGCTGGCTGTAGCAAAAAGATTCTATTATCCATGGCATGTAGCAGTTATGTCATTTTCTTAGATTTTGGGTCTAACTCAATCTCGCAAAACCGATTCGTAAAATATGGATTGAATTAACTACGTGAATAATATGGTAGGTGGTCTAATATCTAGGGTAGGTTCTGCTACTATGTTAAATTTTGGACCTGACTCAACCTCACAAAATGGACTTGTAAGTTGAGGATTACCCGACCTATATAAACTCTTATTAGTTATTAGAGATCTCTCACAATGTGAGACTTGGATTTTTTCCAATAGTTCTCATCTTTGTTCACATACACTCACTAGGACTTGAACTTAAGAAACTTGTATTATATTTTTAGCTTAACATTCAATCATGCCTAAAATTAACTAAACTATATCTGTTGTTTCATACTTGATCCATTTCTAAGATTTTGCAATTTTATGTAGGAAATAATAATCCAAACAATCTTGCTTTGAGTAACATTGGTGGGACCACTGGTTGGGAACTTGCACTGGTTACAACACAAAGTAACCACACAAGTCAAGCACCAGATCGCCAAATGGTTTGTTTCTCTACTAATTTCAACTACTAATCATCCTTCAATTTGCTTCACCTTTAGTCATATACCAATGAAATCTATGATGATTTAGCATGATTTTCATCTTGCATAGTAATTAGGCCCTCTTTAGCACCTACACTTCAGACTGAAGACGTGTCCGGTATGTGACACGTGACGTGTTAGACACCGACACCGACACTTCAGTTACTTCTATTTGTCAAATTATTATCGGTGTCTACGTGTCTGTGTCAGTGGCATGTCAGGTGCCCGTATTTGTGTTTGTGCTTTATAGATTAGGCCACAGAGTACAGTTACACTTTCACACTCTAGGAAATGGATGTTTTTTTTAGATAGGCAATTGTTAGTAAGGGTGGGGGAAATGTTAGTTTCCGGGACTTGAACCCGGGACCTCCTTCTTGCACACATTTGGTGCACTCCTTCGGTATCCCTTAGCTCGCCAACTGAGCTACCTACTTGGGATGTTAATGTAATGACTTGTGTGTATGCACAATGACGATTACAGTTTATGTTACAACAAAATGACTTTTTGATTCTCTCTACCCCTTTTTTTGTTGGATCAGGCTGGTGGTTTTGACAAGCTATTACTAGACAGTTTATATGAAGATGAAAATGCAAGGAGACAAATTCAACTCCAAAATGCAGGTTATGGACAAGGGGAAATGGCTATACAAAATCCTTTTGATCATTATAATCAACATGATCCATTTGCAATGTCCAACAACATAGCACCTCCACCTAATGTACAAATGGCATTGATGACTCAACAACAACAGCAACAACAGCAACAAATGATGTTCCAACAACAACAACAAATGATGTACCAACCACAACAATATCATAACATGAGTATGGTCCCTCACCAGCAACCTCAAACTCAATATCCTCAACAGATGCAAATTATGGGAGCTCATAATCCATTTGGAGATCCGTTACCTGTCCCTAGTTATCCTCAAAATTCCATGCCCCAACAAGGAAATTACAATTTAATGTAGCTTCAAACCTTTTTAATTTATTTATTTATTTATTCATATTCTTTGATTCATTGTTGACCTGTGAATAAGATCAGTAATTTTTTTTATACGTATAGTTACCAATTATTCGTTACATAGGTTAAAATGATTTGGAGTAATACACCAAGGTTACGTTTCAGTTTTTCTAATTTGGCAAATTTCTCAAATAAGGTGAAAATTGGTTTCTTATGAGAAAAGGTTTTTCTTTTCCCCTCCAATTTGTCTATGGGCCCGCTTTGGATAAACAAATTTAATTAAGTGCTTATGGCGTAAGCGCTTATCATATAAATACTTGAGCATAAGTCGCTTATATAATAAAGGATGAAATAATGTTAAACTATCTTTCCATAAGTCAAAAGATGTTTTCATAAGCTATCTTTTTTGAGCTTATGGAAATTAATAAAACAAATTTATGAAAATGTTATAAGTAGTTTCCATAAGTTCTCCCAAACAGCTTTCACAAGTGCTTATACTAGTAGATAAACTCAAATAAGTCGATCCAAACGGACCCTATATCTTTATCTTCTCTACTTTGTTTTACCCCAACCTCGCAATTCTTATCTACTTTCTCTCATCGCTCATCGGCCACATTTATAGTCTCGCTAACAAACAAGTAACCCATTTGGTCAAGATTTTTAAAATGAGTAATGATATGTGGAACAAAATGAAAGATACGAGAAACAATCAACTACATTTCTCGCGATGTCTCTCGCAGAATACAGAGGGAGTTCATGTCCTCACCAAATCAAGCTGCGAGAATATTCCTGTTACCTCGGGATGTCTCTGCAGCCAAACTGAGGAGTTCATGTCCTCAGCCAAACTGTTGCAGAATACGGAGGAGTTCATGTCCTCAGCCAAACTGTTACTAGTAAAACGATTGCTACTATTATCGCTTTATCCTTTTTAATGACTCAAATAGATTCTAGAGGTTGCTATAGCCGTTATTTGTACCTAGGATTCGTTTTACCTAGGATTTGCTTTTGTAATGATTGTACAATCATGAGCTGTCATGAATTGTACAATTGTTAGCTGTCAAAACCCTAAATTTCTGCTTTATATAGCAGCTGTTGAATTCAATAAAGCAATCATCATTTCATATCAAACAATCATATCTTACCTCTATTTGAAACCCTAGTTGAGTAGCTCTTCTCCATCGTGTAGTATTCCTCCATTACCACACCTGGTTTGAGCTTGAGAGCTATCAGTTTTAAGTAACCCTAGCACTCTTCTTCTTTATTCTTCTACTCTTAGTTACTCTGTAACAGTTAGTATTTCAGAGCTTCTTTTCTGGTAACCATGACTTCAACGCGTTCTCAAACCATTGCAGACCTTGAAAGAAAGCTTGATGAAGGTCAAAATGAGGTGAATGGCAGAATAGACACCTTGAACACTCAGTTGAACGCCAATATGCAGGAACTGCGTGCTCTGCTGCAACAACAAGCAAATGTCAGAAATGATGGTCCTAATGGCACTGTAAACAACAACAGAAACCAGAACAACAATCACTATGCCACGAGGATATCCAAGGTAGAGTTTCCAAAATTTGATGGGAAAAATGTAAAGGATCGGGTCGTATAAATGCACCCAATTTTTTCTTTGGATGAAACCCCCCCTGAAAATAAAGTTAGATTAGCATGCATTCATTTTGAGGGTCTAGCTTTACAATGACATTTGAATTATATGAGGCAAAAATTCAATATTTACCCCACCTGGCAGCAATATGTCTCTGATATCACCACCAGATTTGGTGATCCTTATGAGGATCCATTGAGTGATCTTGTACAGATCAAGCAGGGGAATAACTTGCAAGAGTATCTTGATAAGTTTGAACTAGCCTTAACACAGATAGACCTTATACCAGAACATTCACTCAGCATTTTTCTTGCTGGTTTAGAGCAATCCACCCAAATGCACGTTAGGATGTTTAATCCTACAACCATTGCTCAAGCAAGCCACCTAGCTAGACTTTATGAGGCCTCCAAACCAACCAAACCCCCATCCAGGTTCTCTAAACCATTCCAACCTTTCACCAAACCCTCTACCTCACTCACCATCCCTGCTACTTCTAACCTCCCTCCCCTCATGCCAAAAACACCTAAACTATACTCCAGCAAATTAACAAAGCCGAGAGGAGAGCTAAAGGCTTATGCATGTTCTGTGATGAACCCTTCACACCAGGTCATCAACAGAAGCATAAACGCTCTAAAATGTTTGTTCTCGTGCTCAGTGATGATGAATCAGATCCTATACCAGAAGAACAACATGTCCAAACCTGAACCTACACCAGAAACTACCATACCTGACCAAAACACTCCCCAACTCTCCCTACAAGCCTTAACAGGTGCCTCTCATTATCACACTATGCGCGTCACTGCTCTACACAACAAGAAATTGATTCATGTTTTACTTGATGCTGGTAGTACCAACAATTTCCTTGATTTAACTGTTGCTCAGAAACTTGGCTGCAAATTAGAGGAGGTTCCACCTATGAATATTACTGGTGGGGGAGGCAACAAACTAGTGGCATTGTACATTTGTAGGAATTTCACTTGGACATTCCAACAAACTCAATTTTCAGCTGATGTTCTGGTCTTACCTTTGGGTACTTATGATCTGATATTAGGTGTTCAATGGCTACGTTCATTGGGACCTACTCTTTGGGATTTTGAGAAGCTACAAATGGAATTCACCTTCCATGGGCGCAAGTTTGTTCTGAGGGGTGCTAAGACTCCACAAGTAAAGCTTGTGAACAACAAAACTTTTGCCAAGGTAGTACAACAAGGTGCTGAGATGTGCTTCATGAACTTGGATAACTCTGTTCCTTCATTTTTCATGCCTACTTACTTTCTGTTGGAAAATTCTGAGGTAAACTCTGATATTTCTTCAGCTATCTCACTGTTAATTGATGAATATAGTGATATTTTTGCTGAACCTACTAGTTTACCACCTATTAGGCCTGGGTTTGACCATAGAATTCCTCTAAAAGATGATTCCATTCCTTTTAGCTTGCGCCCCTATAGGTACTCGTGAGTTCAAAAGAACATGGTTGATAAATTAGTTGTTTGAATTACTTGGGCAAGGGGTAATTCAACATAGTAATAGCCCTTATGCTTCACCTCTGTGTATAGTTCGTAAGAAAATGGCACTTGGAGGCTATGTGTTGACTATAGGAGATTGAATGCTAATACTATTAAGGATAGATTCCCAATTCCTTTAATAGAAGACCTAATGGATGAACTTGGGGGGCTTCCATTTTTCTAAGCTAGACCTTATATCCGGGTACCATTAGGTGAGGATGGCTAGTGGAGAGGAGCCTAAAATCGCATTCAAAACACATGTCGCCATTTTGAATATCTTGTCATGCAATTTGGTCTTACAAATGCCCTCGCCACCTTTCAATCTTTAATGAACCATGTATTTGCTCCTTATCTCGTAAAATTTATCATTGTATTTTTGATGATATATTGATCTATAGCAAAACAGCTTTTTCGATCATATTGCCCACCTCACCATTACTTTTCAAACACTTCGTGAGCATGCCTTGTACTTAAACCAAGCTAAATGTATTTTTTCTACTCACAAAGTAGAGTATTTAGGGCATTTCATCACTGTGGATGGTGTCCACTCGATCCCACAAAATCTAAGCTATCCTTTCGTGGGATATTCCTAAAAATATCAAACAATTGAGAGGCTTTTTAGGACTTGCAGTTATTACAAGAGATTTATTAAGGACTTTGGCAAGCTTGCCAAACCCTTAACCGATTTGCTCAAGAAAGACTCATTCAATTGGTCTCGATACTACTACTACTCGCTTTCAATGCTCTCAAACAAGCTCTCAAAGATGGCACCTGTCCTACAACTACACCGATTTCTCTAAAACTTTCACCGTGGAAACCGATGCATCCGGTTCTCGCATCGGTGTCTTTGTATTGATGCAGAACATGCACCTAATTGCTTACATAAGCAAGTCCTTGGGACCAAAACAAAGAGGCAATGTCTATCTATGAGAGAGAATTATTAGCAATAGTCTATGCAATTCGTAAATGGGGGCTTATTTATCTCATGCTCCTTTTGTGATCAAAACTGATCAAAAGAGCATTAAGCATATATTGGAGCAAAGACTCAACACTCCTTTTCAACACTTATGGGTGTCTAAATTGATGGGGTTTGATTTTACTATTGAATACAAGGAAGGGGTTGAAAACAGAGCTGCAGGTTCTTTATCCATAAAGTCTGGTGCTGAATTACTTACCCTCGTTGTTAATACTGCTTCAAATGGTCTATTGGATGCTAACAAACAATCCTGGTCTACTGATACTTCCTTACAGGGTTCTAGCAATTGTGGGGAAGATTAAGGTGAACGGATTCTAGCAAAAATTCCAATACGAGGGGTTGCATATCATTTGCACAACTTGTGGTTACTATGCTCACTACGCGAGACAGTGCACTATTGTGAATCACAAGAAGGAATCTGAAGGCGACACTAACGGGAATGGTGGTGAACTACTGGGATTGGGACATCATGTTGGTAAAAGACACTGTATTTAGTAAAGAGACAATTATTGTTATATATAAAAATTGCTCTTTATATTTCACCGCCCCATAAAATGGGCTAGCTTCGCCACTGATCCAATTGACCGTTACTTACACAAAATATTAATTCATAAAAATGATTAAAAAAAACCGAAAGACGGAAACAAGAGTGCACGTCTTTTCGCTAGTTCACATAATAAGATCTTACTCGAACTAGTTGAGTAAACAATCTCACGAACTTCTAGTCGTGAGTTATATATATATATATATATATATATATATATATATATATATATATATATGTAAAGCCATTTAGTTCATGCATCCATTAAAGTAATAAAATATCTAAATGGCCCACATAATTATCGATTTATAAATATCACCTTGTATACATTTTAGAAATGTAAAAGACTAATTCTCTCAAATTTTCAACTTCCTTTGGGAACTAGTAATACACAAAGGTTAATAGATTGAAAAGGTTCAAGGTATTAATTGGCTCAAGGAAAAGGTTCTGGCTAAGGCGCCATGGGCTCCTTCCTGGTGCCACACTCATGCCTTCCTATGCTTGTGTGGCATGTTTTTCATGGCAAATGTGTGATTCAGATGGATTTCTATTTTTGCAAAAAAAATCGTAATTCCTTGAATACATTTTTTTTTAGATAAGCAAGAAATATATTGAAACCAAGCACAAGTCGTGCCCACAAGTTACAATGGTAAGGGGAGGGCCTCCTCAAAACCTCCCAGAGCCAAAACCCCCTTGGGAAAAAGACCTTGGTAGGAAAAAGAGTACCTCGCACAAAAAAATATGTGCAACAATGGCTAGCCCATTGTTTCTCCCCTCTCTAAACAATGTCAAGATTATTACACCAACATCACATAGAACTATAACAAAGATAAACACCCAATTGGGCAGTTATACCAATCCGCCCAAGACGCCTTGCATTTCCTCCTTTCTTGCCTTGAACCAAATTTCTCCAAGCCAAGAACTTAGTCCCCAACACTATATTTGAAATGTAAGCAACCTCGCCACTAAAGATTACCTTATTCCTTGTCATTCCATATACACCAAATTACCGCCATCCATATGAGATGTTTAACTCCTTTCAACCTTTTTCCTTTTACCAACCTCCCAAACTCTACAAAATGAGGAACTACCATATTTACTCCATCAACCGAAGACCCCAACCAACTGAAAATATTTCTCCAAATGTGCTTAGTCACCTCACACGACACAAACAAGTGATCCACTGTCTCCTCTTCTCTAGAGCACAACACGCAACAGAGCTCAAATTGTGATTGGATAATTCCCCTTCTGTGCAATGCAACTCTAGTAGCAATCCTCTGCAACAAAACTCTCCAAGCGAATATTTGGACTTTGGACTAACGTCACATTTCCAAATTTTCCTACATGTCAAACCGCTTTGATTTGATCACGCAAAAACCATTACCTGCAGAAAAATTCAGCAAACAATCATAGCATTTACTCACCGAAAATCCTGCCGAATCATCCGGAATCCAGGACCACTTATCCGTGCGCTGGGACAACATTAACGGCAGCAAAGAATCGCCGCAATTGCTGCGTTTCTGCGCAGCCCACTGCCGCACTAAACTTCGCGCTTCTCGGTGCGCATAAAAACAAAGAATTTCCCCCTGCTTGAAAGAAAACCAAATACCAACCGTCGACCGACCATCCTCCAAATTTATCGATTGTTTCCTCCTTATACCTGCAGGCGTTATATAAATATGGAAACAAACTCTCCAAGGTATCCCTCCCTAGCCAAGCATCCTTCCAAAACCTCACCAAATCTCCTCTACCCACTTTAACTTTAACTAATTGATGGAACCACTCCTCTTGAAGATTATTATCCAATCCTAGCAAACATAAGTCCCTCCACCATAAAGATTTTTTCTCCCATCCTCTTTTATTTTCCACCATATCGGGCCATCTCCCCCGCAACTCATACCTCTCCGTTAAGATTTCCTTCCAACACGCGTTTCTATCATCACCCAATAATCTCCACCGCCATTTAGATAATAAAGCAATGTTGAATAATTCCAAATTTTTAACGCCTAAACCCCCTTTATCCTTTGGTAGACAAATAGTTTCCCACTTCACCCATGTCAACTTTCTAGTCTCATCATCCCCCCCCCCCATAGGAACCTTCTTTGAATCTTTGTAATTTCCGCAATAACCTTCTTAGGAGCTTTATAAAAGGAAAAGAGATATAAGGGTAGAGAAGCAAGCACCGAATTTACTAATGTTACTCATTCCTATAGATAATTGCTCGCTCTTCCAAATTTATTAAGTCTTGCTCTCATGGAGTCAATGACTGGTTGCCAAGTGCTTACTCTACGTGGATTTGCCCCAACCGGCACCCCCAAAAACTTGAAAGGCAAAGCCCCTTCCTTGCAAGCTAGATAATGTGAAAACCCCTCCATCATTCTTTCATCAACATTCAGCCCAAACACACTACTTTTTGCAAAGTTCACTCTTAGCCCCGAAACCATCTCAAAACTTCTTAAGATTGCCTTCCAACACCGGATACTCTTATCACCCCCATCACAGAATAGAATGGTGTCGCAAGAAGAACCAAACAATTCCACCGCAACGAATTACTAACACTAAACCCCTTAAGTTGATTTGCCTCCACAGCTTTTTTTACCAACCCTGCTAGTCCTTCCGCCCCAATCAAAAACAAGAATGGTGCTAACGGATCCCCTTGTCTCAAGCCTTTCTGTTCCATAAACTCCTCCGTTGGACTCCCATTGACTAAAACCGAGATAGAATTTGAAGCAATACAGGCCTTCATCCATTTCCTCCATTTCTCCCCAAACCCCATTCTACCCAACATATACTCCAAATAGGCCCAACTGACCGAGTCATATGCCTTTTCGAAATCCGCTTTCATAATCACACATTTCTTCTTTCTTCTCTTTGCCATATCCACAATCTCATTGGCCACCACCACTCCATCAAGAATATTCCTTCCCGCAAGAAAAGCACTTTGATTTTCCGAAATCACCCCTTTTAGAACCTTCTTCAATCTGCCTGCTAAGACCTTCGCAAGCATCTTATACAAACAACCTATAAGAGAGATAGGCCTATACTCCCCAAGCCCTTGTGGGCTGCTATTTTTGGTATAGTGTGCTATGAACGCCGCGCCACCGCCTTAGGTAGACGTGCACTCCTATGAAACTCTTCAAGAACTTTACCACCTCTATTCCAATGACATCCCAAAGACTCCTTTATGAACTTAAAGTTAAACCCATCCTGGTCCCTGACTCTTGTTACCATCACACTCCCGCACCACTTCTTTAATTTCCTCCAAACCGAATGGTTCGATTAGCAACTCATCTTCAAGCCTGTATTTGATTAAAATTTATCCCGCCTAAGGTGGGCCTATGATAATCCTCCTCTTTGAATTTTCCTTCAAAATGAACTTTAACCGCATTCCTCTTTGAATCCTCCTCTTTGAATTTTCCTTCAAAATGAACTAGTCCTTGAATACATTGTGGTGTGTCTTGTCTAGCACTAGCGCCACACGAGCAACAAGTACTGGGTTGTCCTTATGGTAACTCAAGTCCCCTTGCCCAGGAACGTTGGTTGTGTGGCAAATTTGTCGGACCTAGTATGACGTGGTGTGGTTGCCTTCTAATGTGTCGGTGTTAGTAGCGACCAAAAAAATCCGGAAAGGATTCTTCGAGGTTCGAAGGAAGCCGCCACCAAATTTTAGTTTAAGGGCAAATTCGGAAAATCTCTTTATGTTTAGGATAAGGCATTGTTAGGGATCGGGAGTCGTTATGTGTGGGGAAGGTATTAGCACCCCACAACATCCATTGTCTAATTAATTAAGATTTATTAATAATTACCCTTTTTTATGGTGGAAAAGACTTATTTAAATTTTTAGTTTTTAGTGCTTGACAAGAGTTGAGTCTTGCTCCTACGCACCTCTCCGATGCAATGGAGGAATCAAAGCTACGTAGTTCTTCCCGAAAAAAAGTTTTTGGTTGGTGTTTTTTAGTGTAGGGTCCTAGGATTCCTTGAACTGCATGTACCATCGATTCCTAGACGACTAACTAACCCGATTGTACAACCGACTTAGTCCCCTACTTTTTTGAAAATGATTTTTGAGTTTTTGAAAGAAATTGGTTTGGTGTGAGGTGAGTCAGTTTTAGAATAGGTATTCTAGAAGTCCTGAACTGTACAGCTCATTAGTTCTAGACGCTGACTAACCCTGCCAGGCAACCGATTTAGTCCCCTATTTTTAGAAAAATAGTTTATTCGTGTTTATTAAGTTTTCAGGGTTACTAAACTGTACAGCCCATTGGCCCTAAAATAATGACTAACCCGGTTGTACAACCGACTTAGCCGTTTATTTAACTTCGCGAGAAAAATTATTTACGTTTGGGTTAGAAAAGAATTAAAAAGAAAAACAGGGGGGGTGAAAATTGTAGATTGGGGTTTTATTAGTCGCAGGGGGTTGTATAATTAATAGGGGGTGTAAAAAGGAAGCCCAAACTGAAAACCTAATTTTCACATTCCTTCCCCTTCATCTCTCTCACACAGTCACACAGCTTTTCTTCTTCCAGAGAGAGAGAAGTTTCCGGCGAGCTTTTCGCCAGCTTTAGGGGGAGAGAGAGAGGGATTTCTGGCGAGATTTTCGCCATAACCAGGAGAGAGAGAGAGGCTTGCGAGAAACACGGTGAGAGAGAGAAGACTCACCGGTGGCGGCGAGATGTTTGCCGGAGAGAGGGGTCATGGCCTCTGTGAGAATGAGAAAGAAGAGCTCATGAAGAAGAAAGAGCCTCGACGGATCCGAGACGCTGGGCCGGGTTCGCCGGCGACCTCACCCGGAACTCACAGTCCGTCCTCTCTCTTTATGTGCGTGGTTTTTCTTGTTTGTGCTCTTCTCATTTCTTCTCCTAATTCCTAATCTGCGATGGTTTTCTATTCTTGCTATGCTTCCTATTTTGATTTTCTCGAGCTATTGTCCGCCTGGTTTGATGATTCTTTGATTTACGTTATGGTTTCTGCTCGCTTTTTAATCCATGCTTGTTCTCGCCTGATGGTCATCGCCATATATTATATTTTTAGACTGTAATTTGGACTAACAAAGAACAACACCGAACTTAAACCCCTTAATTTGCTATCTCAAAATGCCTAATCTGTTATTGGTTTAGAGGACTAACGTGATTATTCTTGATACCGGTTTAAAAGAATTTTAGGCTCATAATGGTTTACTGTCTCATTTTGGTCACGTAGTGAATACAAAACGAACTATTTACATGCTTTTCGAGATCGATAAGTATAAAGTAACGAACCCGATCTCCACCTCGATAGGTCTCCTCTCGCTTGTTATCGCTGATTGTCACCGCCATCGTGCCTCCTTTGAACCAAGCTCTCGTGGTTCCTTTTTATTCTTGCTTTTCTCGGGGATTAGGATTCTCGATGTTGAGTCCTAATCCTTTTTAGGATTTTGCAGATTTTCTTGTCTTGGTTTCGTGTCTTAGATCATTATTAGATCTGCTTTTATTTATAGTCGAAAATTAGGTTAACGCATTAATGATTTTTGACCAGTGCTTTGACTCTATTTCAGTTGGAACCTGTGCCCAATAAAGAGCTCAAAGAGCTTTTTAGGAGATCACCAAACCCTAATTTGCTATTTTAGATTGTATTTTCGGATCTATTTTTTTTGTATTTTTAGTATTATTATTTTTTGTATTTTTGGACTTATTTGACTCTTAAGTGCTTTTAAATTGTAAATTAAACTAAATAGAAAATTTTTGGCATTTTTGGACTATTTGTATATGTATATGCTCAAAATAAGGACTAAAATAATAAAAATAGAAAAGAAGTCGAATGATGAGCCCAAATGCGAGAAAACAACTCGAATAAGTCCATTTGCACGGAAACGACTCGGATGCACCCAACTAAGTTCGACTAGGCCTAAATACGACTATTCAACTAAAGAATGTGTAACACCCCAAAAATTAATTAGATGAGTATTTAACTAATTTAATTAGGTGATTATTTAATTTTCTTAATTAAGTGATTATTTGACTAATTTAATTAAGTAATGTTTTAGTTGGCCATATTTAAATAATAATAAGGTAATTAATTTAGTTAAAGAGTGAGGTGTAGTAAATAAATGAGGGGTCTAATTTAATTAAGTGGAATAATTAAGTTAGGATTTATTCCTATTACGGGAGGTAAATTAAATTGATTTGGGTGGTGTAAATAAGGCCCAAGCCCATTAATAAGCCCAATCCCTAGTCTTTAACCTAAGGGGTCCTTAGGGTAGTGCCATTTGAACCAAACAAAGAAAGAAAAGAAGAAAAGTTGAGAGAGGAGAGGAAGAGTGGTCGACTGCATGGAGAAGGAAGGGGAGGAGAGAGTCCCTTGAGTTTTGGCTTGGTAAGTGTGTTCTTGGTCCCAATCTCCTCATTTCTTTTCCCCATTCCATTTCTTTAAGTTCTATGGTCTCATTAGTGTCCATTTTGAATTTCCATTTTCACCCAAGCAAGGAGAGGGTTCTGCCTTGGCTGGAAATAGAAGGAGGGTTACTTCATTTGGTGATTTTTGGTGTTTGCTTGGAGGTTTTAGCTATTCAAGGTTAGGGATTCTCTACTACATTTATAATAAGTTGTAGGATATGTATTATGTGTGGAATAGCTCTAGGAATGACTTGATTGTGTGAATTTGGTGTTAATTATATGTTGGTTGTTGTATTGGATGCTTAATTTGGTGATACCATGTTGCTTGTTGTTTGAAAGACATGAGTTGTTAATTATGCATGTTATGTGTTTGATGAAATGTTTCAATGAGAAGAAAATATGTGAATATGATGATTTAATGATGTTGATTAAGTGCCTAAGTGTTGTGGAAATTAAATTGATGCCCATGTATTTGTTGGATTAAATGGTGTTTAAGTGTTGTGGAATTTATTGGGGGTTGATGATGAGTCTTACTTGTTTATGGTTTTTGTGTGTTTTCTGGACACTGTTTCTGTTTTCTCAAACTGGTACTGTTTGGTTGATCCAAAATTATGTGGCAAATTGTTTTTGAAAATAGACTTAAGGCCGGTCGTTTTGGCACTGGTTTCGTTAAATTCGGAGTTGTGTAGCTCCAGTTATGAGTCTCTAAAGTTAGGTCAATTTTCTGGAGTCAACTGGGAGTAGGTTCAGTTTTTGCAGGTTTTGTGTGCTCAATTGAACTCCGTTTTGAACGATTCTTATTTCATTGAAAAATAGACTTAATTCTCTACGAAATGGGCTCTGATTTCACTGAATTTCATTAAGAAATGAGAAAGAAAATTTGGTTGCAAGTTGGGTAAAACGTTCTGTCCGATTTGGGCACCTCAGCGTAGTGTTTTGAAAAACTGTACCAACTGGACACTGATTTTGAGAAACTAAAATCATAGGTAGAAACTACACTCAGAGGGCTTTCCAATGAGTGGTCTTTTGTAATTTTTCGATGTCGCTTTGCTATTTTAAATAAATCGCTTGAGTAGGAGTACTGCTGTAAGAATCCAGCACTTGTTGCCAATGTTGCCCAAATTGTCAAAAATACTGCTTTTGTCCCCTCTGAACTTTTTAGTCCTTAAAAATACTATCTTGGTCCCTATGCACTATTGGTCCTTCAAAAATGTTGTTTTGGTCCCTATGTGATTGTTTAGTCCCTTAGGTGACTGTTTAGTCCTTGTGGGTGTCGGTTTAATAATTGATGTGGGATTCGGCCAAAGAGGTGGGTTAATACTTGATGTGATGAATTAATAATTGATGTGATGAATTAATAATTGATGTGATGAATTAATAATTGATGTGGTGGTTAATAATTGATAAGTGGTGGTTAATAAATGATGTGGTGGTGATTAATAATTGATCATGTGGTGGTTAATAAATGATCAATGTGGTGGTTTATCATTGATCAAGTGGTGGTCAATAAATGATGTGGTGGTGATTAATAATTGATAATGTGGTGGGTGATAATTGATGATATGGTGGTTGAAATTGATGTGATGTGATTGTTGTGTTGTGATGCATTTGTCATAGTGTCACATGAATCATATGCATTACGAGACGGGGCTTCGCCAATTTGCGACGGGAGGCTTCGGCCACATGTGGTGGGTACCCGACGGGTTTTTTTTTTGAGGTGATGATGGATCCACATGCATATTGCACACATGCATATCATCATGCATTCCTTGGATTCTCTTTGATGCCTAATTAACCCTCTGTTGTGACTTGTTGATGTTCTAATTGAATGGTAAATGCTTAATTGCTATGACTTGTCATTACTAGATGTTTTCCAAATATAATGCCTATCTTACTTGTTATTATTTATGTAAAGAGACTCACCCTAGCATTTTTATGTTGCCTCGCTCTCGTGGCGACAAACAGGTGATTATGAGTGATGGTGCCATGCCTCTTGGGTTTATTGAGTCAGCTCTGATAGTAACACCGGGGATGGGGCTCTAGTTATCTTCATTTTTATGCTATGTACTAAACTGTTGAATTATGTCTTGAGTATGTTGAACTCAGTTTTATTTCCGCTGCGTTACAAACTATTTTCTGGATTATTGTAAACATTAAAACAGGTATTTGAGGGTCTTAACCCACGTGACTATGAGATGTTTTCCGTACACTTGATGCGTTTGATTTTTTTTAATATGTTTTGAATGATGTTTTGTTAAATGTACCACCCTCTTTGAGGTGCGTGGATAAATTTTGAAAAACTCTGATTTTTTATTAAATAAATAATAAATAATAAGTAGTAGAAGGGGGTGTTACATAGTGGTATCGTGCGCGCTTCGGTCCGTCCGCCAAGTTGTCGAAGTCTCATAACCTCGAGTCTTGGTACTCGTTTTAAATCATAATAATGTTGCTGTTTAATTACTGTTATTTCTGTTGGTTTGTTCTTTCATTGACATGCTTTGTGATTTATTTTATGGATGACGATTGAAAGCTATATTGCATTATTAAGGTATATGTGACTGAACTGTGTAACTGGTGGTTGTAGCATTGATTTTGTCTGCTCGCGGATCGCCGCCTCAGATCATTAAGATATGTGTGATTAAAAGAGTTCTAACGACGTCAAAGGAGTGAAAGTCGTGACGACGCCTTCGCACTCCGGACTGCGTTAAAAGTCTTTTAATGTGGTAGTTATAAATTTGAAAGAAATGAGTTTTTGTGACCTTAATTAGTTGGTTGCATGAGTAGGAGGGACTGATCACCCCAATCACTTATCACCACTGAGAGAGGCGACAATAACTCATGGTTATTATTAAAAATTGGATGCGTGTACTAATTTTAATTTGATTGATTAGCTTGTTAGGATATAGAAGGTAATCTTTATATGACCTAATTGTGGTAAGTATACTCTGAATAATATTTGAAGACTGCTTGTTGAAAATTGTTGCACTTGATTGACGTCTCTGTTATAGGTTGATTGTTACTGTGATGTATATGAGTTTAAGTTGACTTGTGCTAAATTGTTTTGAAGCTAGTATGCTAAAATGAAATGCTGTGTAACACTAAATTTTCATTTTCTCAGAGTAAGGTTGCATAATTTGAAGTTTTGACATTTTGATGTTTCGATTTGGCTTGTTTCGGGAGCATGATGGGTTTTGTCAAAAAATTAAATGATTAATTTCCTTACCTTTTTAGTGAATGTCGGAAGTTAAATTTTGAACTAATAGGTAGTTGTTGCATGCTCGAGTGATTGTAAGGTTGGGTTCTCGTGTAGTTCCTTTTCGACAAAACTGTGGATTCTGTGATTTTCGAAAAAGCGGTACTCGGAAAGTTTTTGTGCTATTAGGAATGAACGTAATGTAAGGGTTAGTGTTGAATTCTGTTTCCGAGTTGATTTCTGATTCTTATTTCAAAAAGTGTCATGACTTAGGTCTTTGGATCGATTAAGCTATAATTTGATGTTGTTTGAAAATGAGGAAGTTTTACACTAATTGCATAGTTAGAAAAAGTAGAATTTTTATGATACGGGAAGGTGAGACCAATAATGACTCTCAAAGTGTTAGAAACAAGCATGTACAATTTTGGGTACCTTCTAACTATGAATTCCAATTGTGAAAAATTTGTTCGATGTACGATTTAACTTTGGCATTGTTGTTGCTATCACTAGCATTAATTGCCACTTCTTGAAAATTGTTTACGTGGACTATAAATCTAACGATAAAAACCATGCAACTAGATTGTTGTGCACTTGTCTTACTTGATTAGTTTTCTTTGCTAAATGTTGACAAGGGTATGTAATTTCATTAGTTAAACTAATATCAAGTCTTGAATCAAAACAATTGTATTATAAAACATGTGTTGGTTGTATTATTTGTGATATGAATTCAATTCAATTTGGTAGAATTATGTACCCGTGATCTTTTAGGAAGTTGTAAAAAAAAAAAAAAAAAAAAAATTGCATGCTAGCCAATCCCTAGGAATAGAGGAATTGCGTGTGTAAATTAGTTGCATGATTGGTTATGCTTGTTTGCCGTTTGATGAAATGCAAAAGTATGTGATGATTATAAATGGTTTTGGTAATTGATCATGATGAGTTTTACTTGCTTAATGGTTTTGTGCTTAGAATGAAAGCATGATTGTTATGCAACCTAGGAGTAGTAATGGTGTCAGAATCAATGTCTTAGGTTGGGAGTCATGGGGACCGGTAAAGCTATGCATACTTTTGCGAACTTTCTGAAAATGCTGTTTTTATAAAGCTCGGTGTAGGATTATTAGTAATGGTGGCTGAATTATGATGTTTGATTGTGTTGTTGAGTTCACTGTTTTGAGATGTTCTGACATGAGTCCAGTAGTTCAGTGACTGAGAACGTTTTACTAATTGAAAAATTATGTGGTTTGTCATTTTGAAAACTTGATTGAATGTTTGTTAATTTGCCACTGATTTGGTTGCATTTGGAGTTGTAGAACTTGAGTTATAGGTGAAACAAGTTAGGTTAAAATTCTGGAAACAATCTGGACATAGGGTCAGTGTTTTGGTTACTGCGTTTTCAAAAGAGCTCATTTTCGAACGAATCCAATTTCTTTGAAAACTTGACAGAATTTGCCTCACTTTATGCACAAGTTTCATGCAATTTGATCGAGTTTTGGTCATTATAGAACTGTTTGAGTTTGAAGGACAGAAACTGCATCTTTTGAAACTAGTATGCGTATTTTTGAAAACTGTACCTATTGAACACTCTCCTTCAAAAACTGAACTTAGGGGTAAGAAATAGACCCATAGGGCTTTACAACAAGTATTTATTTGTCGAAATCTGAGGTCGTTTACTATTTTAATTAATTCGCCAAAGTAGGCGCAAAGTTACAGAATTTTCTGCACCCGAGTTTATGTGGACTAATGTGAACGTTGAATAAAATGGTAAATTGTGGAATAGGTTGAACTTGAATTTTGTTGTCATGATCGTGTTAATCGTTGATGTGAATGATGTTGAATATATGATAAATTGTTGAGATATGTGTTGTTGTGTAATTACGGTTGTTTGGATTGTTGGGCCTCCGCCATGATTGATTGTTGTCTCTCGTGTCATATGCGCTTGTTTTCCGTTGAATAGGAAAAATAAAAGTGACGATATAGGTATTTGTATCTAAAAGTAACGATGTAGACTTAGGGTCACCAAGCGATGACGAGGATTCGGTCCTACTTAATTAGGGATGGTGCCACGAGATGTCTACTTTATGGTGTTTGGGTAGTCGGGTAGGATTTTGACAACCTACAAAGTTAGAATACCTAATTGGGGAGTAAGAGCATGGGGAAGAGTGTTTGATCTCATTGGGTGTACGATAGGACTTAGGTGATAACGGTCGGAGGAGATAAGGAGAGTGGATGTTGATTTCATGAGTTTAGCGTAGATTTTCGAGGAGGATAACAACCGTTCATACAAGATAGTGAAGGAAGAGAGGAGAGTTCGGGCAAGAAGCCAAGTGGGGAGACGTGCTGCTGGGGTATTGTGTGTCACAAGTGTGGAAAGCCGAGGAAGGAGAAGTATAGCGGAAGAGTGATGGTTACTTTTAGAGGTACGAGTTTCATTTAGGTGCTCTGCTAGAATTTAAAGTTTGTGATAGTGAGTGATTAAGTTACATGTCCATGATAGTTAGATTTTCGAGGACGGAAATATTCTAAGTGGGGGAGAGTTGTAACACCCCAAAAATTAATTAGATGAGTATTTAACTAATTTAATTAGGTGATTATTTAATTTTCTTAATTAAGTGATTATTTGACTAATTTAATTAAGTAATGTTTTAGTTGGCCATATTTAAATAATAATAAGGTAATTAATTTAGTTAAAGAGTGAGGTGTAGTAAATAAATGAGGGGTCTAATTTAATTAAGTGGAATAATTAAGTTAGGATTTATTCCTATTACGGGAGGTAAATTAAATTGATTTGGGTGGTGTAAATAAGGCCCAAGCCCATTAATAAGCCCAATCCCTAGTCTTTAACCTAAGGGGTCCTTAGGGTAGTGCCATTTGAACCAAACAAAGAAAGAAAAGAAGAAAAGTTGAGAGAGGAGAGGAAGAGTGGCTGACGGCATGGAGAAGGAAGGGGAGGGAGAGAGTCCTTGAGTTTTGGCTTGGTAAGTGTGTTCTTGGTCCCAATCTCCCTCATTTCTTTTCCCCATTCCATTTCTTTAAGTTCTATGGTCTCATTAGTGTCCATTTTGAATTTCCATTTTCACCCAAGCAAGGAGAGGGTTCGGCCTTGGCTGGAAATAGAAGGAGGGTTACTTCATTTGGTGATTTTTGGTGTTTGCTTGGAGGTTTTAGCTATTCAAGGTTAGGGGATTCTCTACTACATTTATAATAAGTTGTAGGATATGTATTATGTGTGGAATAGCTCTAGGAATGACTTGATTGTGTGAATTTGGTGTTAATTATATGTTGGTTGTTGTATTGGATGCTTAATTTGGTGATACCATGTTGCTTGTTGTTTGAAAGACATGAGTTGTTAATTATGCATGTTATGTGTTTGATGAAATGTTTCAATGAGAAGAAAATATGTGAATATGATGATTTAATGATGTTGATTAAGTGCCTAAGTGTTGTGGAAATTAAATTGATGCCCATGTATTTGTTGGATTAAATGGTGTTTAAGTGTTGTGGAATTTATTGGGGTTGATGATGAGTCTTACTTGTTTATGGTTTTGTGTGTTTTCTGGACACTGTTTCTGTTTTCTCAAACTGGTACTGTTTGGTTGATCCAAAAATTATGTGGCAAATTGTTTTTGAAAATAGACTTAAGGACGGTCGTTTTGGCACTGGTTTCGTTAAATTCGGAGTTGTGTAGCTCCAGTTATGAGTCTCTAAAGTTAGGTTAAATTTCTGGAGTCAACTGGGAGTAGGTTCAGTTTTTGCAGGTTTTGTGTGCTCAATTGAACTCCGTTTTAAACGATTCTTATTTCATTGAAAAATAGACTTAATTCTCTACGAAATGGGCTCTGATTTCACTGAATTTCATTAAGAAATGAGAAAGAAAATTTGGTTGCAAGTTGGGTAAAACGTTCTGTCCGATTTGGGCACCTCAGCGTAGTGTTTTGAAAAACTGTACCAACTGGACACTGATTTTGAGAAACTAAAATCATAGGTAGAAACTACACTCAGAGGGCTTTCCAATGAGTGGTCTTTTGTAATTTTTCGATGTCGTTTGCTATTTTAAATAAATCGCCGAGTAGGAGTACTGCTGTAAGAATCCAGCACTTGTTGCCAATGTTGCCCAAATTGTCAAAAATACTGTTTTGGTCCCCTCTGAACTTTTTAGTCCTTAAAAATACTATCTTGGTCCCTATGCACTATTGGTCCTTCAAAAATGTTGTTTTGGTCCCTATGTGATTGTTTAGTCCCTTAGGTGACCTGCTTAGTCCTTGTGGGTGTCGGTTTAATAATTGATGTGGGCTTCAAACAAAGAGGTGGGTTAATACTTGATGTGATGAATTAATAATTGATGTGATGAATTAATAATTGATGTGATGAATTAATAATTGATGTGGTGGTTAATAATTGATAAGTGGTGGTTAATAAATGATGTGGTGGTGATTAATAATTGATCATGTGGTGGTTAATAAATGATCAATGTGGTGGTTTATCATTGATCAAGTGGTGGTCAATAAATGATGTGGTGGTGATTAATAATTGATAATGTGGTGGGTGATAATTGATGATATGGTGGTTGAAATTGATGTGATGTGATTGTTGTGTTGTGATGCATTTGTCATAGTGTCACATGAATCATATGCATTACGAGACGGGGCTTCGCCAATTTGCGACGGAGGCTTCGCCACATGTGGTGGGTACCCGACGGGTTTTTTTTTGAGGTGATGATGGATCCACATGCATATTGCACACATGCATATCATCATGCATTCCTTGGATTCTCTTTGATGCCTAATTAACCTCTCTGTTGTGACTTGTTGATGTTCTAATTGAATGGTAAATGCTTAATTGCTATGACTTGTCGTTACTAGATGTTTTCCAAATATAATGCCTATCTTACTTGTTATTATTTATGTAAAGAGACTCACCCTAGCATTTTTATGTTGCCTGCTCTCGTGGCGACAAACAGGTGATTATGAGTGATGGTGCCATGCCTCTTGGGTTTATTGAGTCAGCTCTGATAGTAACACCGGGGATGGGGCTCTAGTTATCTTCATTTTTATGCTATGTACTAAATCTGTGAATTATGTCTTGAGTATGTTGAACTCGCTTTTATTTCATTTGCATTAAAACTATTTTCTCGGATTATTGTAAACATTAAAACAGTATTTGAGGGTCTTAACCCACGTGACTATGAGATGTTTTCCGTACACTTGATGCGTTTGATTTTTTTTTAATATGTTTTGAATGATGTTTTGTTAAATGTACCACCCTCTTTGAGGTGCGTGGATAAATTTTGAAAAACTCTGATTTTTTATTAAATAAATAATAAATAATAAGTAGTAGAAGGGGGTGTTACAGAATGCGCGAAAAGATCGATCATTCGCGCACATTCTTAATTTAAACAACGACACTTCGACTTAGTTGAACAAAGTTAGTTGAGATTGACTTAGGTTAGTACATGAGACACCTTTTTAACAATTCTCGTAATTGCGCTTCTTAACATGAATAAAATAAACGACTAAAAACCTAAGAAGAATACGAGACAAAATTGGGGTATAATAAATGCCCTCTTTATTAGTATTTTACTAGAAAGTGATGAGTTCTCGAACTTTCGTAGTAGAAATAGGAATAAAGATAAGATAGACGCTAATTTTGTCCGTTTAAGGGGGAAGTGGAAGGTTTGAGAGATAAGAGGGAGCGGTTAATACTTGGCGGATTAACCGAGAGTTGAATGAAGGGTCAACAAGGACCTCAAGGAGCACTAAGACTCAAGGACCACTCGTGGTCTAGAAGGTTGCCTAGGCCTTAATTGAAGGACCATCGTGGTCTCAAGGAGCGCAACTAGCTACTACTAGTTTAACGGCCCGAGGGGGCCTTTATATTCGAAAGCGCCATGATGGGTCAAGATCGTGTCTAGAATCGATATGTTGACCATGAAGGACGTCCACTGTGTCTTAGGCTGACACAACTAGTCTGAAGGACCACTCGGGGTCTGCGAAGGTCCGTCGGGCTCGACTCCGACGTTGCGACCTGGGCCACTTAGGGCGCTGCTCCGTGATATGATATGAGATCAACGCATAAAGCGCTGATTTTAGAGGAACAAAATATAGGGACTGACACTTGTCGTCAATTCAGAAGCAATACATCATGTAATGGATATACAACGCCAATAATACATGTACATGCAACAGGCGATTTTTGGTGGGGTGATGGATGAAATAGTGATTCCTTTCTCTTTTTGTTTTTTGCTTTTTGCTTTTTTTGCTTGCTTTTTTATTTATTTATCTGATGGATACATGAAGTATGAATGTTAATATGATGCAAATGAAATGTTTGAATGCAAATGCTACGGTGCATGGTGCGGTGATATTTTTTTGCGATGATGAGATCTGAGACTTTGGATGTGAGGGGCGGAGATTGATCATTCATTGGAAAAGCTAGATTTGATTCAAACTTCGGCAATCTCAAGGTCATTACCTACAGACATTGATATGAAAAGGTACTTGACCGTATTTGCAAGCTCACTTATTTTTCCTTCTATTATGATGTGTAACACCCCCTTCTACTTAATACTAGTTATAATAAATAAAAATCAGAGTTTTTCAAAAACTTTTCCACGCACCTCAAAGAGAGTGCTACATTTCACAAAAACGTCATCAAAGTATAATTAAAATTCCAACGCATCTAGCGCGCGCAATATATATCATATCCAATGGGGCGAACCATCAAAAACCTGTCTTGAGTATTACAATAATCCAGAAATGGTTCACAGCACAGCGGAAGTAAAACCAAGTTCAATATGCGCAGTACGTAATCCAAATCAGTTCAAATACATAATATAACATAACTACACTACGATCCCGCCCCGGGTGTCACTAATCAGAGCTGACTCGAAGACTCAAGAAGGCATGTCACCTTCACTCAGAAATCACCTGTTTGTCGCCACGAGAGAGCAGCAAACATAAAAATGCTAGGGTGAGTCTCTTTACATAAATAATAACAAGTGAGATAAGCATTATATTAGGAAAACATCTAGCAACAACAATCCATAGTAATCAAGGCATTTACCATTCAATTAAAATACCAACAAGCACAATAATGAATTAATTAAGCATCAACAAGAATTCTACGAATGTATGAGTATATGCATGGATGCAATATGCATGTGGATCCATAACCACCTCAATAACCCCGCTTCGGCACCCACCGCTTTGGCCGAAGCCCCCACCGCTTTTTGGCCAAGCATCACCGCTTTTGGCCACATCACCGCTTTTGGCCGAAGCCACATCACCACTTTTATATGCATATGATTTATGTGACACCATGACAATGCATCACCACACAATAAATTTATCACATCAATTATCAACTCACCTCTTTGGCCGAGCCCCACCGCTTTTGGCCAAGCCCACATCCTTCATAAATTCATCACATCAAGTATTATCCCACCACTTTGGCCGAAGCCCACATCAATCATTAACCCACCATTTTATCATCACCTCACCATCACAGCTTATTAATTAAATTAAATCCCACTTAAGGACCCAACCACCCTATAAGGACCTTTTCCACACCTAAGGACCGTTTTGACACTTCAAAGATTAATTTAGTACCCAAGGATTATTTTGACGCGTTATGATTAATTTGGTACTTTGGAACCTATATTGGCATATTGGGATTAATTAGACACTAAGGGATTATTTTGTCACGCCAAGGATTAATTTAATTCTTAGGGACTATTTTGTCACACCAAGGATTAAATTAATTTTTAGAGACTAAACCATCACTTAGACACATTTTGGGCACCAAGGCGCCAAGGGGCAGCCATTTTGGCGCCCACCTAGCACACCACTGCCACAGGGCGCACAACCAGCGCCAGGGGCAGCCATTTTGGTGCCCCATACCGTGCCACATTCCAGCAGCACACACGCACAACTAGACACACACCCAGGCGCAAAGTGGCGCCTCACTTGGCGCCACACACCACGCACGTGCACGCAGCAACACACACACACGCACACTAGGCGCCAAATTCTCGTGGAATTGGCGCCTTCCCACACACACCGTGCGCCGCCAGACACACACCAGCGCCAAATTCCTGTGGAATTGGCGCCCGCACACACCACACTCCCCACCCACACACACAGAGACTCGCGCCATTTTTCCCAAAGAATGGCGCCCCCCCGCACTCACCAAGCTCACCAGAAAACATTGTCTAGCGCCATTTGCCTAGGCATTTGGCGCCTCCTCCAACCACTTCCACCAAACCAACTCAAACCTAATTTTTATTCAACCATCCATTTCCCATCTTAACATCACTCACTTAAACATTTAATCCATACCATTAAATCATCATAATCACACATTTCTCCACATTGCAACATTTCATCAAACACATAACATGCATATTTACAATTCATATCTTTCCAACAACAAGCAACATGGTATCACCAAATTGAGCATCAAATACAACAATCAACATATACTTAACATCAAAATCACACAAACAAGTCACTCCTAGAGCTATTCCACACATAATACATATCCTACAACTTATTATAAATGTAGTAGAGAATTCCCTAACCTTGAAAAATGAAGAATGTAAGCTCTCCTTCTACCCAAAAGCTCAACAAACACCAAAACAACCACCAACTCCACTTTGAGCTCCAAACCCCCAACAATGGCAAAACAAAAACAAGTAGGAATTAGGGATTGAAATTTACGTCAATAGCAAGAGGAGGAAAAATGGAGATGATTGGTACCAAAAAGTCCTTATCTTTAGCCAAGATGGTGAAGTTCTCTCCTTCCCCTTTCCCTTTCTTCTCCACGTTTTTCCTCTTCTTTTCCTTACTCTCTCGGTTCTGAGCTTCTCCTTTCCCTCTCTATCTTCCTTTCTTTTTCTTCTCTTTTGAGTATAAATCACTTAAATGGGCCTTATGAGCCTATTCTCACTGGGGCCTCTATTATTCCCACCCTCCAATTAATTTAATTCACCTCCCATAATAGAAATAAATTCTAACTTAATCATCCCACTTAAATAAATTAGACCCTTCATTTATTTACTACACCTCACTCCTTAACTAAATTAACTACCTTATTATTATTTAAATATGGTCAACTAAAATATTACTTAATTAAATTAGTCGAATAATCACTTGATTAAGTAAATTAAATAATCACCTAATTAAATTAGTTAAATACTCATCTAATTAATTTTGGGGTGTTACATGATGCCCCTTGATGATCGAAGTTTATGTCCACAAAGTTACCTAAGTGGATTTTTAGCATCACATGATCAACTTGTGTCCTCTCTCTCTCTGAAGCATTATTTAGTAAAGACGTATGTTAGTGCAAGTATAGATGAATGAGTCAGTTAACTTGGTCTTATAAAGACCTAGGGTGAGGACCTGAAGGGGTGAATGACTGACTGGTCTTTGTCAAGGTCATGAAAGGTAGGTTTCCCCAAGCCAAGAAATGTGAGATTGCCCCAATTTAGATCTGATGGCGATGAGTGAATAACTTGCCCCTGTCTAGTGGTGACAAGCTAGGGGTGTAGAAGATGATGAATTGGGGAATGCACTGATTTTGGAAGCGAGAAATTTTGTCTCAACCCATTGAGTTTAGTGTTGCCCCATTTATGGTAAGGACAAGATTGCCCTGACTAGAGTAGCAGCCTTTAAGGTAATGAGTTGAGAAATTGCCCTGGTATGGTTTTATGGATGGGAGTATAACGGAGATGAGATGGGCGTACGGTGAATGTCCCCATTTGTAGGTGGAGTGAAGAGTAACAGGGTTGTCCACTTGGAATGGTATTTTGAATGGTTGCCTTTTCTGAGATTGGAAAAGGTGACGAAGTTAGGGTTATGGGTTTTTGGAGTTTGTCTAATATGACTGGATAGATAGGGTGTGGTATGGAAGCTGGACACATTTCCCTAAGCTTAAGTGGAGCACATGGTGAAATGGATGCCCCAATTTAGGATCTAGGTGACGATCCTAGCGTAAGCCTTTTGGTTGTCTTTAGAACAACTCTTACTACAATAGTCTTGAGTTTGCTATGATGAAAACTACACTTGGTGATCACTAGACCTTGTCTTAGTATAACTGTAACTTGAATGAATCTTGTGGTGCAAGCCTTTTGATTTTTCTTTTCTTTTGAGTTTTTTTTTTTGAGATATATTTTTTTTTGAGCAAACATATTATAAATAAAGAAACTTACTTGTCCTGAAATTAAAACTTTGAGAAAACAAAAGCAATCGTTCAATGATTGGAATGAACTCTAGAGGGTTGTAATGTGGCCGGTGGTTAATGATTCATGAAGGAAGGGATAATTGGGCTCAAAGAGGTGTTTGATGATTGATGGGACAAATGATTTGGTGATGTAACTTGGCTAATGGGTGATGATTTATGAAGGAAATGGTTTAAAAACGAGTGTTTGAGATTTTATTGAGTAATTGATGTGTCTCATGGTTGGATGGACTTGTTTAGGATTTTAACGTGGCTAAGGGTTTATGGAAGATAGGATATTGAGGCCAAAAGAAGTGTTTGAGATTTATTTTAGACAAGTATCTCTTATGCTTTGACGGTAATGAAGTATCAGCTCACGATTTGTACCATTTTGTTTTTTGTTTGTTTTTTTTTTGGGATTTTTTAATCCTCTTTTTTGACTTCACTCTTTTGTGATTTTTGTTTCTTTTTTGGGTGAGTGAGCTGATAAAACTAATGCACCATTTTTTGATGCGGAATCGATCATTGTCTAGGGTTTGGTATTTTTGGCTTAAGGTGGGTGGCAAAGGATTTTTTGAGGATAGGGGAAGATGGTCAAACTTCATTTCAAAACATGATTGCTCGTTTTCTCAAAAATTAACTTAAGGACAATAATTTATTTACTTTTATATATTTTCTCTTTCTTCTTTATTTCTTTTTTTATGCCCTAATTTTTGCTTAAGCCGCTCTTACGAGTTTTCAACCTAACGTGCCTTTTTGAATTTATTTTTTTTGTAAAGGACTTGCACCAAGGGAATACAACGTTGACAAGGTATTTTAGAGATCACAAACTTGCCCCAAGTAATGAGGTCCTCAAGTGTTATTTCAATAGTGAGAATAAACCAAAAAGTCGACTAGTTAGGGGAGTATGTACTTTATGGGTGGTCCGGGTGGGATTAAACTTGGACGGGGGATGATGACAATGTAGGGACATTAACTGACTCAAACAAGAATGAAGACACATGTCACACACAAATCACTACACGAATGCTTTGTAGAGAGTTCAACATCAGTTTTAACATGAAAGACATCAGTTTTAACATGAAAGGAATTTTTGGTGGACCATTTCGCTCATTCATCATGGGGTGGATGAGATGCAATGCTTTGTTGATAAAAATGTAATCGTGTTTGCTAATTTGAAAAATTGAGTGCCTTGAAACACCTTGAGTTTGCAGCGAAGTATGGCTAAACTTTTTCGAAAAAGAATGATTTATTTCACAAGAATGTCTCACCTCTCACCACTTTTTTTCTTCTAAAATTATGCTAATTTTTTTTTATAATGCATGATGTAACTATGCAAATGAATGTGCATGAAATGTGAATGAAATGATAATGTATGCGCATGAAATGATAACATATGATTTTATTTATCACGTCGGGGAATTATAAACTTTTCATTGGAGAGTAAAGTACAAAATTTAATTTTGACTTCAAAGGTACGCGCTTTCTCCAAGGTAAAGATTTTAATTCTCTGACGGTCATAAAAGTGCATGCAACAGTAGGTATTTTTTGTAGTGCAAAGAAAAATAAAAATGCATGTGGTATATTTTCTAAAAAAGTAGTAAATAATGATTTTTGGTTTTTTGATTTTTTTTTTTTTGATAAAAGACGGTATGCATAAATATTTGTTTGAATGCAAGAGTATGAAGCTCATTTGTGACCCTAGAAAGGTATCTTACGGAGTGAGTCTAAGGTTTCTTTTATAGTGAGCCTCACAAGGGTAGTTTTAAAAAATCCTACACAAGGTTCCTAGAGCCAACAATAGGCAAGCTATTAGAAGGGATAGCATCCTTAAAAGGAATCAAACTCTAGGTGAGATTTTCATGACCACCCAACGAGACGTACGTCCCGCAGGCCATCACTACACAATCTCGTTCTAACTTAGGTTTGCACTCAAGTCCGGGTAGAGGACTTTTTCACAAAGTGTGTGATGTGTATAGGTGCAAGGTGTGTGTAGGAGCAATTTAAAAACAACCCAAAAGTCAGCAAAATGCACAAAACAAACATATATACAAATATCGTCTTCTATCCTAGGGTTTACACAAATAAATAACATAATTATGCAAAAGCAAATAAATAAATAAAAGGGTAAAAATTGAATTAATCCTAAATTAATTAGACTAGGTTTTGACTCTCTAAAAATAAATAAGTCCCCAGTGAAGTCGCCAGCTGTAGCGACCGAAAAATCCGGGAAAGGATTCTTCGAGGTTCGAAAGGAAGCCGCCACCAAATTTTAGTTTAAGGGCAAATTCGGAAAATCCCTTTATGTTTAGGATAAGGCATTGTTAGGGCTCGGGAGTCGTTATGTGTGGGGAAGGTATTAGCACCCCACAACATCCATTGTCTAATTAATTAAGATTTATTAATAATTACCCTTTTTTATGGTGGAAAAGACTTATTTAAATTTTTAGTTTTTAGTGCTTGACAAGAGTTGAGTCTTGCTCCTACGTACCTCCGGATGCAATGGATGAATCAAAGCTACGTAGTTCTTCCTGAAAAAAAAAGTTTATTGGTTGGTGTTTTTTAGTGTAGGGGTCCTAGGATTCCTTGAACTGTACAGCTCACTGATTCCTAGGATGCTGACTAACCCGATTGTACAACCGACTTAGTCCCCTACTTTTTTGAAAATGATTTTTGAGTTTTTGAAAGAAATTGGTATTGTGTGAGGTGAGTCAGTTTTAGAATAGGTATTCTAGAACTCCTGAACTGTACAGCTCATTAGTTCTAGAACGCTGACTAACCCGGTTGTACAACCGACATAGTCCCCTATTTTTAGAAAAAATAGTTTATTCGTGTTTATTAAGTTTTCGTGGTTATCAATCAGATGAAATTTATTGGCCTAAAATAATGACTAACCTTGGTTGTACAACCGACTTAGCCGCTTATTTAACTTCGCGAGAAAAATTATTTAAGTTTGGGTTAGAAAAGAATTAAAAAGAAAAACAGGGGGGTGAAAATTGTAGATTGGGGTTTTATTAGTCGCAGGGGGTTGTATACTTAATAGGGGGTGTAAAAGGAAGCCCAGTTCGCATAGGAGAGCCCAGTATGCGAAACTGGGCTTAAGTGAGGGAGGGATGTGCGCGTGAATAAGGGGGTGCAAATAGCGTTCTAATAATTAAAATAATAAAAAAAAAAGTAAAAAGACACTTAAACGGCCCAAACTGAAAACCTAATTTTCACATTCCCTCCCCTTCATCTCTCTCAAATACAAGCAAGCACATGCCTTCTTCTTCTTCTAGAGAGAGAAGTTTCCGTGCTTTTCACCACTTTTTGGGGAGAGAGGGATTTTTAAGCGAGATTTTCGCCATAACCAGTGAGAGAGAGAGGCTTATGAGAAACACGGTGAGAGAGAAGACTTCACGGCATGGCGAGTTGTTTGCCTGAGAGAGGGTCATGAAGGTCGGTGAGAATGAGAAAGAAGAGCTCGCGAAGAAGAAGAGCCTCGACGGATCCGAGACGCCGGGTTGGGTTCGCCACGACCTCACCCCAACTCACAGTCCGCCCTCTCTTCTCTTTATGTGCGTGGTTTTTCTTGTTTGTGCTCTTCTCATTTCTTCTCCTAATTCCTAATCTGATGGTTTTCTATTCTTGCTATGCTTCCTATTTTGATTTTCTCGAGCTATTGTCCGCCTGCTTGATGATTCTTTGATTTCGGTTATGGTTTCTGCTCGCTTTTAATCCATGCTTGTTCTCGCCTCGATGGTCATCGCCATATATTATATTTTTTAGACCGTAATTTGGACTAACAAAGAACAACACTGAACTTAAACCCCTTAATTTGCTATCTCAAAATGCCTAATCTGTTATTGGTTTAGAGGGACTAACGTGATTATTCTTGATACTGGTTTAAAAGAATTTTAGGCTCTGTTAATGGTTTACGGTCTCATTTTGGTCACGTAGTGAATACAAAACGAACTATTTACATGCTTTTCAGATCTGATAAGTATAAAGTAATGAACTCGATCTCCACTCGAGATAGGTCTCCTCTCGCTTGTTATCGCGATTGTCACCGCCATCGTGCCTCCTTTGAACCAAGCATCGTGGTTCCTTTTTTATTCTTGCTTTTCTCGGTGGATTAGGATTCGATGTTGAGTCCTAATCCTTTTTAGGGATTTTGCAGATTTTCTTGTCTTGGTTTCTCGTGTCTTAGATCGTTATTAGATCGTTTATTTATAGTCGAAAATTAGGTTAACGCATTAATGATTTTTGACCAAAGCTTTGACTCTATTTCAAAGTTGGATCCTGTGCCCAATAAAGCACTCCAAAGACTTTTAGAGATCACCGCAACCCTAATTTGCTATTTTAGATTGTATTTTCGGATCTATTTTTTTGTATTTTTAGTATTATTATTTTTTGTATTTTTGGACTTATTTGACTCTTAAGTGCTTTTAAATTGTAAATTAAACTAAATAGAAATTTTTTGGCATTTTTTGGACTATTTGTATATGTATATGCTCAAAATAAGGACGAAATAATAAAAATAGAAAAGAAGTCGGAATGATGAGCCCAAATGCGAGAAAACAACTCGAATAAGTCCATTTGCACGGAAACGACTCGGATGCACCCAACTAAGTTCGACTAGGCCTAAATACGACTATTCAACTAAAGAATGCGCGAAAAGATCGATCATTCGCGCACATTCTTAATTTAAACAACGACACTTCGACTTAGTTGAACAGGTTAGTTGAGATTGGCTTAGGTTAGTACATGAGACACTTTTTTTAACAATTCTCGTAATTGCGCAACTTCAGAACATGAATAAAATAAACGACTAAAAACCGGAAGAAGAATACGCACAAAATTGGGGTATAACAGGTGTTTAGCGCTGGGTGCATTTGGCGCCCTGTGCCCAGGCGCCTTCACCAGCCCATGGCCCCAGGTGCACAGGCGCATGTTGCCTGGGTGCAAGGTTCCTGTGTGCGTCTCTACTTGGCGCCAGGTTCTTCGCCCACCCTTGAACGCTGGCACACTTTATATATATATATACACACACATACGTGCGATGCACTGGTAAAAATTTCGTGGACAGAATTATGTTTTTACTAAAAAAGTAGAGCATCTCCAAAGTAATTTGTAATACTTGATAAAAATAGTTAATGAGTTGTTGTTTGGATTATTGGATACTAAATAGTTAATGATTTGTAATAGCCGATTAAAAATTTTGGGAGCAAAAGTTATCTTTTAGAGGCCCGTGGATGCTTCAATAGTTTAAAATATAACGTGAGGAGGAATTTATACGCCTACTATTTATCTTAGAGTTTTATGTAATTCAGTTCGGTCCTTTAATAGTGAGTTGTTAAGTTACACTTTGTGTAATGCTTTGGCCTTTTGCCAATCATGAATGAAGATGTGAAGTTTTGACAATTTGACATAAAGAAAATAAATTTGATAAAATAAAACTAAATATCCAATTGTCTAAATATATCTCCCTACTATAATTAGTAAGATTCAAATGAAGAAACCAAGTAATATTCAAGATTAACTCCCTATAGCATAAAAAAATAATACTTATTTATTTGCACAAAATATTTGTTCTTAGTGATTATTGATAACTCATATTTATATGAGTTATTTATGCCTCTAATCATTGAATTAAGTAAGTTCTCAAGTAATATTAGTATAGTATATATTGTATTTCATTTATATTAGGTTAGGAAGGGCTAAACATCGCTTTGTTATGAAATTGGCACATTTGGTGCCCTTGTGATTATTTTGATGTATTTTGTGAAGTGAAGTAGTGCAAAGTGTTTAGCGCTATAGCGTTTAACGCTATAGCGCCTAACGCTATAGCGTCAAGAGGGCAAAGATTTGAGCATCTAAAGGAAAAGTGAAATTTTGGCGCCAAGCTCATTAATCCATGTTCCATATCTTGTGTCCACAGTACTTGCTGACATGTGCGGATTTTATTGGATTTGTGTGGACACTTGTCATTGCATGAGTAAAGGAATAGTGGAGTTGGTGAAAAAGCAAACATCACTTTTCTTGACTTTTGGAGGAGAGTTGTACCTCATGCTAGATATACTTGAGATGCTGATTTCCCTTCACATATACCTGAGGATTCCAACGGATAGAGAGAGAGTATTGGTAGAGAGAGAAAGTGTGACACTTCTTCTTCTCCATTGATACACTTTGAAGCTTTTGCTATTTTACTTTCTTCTTTTGTAAGTTCTGTATTTTTCTCATGGTGTAAGGCTGATGATGAGCCATCTTTGCGTGGATGATTAGGAGACCTCAAGCTTGTATCTTTTGCACTTGTATTTTCCTTCTTACCTACGGTAATGCAAGTAGTTATATTTGTGTTATTTTGATGATGCTCAACATGAGCTAAACTCTTTGAGTTGGGTTGCTATAGCTTGTAATGAACCTGTAATACCACGTATATAATTTCTCACGTTTTGTGTTTTAATCCTTGTGTGATAACTCTTCCAAACTTGTTTTATATTTGGCCACGTAAAACTAGTACCTCTCCGGATTCGCATATGAACCATAGAAAGAACTCAAGGATTAATATAAATGATAAGGTTGGTTGAAGACATTTAATCAATTTTTGCTTCCTCTAGACATAGAAGTTGCAATAGTTTATAAAGCATAAGTCAGGGATCTTGATTATACAGGGTGAACCTATTTAGAACCTAGACATAGGCATCTTGTAGTGAAACCCCGCGCTAGTGACCGAAAGGCACAAAATAATTGCAATAGCTTAACGCTATAGCGTGTGACGTTATAGCGCTCTTGTTTCTCGGAATTTACATAGCGAAAGCAATCCAACTTATTTCTCTTATATTTTAACTCACTCGTTAACTTGTTACTTTTACAACCTTTGTTCAACCGAAACTTTGTTACTCAACCTATTTGCTACTTGTTCCTCTAAAGTGTAATTCCTTTTTAAACTCTAAAATTAATACCAATCTCGTGGAGACGAATTCTACTTATCAAGATATTACTTGTTGCGATTGTGTACACTTGCACAACTACTTTTCGCACAACAAGTTTTTTACGCCGCTGTCGGGGATTGCATTTAATTTTTATTGTTTAAGAAATTATTACATCCTTAGGGAGGTTTTACCTTGGCAATTTTCTCGTGTTGTGTTACAGAAGTGCTATAGCGTCGATGCTATAGCGTATGCCCGCATCGTAACCACCCACTTTTGAGTTTGATCCTCGAACCGCAGAAGATTCGTAAGGTTAAGACGCCAACAAAGGTTACAACAAATCAAAGCAACTATGTCCGATCACTCTCATCATACCGGTAGAGGCACGATCGGGGGAAGAACTCCTCACAATTAGGAGGAAGAATGCCAAGAGGTGGAAGGCAAGGTCCTTTTACCCATATCAAGTTGATAATGAATACCGCACAGAGATGATTCATTAATCAAGGACCTGATCAAATGGTGAATGACAGAGACAAAGCCAATGAGAGATTATGTCGTGTTTGATCCACATTCCATGGAAACAAGCATCACTAGGCCTGTGGTGATCGCTACTCATTTTGAGTTCAAGCCTATGATGTTCCAAATGCTCCAAACAATCGGACAATTTGGAGGTTCTTCCCAAGAAGACCCTTTTGCTCATCCGAGAAACTTCCTTGAAGTATGCAAGAATTTCATTATCCTGTGGGTGAGTGAGGATGATGCATTCAGTCGAAAGAGTTTCCTTATTCTTTAAAAGACAGAGCAAAAGCTTGGTTGAATTCCTTGAGTCTAATTCTATCACTACTTGGGAAGACATGACAAAGAAATTTCTCTGGAGAAGTATTTCCCACCAAACAAAAATGCAAGGATGAGGAATGACATCACATCCTTCAAGCAAAAAGAGGTGAATCATTACATGAGGCTTGGGAAAGGTGGAAGGAGTTGCTTAGGAAGTGTCCACATCATGGAATTCCTATTGTAATTCAAATGGAGACTTTTTATAATGGGCTAGAGGCACCTACTAGGTCCATGTTGGATGCCTCATCCGAGGTGTAATTCAACTCATCATATAATGATGCTTGTGAGCTTATAGAGCGCATTGCCATTAATGCTTCTTCATGGCCTACCGAAAGGTTGAATTCTACAAGGAAAGTAGCCGGGTTCATGAAGTGAGTGAGGTTTCTCGCTCTCTCACCCAAGTGGCCACTTTAACAAACATGATAAAGGAGTTGAACATCGCCAACGCTTATAGCATCCGATGCTATAGCACTGAAAGGTCAATCACAGCAAAGAATTGAACAAGCTCCACCGAGAAGCCGGTTGTGTATATTGTGGAGGGCTCATCTGTATGAAGAATGTACAACAAATCCTCGCTCATTAACTATGTGGGTTACAACAAGGGTAACAACCCTTATTCTAATACATACAACCCCGGTTGAGGAATCATCCTAACTTCAGTGGGGGGAAATAATGCTAACACAAGCACAAATGTCCCCGCCATTCCCCGTGTTTTCCAAGGCAAAGAATAACAGCCTCCAAGATGTAATGCTCCTCGCTCCCGCTATGGACAATTCAATGGAGTCTCGCCGTGTCATTCATCGCTGATTGTAAAACAACAATGCGCACTCATGAAGCATCAATCAAGACTCGAGAATCAAGTGGGACAGATTGCATCCGCTCACACAAAGGCGTAATGGTGGACTCCCATCTACTATCGAACCTTTCTCCATCTCATGCACCGTGCAAGGAGCATGTGAAAGCAATAACCACCGTAAGTGGTAAAGAGGTAACCACTGCACCCAAGAATGTAGAGTCAAGTGTTGCTTAAAAATGAAAAGAATTTTTCAGACGTTATAGCACCCGACGCTATAGCGTCAAATGCAAACAGTAACACCGAAACCTAAATTGGTGCCCGAATATCCCGCTCCCCTTACCCTCAAAGGTTAAAAAGGCACATGAGGACAAACAATTTAATAAATTCCTCGAGGTGTTAAAACAATTGCACATTAATGTTCCTCTAGTTGAGGCATTACAACAAATGCCCAACTATGCCAAATTTATGAAAGATGTTTTGACAAAGAAAAGAAGGTTGGGAGAATTTGAAATCGTGGCAATGATCGGGAATGCAAAGATGTTGATGCAAAATAAACTCCCCAGAAAGTTAAAGGACCCCGTAGTTTCACAATACCGCTCCATTGGAAATTTTTATTCGGTCGTGCTTTATGTGACTTAGGGGGGCAAGTATTAACTTAATGCCTAAGTCCATTTACACACAATTGGGTATAGGAACTGCCAGACCTACTTCTGTAAGCCTCCAGTTAGCTGATAGGTCACTTGCCTATCCTGAAGGAATACTGGAGGATGTTTTAATTAAAGTAGATAAATTTGTTTTTCCTGTTGACTTTGTTATTCTAGATTTTGAAGCAGATGCAAAGGTACCTATCATTTTAGGTAGACCCTTTTTGGCTACAGGGAAAGACACTCATTGATGTACAAAAAGGAGAATTGACAATGAGGGTAAATGATCAAGAAGTGAAGATAAATGTTCTGAATGCATTAAAACTTCCAGATGCCAATATGAAGAGTGTTCCTTTGTGGTTTCTCTCACCAAGTGGTTCAAAAACATTTTCAAAAACTAACAACCACTGGGAAAGGTGCTTGACAATACTGAGGAACATGAATTGTTGGAAGAAGAAGAATTTCAAGAAGGCAAGCAAGCTGTGAATGAGGTTTGGGCTAGGAGATATGAGTCACTAGAGCAAGAAAACTCAAACCTCAAGAAGAGTGTGCCTTCTATCATTCAACCACCTGACCTAGAGTTGAAAGAATTACCCAAGCACCAGAAGTATGCATATTTGGGGGAAAATGAGACTCTACCGTCATCATTTCTCGCTAGTTTGGATCAAAACCAAGAGGTGGAGCTCATTACAACTCAAGAGGCGTAAGAAGGCAATAGGTTGGCAAATGTCCGATATACATGGATAAGTCCTACAACTGCATGCACAGATTGTGTTAGAGGAAAATGCTAAACATAGCATTGAAGGTCAAAGAAGGCTTAATCCCATAATGAAGGAAGTGGTGAAGAAGGAAATCCTCAAGTGGTTAGATGCGTGATTGTATATCCTATTTCCGATAAAGGCATGGGTGAGCCCTGTGGCAAGGTGTTCCCAAGAAGGGTGGTGTCACCGTGATCACAAATGACAAAAATGAGTTAATTCCCACAAGAACAGTGACTGGTTGGAGAATCTGCATGGACTATAGGAAATTAAACAAGGCCACAAAGAATGACCACTTTCCTCTCCCTTTTATTGACCAAATGTTGGACAGACTTGCTGGTAAGGACTATTACTGCTTCCTTGATGGCTACTCCGCTATAACCAAATAGCAATAGTTCCTGAAGACCAGCAAAAAAACACATTCACATGTCCTTATGGCACATTTGCTTTTAGAAGAATGCCCTTTGGACTGTGTAATGCCCCTGCAACCTTCCAGAGATGTATGATGTCCATATTCTCTGACTTCATTGAGAAATCTATGGAGGTTTTTATGGATGACTTCTCTGTGTTTGGGGATAGCTTTAAAATGTTTGACAACTTGGAAGAGATATCGATAAGGTGTGAAGAGACAAATCTTGTGCTTAATTGGGAGAAATGTCACTTCATGGTGCAAGAAGGGATTGTGCTAGGGCATAGGATCTCCAAGAGAGGCTTAGAGGTGGATAGGGCCAAGATTGAAGTCATTGAAAAATTGCCACCCCCCTCAAGTGTCAAAGGTATAAGAAGTTTCCTGGGCATGCTGGGTTCTATAGGAGATTCATTAAAGACTTCTCAAAGATCTCAAAACCTCTATGTCAACTTCTTCAAAGATGACACCACTTTCAACTTTGATGATGCATGCCTTGAAGCCTTCCGTGGTTAATGAAAGCTCGACATCGCACCTATCATTGTTGCTCCCGATTGGAGTAAACCATTCGAGCTCGTGTGTGATGCAAGTGACTATGCCAGGAGCCGTGGCTTGGTCAAAGGTATGATAAAATCTTTCATTCCATTTACTATGCAAGCAAAACACTTATTGAAGCACGCTTAAATTACACATTCATCGAAAAAGAGCTATTAGTCGTGGTCTTTGCCTTTGATAAATTTAGATCATACTTGGTTGGCACAAAAGTAATTGTTTTTACAGCACTATTCACCCATCAAGTATTTGATCTCTAAAAAGATGCAAAACCAAGGCTAATAAGATGGGTTCTCCTCCTCCAAGAATTTGACTTGGAAATTCATGATAAAAGGGGTGGAGAACTGTTGTCGACCATTTGTCTAGACTTGAAAGAGAAAATGCAGGTACAGAGCAGGGTGAGATTAAAGAAATCTTCCCAGATGAGAAGTTGTTGGCAGTAGCAGTGAAAAAGTGTAACGCTATAGCGGTTGCCGCTATAACGCCAGACGCTATAGCGCCTCAAGACACCGCCCGTGGTTCGATATATAGTGAATAACTTGGTAAGCGTGACTGTGCTCGCAGATCTCAATCATCAACAAAGAAAAAGGGTTTTTCCATGTAGTGAAAGATTATTATTGGGATGAACCTTTTCTCTACAAGAAGTGCCAAGACCAAGTGATAAGAAGGTGCCTTGCAGAAGAAGAACAACCTCAAGTGTTAGAGCATTGTCATGCTTCACCATGTGGTGGACACTTTGGAGGAACTAGAACAGCTGCAAAGGTGCTGCAATGTGGGTATTACTGGCCTACATTATTCAAGGATGCTCGTGAATTGGTGAAGAGTCAGGCAAAGTGTCAAAGGACTGGGAACATTCAAACAAGCATGAAATGCCCTTAACCAACATCTTAGAGATTGAACTCTTTGATGTATGGGGCATGGATTTCATGGGTCCCTTCCTCCTTCTCATGGGAATTTGTATATACTGGTGGATGTGGATTATGTTTCCAAATGGGTTGAAGCTGTGGCTCTTCCCAACAATGATGCCAAGTCAGTTAGCAAGTTTCTGCAGAAGAACATATTCACCAGATATGGTACACCAAGAGCAATTATCAGTGATGAGGGCTCTCACTTTTGTAACAAGTTGATTGAGTCTCTATTGGGAAAATATGGAGTGAGGCACAAAATTGCCATTGCATACCATCCACAAACAAATGGGCAAGCTGAATTGTCCAATAGAGAAATCAAAAGGATGCTTGAAAAAATGGTGGGACCTCAAGAAAGGATCGGTCAATCCATCCGATGATGCATTATGGGCTTACAGATGCCTTCAAGACACCTCCGGGAATGTCTCCATACGCACTTGTGTTTGGGAAAGCATGTCACCTCCCTATTGAGTTGCAACACAAAGCTCATCAGCTATATAAAAAGCTCAACTTTGATTGTGATAGGGGTGTAAGGCTAGGCTACCGCAATTAAATGAACTTGATGAGATTAGGCATGCCGCCTATGAGAGTGCAAATGCATTTACAAGGAAAAAACAAAGATGTGGCATGACAGAAGATACGTAATGTAGAGTAGAGTCGATCAAGGAGGCCAAGTGCTCCTTTTCAATTCTAGATTAAAATTGTTTCTCGCAAGCTCAAATCAAGGTGGTCCGCCCTTTTAAATTAGTCAAGGTCTACCCTTATGGTGCAAAGGGATTTATATGATCAAGCAACCAACACCACTTTCAAGGTAAATGGACAGAGAGTAAAACAATACCATGGTGACACTGTGATGAGGACAAGACCTCAATTGATCTTCAAGATCCCTAACATCAAATGAAGAAGTCAGTGATGACTCTTAAAACAAGCGCTCTTGGGAGGCACCCCAAGATTTTAATTAACAATTCTCGTTGTTTTTATTTTATTTTGCAGAGGGAAAATTTTTGTGTTGAGGAATTTGGGAACTTGAAGGCCTGAGTGTGATGTTGACGCTTATAGCGCCAAGAGGAGGTAGCCGGCAAGAAGAAACATTTTTATTTCAAAGTATGGGACAGCTTATATTGACGTGGCACGCGCGCTGTGCACTTCAATCGCCGCGCGCTTATGCGCCCACGCAGATCGCCTCAACCACTTCACCACTCCGCCCATCAACAACGGGCCACATCATTCAATTCCCATAACCTATCACTCAACCACTCCTTCTCTTTCTCTCTTTCTAACCGGTGATTCTCTTTCTTCTTCCATAACCCCATCGCCTCATAACTTCCATTCCCGATTTCTCTCGCAAATCAATCTTACAACTGCTCCAAAAATTCACAAACACCCCCAAATCTTCAAAAATCTCAAAATGGTGAAGAAACATTCCATTGAAAAACCCAGAGAAAGACCAAAACCTCGTAACCCGGTTCCTCAAGAGCTATAGACCCAAAGGACGATCCTCAAGCATCGGAAGATGAACTTCATTGCAGAAAGGGGTTTTAAAACAGTAAAAGCTCCCGACGTGTTCACATCTACTGTTATAGCTGGGTGGCGTAAATTCATAAAGCACAGAGGGGAATTTGTGGTGCCTCTCGTGTGAGAGAGTTTTACAAAGGTATTCCTCCTCCAAAGGGGGAAAGCCCCAAACCTATTCTATGGTTAGGGGTGAAATGGTTGATTTCAAATTTCAAGTGCTATTAATGATCACTTCAAGCTAGGGTATTCTGGGAAAGCATTGGAGAAAAAGCTTGATTCATGGGGTCATGACGAAATGGAGGAGGTCAAGAAGAGGATCTGTGTGTGGAGGAAGCTACATGGGAAAGGTTTGATCTCGAATTTAAAGTGAAGAAAGCATTTCGTGGATGAAGGCCGCAATGTGGTTTACTTTTATCGTGCATTCACTCATGCCTACTTCCCACACAACCAATGTGGAGAAGGACAGTTGATAGTGCTAGATGCTATTTTGGAAGGGGAGAGCATTGATGTAGGCAAAATCATTGCAAGGGAGATTGAGAAAAGCGCATCAAGACAGATGGTAATCTTTACTTTCCTCGCTTAATTACCGAGTTGTAAGCAGCTGAAGTTGAAATTGAGATTCGTGATGAGAGGAGGACTCTCAAGGAGATATTCCCGCCGTGTTCAAGCCTGCATAAAGAAGTGCTAGCGCTTATAGCGCCCGATGCTATAGCGCCAATCGCTTGAAAAGAATCAAGAAACACTGTGTAAGTTTGTCAAGGCTAAGTTTGAATGGGAGAAGGTCAGGCTGGAAAAGTTATCTAGGGGCAAGGAGTTAATGGAACCCCCGTGTTCCCGCAGTGGTTAATTGAAGATGAGGGTGTGAAGGAGCCACCCCAACCAAAAAGAAAGGGTGAGTAAGAAGGCCGCTGCAGATCCAATCAAGAAGAGAGCCGTGAGCCCCGCTCAAGAAGGTAAAGAGCCCTCGCTAAGAAGAAAGCAAAGGTGAGTAGTGAAGAATCCTCAACACCGAGGATTTAGAAGAACTCAAAGGAAGAAGATGAAGAGGAGACAAGGAGGGTGATGAAAGAAGTCAATGATTCTCGGAGGAAGAGGATTCTCGAGAGTGAAGAGAAGTCCATGAAGAGAGCCTGCAAAAGGAGGAAGGATCGTAAAGTGAAGAATATGAAGAAGTGGCTGCGATCCCACACCTAGCCCCACAAGACCACCCTCACCACAAGCCCAAGACCGATCATTCCCGAAACCCCACAACTGAACCAACCATACCTCCACCGTAACCAAAGAAAAGAAAAGTCACCTCACCGCACAACAAACACCAAACCTAAATGAACCAAAGACAACCAGAACCATCACCCAATCCCCAATTCCCGCAAAAGAACAAAGTCCACCACCTGCTTCACCACAACAACCTTGCTTCCCAAAATCCTCACTGAAGGCCTCTCGCTAGCGCTATAGCGTCTCGAGGCTATAGCGCTCGCAGCTGCATGCCCAAAGATCATCTGCTGTGTCAAGTGCAACAAAGTCTCCTAGGCTTAAACAAAGAGCCCAAAGGAGCCCTCAATCAAAGACTAACATTATTGCGTGTTCTCAAGAAGAAGCTCAAGCTATGGTCGAGAGTCCTCCCAGTGAGGTAGCCTAAGGCCCAAAGGCTATCCGCACTCCAAGTAGAAATCAAGGAGAAGCATGTGGCAACAAAGAGGCCAACATATGTATCTGCAAGAAGGAGCCCAGGAGCCAAGCCGATCGTGGATTGAGGAAGATGATGAAGAAAGTGTGCAAGCAAGAAGCGCAGCAGATCGGGAAAGGAAGTGTCTCGAACAGAGAAGGAGGTCGCTAGCAAATTAGCAGAGATGAAGGCGTAAAAGAGAAGGCAGCTCTCTGTGGTGGCGCTTATAGCGCTCGATGCTATAGCGCTGAGGAGAGCAGCGTATGGAAGAGAAAAAGAAGAAAAAGACTGCAAAGCCTCCTCAACCAACCTGTGTTAGTTCAAGGACCGTGTCCGGTCTAGTTAAGAAGTGATTTTAATTTTCTCACAGAAGTTTAGTTGTTTTGTGACAAGAATAAATTGTGAAGCGCTATAGCTCCTGGCTCTTGCGCTTCACAAATGTTTTAAGACTTGGTTTACTTTGTTTGTATGTTAATTTCAGCCTCTCCCTAGTTTTTTAAGAGCAAAGTGAGGACACCGCTCACTTTTGTTGTGGGGAGGACCTAAAGTTGTTAATGTTTTTGTTAATGTTTTTCAAAATGTTCTGCTTCAAGTGCCTCATTTTTAAGTATAGTCATTGAATGCGCTCCCTTGGACTAATTGTAGTGATAATTGTGTGAGTGAGTAAGAGAGCCGTGCTTTTAGATGAAATCTTTGTTTATTATTGCTCTCACACGTAAATCTCTCGGCTTAAGAAGAAACTTAGCTAGCCAAGGACTATCCGAGGTTTAGGCTAGTCCGAGTTAACCAAGGTGAGATCAAGGCTTGACTAAAAACTTGAAGAGTTTTTGAAGCAAAAGTTTGGGGGTGTCATTATATAAAGGTTAGGTACAAAGGTCTTAGGATGGTCATGACTTAGAAGTTTAATGTAAATATGTTGTAAAGTCAGAGTTACCCAAAACAAAAGCTAGGTTGTCCTAAAGGCAATGAGGCAAAGCCTCATGTTAAAAAAAAAAAAAAATATATATAATTGCCGAGAGCCAAGTAATGAGGGGACTACAAATTAGTAAATAAATCATTATCTTTGTCTAAGCGCTTATAGCGCCAAACGCTATAGCGTGAGTCGCTTAGATTCAATAAGTTAGGAACACCGACCATAGACTTGAAGTGCCTAGTTAAACCCTTTGTCATGCCCGAAAATCCCCATTCCCGTGTGAAAATGTTAATCTAGTCATTGTTTTGAAAGAGTTCTTGGTTTTACCAAAAGAAGACCATTCTTTCCAAGGCTAAAGAGAAATCCAAATCTAGCTAGGAATTGAGATGAGTCAAGAGATCACACACACACACTATTGAGCAAAAGAATAAGCTTAGAAGTTGAATAAATGCATTGGTGTGTTGGTGTGAGTGTGAATCAATCATTAGCCCATCGAGAATATATTTAAATGAGTGTGCGTAAAAATGAAGTGTTGATCGTGGCATGTGTGTTGTAAATAGTGTCGCTTTGTTATCTTTGCAAGTGTCATTACTTGGGGACAAGCAATGGTTTAAGTTTGGTGTGATAACTCATATTTATATGAGTTATTTATGCCTCTAATCATTGAATTAAGTAAGTTCTCAAGTAATATTAGTATAGTATATATTGTATTTCGCTTATATTAGGTTAGAAGGGCTAAACATCGCTTTGTTATGAAATTGGCACATTTGGTGCCCTTGTGATTATTTTGATGTATTTTGTGAAGTAGTGGCGTTGTTTAGCGCTATAAATGCCTAACGCTATAGCGCCAAGAGGGCAAAGACACGCTTGAGCATCTAAAGGAAAAGTGAAATTTTGGCGCCAAGCTCATTAATCCATGTTCCATATCTTGTGTCCACAAAGATTTGGCGACATGTGCGGATTTTATTGGATTTGTGTGGACACTTGTCATTGCATGAGTAAAGGAATAGTGGAGTTGGTGAAAAAGCAAACATCACTTTTCTTGACTTTTGGAGGAGAGTTGTACCTCATGCTAGATATACTTGAGATGCTGATTTCCTTTCACATATACCCGAGGATTCCAACGGATAGAGAGAGAGTATTGGTAGAGAGAGAAAGTGTGACACTTCTTCTTCTCCATTGATACACTTTGAAGCTTTTGCTATTTTACTTTCTTCTTTTGTAAGTTCTGTATTTTTCTCATGGTGTAAGGTCGATGATGAGCCATCTTTATGCGGGATGATTAGGAGACCTCAAGCTTGTATCTTTTGCACTTGTATTTTCCTTCCACCTACTGTAATGCAAGTAGTTATATTTGTGTTATTTTGATGATGCTCAACATGAGCTAAACTCTTTGAGTCATTGCTATAGCTTGTAATGAACCCGTAATACCACGTATATAATTTCTCACGCTTTGTGTTTTAATCCTTGTGTGATAACTCTTCCAAACTTGTTTTATATTTGGCCACGTAAAACTAGTACCTCTCGTGGATTCGCATATGAACCATAGAAAGAACTCAAGGATTAATATAAATGATAAGGTTGGTTGAAGACATTTAATCAATTTTTGCTTCCTCTAGACATAGAAGTTGCAATAGTTTATAAAGCATAAGTCGTGGGATCTTGATTATACAGGTGAACCTATTTAGAACCTAGACATAGGCATCTTGTAGTGAAACCCCAGCGCTAGTGACCGAAAGGCACAAAATAATTGCAATAGTCGCTTAACGCTATAGCGTGTGACGTTATAGCGCCTTGTTTCGGGAATTTACATAGTGAAAGCAATCCAACTTATTTCTCTTATATTTTAACTCACTCATTAACTTGTTACTTTTACAACCTTTGTTCAATCAAACTTTGTTACTCAACCTATTTGCTACTTGTTCCTCTAAAGTGTAATTCCTTTTAAACTCTAAAATTAATACCAATCCTCGTGGAGACGAATTCTACTTATCAAGATATTACTTGTTGCGATTGTGTACACTTGCACAACTACTTTTCGCACAACAATTATCCAAGTCCTGAAACATTTTTATATATAGCACTCATACTTGTATAGTGTCTTAACACTTTGCATTCATACTTAGAGATAACATTGTCAAAGGATCGGTATGAAAAAGTGTGATAACGTTGCAGATGGAAAGGCATATGATGAAAGATAGTTAAAGGATTCTAATATTAGCTTGTTCCATTCTAATAATGTAAACAAATATGGAATTAGACTTCAACTTGATAATGCACACAAGATGAAGCTCACAAAAGTGAGAGGAAATTAGAAGAGGAGAAGCAATTGCTTCTTCATGTAATCACTGGGTCTGAGACTCCCCCCTCCCAGACAAAGGCCTTGGTTGGGATCCATGTAATCACTCTCTTGAAACCATTGAAATTTTCTGCCTAAGACTAATCACTCTCTTGCACCATGTGTTTTTCCTTCCTGACATGTTAGTATGAATGTGGCTATGCACAAAGAACAAAACAAAAACACTAAAAGTATTATCCTAACTAAATAAAATGAGAAAAGTGGTCCAGTTATTACTTACCATCATAATTGAATGCTGGAGAGAAATATTATCATTTCATTCCAACATTTTAACAAAACAAAATATATGTCGGGCTTGAAACATCCCTGTGAAGAAACATTGGATACTGTTACTTAGGAATTACATTATTATAGTTAAAAGAAGTTATGTAAATAATAAGAAAGATGGAATTAGTGTTACAGGAAGAGCAAGAATAAAGGGGGTAGAAGGTTTAAGGATGAAATGTGCTCTTACAGTTGCCTCATTTTTCTTCACAATTTAGGAAAAGCTCTTTCAAATCCTCTAATTCTTTGAGTACTCATGTTTCTACAGAAACAAAGGTAAAGACATTCAAGCTCACTTTGAAGTTTATAGTATCTCTTTATGTGACTTTTGAAATGTACGTAGCAAGTAGTATACTTGCATTATTTCAAGTTTAAGTATTTTCCATAGATGTGCTACTATTCAATATTAATGCTGAAAACATTGATATGAAAAGGTGAATTATTATAAAGAAATTACATAGCTCCTAAGCTGATTAGAGGATCACACATGTTCTTGTTCCTACTCCTAATGGTGAGATCAATTCTGGAAAGTTAAGAGAGAGAATTAGGATATGAGATATGCGGGAGATGAGAGGGTGTAACATGATGAATTGATTATATATAGCTGCTATAAACCAAAGAAAGATTATCTAAAAAGATAAACCAAACCTCCCGTATAACAAATTCACAAAGGAAACTTTAAAACAACAACACAAAAGGCTAAAGAATATGATGGTGTTGCCCTCAACAAATAAGCTCAATTGCCAACAACTTCAAATAGTATGTTCCATGATGAATTTATAATGGCACGCCTAATAAATTTCTTATAATTAATAATGAAAAAATACAATACTTGTGTCCCACCATCTTCAAATAGGCCTCTGCGCTAAAAAGAGCAACCTTTAAAATGATAACAGCTAAAGAATAGTTTTCATGCAATCGATGACAATTAATATTCTATCTTCTGAGACTAAACAAAAGAGTGCCCATTTATCAAAAAGGAAATCTATAATTTGCATCTGACAACTATTTTCCAATCTTATCCATCCATCAAGTATATTGTTCATTTGAATAATAGAGAATTGAATACACAAACATGTGGAGACTCTTATGAGGTTTGCCTAGAAATATGATATGGTAGACAAAAAATAATAATTAGCAATTAAAAATCAAGCAACACGAAAAGGTTATAATTAAAAACATCATAAGAAGTAAGCCCACAAATCTACATTTATAATAGGCATGTAGAGAAGACTTGTTAATATCTTATATCTTACTATTGCAAAGTAATGTACAGCCAGGTAAATCTTACAGGAGAGCAAGAATTTACAGGATCATGTTGCTATGTCAGTTGCTCTAATGCAAATGATTCAATACCTGGGACAGTTCTTGTAGCCTCATAAGAAATTGGACTATCTTTATCAGCACCAAAATACCAAGATTCTTGGGAATCCTGAATATTGAACTTGCTCTTTAGAGACGGGAAAAACATGTCATATTAATATAAACTGAAGAGCGGATTAAATAAGTAACAATACATCTAAGTGTCTTGCCCTCTCCCAAAAGTAAAAATAAATAAATTGAAAGAGCACAAAATCCCGTTGCTTTTCCATTTAATTGTTCCTTAAAATCTACACTTGATTCCTCAAGGGATTCACCATTTGCGTGCAACACAAAATCCTTAGGGGGAGATAACCTCTTTGAAATGTGAAAGAGTAAGCCAGAAGGAAATCATAACATGAAAAATAAAATCTAAAAGAGCAACACATTACCTTAAAGAGGAGTTCATGACGGTGATTGTTTTCTGAAGTTTCTCCTACCTTCATAAGCAGTGGCTAAATCAATGATGGAGAGAGAGAGAGATGAAAGAACCTATGTTTCTTTCCTGTCTTCTCCCTTGTTGAAGAAAATAGAAGTATCATAAAAAATAAGAACAAAAATATAGAGAAATTGGAGAGAGAGAGAGAGAGAGAGAGAGAGAGAGAGAGAGAGATGAAGAACCTATATGTTCTAGAATCCTTGGCTGCACCCTTACGGACACAATTTGCCCATAGCGTGATTCTAGCACGGGTATAAGGTTTTTTTTATTTTAAAAAATCACTATTTTACTTTACATATAATCCAAAATAAATAAAAGTCTTCAAACATTTTTTTAAATTTTTTTTAACCAACATTTTTTTTAATTTAGAACATTATGAGAATTAAAACGTACTAGTAGGATACCCGTGCATAAGCACGGGTGCTGCCATATTCTTTTCATGAACGAACTTAGACATAATTTAAATAGTCTAGACCGCACTTCGTGAAAAAAAGACAAATTTAAAGTAGTTAAAAAAGGAGTCTCAAATAAAAAATTAGATAAATATTAAAATCTAAAAATGTAAAAGTATCATTTAAAAACAATTTGTGCATTTATCCCGTGTTCTTTTATATATTAGTGTCAGTGTTGTTATCCCGTGTTTTTTTATACATCAGTGCAGCTATCTCGTGTTTTTACATACATCATTGCAATTATCCCGTGTTTTTTTATATTTCAATAAAGTTATCACGTGTTTTTTAATATATCAGTGAAGTTATCTCATAGTTTCAATTGATTATTTTAGTTGATTAATAGATTATAGTAGACAGTAACAGATAGATGGTAGATTATCAAATATTTCAGTGTGAAGTGTTTTTTATATATCAGTTTAGTTATCCCGTGTTTTTATACATATCATTGCAGTTATCTCGTGTTTTTTTTACATCTTAGTATAGTTATCCCATGTTTTTTATATATCAGTGCAGTTATCTCATAGTTTCAATTGATTACTTTAGTTGATTAGTACATTGTAGTAGATAGTAAAAGATAGATAGTAGATTATCACATATATCAGTGCAGTTATCCCGTGTTTTTTTATATATCAGTATAGTTATCCCGTGTTTTAAATATTAATCATTAGTTGAAATAGTCATTAAGTTATCACGTGTTTTTTAATATATCAGTGAAGTTATCTCATAGTTTCAATTGATTATTTTAGTTGATTAATAGATTATAGTAGACAGTAACAGATAGATGGTAGATTATCAAATATTTCAGTGAAGTGTTTTTTATATATCAGTGTAGTTATCCCGTGTTTTTATACATATCATTGCAGTTATCTCGTGTTTTTTTACATCTTAGTATAGTTATCCCATGTTTTTTATATATCAGTGCAGTTATCTCATAGTTTCAATTGACTACTTTAGTTGATTAGTACATTATAGTAGATAGTAAAAGATAGATAGTAGATTATCAAATATATCAGTGCAGTTATCCTGTGTTTTTTTATATCAGTATAGTTATCCCGTGTTTTAAATATTAATCAATAGTTGAAATAGTCATTAAGTTTTCATTTTTTTTGACTCAAGTTTTCATTTTTTTTGATATATTAATATTGTGTTTTTTTTTATATATCAATGAAGTTATCCCGTGTTTTTATATATTAGTGCAGTTTATCTCGTAGTTTAGATTGATTATTTTAGTTTATTAGTAGATTTGATTTGATTTGAATTTCAAAATTTGAAAAAAAGAGAGGGGAAAGTTTAAAAAAATGGGAGTGAGAAGAAAGTGCATTGGGAGAAGAAATTTGAAAAAGAATGTGATAGTAAATAACAATGTTGCCCTTAGTTAGATGAGTTTTCAAATAAATAGGGAAACTTGTTTAAGTAATTTAAGTATGATTTGTTTGCATAAATAGATATTAGATTAGATTAGTAGATAGTGGGTAAAGAAAGTTGGTGAGTTTGAATTGAATTTTGTAAAAAAAGTAAGAGAAAGTAGGAAAAAGTGGGAGTAAGAAGAAAATGCATCGAGAGAAGAAATTTGATAAAAGTATGATAGTAAATTACAATGTTGTCCTTAGTTAGAGGAATTGTCAAGTAAATATGGAGGCTTGTTTGAGTAATTTAAATGTGGTTTGTTTGTATAAATAGATTAAGTGTATTTTGTTTGTATAAATAGATAAATAGATATCAAAGTTAGATAGTAAATAGGAGTAAATTATAGATTATTTAATATTAATTTAATTATATTAGATTATATAGTGAATTAAAAAATTGGGAAAAGAAATATTTTTAAATAAAGAATGTGGGGGCCACTAATAATAAATGTGTAAGAAGTAAGAAATATTGGGAAATGTGAGATTACGAGAGTGAGTGAGAAATAAAGAGAAAGTAGAATTAAAAAATGATAAATAAAACAAATGTGATGATGTGTCAAAAAGTAAATGTCTAAAATTGTAATTTTGTAAGTTGTTTGTTTGTATAAATAGAAGATAAATAGATACTAGTATATCCTGCTCATATGATGCACTGAAAACATTTCGGGTACATTGGTCATTAAAAAATACAATTTATTAAATTCTTAAATGTTCCCACTCACACATATATATGTAGCATTGTTTGATTGATTTATGTTTGTCACATAGATTAAAGACATTTTTATAATAGATATACTACATATTGAGAGCTCATTAAAATCTCATTTAATATTATCCTCAATTAACATTTTACTATTTTCTTTGGCAAAATTTAGGTATAAATCTCTTCATGTAGAAATAAATTATTTATTTGTCATATTTTTGCTATCCAATTAGGTATGGCAAATGGGACTGTGTTAGGCGTAGCGAAGCGGGGCGGGAAGTACTCCCGCCTCTCGCTTCGGTTGTCCCCTCCCCATCCTTGATTCCCCGGTTTGGGTAGTTTTCCCCACCACCTACACTCTATAAATCCCTAAGAACTCCTACGGACTCAAAGAATTTATTATAAGTTAGAAAAACATTTAAATTAAAATATAAAACAAATTGAAAAAATATATATAAAAGTAAGACTAAAAGACAAAACTTTAACATTTTAATATAAATAAAAATTAGTCATACATTTATATTTTTAAATTTAGAAAGTATAAAAGTTAGAAAATTTTGATCTTTTAAATTTTAAATTAAAAACACAGATAAAAGATTAAAATAAGTAATACTTATAATATAATATATATCTATAGTAAAAATATTTATGTAATATATTCGAGGCGGATCCCTTGGGATGGCAAAAAGGCACACGCGGTACATTCATGCATTATCTCATGATGAGTACGGGCGGTAGCTTAACGCTGCACTCCACAGTGTTTCCTATACGGATAATTAGGCTACCCACAATAAGTTTGGTGGGTCCGGATATTGAGATATTTTTGCCGCCGGGTACCCCGCACTAAATATATATACTTAATTGAAAACTTTCCTATTATTTATTTTAGTGATATTTATCTTCTTTCATTAAATACAATAAGCTAAAAAATAAATGATAAAAAATATATGTAATGAAATGCCTAATTTTTTATAAAAATGAAGAGAAAAGATGGTGTGCAAAAGGTTAATTTTGTTTGGTATTTCAAATTTTATTTTCAAATAAATATATATCAATTAATATTGAAATTATCCGTGGGTACCTGTGAGGAGATTGTACCCATGAGAAACCCGCTACGCAGGTACCGCGCGAGTATGTGGTGGCTATGGGCATTATTTATATTAAACGGGGCGCGTTGTGGGTAACTACTACCCGTGCCCTCCCTGCCCCGTTGACATCCCTAGGGATCCTCGAGGGGCGGGGTCCCACAGAGGGTGAGGGGGAATGATCCTCGTCCCCATCCCCACTTTGACTGCGGGCAATTTTCTCCCTATTCCCATGGAGAAAAATTCCCCGCCCACGAGGCCGCAAATGGGGAAACCCTCGGGGTATCCCCACATGCATGCATGCAAATAGAAATTATCACCATTATATCCAATATAGATGTTAGTCGTGCTTTCAACAAATATATCTCCAAAAAATTATAGTATGCTAAATATACAGATAAGAAATTGGCCACACTAATATGTCAAATAAATTTGGCCTATATAATATACCACTCTATAAAATAATGAAATTGACTCCACGTGAGGTGAGTCGATTCAAACAAATAAATGTTGTTGATGTGTTTAATCTGTCTATTAGCCGCACATGAATTACTAAGTCTATTTGCCATTAAAAATGCAACACGATACCTAATGTGTTTAAATAAACAATCTTTATTTATTATTGTGTATAGAGGACTGTTTCGTTTGGCTAAGAGGAATGTTGGTAATGGAGAATTGTTGGTTGTAGTCATCTTATTTATAGATGGGTGTATCTCATCATAAGAGGGAAATTTTAATAATATTGGATTTAATAGAATTTTGAAGTTTGGGATTAATTAGCACACATTCGTTACAATTTAGATTTTATTCATCATTTAACTATTACATCTACCAAAAATCAAACATTAATTTAAATATTTCTAACTTATATTTCTAATATAAAAGTAATTTGATTGTTTGCAATTACACTAAAAGAAATGTAAAGATTTGATTTAGTTTTAGAGACTAAATTGGAGTGTGTCAATTTTCAAGTAAGGCCAAATTACTTATAATTTCTAAGTATATTACATATATATATATATATATATATATATATATATATATATATATATATATATATATATATATATATATATATATATATATATATATCATTATATTTATGTATACTTTGTGATTGTTGATAACAAAAATGGGATTTGTATTATGTGATATCAAATTGCAATTATGTTTTTAACTTTACTTATACAAAGTATATATGTACATACAATAGTCGATCAAGTTTATTGATACACTCTATCTGAATCTTCAAAACACTTATATGAAACTTGTAAATCAACAATGTGGCTTGTTCACATGCAATAGAATTCAACTAAACTCTTTCAACATGGATTTTCCAAATGGGGATTTACACAACCCAACACCTAACGTTCACATACAATAGAATTCAACTCTTTTAACATGATATTTCCAAATGGGGATTTACAATACATTTGATATGGTGATTTACCTAACATGAGGGACAAAAGTTTGAATAAAAGAGACATATTATGGAAAACCTAATTGACAACATGTCATATAACTATCTAATAGCAATGGTATTCACCTCCTTCAACATGAAATATCCAAATGATTAAGAAAATCTCTCCAAGAAAAGTGAAAAGAACCATGAAACACAAAACAATGTTTTTTGAAGATGAGGTGATGGTGCGGAGAGTGAATCAAACCAAAGACCTAACTTTGGCTATTTATATCAATATTTTCTTGGAGAGTTATAATTTAAAATAAAACTTTTTTTTAATTCTCATAAAAAATTTGGAATGTTACACATTTAAATCATTATTGAGTGAAATATATTTAAAAGTAATAGAAATATATTAAAAATTATTTTATAATTTATTTGGAGTTAGCATTAATTGCCTAAATGCTATTAGAGTGCCATGTGTTAAAAAAATTAATGAGGTTATTCTCAATTGTTAGGTATATAGATTAGATATACAGTGGATTAAAAAAATTGGGAAAAGAAATATTTTTAAATAAAGAGTGTGGGGCACTAATAATAAATGTGTAAGAAGTAAGAAATATTGGGAAATGTGAGATTGAAAGAGAGTGAGTGAGAAAGGAAGCGAAAGTAGAATTAAAAATAAATAAAACAAAAGTGGTGATGTGTCAAAAAAGTAAGATGTCTAAAATTGTAATTTTGTAAGTTGTTTATTTGTATAAATAGAATAGATATTAGATAAATAGATATTAGATTAGATTAGATAACCTAAAGTAATGATATGACAAATGTAATATCAATTAATTTGTGATACAAAATTGATTGTGATATATGAATTTCTATAATTAAAATTTAAATTTAAATACTTGACAGTTATAGATAAACTTGTCATTTATTTGGATGTAAAAAAAACGTATAATTTATTTTTGGATATAAAAACGATACTCGAATGTTTACATTTATGAAAAATAAATCATAAATTTGTAACCCACAATTGAATGCCCGGTTAAATGTGACAACCATAACCAAATTCAAAAGTGATCACCTAAATATGGAATGCCATGTGATACATGACTGGGTATTTTTTTTTATACCAAGGTGGCAAGTATTATCAATTAGTCCTATGTGGATAGTCTTAGAAGTTGACACCTCAGATTATTGGCTTTGAGGAGCCTATATAAATGTATTCTTAATAGATAGCCATTTAGTTCATGCATCCATTAAAATAATAAAAAATCTAAATGGGTCATGTAATTATCGATTTACAGATATCACCTTGTATACATTTTAGAAATGTAAGAGACTTATTCTCTCAAATTTCCAACTTCCTTTGGGAACTAGTAATACACAAATGTTAACAGATTGAAGAATCAACATGCTCTTCAATGGATGTCACATAAATTTTTTAACTATATTTTCGCATCATAATAGACTCGGGATAGCCTAATCGGTCTTGCCAACAACAATCTTACTATGATCCATACGTTTAGTACAAACTCAAATAAAAAACATTTTTCCATATAGTCTCCTTTTAGATTGATGTCCTTGAAACTTTATTAGTTTTCATGAGGCTTGAGAGAATATAATGTGGTATCAATTTGTCAAAACTTTGTATTCCTTAAGCTTGGTAACAATATATTTACTCTTCTGGAGCCTTCAATTACATTTGCAAACTTTCTAGTTGTAAGCTCATAGCAAAAACAAACATTACCATATGACTTTCTGATAGTTTATATATGACATAGAAAAGTTTATTATTATTATTTTTGAGATTATAGAAAAGTTTATTATATTGAAGAATCTTGTGGTCCTTCAAAAATATTAATATGTGACTTCATCTTTACTATATAAAAATATAGTTGAACAAATACTAAATAGTAAAACTATGTAGACTATTAAAGTTCGGGTTTAAAACAACATTTTGTTTTTATAAGTTCATAGCAATCTTCTGTTTTACCGTAGCATAATTTTAATTGCACTTACATGCTTTACAATATTAAGGTAACATTAAATCAAAATAAGATTCAAAATAAGAACATAAAGATCTAATTCTTTAAGAAAAAGTTGTTTGTATCATATGTTCTTTCTATTATTTCTACTCGTGAAATAATATCTTAGAATTTAAAGGATCAATAGGAAGAGAAGTTACAGCTTTAAAAATTAAACTTTGCTAAAACGTATGAATTGCTCCATCACTATTTTCATAAAAATAAAACCACTAAACCATTATTAGGAATAACAAATGTCATTACCACAAATCATACTAATCATTAATATATGATCATAGCCACAACTTTGTTGTACCGAAAACTTTAATGTAAATCATTCACTTCTAGGAATGAAGTTCACTCTACCATATTTGCATTTTCTCTTAATTTCTTTTTCTTCAAATACTAAGATCTTATAGATTTTAATTACAGTATAAAGGTCTAATTCTTCAGAATTCACCACAAATATTTCATATTTGTGTGGTCAAAACTTTCTTTCATAAAGAATAATGGTAACCTTTAGTACACCTATGATTATTCTTTCAATATCTTCTCATGTTTGCTACTTCGGGAACATATTCAAGTAAAATAAAAATTCTTATATTCCTTTGATTCAATTATACAAAGATCAAATAGATCTTTTAAATTATAATCATGCTCTAAATGTTTAATTTTTCAAAAACTCTATCATAAACGATGATCAAAGAAAATAATATTTCATTTGTTCTCTAGGAATTATATATCAAATTTAAGCGATGACTGTTTGTCTAATCTTTCATGGATGCTTGAACATTTTTTCGAGTTCTTCAAGAACTATATCACAAACTTTCACACTTTGAACAATCCTATCGAATGTTTCAATTTCAATTATTTGTGCAATCTTTTTGGGATGCTTGAATGATGACTTCTTCTGGAATTCATCAATATAGGCAAACATGATAATTGTCTTTATACAATCCAACAGGAAGGATGCTTGAATGTTGAACTCTTCGAGCATTCATCAAGAGTATAAAACATGATAATTGTGATAGCTAAATAAAATTCTATATAAAACTACGAGTGCAATGTGTCCTTTTGCTATCATTATATAGATGACAAATATCATGTTGTATTGACTTCATTAAAAGTGAAGGATAATCCATAAAAAGAGCATTACAAAATAGATGGGAAGGTTAATTCCTTAATATATTAAGACCTCTTTCATTCACACAGGCAAATATCCGTTCATATAATCTATAGAGGCAAAATGGACCTGCTGCTCGTTAGACATGCATGGATCAAATATCCAACTGTTTTAAACTTACTTTAACCAAACATGTTGATTTCAGGTTTGCTTTGCATCCTTAAAAATAGTGGATGCCAATGCAATTCTGAAATTCAAACGTTAATTTCAATTCCAATTCCAATGATGCTCGACTTCTCCTAATAAAATGCAACACAGTTAAGTACCCAAAAGAAATGTCTATTACAAATATATGTACAATATTATATAATATATGCACTACTACACTGAGCACACGTGCCTGATAGTTCGAAGGAATATGCTCTAATAAGTTTAACCTTTATTATGGAATAAATACATACATTCACCCTACAAGGATCAACATAACAACATTGAAAATATCCAACGTAAACTGCTTAAACAGATTAAAGTTGAAACCAAGTAGAGTGAGAAGGGTTAATTCCAGAGCTACCACCAGTGCTGCATCATCTGTGGGAATTTCCATTGCATTGCCATTCTCAATCTCGAGGAGCTTACTTTTTTTACTGGGCTATTTTTGGACTTCTCAATGAGCTTACGGTGCACCATGAAAATTCTACATAATTAGTGCTTATGTCAGTATAATTAAATGGGCATGCAAATATGTAAAGTCCAAGAACAATGCTCAAAATAAGTAGAGACATCGGCATTTTACACCAGTACTGTGGATATATGAAGATAACTGCACGCAATTGTGTGTAGGATTTTCTTTCATAAGATAAGATTGCAAACCGGTGCCAGTTGGTATATATAATTACTACTCCTAATATGTATTTGCACAACCCAGTAAAACATCACCACTGATTTTAACTAAATTAACAGAAAGAAAGGAGACACAATGATGCAGAATAGATCTGGAGTCGGTGTTTTAAATCCCGGATAGCATAGCGTTGCAGCCAACCCGAAAAATGGTATAGCAATATAGTGGAAAGCGGGATGACCGTTATTTTGATTAGTCACATACAATTATAGAATGTATACTATAGGCACATAAATGATTAAGAAGTCATACGTTTCTCAACAATATAATAACAATAACATAAATTAAATACCAGCAAAAGTCTTAAACTAAATTCAGTAACAGAGGGGAGTGGAAAGAGCAAGAACGCAGAGAGCAAAGATGCAGGAGCAAAGAGCAGCAAGCAGAAATGCACAACACGGCAGATACGCAAAACATAGAGCAGAGCAAAAAAGCAAAACACATATTATCGAGGAAACGCAAGCAGAACAGAAATGCGGGCAGAGCACAAACAGAGACGCGAGCATATCAGAGATGAAGAGGAAGAACAGTATCAGAGCAAGCAGTTTCTGTGCAGAGAGGGAGAGGAAGGCACACACGTATCAGAGATGAAGAGGAAGAACAACATCAAAGGTTTGTTTTGACTGAACTCAAAAGTTAAAAAGCATGGATTAAAATAAAGTTAACCTCAAGTTTTTAATCTTTTTAACTTCTCTGCAAAATACTTAAAATACCCTTAAATAACCCAAATATTTTAAAATTTAAGGTTTTTTTTTGTAACTTTAGTATCATCTTCAACCTAGCAGAAATGTGGCGCTACGAAGCAACAATACCGGCCATCCTCCGCTTTGCCTCACTCCGCACCGATATCACTGCTATCACGCGCCATAAAGCTATTCACAACCCTGTCTGGAGTGTTGGGGTTATTTGACCTGCGGACACTTTAGGATTTTGATATCGTCCCTTACTTCTATGTATTTATCTTTGATAGTTTTTCAGGAAATTTAAATTTTTTAAGTTTGCGTATCTAATTACGATATATCTAGAACTTTCACCGAGGATGACAATTCCTTTTCCTTCAAAAAGTATCTAAAACAAGTCAGACCTTATGCCCAAGAGGAGACTAAAAGAGTATAGTTAACATTTGAACACATTGATGATTTATTATACACATGCACCTATATTAATTTACTCGTCACTAGTTTATCCTCTAAATAAATTGTTTAATTTATAGATTTTGGACCTCCAAAAAAAGTACTTCTGGTTACCATCCTACATCACGTAATTTCTGATTGTAGAGGCACATAATCAGCGTAGAAACATAATGTATGAAATAAAGAAGCCTGCTACACATTTGAAAGACCAACAATACAATCTAAAATTATCATCTTCATGTGTTTCGTGATTTTCAATTTCATCTCTCCCCTTAGTTAAATTATTTTCCTTTCAAAAGCAGCCATAAATCTTAGCAAGAACGGCAGCTTGTAATTTGCAGTGTAAAGATACAAGTTAGAAAATTTAAAAGAGGGAAGATTAGTGGAAATTATAAGAAACTTGCAATATCCCCTCGTCAGCTTCTCTCTTCCTTCTGATTTGAAATGAATCATTATCATTTATATGTTGCCCATCAACAAAAAAATGATTTGTGCAGGTATGAAGTCAAGCACACAATAAACTTCCAAGCTAAAGAACAAGCTTGCTTACCACAGCAAATGACTCAGCTATTTATGGTTCATCCTTCCTCATCTTCGGAATGAGCTATATTTTCTGGAAACATCAGAACCTTCACTTTCACTTTCCCCTTTATTCCTTCTGGAATATTTACATCCACACCAGTATCCCCTCCATGAGCAGATTCACTCCCTGAAATCACAAAGACAGGGACACAAAATTGTGTAAGTTCATAAATCACTATATTTTGATCCACAAAATTTGCAGTCTTCATTAAGTAAGATGTAGAATAATTAGTCTAACATCATACTATTGTTCAAATCAACAATCTTTTACACAAGACTTCAGAACAGCAAATAATAATATGCTCACAGGTTAATTAACTGGCCAACAATTGCCATTAGAGGCACATGCTGACCCATTCCATCATAGATATAAAACTCGTAAAGGGTCAAGAGCTTAGAACCAGGAACACATAATGCATATCATGTGCTTTTCAGATCCTAGTTTCAGTTTTAAACATGCAAAAGACACAACCATACCCTACCAACTAATCAAAACTAAATCCCAAACTAACAGCAATGGCAATTAATATTACGAGTACTTTTCCCATTCAACAGAATGTCAAGACTAATTAATTTCTAAAAGAAACCTCAAAAAACAACTAAATCAACACACCCTCATTCACTAGAAATTTGTTAATTTGTCACAGAAAAAATATTTTACCACATGCTAAACAAAGCCCCGAATAGCTTATCTTCCAAACAAAACCCACCACCCCCTCTTAATTCAGTCCCATTATTCCAAAACTCCAGATTCTAAACGCATCAAACACCCACACACCAAATTAATTTTCAAAGAGAAAATATAAATTAAAAAAACACAGAAAAAATATAGAATCCCAAATCGTCCTTCGCTAACCCTAATTTCCCCAAAAAGCCCCAAATACAAATTTTAATTTCTTCTACCCACAACACAATAAAGCAATAATTAAAATAATAAATAAATTAATGAATTAATTACCTTCGATGAAGAAATTGGGGGAAGGCCAACCACGTAAAGAGAAAAAAGAAAGCGATTCTTCATGAGAAAGTGAAAGAGATTGTTGTTCATCATCCTTAGCAAGTTTATTAACCAAATGAACAACATTAGAAGGAGTAGGTCTTGGTGGGACCCAAAAAGAAGAACCAGGAACAAAAGGGATCCAATCAGGAGTAGCTTTTTTCACCAAAATTCGTTGGATCAAATCATCGAACATCTTCATCGTAACCTCATATTCACCATCCGATGATGATGATAATGAAGAGGAAGTATCGATCTCCATTAATTGAGCTTTGTTAGCACGTGATGATCGGTGACGAAGTGCAACCGCCATCGAATTGGAAGGGAATGGCTTAGTTGTGTATAGGGTTTTTGCTTTTGAGATGAAAGTAGCCATTGTAACCATTGACGATGACGATTGATTTTGAGGTTGGAGGTGAAATTGAAGGAAATTGAAGGTAGTTGTAATTGAAATCGATTAAGGTTTTGGTTTTGTTGGTGAGTTTCGGATTTGGGGAAATGAGAAAACGGTGGATTGGATGGAGTTTGTTGTACGGATATAAATAATTTACTAAATTCTTTTTCTTGACAAACAATTTACTAAAACTTTTAAAATGATTATTATTATTCGTGGAAAAATCTGGTTTTATTTTATTTTTTTGATTTTATTATTATTGGTTCTTTTACTCTAATTTTATTATTTCTCTTGATTTATTTTTGGTTAAGATAAATGTCAGTTAAGTGAAAATGTGTTTAATTAATTTTTTTACATTAATTTAATTAACTTTTTTCAAAAAATGTTTAATTAAATAGAATTTGGTCCTTAGTGATTAACTAATTTAATTAAATTTTGATTAGATTTGTTAGATTAGCAATATTCTTTAGGTCGGTCACAACATGAATTGCTCTTTTTATAAAATTGTAGTACTATGTGGCAAAAAAAAAAATATTGTAGTACTACGATATTTTTTTGTGACCAATATAATATGACACAAGTGATAGAATATTTAAATTATTTAATTATTTGATCTTGGATTTGATTATTGGTGAGTGCCTATAAAAATATTTATTTGAAGAGGTCATCTTCTTAGATTATATTTTAATAAATAAAATAGATTCAATCTAGATGATTTATTACCCAAGAAAGACTTTGACGTAGATGGTATTGCAGAATGCCTCTTCCAGTATCTACACGCTTGAACAATACGTGGCAAGACCCATGCTTTCGGATCGAATCCAAATTTCAATTTTGTTCGCCGGTCATGCATCATGCCTATGAAAGAAAGTGTTAAACTCTCGGCGAATATCGAGAGCTTCACGCCTATTGTCATTTCATCAGGCTTATCTCTACCCATTGAGGATTCCAAAAAGATTCTGCTTTGTCCCAACATGTGATTACGTGGTTTCATCAATGCATGCATGCACCTATTTTATAATTTGCTCACATATTAAGAGGATAACAATTTATACCAACAAAAATCTAGATGATTTATTTATTCACCATAAAATATCTAGATGAACCGATATTTAGCGTTGCTCACAGGATTCCAGAAAAATTGTTCTCGACATCGACGCTTAAAGCCATAACAATCCTCTTCATAAGATACCAACATCAGGGACTAATGATTATTGGTGAGTGCCTATAAAAATATTTATTTGAAGAGGTCATCTTCTTAGGATCTCCAATAATAGTTCAAATGATTAGTCTTTTAATTGTCGTGGACCATATTTTAGTTTAAAAATAGAATATTTTTTTGACCAAATGGCATTAGAATCCCTAGATTATTTTAATAAATAAAATAGATTCAATCTAGATGATTTATTACCCAAGAGCACTTGGATGAGATGGTAAGGGTCTCTTCCAGCTTAACCAGGATTACGGGATCGATCATTTTGCGTGGCATGCAAAGATGTTAAATCTGAGGAGAGAGTTTTGCGCCCATTGTGGTCCTACCCGCTCGAGGATTAGTCTCTATGATTCTTGTACAGAGAGGATACCCAATTTATACCAACAAAAAAATCTAGATGATTTATTTATTCACCATAAAATATCTAGATGATTCGTTTTTTTTATCAAAAATAGATAAATGAAGTATATATTTTTCTTGACACAAATGAATGAATTATATTGGTATTAATAAAAAAGGTGTTTATAGCGTGAGGAAATAAATTAAATTCATCACCTGGTGAACTATTAAATATAATTGTTGGATGTAGTATAAAATTTTTGCAATTGAGAGATTTAATATTTTTGATTCAATCTTAATGATTCATACATATAATGAAAGTTAATACTCGGTTAGTAAGGTTCAACTCTTTGCGACTAGTGTGAGGATTTATTTGGTGTAAGATACTGATAAAAATATTTTGCTTAGCCTATGTTTGGTTCAAAAGGAAAATGAGAGGAAAGAAAGGTAAGGGAAAGGAAAGAAAATGAGTAGAAAATAGGATGTTTCTTCTTTTTTGTTTGGTTGGAGACAAAATAAGAGGAAAAAAAGTGTATATGTATATGTATGAAATGATAAAACTAATCTTTACTAAAAAAGTAAAACATTTTTAATTCAATACATTTAATTTTGGTGCAATGGTAAATATGTCATTTACATAAAAAGTGTTTTCCCCTTACTTTTCTTCTCAAAATGGGGCCCTAGTAAAACTTTTCTTTTCTTTCCTATTTTATAAAGCAAAACCAAACAAAGGAAAATGGTATATTCATTACTTTTCTTTCCCTTCCTTTTTTCTCTTGCTACCAAACACACCCTTATCAGATACTTATAATGTTATGTAGCCAAAATTTCAAAGAAAAAATAGATAAAACCAACTTACAAATACATGAATTAACCAAGTTTTTAGACCATTAACAACCTATTTTTCATGCTTTTGGCGTTGATTAAAAACTCGATTAATTGATCACTTAGTTAATAACGTAAAAAACTTGATTAATTAATATTGTTAGTTAATTTTGTCTATTTTTATCTAAAATTTTTTTGTCCAAATAATATTGTCGACTAACAATAATTGTAATACAAATAAAAAGATTCCACTTAGAAAGTGGGCACCCGCCACGCGGAATGATCGACCTGTGCTATGCTATGCTATCCTTATCTTATGCTACTCTAAAATGGATAAAACTTTCGACAGTGATAATCATGATAGTAGGACAATGTGTACACTTTTTTAACTTTAAAATAAAAATTCAAAAGTGTTTATAAGGTTAGGAAGCAAATCAAACTCATCACCGTTGAATCATTAAATACAATTGTAGAATGTAGTATAAAAGCTCATCAACAGTTCTTAGTTGATTCGATCTTAATCATTCATAATATTTTATACTATATTTTAGAGTCAGTTTTAATGATTTATCGGCGAGGAATTTGATTTTCTCTCTCACCTTAAAAGTAACCATACAAAAATTGTTAGATACTCAGTTTTTAAGGAACTGAGCAAACCTCCTCAAGCAAGGGATAAAGAGAAGAAGAGAGACTTTTCTTATGATATTTCATTGATACTAATTATGAGGACACTACAATGTTTATATAGGATAGTGGATACACACCATAAAGGAAGATACATCACCCACACACTAATATTACTATACCTAACAAACTATTCAAAGACAATGACTAAAAAGCCCCTTCTAGAATAAACTAAAAGAGTCATTATTTCCTTAACCTCCATGATCATATCATTACCTACCCCATCAAAATCAACATTGTCCTCAAGGTTGTAAAAAAATTTCTCTATGAATAAGTTTTCCTGGATCCCATTGCTTGGATTGGAGCGACCCAAGAACTTTAAACACTTGAAAATGTTCACCTGGATCCCATAAGTGCCACCTTTGCAGTAATGTTGCATGGAAATCATGGAAAATTCTCCAAGCATTCTTCAGTGTTTTGGATGTTGCACTAATGTGCCACTGAGAATTGATGCAAGTCATCTGAGAATTGACCCCTGGGGAAAGCATAGCATGGTTAACATTATAGAGTTCCAAGTGTTTGTACAACCAGGGTGTTTACACTCATCAGCTTGGCACTTACAATAAGTAGCAATGATGAGTAGCATCCCTATATGCAAAAAAGACCATCATTGCAATACTACCACCTTTCCACACTGGACAACAAAGAATAGTCTTGAAAATTTTGCCCTTCCCACACCTTTGAATGAAATGCATGGTAGTAAAAACAACTTTTCCCATTATAGTGGATTGAGCCAAAAATCGAGCCATGATAGCAAGAAAAGCACTCTGAGTGTGAACTCCCATCAAATTAAAATGCATCGAAGTCTGCCAATGTACCCAATATTGACCCATATCACCCAAGAAGAATTCATGTGAGACATTAGGCACAAGTAACTTAACAACACAAATCACTTTTTCACATAAGAAGGGAGAAGTGGGTCCTTTAATGACACTATATAATAGCAATTCAACATTTGCAGGCACCCAGAAATTGGATACTGTCAATCTGTCATAGACAACTAATGCAGCTTCATACACCTGAGATCTTGTTGTGTGAATGTGATCAATTTGATAAACAACCTGCTCACCAAGATCAAACAACCCCAAGGCATCGGATAGCCCAAAGTATCCATGAAGAGATAATTCAACTAGCATAGGCACTTTTCCAAAAAGAATATCTAACCGATGTAGTAGGGAAAAATCACACGCAACATTATCACCACCCATATTGTGAAATACATATGCAAATAGTGGAACCTGGAAATGGAAAATCAAAACAAGCAGAAATATATCCCTTGGCATCTGGAAGTGGAGTTGTGTTCTAATGAGGACACTAACGAGGGGAGTCCCACCAATATCAGAAAGTGAAAAACCTTCATAGCTAGGCTTGATAACTTCCCCATAATTGTAGTCCCAAAACCCTGTGTAATTGTTTTGAATTGAATTACCAAAAGATGAGAATATTAATGTGGCTGATGAAGATTGGAATGTATAAATGTGAGACATATGGTAAGATTCCAATTGAATAAAAATGAAGGGACAAGCACTCATATGCATTATCATGAAAAACTCCTTGCCAAGCTCCCTGGGTAAATGACTTTGTGATAGAGCCAATTCCCACATTGAGCCCCTTTCCAACCCATTCACACCATTAGACGTCATGACAACTGGATACCCATTATGCATTGCGAACAAACCAGCGAGTCTATACCCATAAAATGACAAGTTCAAAGAAACCACACGCTTGTTAAGCATTTTATCAAATACAAGTTGTGCATTACCCAGAAAATTAGGAATATGAGAAGAACGATGAATTGATATGAGATGAAACCTCATGGAAGAAACTACACTGTAGCGCAAATCTTGTGGCTCTGGCGGTGGTGGAGAGTGTGAGACGATGCAATGCATCCAATCCGGTGGCTTAGCCGGCGGCCGGAGGAATGGCTTCGGTATAAGTCGTTCCAGTAGTGATGTTGAAACGACAAGATGGTGAGATGGTTCAGGTGGCGGCAACAGGGATGACACCGTACAGTAGGTCGGATCTGGTGGCTTCGTCGGTGGTGGTGGATCCGGATCCGCATAAAATCCCAAAAGTGAGGGTGAGTGGATGTCATCTTTTTTGAAATCGGTCGTGAAATTCTTCTCGCTAGATGAAGGCAATGTCAGTGTAATAGTAGAGTCTTCATCAAACACAGAAACAGTGCGTGCAGGCTTCACCACTTCAACCAAAAAAATTGTCTCACCGGTTGAGAGTTTTTGTGCCATCTGAACTGTGGTGCTAACAACGAAAACAGAATCAGTAGAGTCTGAGACAACTTCTTCCATCGATCTTGAAGATGCATCGTCCGCTGAAGCTGACTCACCAATCGATTCCGCAAGTAAATCTGAAGCGAAATCGGAACCTGAATCTGCAAATTGAGCGGATGAATTGCACTCCTCGGATACAAAGTCATTGGAATCAGAATCGACGGGAGTTGAGGATATCGATGGATCAGAAGCTAGATCCGATGGCTCTACTAATGTCGGCTCTGGTGTTGGTAAAAGGTGCTGCCATTCAGGTTTGAAGTGCCATAAAAAAGGAGGAATGAACGATTCCCAACTTGCCAATGGATGATGGTGAGACCATTGATGCCACCATTGGAGAGGAGGACCTTGCAACCCAAAGACAGCTATGAGCAGTTTTGATGACGATGATATTTCAGTTTCAGCAAGGAATTGATCGATGTCAAGCACCCATCCGTAAGCATCGTCGTCACCGTTAAACACCGGAAGCGCAGTTGGTGACAATGGATTAGCAGGAAGGAGCTCTCTCAATGAAAGCACCATTGTTGAGATACTCGCTTTTAAGAATCGAAAGAAACCTCCTCAGCGAGGATAAAAGAAGAAGAGAGACTTTTCTTAAGATATTTCATTGATACTAATTATGAATGGATCTCGTAGTTCGCGCGGGGAACTACGAGTGCAATCGATGTTAAAAATAACATTTAAAATCGGTTTTGCAACGAACCGATTTTAAATGTATGTGTCGAGAGACATTTAAAATCGGGTTTGCAACGAACCGATTTTAAATGTTGTTTTTTACATCGACGCGCACTCGTAGTTCCCGCATGCAACTACAGAGGATCCATCGAGACACTACAATGTTTATATAGGATAGTGGATACACACATAAAAAGGAAGATACATCACCCACACACTAATATTACTATACCTAACAAACTATTCAAAGACAATGACTAAAAAGCCCCTTCTAGAATAAACTAAAAGAGTCATTATTTCCTTAACCTCCATGATCATATCAAAAATTAATGTATTATTATTATAAATGGAAATGGAGGCCCTATGGCCAACTAATATGGAAGGTGGGTAGGGATGGAAAAAAAAACTCCTACCAGTGAGTATCCGTAGATAAAACCCGCAATGGTACCGAACGAGTAATTAAGTAGGTAATCGTGAATCGCGAATAAAATAAACAGTAATGCTATTGGGACAACATAAAACGGACAACAGGGGACAAATACAGTTAATATACGGTGGGTCCCAATAGCATTATCATACTGATAACACATGTGTTAATTTTTTTATTTTTATAAATGAATAATAAAACAATTGTTTGAATTAAAATAAAAAATCACCTTTCCCCTTTCTCCCCTTCTCCCTGACGCAAAAACCCTCTCGGTAAATCACCTTTCCCCTTTCTCCCCTTCCTTATTCTTCAATTCTTCCTCCGTTCCTTCCTCATTCTTCAATTCTTCCGCCGATCGTTCCTTATTCTTCAACTCCTGCGTTCCTCGCTCGTCATCGCAAAAAACTCTCTCTCTATCTCGTTTCTCTCTCATTCTCACCACTAGTCTTTGCTCGGGTTCCCCAAGTGTGGTAATCGTTGGAAACAAGAATAGTGAAAGCTCTCTTCCTCTTAATACTCGGTTAAATGGAATCGAATGTAGTGGCAACGACGCTCGATTTCCATCTCCGTCTTCTAAGACCACTAGCAAGCAACGACGTTCACATTCCCGTGTTTTGTAAGGTATGTAAACCCGTTTTTTATTGTATTCATTTGCATCTGTGAGGTTAGTTATTTTTCTAACGAATTACCTTAGGTTGGGTCTGATGAATTTTACTTGTTAGATCAAATGACAAACACATTAGGTAATAAAACTTACAGGAAACCATTATGAGTAATTGTGATAATTGCTGAACAAAGAGTTACACAAGAAGTTAAGTTAGATGAAGTGTTTTAACTTAGATGAAGTGTTTTAACCATTTTCAGTAATTGTGATAATTGCTGAATAAAGTGAATGAACGATCTATAATGTTTCAGGAACGAATACTATTATTTGGGTTGATCTGAAAATGGGAAGTTTGAAAGAGAATAAGCAAAAAGAATTGAATGTAAGTTTGTTATGACACGATTTGAAATTTTGTATAACTTGTATATTTCTGTATTGGTTATTAATTTTTCATTCATTTCAATTCAGATACGAGTGAGGCACTTTGTGAATACGAAGGAATTAGTGGAGGTTAACAAAAATTTGACAGGACAACAAAAGAAACTTCTTCTAACGACACCTTTCAAATGGTTAGTCGATGTTAAAGAAAATAACTTAATTTGTGGAGTGTTACTTCGGGAATTAGTAAGTAGGTGGGACATACATAGTCCAGGCATTCGGGTTGCCAATAGGATAATTCCGTTCACAACTTTAGATGTTTGTATTGGGTTGGGGCTTCGCGTTGTTGGAGAACCCGTTTATGAAGATGATGGGGTCAGGTCTAGAGTAAGACAATTGTTCAATAGTGAGGTTATTAATGTGTCAAGTATTGTTGAGTAATTGAGAGAACTGGCATCTGATGATGATGTAGAGGATTTTTGTCGGCTATACATTATCCTCGGTTTCACCACTTTCTACTTTCTCTCGTGCAACCCCCAAATTGAAAAGCCTACCATTTAGGATATTAGATTATTTAGGTAGACTGGATAAATATGATTGGGGTGGTGCTGTTTATAACTTTTTAGTTCGTAGCGTCCAATCGTATTGCTCCCAAGTTCAACGAACGGAGAACCGCGACGCTGATCATATCATATTGCTTACCATGCAACCTCACCCAAGTAAAAATGAGATATTTTAATTAGATTTGTTCATAAATTTATTAAATTGAATTGGTCATATATGTGGTTGGTTATGTTACAAAAGTGAACTATTTTGTGTTATAGCTTTGGGCAGTTGAGCACTTGTTGTTGAGGGGAAATTCAGAAAGCAAAAGTTTTCCACGTATGAAAGAGTGGATTGTGGTACCGCCAGGGAAGTGTATTGTTTCCAGAATTTTTGAAACAAATGAGGTTAGCAGTGTTTATTAGTTTCATTAAAAAGTTATGTAAGTTATTGGTTTATTAGATTTTAATGATGTTTTCTTTAAATTTGGAAAATATGGAGAAGATTTGTAATATTTTGTTGTTATTGGTTTATTGAAGATATAGATTTGAACGATGAAGACAATACAAATGAAATTGTGAAAGAAGCTATTGAGGAGGTTCGAAAGCGATATGGAAGAATAAGGGGCATACCAAAGGAATTTAGGATGAGGATTTCGATGCTTGAGGATGAAATGGAAGTATATGAAAAAGCTGATTGTAGAATGGCATCAACAAGCAATGCAATAAGTTTAAGTGAGAATGTGACAAAACCGTGTGAGGTGGAAGAAGTAGTAAGTGTTGAAACAGCAAGAAATAATAAAAAAGTAAAGAAATGGCTGGGTGATTTGTATAGATTTTGCACCCGCCAAATGAGAAGGTCAATGGAGGACGAGTACGTGTAAATGCGATTGTGAAATTCATTATTGAAACTACTTTGATGCACGTTTATTTACTAATCATTAGATTTATTGACACAAAGGGTGTTGTAATGAAAGCAGGACTATGGTTAGGTTGAATGAGGAGTTTCTTACAAGACATAGCATGCAATATCTGGGCCCAAGGAAATGGCTGGACAACTATGTAACTACTAATATCCTTTTTGACTACTAAGATGTGGTATTTCAATTGGTTGCCATAATTTGTTAACAATTTGTATTTTAAATGAATAATTTGTTTGTAGGTATTGTCTTTTGCTACAACATTCATGATGGTAGAGGAAATTGAAAAAACTGGCGTTCTTACCCGGTTCCTCTTTAATTCATACTTTGCTGTGAGTATAACTAAAAACACGTGTTATTGAAGAAATTTCCTTTAAAAAAACATTTGGTTAATATAGTTTCCAATGAACGTACTGATTTTCTAATGTAGGATATGGTCGTAATTGAATTACCATCATTCAAAAATGGAACCCACAAGACTTGGGGTTTAGGAGAATTTTGTAAATACATTTCTTTGAGAAGTAGCCCCATTGATATGTTAAAGTCATGCAATTTGGTAAGTGGGTAATATAAGTTCATCTAAATTAAAGTGTTGATATTTGTATTATGAATAGTACGTGTAAATTGAATTGTTTTGTAATCGTTATTTTGTAGCACACTCGTTTTTGAAGAGTTGTTGAATTATATTGTTGAAGGGAAGAAAAGTGTAACTCTCTGATTGACCGCTTATGAAAACATGCCGAAACAACGTAACAAGTAAGTGATTCGTTGGATGTTGTTAGGTATAAATTCAATGTTAATACTAGTCTTTCATTTCATTTATGTTGATGGTTTGAAATACATATTATTTGTCATTACAGCCATGATTGTGGTATTTATGTGTTGAAGTACTTAGAATTGTGGAACGGTGAAAATACGATGCATGAGTACTCAGAGGTAAATAAATATTGATTATATATTTTGTTTTGTTAAATGAAAATTTAAGGGAAAAGTAATAAATTGTTAATACAAATCTGTTTGTTTAGGGTGACACTAGGGGAATATCCCGTGCGTTGCACGGGTTGTTATAATATATTTTATTTAATTATATGGATATTAAACATAAAAGTATTTTAAAAATTAATATTTGCACGGCCTTTATTTATGTGTGTGTTGAATTATTTCTATCCAAAAGGAAGTTGTATAGAATAGGCATAATGACTTTTTAAAAAAGAAAAAGAGAAAGAGATAGGGGAATGCATTTTTTTTTGGAACAAACTTTGTTTATGAATAATTCTGGGATGTCAAACATAAGTACATTGAGGAAGGCCACTAAAAACCTCATGGTGAACTACATTTTTGGTATACTGTGAATAAAACTCATCATGTTCAATAATGAGTATTTTTAATCCCTTTGGAGAAGTTACTCTTGATAATGCAACATATAGTTGTCCATGAGTAAAAACAGGTTTTGGCAAGTATAAACCCATATAGTTCAAAGATTGTCCTTGACTTTTATTTATTGTCATTGCATAACATACCTTTATTGGGAATTGTTTTCTACGCAAAAGGAAAGGCCACTTAGAGTCAGATGCTGTTAGAACTATTCTTGGGATAAGAACTTTTGATCCAATGTTCCTGTAATTATTTTTGCCTCTATTATCCAAGATCCAAGATGGACGATAATGAGCCTTGTTCCGTTGCACATTCCTAATGCAGGATTAATGTTCCTCAACAACATTATTGGCATTCCTTCTTTGAGTTCCAAACAATGGTTTGGAAAACCAGTAATATTTAAGGAGTTTAAAAATTCCACAGGATACATAAGCTCTTGTTCTAAAAAGTTATCAGTGGTCTTATCAATCTCATCGGAGCTTCTGGAAAGTGTGTGCAATTTTGTCAATGTCCTTGTTCTCGCCTGCATATCGTCGGGCTTTGTTGTCAGAACCCATTGTTTAGTGTAGAGATGGGATAAAATATTGAGCTGGAACTATGGGTGAGAGGATGTAGGGAGTGTTAGTGAGTTGGAGGGTTTTTAAAGTGATTTGGAATGTGGTTGTTAGAGTAATTGAGATTAATGATTATAAATGGAAATATAATTGTGACCATTAGATTTTTCATAAGTTACCATTAGATTTTTTTCATAAGTTACATAATATGTAAATTAATAAAAATTGTGGATGAATATGTAGGTCGATTATAACTGGATATATTGTATATCAAATTTAAATGGGCATGTGATGAAAGCTCTTCATGTATGTAGCTAGGATTGGTGCGGGTTTATTCATTTGCGGGGGATAATAACGTTTTTTTGATTTTCCCAGCTATTGGCATTATATAATATGTAACGTACCAATAAGTGTGAAAAATAGAAATGAATATAGTAATGATTGGAATGAAATTGAAGGTTATAGATTGGAAGAAAGAGTCGATGAAATTTGAAAGCTATGGGACATCTATTGTTAATAATAATGTGTGCTAATAATGTGAGTAGTTGGATTTTAATTGTTTAATGTAAATAGGGAGAAACTGATTGTGTAGGCTTAAGTGGGTATGTAATATGGATAGACTCTCCAATTGAAGCATAATGACAATTTGTGCATTTACTTTGGTGGAAGTAGTGGTTATTTTTTTTTCATATTAATTTAGTATTATTTATTTTTTTACTTTGTATAGGTAATAAAGATAAATAAATAAATTTAAAATTAAGTCAAAATTTGGAGAAGCATCTTAGAGCTTGGGAAAAAGGTTGGTATTTTTTTTAAATAATTTATTGAATTTTTAGCTGGAATTATTAAATTTCTATACACATAATTATAATTTGTATGAACATAATTATAATTATTATGTTTTTCAGAATAATTGTATGAACATAATTATAATTATTTTGTTTTTCGTAATAATTGTAATGATATTTAAACTGAAAATATTTGTTAAAAATTTGAGTAAAGCATGTGTTAATATTGGCGTAAATCATGTGTAAACTAATGTTATAGTTGGTCTGTTTTTTTTTTGTCTAAATAAATAATAGTGTTAGTCATTAAACTTGAAGTTTTTTTTTTATTTTTCTTCAAGTGATAGTATTTGTCTTTATTAATTTTTTAATTTTTGAAAGAATATAAAGGGTCTTAATAACTTAGTAATATGTAATCATAAAAGTAAGTCTCCTTTTATGTGGGAATTATTAAAAATATATTAATATAATTGAAAATCTAATTAGGAAAATAAATGAAGATGATGTGGAGCTTCCTAGAGCTTGGAAAAAAGCTTCCTTTAGAGATTTAATATAGATGGTTAGATTTCGTAAAGAATTTGTATGCAAATGGGTACTTGATCCAAGAAATTCATGTAAAGAAGAAGTATTAGAGAAAGCGAAACTTCCCCCAGATTTGAGGATGGAAACATCATTATTATAAAAGGTATGATTTTATCCTTTCATTGTATCTGAGAGTTGGGCATATGTAAACTGGTTAATTTTTTTACTTGTTATTTTAAATAAGAACTCTGAATTTTGTAGGAACTGTGGGTGAAGTTAATTGGATTAAGCAATCGTTGTCTGAGGGTGAGGATGCCGGAAGTGTATATATGTCATGAACTAACATGAAGAAAAAACTGCCAATGTAGTCATGTTTTGTTGTAGTTAAACTGACAATTGGGGATCTGTATCCCACGTATTTAGGTGAATGAGTTGTTTCAATTAATTTGTGTTATACTGAGTTAGAAAAGTCATTTAGACATCAGTTGTTGCACTGTGATGTTAGGAATTTAGAAATATGCCATATCGCAAAAATTAACAAAGTGAAGCATTAAACCATGTTTCAAAGTGAAATACCAATATTTGTAGGAAATATTACCACTGTATTATGTTCATGAATTCCTTGTGAATTTCACAAATAGAGTAAAAGAAGGGACTAAATGATCGCTAAGTAGAAGGTAATGGGGACTTCCTTGTCATGAAAAGTAACAATTTGAAACTTTTAACCAGGATTCCAACTTAAATACCCAACTTTTTGAAACAAATGACCATATTATCATTATCATATTTTCATTGTGATATTGAGCAATAGAAGAAAGAAGAAGGTAAATAAGTGGTTTCGCACCCATGACTATAAGCTACTGTGGTGATATGGCATCGTTAGTTGAAATGGGATGTCAATTCCAAATTCGTAAGAGTTAACCAGATGAGAAACACAGATACTCAAGTTTTCACAAGTAATGACCACAATTTGATTCTCATTATTTCCCTGTGAAATTGACCAGCATTATAAATATGTAGTATTAAATGAGTGTTTTTTATACTGAATATGTATAATGAAAAGGCAAAGGCCTGCTGAAAACAGATACCCAAGTGGAAAAGGCAAAAATAAGAACAGTTAACCAGTGATGAACACAGATACCCAAGTTTACTGAAACAATGACCAAAGTATTATTGAATTAATTTCTTGAGTGATTTTGATCAATACAATAAATTAGTGTAGTAGATGAGTGGTTTTTATGGATAATGAAAAGACATATGTCTGGTGAAATGGGATGTAAAGGCAACATTAAAAACAGTTAACCGGTGGTGAACACAAATACCCAGGAAAAATGAGCAAAGGTTAATTGTGTAATTAATTTTTTTTTTTTTAAATTCACAACCTTTATAATTAGTGTAATAAATGAGTGGTTTTTATACTTAATATGTATAATGAAAAGGTAAAGGTGTGTTGAAATGGCATGTAAAGCCAAAATAAGAACATTTAACCAGTTAGGAAGACAGATATCCAAGTTTGCAAAACAAATGACCAAAGTTTCATTTTTATTAATTCCTTTTGAAATTGAGCAGCATTATAAACTACTTTACTAAACAAGTGGTTTTCATCATGCAGGTGTACATATAGTTTGGTGTTTTTTAATTTATTATAATCACTAAATATGCATGCCAAATGCAAATTACCAGTTAGTTTGATTAATATTATATACATATAGATTGTTCTTCAGTGTTTCACTTAGGAACTAAATTGGGGTTTATATATATTATTCTATTTCTATGTTGTTTGTTTACTTATTAAAATATCATGGTATTTTGATTTTGTTCCTAGGTTTTTGACCACTTGAATGAAACACCTGATGAGGTTGGTCATGATGTGGTGAGACAAGCATTACATGAGGCACCGAATGGATTTCATTCATCCGCATGTGCTATAATTGAAATGAACAACCAAAAAGCATACAATCAAAAGCTAGAGGCCGAGCACAAAGCCCTTGATGCAAGAATAACTCAACTTGAAAGGGATTTGGGTCAACTAAAGAGCTTACCTCAAGTTGAAAGGGAACAATTTCAACGTAAAATTGAAGAACTTCAATGAGAATTAGATGAAGCAAAAAAAGTAAAACATCCAATGAGTATTGAAGAACTTCCCACCAACCACATCCTGAACCAATACATGATGAGCAAATACACAACGAAATAGAAGCTTCATATCATGACCATGATGACAATGAGTTATATAGGACAAAAGTAGAACATTAAGAGCAAATGATAATGGCTCAAATATGCAAACTCGTCGACAGAAGAACCCGAGAGTGTTAAAACCTAGTGCAGCAACTAGAACACCATACGAGACTTGTGTTGGGAAAAAAGAGAAGCTTAAAAGAAAATGATGCATTTAAAAATCCCCTGATATTTTGAATATGTGTTTGTCTTTCTGAATGACTTGGTTTGTTTAAATGTCACGGTAATGGTTTATGACTTATTTTTCTCCTTATTGGGAATATTGTAAAGGTGTACATTGAAAAATATGTTGTTTGGCCGGTTGGATATTACGTTTGGGTTAATACTAGGCAGAAGGGAAATCATATTTAAATAACATACAGAATTTCATAACTAATACATAATGAAATAAAAAGGGTTCTTTATGGAATACAACCACCCTTTATTATCGTCACTGGTTTATTCTTCGTCAGATAAGTCCTCGTCTGTAGCATACTCAAAATCCCTTTTGTTTGGAATGGCTTGTGTGAAATCACCTCTTCTGCATGCATCGTGTACAAGTTGGTGCCTATTATTTCGAATTTGCATCTGATTGTTTTCGTGTCCGATCATGTTAACTGCCTTCTCTAGTGACTCATCGTTGTCTATAACCACTTCAAGTGATATTTGCTTTGGGGCTTTAATGTAGCACTGCCTCAACTGAGCTCTTAGCCTTGCAGATTCCTGCAGACGATACTCCCACTCTTTACGATACTGAATCATATTTTGACACCCGAATCGGTCTTGTGGGCACAAACTATATATAAACTTGTCTCGCTCTAATGACCAATATCTACCCATACTTTCGAGGATTTCGTGTGGGTAGTATCTTGTGCCAATCTTATTTGAATATTCAGCAAAATCTTTGTAAAGTGTGTAATTCATCTTCTTCCGTGTCTTTTTATCCTAAACAAAAAGTAGAGGTAAGAAGAAATAAATTCTAAAATCAGCACACAATTGAAATAATTAAAAGTGCAGGCATCATGGTAAGGGCCCTTACCTTTGTTGAAGATAAGAAATACTAAGACATAACCTTCTCACTATTTATAGTGTCTAGCCATATACTTTTTTCCAGACATATAAGTGTCCAATTGACTTCAAGTAATCACTCACGTGAAACTACAGTTGTTATTCCAAAATTATTGTGTGTTACAGGATTTGGTTAACTGGTTACGAAAGTTGGGTACATTGACTACTACATGGTTAAAGTTATAACATTCTCCAATGTTTGAGCTAATAAAGGCATATGTTTCATAGAAGGTACATGAAATAAGTATTACATCAATAAGGACTTTATAAATTTTGGAATTTCACTACGTGGTTAATGTCACACAAAATGTTGGGTATCTATCCTGCTGCAATGGTTAACCTAAAAAGGTGCTCCAATGAATTGACAATACAATAGGCTTACACTTTTGACTAACATATCAGGGTCTGATTCACCACAAATAATGACCCACATGAAAATAGAGTTATTACAGAACCTAAAATGAAGAAATTTTACTACCAGGTTAATATTTCATAAAACGTGGTATTTATGTCATTGAAATGGTTAACCTCAAAAGGTACTCCAATGAATTGACAATGCACTACCCTTCTACTTTTGACTGACATATCAGGGTTCAATTTACCTCAAATAATGGCCAACGTGAAACTACACGCTTTTTTCACGCAATGCAATAGGCTAAAAGTTGGAATTTTACTACCCTGCTAATATTTCATAAAACTTGGGTATTTATGTCACCGCAATGGTTAACTTAAAAATGTACTCTAATGAAGGTCAATTCAATATCCTTTTCCTTTTGACTAACATATCAAGAATCAATTGATCTCAAATAATGCCCCACGTGAAACTACAGCTTTGATCGAACCTAAAATTTGGAATTTTACTACCCGGTTAATATTTCATAAAACTTGGGTATTTATGCTGCTGCAATGGTTAACATAAAAATGTACTCTAATGAAAGGGTCAATTCAATATCCTTCCACTTTTGACTAACATATCAGGAATCAATTCACCTCAAATAATGCCCCACGTGAAACTACAGTTTATCCTGCTACAATGCAATAGGCTAAAATTTGGAATTTTACTACCCGGTTAATATTTCATAAAACTTGGGCATTTATGCTGCTGCAATGGTTAACTTAAAAATGTACTCTAATGAAGGGTCAATTCAATATCCTTTTCCTTTTGACTAACATATCAGGAATCAATTTATCTCAAATAATGCCCCACGTGAAACTACAGCTTTGATCAACCTAAAATTTGGAATTTTACTACCCTGCTTAATATTTCATAAAACTTGGGTATTTATGCTGCTGCAATGGTTAACATAAAAATGTACTCTAATGAAAGGGTCAATTCAATATCCTTCCACTTTTGACTAACATATCAGGAATCAATTCACCTCAAATAATGCCCCACGTGAAACTACGCTTTATCCTCACGCAATGCAATAGGCTAAAATTTGGAATTTTACTACCCTGCTAATATTTCATAAAACTTGGGTATTTATGTCACTTTGCAATGGTTAACATAAAAATGTACTCTAATGAAAGGGTCAATTCAATATCCTTCCACTTTTGACTAACATATCAGGAATCAATTCACCTCAAATAATGCCCCACGTGAAACTACAGTTATTACTTTAAGTAAATTTTGGAATTTCACAACGTGGTTAATGTTACAAAAATGTTGGGTATCTATCTTACTGCAATGGTTAACATAAAAAGGTACTCTAATGAATGGTCAATTCAATATCCTTCCACTTTTGACTAACATATCAGGGTTATTTTTACCTCAAATAATGGCCAACGTGAAACTACAATTTTTATTGAAACAAAACTTTCGAATATTCAGTTCTTGGTTAATGTTACATAAAACTTGGGTATTTCTCCTTCTGACATGGTTAAACTAAAAAGCCTCTCCAAAGAAGGGCCAGTTCAATAGGCTTACACTTTAAACGCCACGCTTTATCCAAAAATGGGTCTCCTATATATAGGGATCGACTAAATAAGCTATGGACATCACTGAAATTGGTAAAATACAATGAATGAATATAAAGACCTACTGCTTGAGTTGGAGTGGTGTCTTGGAGAATCAAGATACTAGAGTGGAAAAAAGAAAGTCGTAAAAAGGAATGGCGGGTTTAGAACTCGAGAGTCTGTTTCTCTACAAGCGGACTTAAGAGATTTGGAGGCACCTATCCTGCACTAAAAGCACTTCAAATGTGGGATGATGCGGGTAATAAATATGAAGAAATGCATGGAGCCTTGAATCACCTTAGGATTGAGAATAACATAATGGCAATACAGAGAGTACGATATGGGATGCTCAGAGTATGCAAAACATATCTACACGCAAATAGTCATGGTATGTCTCAGGTAGAGGAAGAAATCATCCTGTGCGCAGATGAGTATTTATCAAATCCTGATGAAGAATGAATTTAAATTAATAGCCTTTTTCTTCCAATCTATGTTATGTATTTCGTGTTTTTTGGTAAGAACATATTTTTATCCCCCAGTATGTAAACTAATGTTTATTCCTTTTTTTAATTTATAAATTTTAAAATTATCTACTCCTAAAACATATAATGTTGTTCGAAACACCATCCTCCATACATTAAGACTCATAGGGTCAAATACACGTTATAAAATAAACTACATATTACAAACCAAAAACAAATAACATAAGGACATATCTTTTTGCTTTCATCTTCACTGTGGTTGACGAAACAACTCCATTATCTCTTCAATGCACTCTCCTAACAGTGGGTCACCATAATAATCAATGTTGGGGACCTAGCAGAGGTAGTGGTTGTGCGAATACACAAATCAATAGGAACTTCAGGAATTGTATTTGACTGGTGGTATGACATCATTCTCCTCACATCGGTATTCGTTATAATGTCAACCATCGACCACACAAACCTTCCTTCACCATCTATTCGGGGACGACGGTATATGATACACCGTATCGTACGTTCTCCAAGCCTTAGTTTGCGATGAATTTTTTCCTTCAACTCATGAATTGTAATATCAAATTTAAGCCTAAGCGGTACTGGTGGGTTAGCTTCAAATGTAACAAAATTTACGCCGTCCCTTTGATTGATTATACCGCAATTGTAGTGTAGGTAACATAGAACTGACCCCGGCCAAGGACATAACTCTTTTCGGCGCTCAACGTCAATACGTCTTTCTGTTATAGCATTCAACTCTATCGACCTATGACACCAACGAAATCTTTTGTGAATGGTCAGCATATCTTCTATGTCACTAGTAATATTAATCATCTTTGATTATATACTCAACACTCCCATAAGCTTCCTTAGTATGCCTCAGAGTAGATTTGACGCAATATCCTTGACTCATCTCCACTCTTTTCTTCAATTTTCGTTTTGAGTTCTTCAATGGTCATGTCATTCTTGACCCTAATCGACTTCATCTTTTCGCTTTCAAACGTCACTCCATTAATCATTGTTACCTCCTCTCCATCATAGTAAACAATGGCCAAGACTGTGCCTATTTGGTATTGTGTTACTTGAGAAAGTGGCATGGCTAGAATAACAATAATGGATATGGTGTAGTAGGTTTGATAACTTCTAAGGAAACAAGTTGAGAAGACTAGTATTTATAAGACAACAAGTGGTTCACATGACCAACAGGGGTTCCTGATAACTCTATTTTATATAGAGTATTTCATATGTTTAAACTTAGTATTTGCTCTCTTTCAAGTAATAATAAAGAGTTTATATAGTATTTAGTGTGATATATGATATCTTGAGTGATTTGAATGGTTATAGTTATTATTAGGCCATTTTGGATATATTGTGGTATGTTTGATGTTTTTGTTCGGTGCGCCTCTCAATGATGTCCGATCAATGCTCCCGTGACCGATCCCGCATCAAAACCGCACTACTTGGTGAATAAGCGACTGTTTCATATGCATCCACATGCAATGTGATGACCTCCCGCCCGCTTCTTCCCGATGCCATCCAAACTTGTATAGTAGGCGCCTACCATTCACACATAGCTATAGGCTTAGCTTTGAAGAGTCATCAACATAGGGACACTTGTTCTAACACCATGGAACCGCCTACTACATGATTAAGTCAAAGATTTCAACATGGATAAACCTCTGAAAGCAACTACAACTATGATCCACTCAAGATGACTTCAACATGAAGAAAGGAAGCACCTCACTTGAAGGCTATAAAAGGACCTCACATCTTCATTTGGAAATATATCACAATCCATAAGTTAGATCAAAATTTCAATATACATAGTTAGTTTTTATATTTTTAGAGGAAGAGGAAGGAATTCATAAATCCTCCTTAACTCATTTTCATAGTGTTTGTATAGTGCTAAGGAGTAATGCTAGTGCATTGCTAGAAGACTTCATACAAAGGTTTTCAACATTTGTAACTTTACTCTTGTTGTTTCTCTTTTGATTTCTATATATATAAACATGGTCTATTCAGTTTATATATATCTTGCAATGTCTCTTGTTAGCTAAACCTTTCTTAGTTGGAATGTTCTAATCATTTAATGAGCTTTTAAGTAAGTATGTTGCATGTATGTATGTTTGTACTTTAGTTCTTGCTTGATAATCTTTTCAAAACTTATTTTGAACTTGATCACTTAGAATAAGTAGATTTGTAAATGACCGCACATGGCTTACAATTAAGAACTCAAGAACTAATATGGGTGAGTGTTTTACATAAAGAAAACTTTGTGAAAACCATGCTAAGTCCTAGACATAGGATAGTATAGTCCATAGGATAATTGTGGGTACTTAAAATACAAGAGTGAATTCACTTAAGCAAAGTGATACTTGTTAGGAGGCAAGATTGACACTAACACCCCTTTCTTTTACTGCATAGAACAAGGATCATAAGAGCTGTAATGATACTCAAGAAAGTGACCGAAAGGCACATAGCTAATGCAACAAAGATTCAAGGTCAAACGCATCACATAATCGCATCATACACTTATAAGTAAATTACTTGATGAAGACATTCCAACTAGCTTTTCTCTTTTACACTATCAACATTTTTACTTTGCTTTCTTTCTAACTTAGTTGTGATCATCAAACAAAATCCAAAATTATTTTGTTACTTAGTGACTTTACACTTTATTACTTTATATTATTTTAAAAGTGAGTTTTTCAATCTCTGTGGGTTCGATCTTTTACTACTTGTTTTTGGACAAGTGTATACTTGCACTCAAGTGTATGTGGCATTTCCACACACCAAGTTTTTGGCGCCATGTCTTGGGATTGAAGTAAATTCTTTTTAAAATTCGATATTGAGTAATTTAGTGTTGTATATAAATTCTGGTTTTTAGAGTTTCACAACAAACAAGACATGGTACCTAGTATATGTACAGTAACTGCAAATGTAACCTCGAATATAGTTTAGATTTAGAAATAGAAAGAAAATTCGTGAGAGATTGCTAAGACTCCAAAAACAGAAATCAACAAGCTTGCAACATGTCATTCAAAGGAAGAACAAAGCTCAAGGCCACACTCAAAGAGAGGAGGCCTCGGATCACAAAGATGCTATCAAGAAGAAGTTCATAGAGAAAATCTCATCCACATGGATCACATAGGTATGATTAATGATAGAGATAGACCTATGAGGGATTATGCTCAGTTTGATCATCAAAACATGCAAACTAGCATAAATAGACCTCATATTGATGCCATGCATTTTGAATTTAAGCCTATGATGTTTCAAATGCTTCAAACTATTGGTCAATTTGGAGGATCTCCTCATGAAGATCCTCATTTGCATTTAAGGCAATTTCTAGAAGTATGTAGTAATTTTATTTGACCTAGTGTTAGTGAAAATGCATTTAGATTAAGGTTATTTCCATATTCTTTGAAAGATAGAGCTAAGGCTTGGCTAAATTCTTTAGAGCCTAACTCTATCCATTCATGGAATGAAATGGTGAAAAATTTTTAGGAAAATATTTCCCACCTATCAAAAATGCCAGTTAAGAAATGATATTACATCTTTTAGACAAAAAGAATTTGAGTCTTTATTTGAAGCATGGGAAAGATGGAAGGAACTTTTGAGAAAATGTCCTCATCATGGTTTACTCTGTTATTATTCAAATGGAAACATTTTATAATGGTTTAGAACCTCAAACCGAATAATGCTTGATGCATCATCCGGTGGAGTGTTATTAAATCATCATACAATGAAGCATGTGAATTAATTGATAGAATAGCAATAATAGCTCTAATTGGCCTACCGAGAGGGTAAGTGCCCAAAAGAAACCATCGGGGTATGAATTTAATGATATATCCGCCTCTATCCGCTCAAGTAGCCACTCTAGCTAATTTGATGAAAAACTTCACTTCGCAATGCTATCGCATCTAATGCAAATGCATCACCGCACAACACTCAAGGCAAAGAAGAGAACAAGTACCTCCAGCACACCTAGTTGTGTGTACTGTGGAGGAGGTCACTTGTATGAGGAGTGTTCTAGCAACCCTATCTCTCAGAAATTATGTAGGTTATAATAGGAATAACAACCCTTATTCCAACACTTATAATCCCGGTTGGAAAGATCACCCAAATTTTAGATGGAGCAACAATAGTGCACTCCGCACTCTAGAACCGCCCCAACTACACCAACCAACCCACCAGATTCCCACTGTAATAACCAAAGAAACTCTCAACCTACCACCGATAATTCTCTAGAATCCATGCTTAAAGCATTTATAGGTGAATCTAGAACTCGCTAGACAAACCCAAGATGCTTCCATTAAGAACTTAGAGAATCAAGTTGGTCAATTAGCCACACTCTGTATCGAAGGCCACAAGGTGCCTTACCTTCAAATACAGTAAGCTACTCCTTCCCAAACCAAAGGAAAAGAGCAGTTAAGGCTATTTCATTAAGAAGTGGTAAGGATTTGGTAGAGTTAATCGAGAAGGAAAGTGTAGAAAAGGGAGAAAAACCAAAAATCAAAAAGAAACCAATGCGTAAGCATCTAGTGCTCCCGCATCACAAGAAGTTCAAAGTCCACTACCTAAGTTAGTACCTGAATACCCTCCTCCTCCTTACCCTCAAAGACCTAAAAAGCACATGAGGAGAAGCGGTTTGGTAAATTCTTAGAGGTACTAAAACAATTACACATCAATGTTCCTTTAGTAGAAGCCCTCCAACAAATGCCAAATTATGCAAAATTTATGAAGGATGTGCTTACTAAGAGAAGAAGATTAGTGAGTTTGAAACAAATATTGCCATGACAGAAAATTGTAGTTTGCTTATGCAAAATAAGATCCCTAGGAAATTGAAGGATCCGTAGTTTTACAATTCCATTTTCTATAGGAAAATCCTATACTCGTAAAGCTTTATGTGATTTAGGTGCAAGCATCAACTTGATGCCTAAATCTATTTTTGACCAGCTTAGAAATAGGAAATGCAAAACCAACCAAAGTGACACTTCAATTAGCGTATAGATCAATAGCCTATCCTCGAAGGTATCATAGAAGACATCTTAGTTAAGGTAGACAAATTTGTATTCCTCAGAGATTTTGTTATCCTTGACTTTGATGCAGATAAGGAAGTGCCTATTATCCTAGGTAGACCATTTCTAGCAACCTGGTAAAACCATAATTGATGTGCGTAGAAGGTGAACTCACTATGAGAGTGAATGATCAAGAGATAAAATTCAATGTAATGAATGCTATGAAGTATCCTGCAGAGGAAATAGAAGAGTGTTCATCCTTATTCTCTCTAGATCAATTGGTAGAAAAACAATTTTACAAGCAGTATGATCACTTAGCCAATGCAGATGCATTAGATGCAGCTGCATTGCTAAATGATGAAATACTTGAAAAAGAGAATCTACCAATAGAAAACTCTTGTAAGGAAGTATGGGCTAGGACTTATGAACCACTCAATCTTGAGGATCCAATTCTCAAGAAGAACTTACCCTCAATAGAACAACCTCCTAAGTTAGAATTGAAGATACTGCCTGAACACCTTAAGTATGCCTTCTTAGGAACAGATGAGACTTTACCTGTTATCATTGTTTCTGATTTAACATCAAAATAGGAGAGTGATCTCATTAGTACTCTCAAGAAGCATACCAAAGCTATAGGTTGGCAAATGGCAGATATCAAAGGAATTAGTCCTTCTTTATGCATGCATAGAGTCATTTTGGAAGAAAATTCCAAAAACAGCATAGAGAGTCAAAGAAGACTAAATCCTATCATGAAAGAGGTTGTGAAAAAGGAAATCATAAAGTGGCTAGATGCTGGAATCATATACCCCATATCGATTTGTGCTTGGGTAAGTCCTCGTCCAATGTGTACCAAAGAAAGGGGGTGTGACAAGAATAGCCAATGAAAATAATGAGTTGATACCAACTAGAATCACATAGGTGGAGAATCAGATGGATTACGTAAAACTCAACAAAGCTACCAAAAAGGATCACTTTCCTTTACCATTCATAGACCAAATATTAGATAGATTAGCAGGGAAAGAATTTTATTGTTTCCTAGATGGCTATTCAGGCTATAATCAAATAGCCATTGAGCCTAAGGATCAGCACAAAACCACCTTTACATGCCCTTATGGAACCTTTGCTTTTAGAAGGATGCCATTTGGCTTATGTAATGCACCTGCTACATTCCAAAGATGCATGATGTCTATATTCTCAGATTTCATTGAGCAATCAATGGAAGTATTCATGGATGATTTCTCTATCTTTGGAGAAACATTTCAAGTTTGCTTAACAAACTTGGAACAAATTCTCCATAGATGTGAAGAAACAAATTTAGTCTTAAACTGGGAAAAGTGCCATTTTATGGTACAAGAAGGCATAGTGCTAGGACATAGAATTTCAAAGAAAGGTCTAGAAGTAGACAAAGCTAAGGTTGATGTCATTGAAAATTTACCACCACCAAATACAGTTAAAGGTATCAGGAGCTTCTTAGGCCATGCTGGTTTTTATAGAAGGTTTATCAAAGATTTTTCAAAAATTCTCAAAACCATTATGTATGCTTCTGCAACATGATGTAGAATTCAACTTTGATGAATCTTGTATAGAAGCTTTTGACAAGCTTAGAAAGGCATTGGTGACAAAGACTAATTATAGTAACTCCGCATTGAGTAGGCCATTTGAATTAATGTGTGATGCTAGTGACTTTGCAGTAGGAGCAGTCCTAGGGCAAAGGTATGATAAGGTCTTTCATTCCATATATTATGCTAGCAAGACATTAATTGAAGCTCAGGTGAATTACACAGTTACAGAAAAAGGAATTATTACCGTGGTCTTTGCATTTGAAAAATTTAGATCATACTTAGTTGGCACTAAAATTATTGTCTATACCGACCACTCGCCATTAAGTATCTAATTTCAAAGAAGGATGCAAAACCAAGGTCGATAAGGTGGATTTTACTCCTACAAGAATTTGATTTAGAAATTAGAGACAAGAAAGGAGTAGAAAACCAAGTAGCAGACCATTTATCAAGGATTGAAGGAGAATCACTTGGTACACAAGGAGAAGAAATCAAGGAAAGCTTTCCAGATGAAAAACTATTGGCAATCACAAATAATGCAAAACATGAAATCGCATTTGCTATAAGCAATGCAGAGCATCAAATGCATCTCGCACCATGGTTTGCCGACATTGTAAATTTCCTTGCAAGCAAAGTGGTACCAGTGAGTATGACATATCAACAAAGGAGAAAATTCTTCCACATGGTTAAACAATACTATTGGGATGATCCATTCCTTTACAAGATGTGCCCTGATCAATTAATGAGGAAATGCATACCTGAAGAGGAGCAACAAGCAAAGGCTTCAGCATTGCCATTCTCGCACCTTATGGAGGACACTTTGGAAGCACTAGAACAAAGAAATAAGGTATTACATCAATGGTTATTTTTGGCCTACTTTATTTAAAGATTCTTATTTTATGGTCAAATATCGTGATAAATGTCAAAGAGCAGAAATATCTCTCGATAAGCATGAAATGCCTAGAACAAATATTTTAGAAATTGAATTATTTGATGTTTGGGGCATGGATTTCATGGGACCTTTCCCACCCTCTTTTGGCAATTTATATATCTTAGTAGCTGTTGATTATGTGTCCAAATGGGTAGAGGCGTAGCATTACCTAATAATGATGCTAAATCGGTGAGTAAGTTTCGCAAAGAAATATATTCACTAGATTTGGAACTCCTAGAGCTATCATTAATGATGAAGGTTCACACTTTTGCAATAAGATCATAGAAAACCTTCTAGCTAAGTATGGAGTTAAGCATAAGATAGCTACAAAGATACCATCCTCAAACTAGTGGACAAGCTGCACTATCCAATAGGAAATAAAGAGAATGCTAGAAAAAATGGTAAGTCCAAATAGGAAAGATTGGTCTTTACATTTGGATGATGCTTTATGGGCATATAGAACAAAGATTCAAAACACCCTTAGGAATGTCCCCTTACAAATTAGTCTATGGAAAAGCATGCCATTTACCTGTAGAATTGGAAAACAAATCTTATTGGGCTATCAAGAAGCTCAATTTCAATTTAAACAAGGCAGGTAAAAAGAGAATGATAGAGCTTGATGAGCTAGAAGAAATTAGGCAAACCTCTTATGAGAATGCTGAAATCTACAAAGCTAAGACTAAGAAATGGCATGACAAGAAAATTCACAGAAGAGAATTGAAAGAAGGAGGACTAGTTCTGCTATACAACTCTAGGTTGAAGCTATTTCCTGGAAAACTAAGGTCAAGATGGTCAGGACCATTTAAGTTGATAAAGGTTTATCCACATGGAGCAAAAGAGACTTATTTGATAAACCTCAAATCTGCCTTCAAGGTGAATGGTCGAGAGAGTTAAAATGTACTATGGTGAACATGTGGTGAGAGACAAAACCACCACCTATTTGCAAAATCTCTAAGTAAAAAGAGGTAGTCAGTGACAAGACTCTTAAAACAAGCGCTTAATGGGAGGCAACCCATTGTTTTTAATTATTTTTGTGCAATTTTATGTTTTTAGTTGTTTTGCGTAAATGCAGAAAACTAATGCAAATGCATCAAATGCACTCGCATTGAGGAAAAACGTGCCTGCATCGTAAAAATTATAAACTTGAAGAAAATTGGTTAAGTGTGAATCATAAGGCTTCGGAAGATCAAAGGAGGTTAAGTAAGATTAATGACACATTGGTAGCCAAAGCAAGACACTTGGCAAGATGCATGCGTAGCACGCAATGCTAACGGCTACCTAATAAATCCACTAACTTCCCTTTTCCCCAAAACATAAAGCCTTCATTGTTACCAAGTACCCCTTCATTCGCAAAATCTCACAAATTCTCTCATCTCAAACACAAACCACCCTTCCCATTCTCAATCCAATTTTTTCTCAATCACAAAAGCAATCAAAACCTAGAATTTCAAAGCAATTACAATGGTGAAAAAGCAATCAAAGACAGAATCATCGTGCAAGGTGCCAAAACTCCTCAAAAGAGAAGAAAGCCATGCATGCAGGATCATCATCATCAAGAAAAGGCAAAGCCAAGGAATCATCAATCGAATCGATGACAATGTTCATCTCAGGAACATGCATCTATTGCCCGAGAGAGGATATGATTTGAAGAAAGCTAGCCCATCATTCATGTCAACAAGTGGCAATCTCAATTGGGATCACTTCGTGCTACCAAGAGGAGGCTACATTGAAGACATAGTGAGAGAGTTCTATGCTTTGAATCACACCACAAGAAGGAGCAGAACATTCCTACACTTCCATGGTGAGAGGTAAAATTGTACACTTCCATGCCAAGAAATTAAATGAACATTATATGTCAAAATATAATGGGAATGATTTTGAGAATAGAGTGGCCAATGCCTTTAAGAAAGAAATGGAAGAAATAAGGAATAGGATTGCCATACCAGTGGGTCATGTTTGGGAGAAATTCACACCTAATGAGATTAAGCTTAGAAGTAATTATTTGATAAATGCATTAGGTAATTGGCATTTGTTCATAGCTAATTCAATTCGCTTACATCACACACATATGCTATGACCAAAGAGAGATTGATCTTGTTAGATACAATTCTCTCTAAGGGACATGTAGACATAGGTAGATTGATTGCTAGGGAAATTCTTGCATGTTCAAATAAGTCAAAGGGATTTCTTTTTCCACTTGTCTTATTATTGAATTATGCATGAAAGGAGTCCCTATAGTCGCTAATGAACAAAGAAAATTTCCCCAGTAATTTAAGTCTTTGAAGTGAATGAGAAGTTGAGAAATGTAAGAGGCCCCCGCGCACTGCAATGCAAGAGCATTACATGCGTAAGGAGGGGTCAGTATGGAAATTTCGGAATGATCAACATGACTGCTTCAATTGGTTTTTGACAAGATCTTTGATCTTGTGGGCTGTTGAATGCCCCCGAATTCCCAAGTTGGGTATTAAGATGTGAAGGTGAAGAAGAAGAAGAAAAAAAAGGTGAAGAAGAAGGAAAAGGTAAGGAGAAGGTAGAGGAAACTAGCACCAAGAAAAAGGTGACTAGAAAACAATTCAAGGTACTGTAAGAAGGTTGTGGTAGAACTCATTTGTGGAAGAATTATATGATTCTCAATCTGAAAGGCGAGGATGAGGAATTAAAAGAAATGGATAAGGAATTAGAAGAAGAAGAGGAGGAAGAGAGTGATGAGGAAATTTATGAAGAAGAAGAGGAGCAGGCTAGAGGAGTAATTTTAGAAGAAATTGCTAGGCAAAAATATGCCAAACCTCAAAGATCAACCCAACCATAAACCCCTATCACTTCACCAGCTACCAAAACACCTATCATCTCACCAAACCAAGAATCTTCCTCCATTCCAAAATCACCATTACCCTCCTCAATGATCCACCAAATCCTATCACAATCACCACCACAAACAACCCCTCCACCACCTCTCCAAGAAATGAACCACGTAAAACAACTCACACAGTAAGAACCAACCCCATTATGCCAACAGAACAAGCAAAGACCTTCGACCCAAGCAACATTATTTCTAATGTTGTTTCGCTTCTTCGAAAGATATTTTGCAGGAAAGAGAAGAAGAAGGACTCAACAAAGAAGATCAAGGAGAAGAATCATCTGCAAAGAGTCTCATTGCTCAAACTGTTGAGATGCAGAGTGATGCTCTCATCATCACTTTCGCATCACACAGCAGTAACAACCGTGCATGATGAAGCAACAATTAAAATGGTTCTGGAAGAAATGGCTAAACAAAAGAGGGAAGCATTGCACAATACTCAGAAGTTCTTCAAGCAACCTGCAGGAAGGCAGGCAAAATTAACACCTAAGAGGAAGAAATCTGATGCAGTCAAGACTGATGCACCTGCATCAATTCCAGAACAAATTCCTGCAACTACACCAGAAGTAGGAGGTGCATCTGCACCTAACGAAGAAACTCCAAGCAAGACACCCAAAGAGAAGAAGCAGAAGGTGAAACACACTCCTCCAAGCAGGCAAAGCACCAGAATCAGGAGTGGAGCAAAGAAATGAGTATCACTTTACAAGTTTTCACATATAAACTTGTTTTGTTTCTATCTGACTATTTCCCTGGTTGTACTAATCCCTCTCCCCTATTTTGAACAAATGATTTGTCTTTTCTGAACAAATTTGCAGTGAGGGCACTGCAACCCCTTAAGTTTGGGGGGGGGGGGGGATTTGCATGTTATGATATGTTTTTAAAAGTTTTTATCTAATATGTTGTGTGTTTAATTAATATGTTTTAGATAGTAAATATATATGTTTTAAGTAGTTTTTAGTTTGTTTAAATATTAGATGTACTTAACAAAGTAGTATCTAAATATTTTAGTAGAAAAGATCAGTTTTTCAAAAATATGGTGAAAGCCCTATGGATGGAATTTTTATGATGAAAAAGAAGCCTTATTTCTTAGAAAAACCAAAATTATTTTTACTTCAACACTTCAAAACTGAGTTTGTGAAAAGAACCTTGCTATTTAAAGATCAACTGATGCAAGGGGGAATTTTTGGTAAGCTTAGGTCAAAACAAAGCTTTATTAAAAAGAAAGAAGAGCTTAAAGAATTAAGTTTGGGGGTGTTTTATGAAAACAAAGGCTGAATTTCAAAAGTATAAGAGTAAACAATGTAGAAAAAGAATAAAAAAAAAAAGTGGACAAGCCATATCCTCGAATCTTTTGAAACTATACTGTGTTTAAGTACATGAATGCATCTCGAGGTCAAAGACACATGCCATGCAGAATAAATGTATCCGGAGGATAGTTCAATAAATCAACTCGTGCAAAGTGCAAAGAAAAATATATGCATCTCGAGGTCAAAGACTGTGCAAAGTGCATTTGCATCCGAGAGTCGATGAGGAAGGTAATATGAGCTAGAAAAAGAAAAGCATTATCGGTCTAAATTGCATCAATGTAAATCAGATCAAGAAAAAGCAAAATGCAGAAAAAATCAATGCACAAAAACACTTCAAAGAAGTATTGCATTTGCACAAAAAGATCCACACAAAAAAAATAGAAAAATGCATTGGCTCAAAAGCTTTGAAAGATTCAATCAAGCCCTTTGATTTTAAAAACTCCCAACACTTGAGAAAATTTTGTGAGTCTAAACTCTCTTTTGAAAAATATTTTGGTGTGACCAAAGATGAACCAATCCTTTCAAAGGCTAGGAGGAAATTTTTCACTTAGTCTTGGAACCAATCTCAACTCAGTGGGTTCACACACACACAAAAGAGTTTGAATAGCTTTGGTAATTTTTGAAGAAATAAAGGCAAAAGAAAGATTGTTAAGAAATGAAGTTCATAGGGAACTCCTCATGAAAATCCAAAAATCAAACTGATCTATCTTCTAGAATTTTAGTTTTTATAGTTTGTCTTTGTCATTACTTGCGGACAAGCAATGGTTTAAGTTTGGTGGTGTGATAACTCTATTTTATATAGAGTATTTCATATGTTTAAACTTAGTAAATTGCTCTCTTTCAAGTAATAATAAAGAGTTTATATAGTATTTTGTGTGATATATGATAACTTGAGTGATTGACATGGTTATAGTTATTATTAGGCCATTTTGGATATATTGTGGTATGTTTGATGTTTTTTGTTCGCAGCGCTCAATGTCGTCAGATCAATGCTCCTCGCACCGATCCTCGCATCAAAACCGCACTACTTGGTGAATAAGCGGCTGTTTCATATGCATCCACATGCAATGTGATGACCTCCCTGCTTTCCCTCGATGCCATCCAAACTTGTATAGTAGGCGCTACCATTCACACATAGCTATAGGCTTAGCTTTGAAGAGTCATCAACATAGGGACACTTGTTCTAACACCATGGAACCGCCCTATATGATTAAGTCAAAGATTTCAACATGGATAAACCTCTGAAAGCAACTACAGCTATGATCCACTCAAGATGACTTCAACATGAAGAAAGGAAGCACCTCACTTGAAGGCTATAAAAGGACCTCACATCTTCATTTGGAAATATATCACAATCCATAAGTTAGATCAAAATTTCAATATACATAGTTAGTTTTTATATTTTTAGAGGAAGAGGAAGGAATTCATAAATCCTCCTTAACTCATTTTCATAGTGTTTGTATAGTGCTAAGGAGTAATGCTAGTGCATTGCTAGAAGACTTCATACAAAGGTTTTCAACATTTGTAACTTTACTCTTGTTGTTTCTCTTTTGTGATTTCTATATATATAAACATGGTCTATTCAGTTTATATATATCTTGCAATGTCTCTTGTTAGCTAAACCTTTCTTAGTTGGAATGTTCTAATCATTTAATGAGCTTTTAAGTAAGTATGTTGCATGTATGTATGTTTGTACTTTAGTTCTTGCTTGATAATCTTTTCAAAACTTATTTTGAACTTGATCACTTAGAATAAGTAGATTTGTAAATGACCGCACATGGCTTACAATTAAGAACTCAAGAACTAATATGGGTGAGTGTTTTACATAAAGAAAACTTTGTGAAAACCATGCTAAGTCCTAGACATAGGATAGTATAGTCCATAGGATAATTGTGGGTACTTAAAATACAAGAGTGAATTCACTTAAGCAAAGTGATACTTGTTAGGAGGCAAGATTGACACTAACACCCCTTTCTTTACTGCATAGAACAAGGATCATAAGAGCTGGTAATGATACTCTGAAGAAAGTGACCGAAAGGCACATAGCTAATGCAACAAAGATTCAAAGGCAAACACGCATCACATAATCGCATCATACACTTATAAGTAAATTACTTGATGAAGACATTCCAACTAGCTTTTCTCTTTTACACTATCAACATTTTTACTTTGCTTTCTTTCTAACTTAGTTGTGATCATCAAACAAAATCCAAAATTATTTTGTTACTTAGTGACTTTACACTTTATTACTTTATATTATTTTAAAAGTGAGTTTTTCAATCTCTGTGGGTTCGATCTTTTACTACTTGTTTTTGGACAGTGTATACTTGCACTCAAGTGTATGTGGCATTTCCACACACCAGTTCCAAAGATATTTAACACCCTACGATGCAAATGTGGGGTACTTACTATCCTATACAATATATATAAAAGACTTTTCAACACCCTATGAATTGATCTTGTTAAAATATTTTATTCTTGGGGTCCAAATAAATTTATCTTGTTACAAATCTTATTTCCATATCACGTCATGCTTACACAAATGTGTCCCAACCCACTCTTTTATTACCCTATTATAGTCTCATAGTCAATTTCATAAATAAATGATGACTATTACAGGTTGGTCATTTCTATGAAAAACTTGGGTATTTCTGTAGGGAACTAGGTGATTTGCTTAGGACTGACAAAATTTATGTCATTTGAACCATTCATCACATTTTGGTTACATAAATGTGTCCCAACCCACTCATTTATTACGATCTTGTAGTCTCATAGTCAATTTCACAAAGAAATGATGACTATTACATCTTGGTCATTTTTATGAAAAACCTGGGTATTTGTGAATGGAACTTCGTCATTTGATTCAAACTGAGAAATTAGATGTCATTTGAAGACCCCATGTCCTTGTGAATACATTTATGGGTCTCAACTCCCAACCCACTCATTTTGTACTCACTTGGGTATTTGTGAAGGGGAGTTGCTGATTTGATTCAAGCTGAAAAATTAGTAATCTCATTTAGTCTGTTGGTTAAATTCACAAGGATTTGATGAAAATGAAAGGTTGGTGATTTGCTTGAAATATTTGGGTATCTGTGTTAGGCAGATGGGGAAATATTTTGAATTCATATTTTACATCCCATTTCAACAAACCATGACCTTGTACTTATAGATATGGGTCCCAAACCATTGATTTAGTATGCTCATTTATTCTATTGGTCAAATTCACAAGAAAATTATGATAATGATAACATGGTCATTTGTTTCAAAAACTTGGGTATTTCAGTTGTTAACCTGGTCAACAATTTCGAATTGCTACTTTTCATGCCATTTCAATAAACCATGACCTTGTACTTATAAATATGAGTCCCAAACCACTCATTTAGTCCCTTCTTTTACTCTATTGGTCAAATTCACAAGGAATTGATAAACATGATACGATGGTCACTTTTTCTACAAATTTGGGTATCTCAGTTGGATACCTAGTTAACTATTTCAAATTGTTAATTTTTGCACTGTCTATACAAGGTGCTTCAAAAAATCTACATTCAATCATTTACATAATTTGCATCAGCCTTCAGTCATTTACATCATTTACAACAATTAGAACCAGAGGATAATATATATATTGTCAAAACAAAATAATCTAAGAGCCGCATATGTCCACAATTTCTTTGAAGATAAGAACGTCACGAATTAAATGATCGATTGTCGATCCCATGAAGTCTATTTCGGACATTGTCAAAAGATCCATGAATGGTATATCACCTCCAACCTGTATAAACCAAAAGGGCCAATGAGAACTACAACTTAAAACCTAAAGCACGTGACACGCCTCTCCCGCTCGATGTGCAATAGCGAACAATAAATGGGTTAAGTAACTAGAACAAAAAGCACAAAACTCTGATCCTAATAGTCATATCACTTAGTTTTTTTCTCGCTCCCTTCGATAGGAACAAGGTAGATGTATCACCGATTTAATGGTTAACTTGGATGAACAACAATTTGAGAGAAAAGCATATGCAACTTCAGTGTCCTGTCACCATGAACTAAACCACTATGGGCAGTAAATCTATATCACAAATCTCTGAAAACTTTAGTGTCCTGTCACCATGAACTAAAGCATACCTCATGCTTCAACTTACCAATTTGGAACTAACTTCTTAAAAGTTATTTCGTCGTGGACCAATTTTCTTTCGATAATAACTTGTTCGGTTTGGAAGTTACATTTAGAGGCACATGGAGCACCTCTGAATTCAATAAAGCAATTTTCCTTTACATTACAATGGGTATATCCATCGCCTACGAACTTTACTTTATGTACGATAGGGCATTCACATACTATCCATGAATTTCTAAACATGGGTGTCACACCAATTCTGCACAATAAAAACCAATTATATATATATATATATATATATATATATATATATATCATTAACTAAAACCAATATTTTGTTGAAACCTAATAGCTATATAGAAATAATGAGAGCATAAAACACATGTACCAAATTCTTTGAAACTAAATAAGAAGGAATGAGTTCACAATAAACACATGTAAACTTATAAGGATTAGTTAAAAATCATATATTTATTTTAATAGCTCTTCTTACTTGAAATTAGTAGCTATCATACCTCGAAAAAAGGTTTGGCTTTTCTCGCTATATATAAATGTCGAGGAGTTTGATTTGGTAAACTAAAAATGTGGGATGGAAAAAATGGTTTGTAAACATAGACCAAGTACTTATCATAGTCAACAATCCTAGATAGCGGCCCTACAATATAATATTGAAACTGATTGTGTATGGATAGTGGGAAAGGAGAAGCTATAACAACATTGAGCCTTACATTCACTCCAATCCATTTAAAAAAATTAAAACCAACAAAGAAAACAACAATCTTCTTAAGTAGCTAAAACCTTATCAAGCACTATCTATCTATAGAATGAATAGGAAAATCTTAAAAGATAGATCATCAACAATTCCACCAAATTTAACATTTCATTTCATCATAAAATAAAAAGCTTCAACAATACAAGTAAGTGGTTCTGTCCAAAATTATGAACCAATGATACCAACATGATAAAATCAAAATTTAAAGAGATATTGAGAAAATGGATGCCCTACAAACTACTAATATTCATCAAATTTAGATTTCATAGTTCCTAAACCAAATAATTGGGACATAAAACCAAATCTATCAAATTCACCCCCCAAAAAAAAGAAGCAAACGAAACTAAAAGAAAAAGTACCTTTAAGAGTAAACTGAAACCGAAATCTTGTTGTGGTTCTCTCATCTTCTTGGTGGTTCTCTTCTTTGCGTTTCATCAGTTATGTGCTTCCTTTCTTTGACAGGGAACTAAAGGGAAATCGCACATAGATGAAGGAGAACCAAATAGAAAAAAGGTACGAGTAGATGGCTTGCTAAAAGGAAGGAGACGAAAACACAAATGCTTGGGTTTCGTTGTGGGTTTCGTCGTTTCGAAGAGAGGAAGAGAGAAAGGAGAAGGAGAGGAAGAGAAGGAGAGCTGAGAGGACGAGTTGTGAAGGAAGAGAAGAACAGGGTTTGGCACTTTGCGAGAGGGATTGTTTTTAGGGATTTTTTTTCTTCAAATTTTAACATTACTGATTTTAATATAAATTGATAAAATAACAAAAAGAAACAAAACGTGTTAAAATTGGCATAAAAAATCCAATTTAATGAAGAAAAAAAATTCAATAATTTCCAATTTAATAATTAATAATGAAATTAATAGTAGATGGTGTTTTTTTATAAGCAAATTGAAATATATTGCAAATAGATGCCGGTTTGACCATAATTGCTCTTTTTAATTTCAAATGATAAAGTACTAGTAGTAGCAAATTCACATCTCACACAATACTCGAGAGTTTATTTTTTATTAAGTGTTGGTATTCATTGGAAGCTCATTGAAAACTGGACGCAAACAATAGACTTTAATTCTCTTTCTTTGGAAGTGATATTGGCAAGTAAAGTCACTCCTTTAACTTCAGTATTTTAACTTTTTTTGAGCTAAAAAAGTGGTTCACTTCACATCCACGGTCTCTCTCTTGGCGAGGGGATTCTCTAGCTCACAATTAGGGGTGGGAATAGTGCGCTGCGCCGCTAACAGCCTCGACCCACTTTCAACAACCAAGTGCGCAGTCGCCAGCTTTTTTGAAAATAGATAAAGCCAGAGCTTTTTCAAAAGTTCTATTTAGCTAAATAGCCAGTGCCATGCGCCATCGAAAAGCCTTTTGGGCTATCAGCCTCACTACTATTTAAATAAATCAAACTAATTTTTATTACTAATATTATTTTGTATTGCATTTGGTACTTTGTGTTATGTCATAACTTCACTAACATTTTTGTTAGTTTAAACATATTAACCTACATCAATTTTTGACATTGTTGAAGTTATTATTATAAAATAGAATTTAAATAGGATGTCATATAAGATATTTTCCTAAAAGGTTTTGTTAGATCTCAATTAGAACTTAATCTCAATGACCTATTAGTTTGTTAGTCTATTTAAATGACTTATGCCATTGAAATGTTGTTGACCTTCTTAAGAAAATAGTCAAATAGGCTTTTAAACAGCTTTCGCGCCTTGTCGACTTTCGAAAGGCCGGCCAAAGCCAAGAAACTCTGCCACGACAGCCACAAAGCTTGCTTAGCCTAACATTTTCAATGTAGGCCAGACCCAGGCCAAGCAAAGCCTAGCTCGGCCCAGCCTATTCCCACCCCTACTCACAATCATGTCTTACACTCTAGAACAAAACTTCTAGAGTTTGATATTTACTTTGTTAGAGAACGAGTTCTAGCTAATGCTCTCAGTGTACTTCATATTCCATCTAAAAATCAGATTGCGTAAGTTCTCACGAAGCCTTCCCAGCTCCATAGTTTCTGGATTTGAAAACCAAACTCAAGGTGATTCCCTTGCCTCACCTTCCGTTTGAGTGGGAAGTGATGGGGAATGATACAAGGCTGAAATGTGAGAAGAGCAGTGAGTCAGCTAGGCCATGTTTGTAACACCCCCTTCTACGTAAACTACTCTTTAATTAATTTAAAACCGAGTTTCGAAAAATTTCAAGTCACGACCAAGGGTGCCACATTTAAAACAATGTCATACCCCAATTTTGTCCGATTATTTCAAAATAAAAATTGTCTTTTCGCGAAAGCGAAGTTCTAACAGTATTTCTCTCGTAGTTGAAAAGAGACTCAAAAATATATGTCGAGGCACCCACACATTATTTTTAGCTAGGTACGCGTGTTATTTTAACCGGTACACGCGTTATTATTAATTGCGTATGCGCGTTTTTAATTAGGTACGGCGTGTTTATTTTCGTGTGTATTAAACTTCTAATCATATACCCGTGTCGATTACTGGCACTCGTTAGCGCTTTTTCGTTATCTATATTATTATTAGTAGAAATTTAGTAATAAAAAGTAAATAATTTTCCTATTGATATTAAATAACTAATTATTATTACATTATAAGATGAAAAAAAATTACAAAGGTAAAATACGTAAGAGAAGTAAACGTGAACAAGAGAAAGGCATAAACAAAACATGATCTTCTAATTTGAGCCTATAGTTCAATGCCCTTTCATCATGTTTCTTTTTCCTTCACCAAATTAGACCCTAGTCTCCTCTGCATACCCAAACACAAAGAAGCATCATCAAGAAAGACAAGGGAAAAGCCAAAAACATTGCAAAGAAGAGGCTTAGCTTCGAGCTTCAAATAGACAAGACTTTGCTATGTTAGAACTCAGTACATTTGTTTTCCACACACAAATAGAAGTTATGCATCGCTTGAAGGTCAAACAAAGAAGTAAAAGGAACCAAATATGTGAATGCAACAGAGACTTGGGGAAGAAAAAAAAAGCTTCAGAAAATTAGAGCACCAAAACGTGAAACACTTTGAGAAATACAAAATCGTAGTTTCAAGTAAAATGGACCATACAAGTTCAGTACCTATGCACATCCGGGTATAAATTAAGCTTCAAGCACATATCAAAGAGGAGGACTCAAAGAAGAAACAAAGACATTGAGACACAATACACAGACAATCGAGAAAACAAAAAAACATAAAGCAAACACCAACATACGAGAATGCAACACACACAGAAAAAAAAAAAAAAGCACACAACAACACACACAACAGAGACAAAAAAAAACAAAAACAAAAATAATTTTCAGAATGTGAAGGAGGAGAAGAACAACAACAAAACACTACACAGAGAACCAAAAAACTGAGAATCAAAACATTCAGAGTAACACAACAATCACCATTTCCATTCCATTCCCACTATAGCACACACAAAGAAAGGCAGAGAGGAGTGAAGATCTGAAAGAGATAGGAACCAACCTCGATCATCAAAGCCCCACCGTCGCCGTGACCTCCGCCGCGAAACCACCCACCACCGTCGCTTCTCTCCATCGCCATCGCGTCACCACCGCGCCACCGCGCCTCCGCCATCGTCGAGGTACCGTCTCTCTCTCTCTCTCTCTCTCTCTCGATCTGTTTCTCTCTCTCTCTCGGTCGTATTCTCTCTCTCTCGGTCGGCGACTCTCTCTCTGTTTCTGAAACGGGATCGGCGCGAGGGGAGGAAGAGAGGAGGAGAGATTTTGGGTTTCTGATTTTGGGGGGGGGGGGACGGCGTGGAGAAGAAAGGAGTATTTAGGTTTGCTGTTTTGATATCTGATTTAAGTATGCATTCATGGGCTGGGTTTTCTTTCCTTTTGTTGGGTTGTTAAACATCATATTACTAACGACACCCCCTCCGTTAATAATACAACCCCCTGTAATTAGTTATACCCATTTTTACTATCTCGCACCCCTTTTCCCAAAAAATCTTTCAAACTCATTTTTTAATTAATGCAAGCTATTAGTGACTATCACCCAAAGCCTTGGCTTGTTTGATTGTCATGAACGCTATCAAGAGTTGTTAGTAACGATCACTCAAAGCCTCAGCTTGCTTGGTCATTATGAAAACTCTTCCCTCTCAAAACTCTTTCAAAATATTTTCATTTTTCGAGATAGAACAACGTCGCTTTGATTCCCATTTGGGATACGTAGGAGCGAGCCACATTCTCGCTCAGCGCAACGAATAAAATCATTTTCACAACCGTAAACATTAATATTTTCCATAACAAAAATAATTTTCAAATCCATTCGTAACCTTTGTTCGCCTGGCCGCAAGCGGCAATGTCGCCTTCCAAAGAACAATAAGCGATGATCATCCATAACTTTGGTTAGTTTGATCATTCGTGCCAATTAATCTCTTTCAAAACCATTTTCAAAAGATCAAATAAAAAAGAAGTTGCTACTAACGGTCAATCGTAACCTTTGTTAAATCGACCGATGTAGTGACTCTCATTTTCAAGAGTACTTAGCGGTGATTACCCATAACCTCTGTTAGTTTAATCATTCGCAGAGTACTCGCCATATATTCAAAACTTACTAAAAAGGGATAAAAACAAAAACCTTTTCATGACAATCAAGAACTACGTAGCTTTGAATTCTCCATCGCACTAGAGATACGTAGGAGCGAGAAGTCAATTCTCGTCGCCGCCCAAAAATAAAATTTTTATTAAGTTTTTCCATTCGCTTCAAACAAGAAATAAATAGGCAAATCTAGGTATTTTTCAAATCAAACGTAAAACCACACACTTAGTTAAAGGTTCCCTTTCGATAGAAAGGACGTGTGCGGTGTTAATACCTTCCTCACGCGTAACCGACCCCCGAACCCATATCTCTAGTTTTCGAAAGACCATCCGCCTTATTCAAAAGACTTTTTTTTTCAATGTTTTGGTCTTAAAATTAAAATATTGGTGGCGGCTTCAAAAATTTTCCACGTTGTACATTGAGAAACCCAAACCGGATTTTTCGGGGTGCAACAAACAAAACCACACTTAATAACTCCAAATTAAGTAATAAAGACTTAAAGTACGGGATACATAGCACCACAGTCATTATGAGGTAAAAACCATCGCAGCGGAAATAAAACAAAACGTGAAATATAGAAATACAAAACCAAATGGAAGTCTAAAAACATAAAATGAAACGACAAGTAAACTAGAACGCCTCCCGGTGCTACGTATCAGAGCCGACTCAACCAAACTAGAAGAAGGTACCAAATCACCTTCAATCGCTGTCACCTGCACGTTGCCGACATGAGAAGCAACATAAAGCAGTAGGGTGAGTCTCTTTACATAAGTAATAACAAATAAGACAAGCATCACATTAGAGAAAGCAACTAAACACACCAAATTACAATCATATTCAAGTACACCATTAATTCACAGTCACCAAGAATAATCACCGGATGCATGTATAGTGTATGAAATGCAACCCAAAACTCCACGGGCATATGCATGTGGATCCATCACCAAAATAGCCTTGAGGGCATTCACCAAAATATATAATGAGGCCGAAGCCTACTCACCAAAATGCATATGATTATGCAACACCATGACAATGCACCATATACACCAAAATCACCAAAATTATGCAATAGCATGCTCACCAATAGTCTTATTGACTCACCAACACCAAAGAAGGTCATAGACCCCAATCACCAATATTTATTCACACTAGTTGGTATACAACACCGTTAAAACAACACCACAAGGACTAAACGCAACACCAAGGACTAAGACAGCACCAAAGGACTAAAACAACACCAAAGGACTAAAACAAAGACCAAAGGACTAAAACAACACCTAGGGACTAAAACAAAGCACCTAGGGACTAAAACAACACCATCGTAACTAAACAAAGACATAAGGACCAAAACTAAAACATCAAAGACACAGTGGCGTGGCCGCGCCTCGCAGACTTGACACAAAGCATCCCCTCGCGCCACGGGCGTAAAAATTGGCGCCACTTCACCTGGGCACAGCGCGCAATGCATGCGCGCCATGGGTCGCCAACTGGCGCCGCTTCCTAGACACAGCGCACAATCTTTGCGCCATGGGGGTCGCCAAAATCGCGCGCTTTGCATCGATTTCTGAAGACACAAAGACACAGCAATGCAAATTGGCGCCACACTAGACACCAAGAACACACGCGCGCGCGGGGCAGCCACGGTTACGCCGCCCGCGCGCAACACACACGCACGCTTGGGCGACCACGCTTTGCGCGCCCGCGCATGCAACTCCAAGAAGACAACGTGCGCTGGGCGAATGCACAGATTGGCGCCACACACACAACACCAAAGCACCCACACACACACTTGATTGCAACACGACACAACACCTTCAAAATATCATTCATTCAGTAATTTGACAAACACCTAACAACTATCATATTCCTCCTATATTTAATTCCATTAAATCAATATCACAAACACCTTAACACCAATTAAAATAGAACCAACAATTCAAATCCAACACAAAACAACATCTTCATTCAACAACAACACCACATAAATCAACAACACCACAATTCAATTAAAGAATTACTCCTAAAACCTAACTCTTATGGTTGCTAATCCAATTGGTTATTAAGAATGAAAGAGAGCCCCCTAACCTTGGCCTTAGATGATCACAAATCCTAGCCTTGGAAGATTGCAAACCATAGCCTTCTCCCCCATACGTGATATTGAAGTGTATACCGATAGCAAATCGGTGAAGACAAAACACGAGTTCCCGAGCGACTTGATTCCCACGTAACAATGTTTGATGGGATGCGTGCGAAGATGTATCAACAACAACGATAATCGAAGAATCATATATTGAAAATATTAAATTGTACAAGACTTATCTTATTATATATATACATATACAAAATACATTTATTTTCTTCAAATATAGTTTCTTTTCAAGGATAACCATAAAATATGGCTACTCCATGCGTTGAACAGATTGTAAACGTAAGTGTCATAATCATTATAATAACAATACATTAATTTTGAAGCAATCCCCAAAAATTATTTTAATGAAAAAGTCCTAGCATGATCGTAATTATAATAAGGATGAAGCAATGATGTAATAGGATGCTCACCAAATTAAAACGTAAGCTATCTTCTTTGACGTTATTTGCTCCAAATTACTACTGCGTGAGTCTGGAAGGAAGAAAGCAACAGCACAATGAGTCCTCTTGATGTCATAGCATCGTACACGTGAGAGGGGAAGAGGCTTGAGGGTTTCCTTCGTGGTTAGAATCGCAAATACACAGGTGAAACGGGACCACAGTTGGAGAAACAGAGGCCGGATTCGGAATCAACGGTGGATTTCGAGAGGGAGTGTGAGTTTTGAGGTCTGGCCGTGAAGGGAGGAGCGAGAACGCAGAGGAGGAAACTGCTGCTTGAGGGTTTTCTTGTTTGGTTTAACGTGTTTGTGTCTGAAGGGAGAAGAAGACTGGTCCGGGTCGGGTCCAGGTCCAATGGGGGGCGTGTTTGGGCTGTGTGGGGCGCTGGCTGGGCTGCTAAAGGGATTAAGTGACAGGGGTGCGCCTAGTGGAAGGAAGGAGGTGTACGCGAGTAAAAAAATCCATTTTAAATACTTTTAAAGCTCAATATCATTATAACTATTATTTTAACACCTCAATAGACCATAATAATTTTCTAAAGAAATAATATCTCAAACACTAATATTTTATAAAAACAAACGAAGTATATAATAATACTCATATATTACAAATAGCATATAAAAATACATTTTAAAGTGATTTCAACTAATTTTCATACTCAAACCCACAATGAATTAAAATAATTTAATCCTATCAATATAAAATAATTCATAAAATAAGTACATATTAAAAGAATCACAACACACGAAAATCGGGGTGTTACAATGTTAGAAATGACTCACTACCAACTAGGATAGCCAGTTAGAATTCTGTTACAACTTCTATGCTAACTAGGCAATTCTTTTAGATGATGAACTGTGTATATAAGCTTTTGTATGAGTTGAATGAATTAAGAAAATCAGTTGCAAAACAGTTTCACTATCTTTCACATACTCAACATCCAATCCTCACGCCTCATTTTTTCTATTTAAATATTTTAAAATTAAATTAAATATTGAACTAACGTTGTCTATAAGGTATCATACCCACCAAACTTTCAATGGGTATGTCGGAATCTTCCTTGAATTTAATATGATCACATATGTGAACTGCGTTAATCATTAAGCAATTATAGATTTTAGATGTCATAAATAGGTATTGAAATAACATTTCTATTTTTTTTTAATCTAGTTAAATTCATTTTGCTACTTCTCTTAAAGTTTACAAACATTATTGTTTAAAAATTAATGTACTATATTTAGTGTCTTACAGAGTGAGAGATCAAATCAAATCTCTCATTAATTTTTTTTGACAAAAACCTCCTATTAAATTGATCGTAGAATATTGTGTAAAATGTTATAATGGTCCAAGATTGAATTAATCACTATTAAATCTTAACTCGTTGATTAATTTTTATCTTTCGTATCTACGATCATATTTAATGATTCACAAGCGAAGAATTTGAAGAATTTGATTTTCTCTCACCTGGTAGCACCCTTAACCGAGGAGTCGGTAGCAAAACCGACATCTGGAAGTGCATGTCACGAATCCCACGTGTCACATGGTGATTTGTTTCTGCCACGAAACCGGAATTAAATGAGTTGAGTTTCTCCTCTTGTGGCGTTGAACAAAATCTCAAAATTTCAAATTCGCATTTGCAAACCCTAACACTCATCCAAATCCAATGGCGGAAAACCCTCCCGAAACGATGCCGTCTAGCTCACAATCACCACCACCTCCTCCTTCTTCATCTTCTCAGAAATTGGCTCAAGATCCATCGCAGGTACGAACAATTTTTCTCTGTTATCATCCTAATGGCAACAACCTAATACCGAAATTGAAATGTGCCTAGAGTTGCTGTTGTTGTCTCAGGTCGCGGCATCTTCCAATTTTCCGGGTGGATATTATCAAATGTATCCTGGTATGTATCCTGCATTGATCCCAGGGGTAACCCCACCACAAATTGAAGAACATACGAACCGTGGAGCTGGCCTATATGCTGTTCCTGTTAATTCCTTTGATAGAAATTTTACTGGACTTCCATACAACACCTTGATTCCATTGACTTACCGCACACCCACGTAAGTCGCTAGTTATTTTGTTGCAATGATCGTCAGTTTTTTGTATATGAGGCTTAGTTATATTGAGACCACAATTTAAAGAAATTTTCTCTTGATTTTGATATTTAAGCATATTCTGTTACTTAGATATGTTTGAAAATAAATTAATATGTTGTTACCTTTGCATAAGTAATTAGTTATAACATAGTTTCATGATTATCAGGAATGGAAAATGATTCTGCATAATAATGCCCACAAGTGCAAAATGTTTCTATGGACGGACTTCTATGTAGGACAGTGGAAGACTTAGTAGTTAACTAGTTGGAAATTACGGTTTTCTTGGGGGAACCAAGGGTATATGGATTGAAGGATTATTGTTAGTATGTAAAGGCAAGAGGGTTTCATGAGTAAAAGTATGATCAAGAGTCAACTAGGTGGCTGCTCAGGTGTGTGAATAGTAACTTTTGAATACCGTTATGGGTTGAGAGATTTAGGGGAAATTCAAACAAGAATAATAGGAATTTGATATGTGTAGGTTTTTCTAATAGGGTTTGTGCTAAACTAATACTTGAGAATTGAGACTGAAGGTAGTTTTATTTTAGAAAGGGTTCCAATTATTAGGCATGTGCTAAACTAATTCTTGAGAGTTGAGACTGAGGTTGAATGGCTTTTATTAGCTCAGAGCAGCTGGGGAATGTTCTTCAGTCCAGAACCAAGTCTACCATACAGCACGCATTGGTGTTGTATGCATTGCATTCAACTTTTTGACAAATAAATCTTGAAATGACATGCATATTTTATTAATAGACTTGATTATGGTTGTGAAACTATTGAGTTAAATAATACAATGGTACGCATCAAAATTGAGTTAACTCATTTACAAAACCGTTTATGTTAACTTTTGTAGACCTGCATAGACTCATAGACTAGCATAGAATTGAGTTTGAGGATGACTGAATGAGTCTACAACATAATGGTCATTTTTCCCATACATCCATAAAATGACAGTGGTTCAATGCTTCTTAAAAAACCCAGAACATTAACCTTGCAGTTCTAGTATTTGGCTCCAAAACACATCTAACATCGTAATGTGATTGTGAGCCCATCTGAAGGTGAATGATGTTGTATTGAGTCTCAACCCCATGGCTCCTGGCATAAATAAAGTTATGGACCAGGAAATGTTAAATAACCCATTATTGCAAGTTTGCAAGGAACCCAACAGGTCAACAAAGTGAATGAACCCACTCATAAACAAAGTGATGAGCTAAAACCTAACCCCAAAAAGGGGAACCTGTCCCACAATCCTTCACTCTTGATTGATTTAGAACCTTGTGATAAGTAAATTTGTCCATCGATTTTGAACTTGTTATGTTTTTTGTGTGTTTAGTTGTGAACCTATCTTGTGATTTATGAATTTCCATCAGTTATGGACTGGTCTGGTGTGGATTCTAAGTTGAGTCTACATATGTTCCATGAGTTGGGCCAGAGGCTTGGCAGTCATTCTGGATTCTGTTTTCTATTGTTTTTTTTCTAACCCACACAACAGAATTTCGAAGTTCTGAAATTACTCCTTTGACAATGATTATGAAATTAAGCAGGTGAAAACTGAAAACCACTGATAATAAGTATTGCTCACCAGCAAGTGGTGTGAAACTCCGAAATGAGATCACAAAATATGAGCTCAAAATTTTGAGTCATATCATATCCCATGATGAGAAGTATCATTTTTCATAGGTGTTGGATGAATTGAAAATATTGGTGTTAGTAAACTTCAAATTCATATAAGGGTTACCACTTACCATTCTGAACCGAAGAAACCATTTGTGAGCTATTGTTTGGCGGGTGCAGGCACAAGTTAAATTTAAGTATGAACCGGGAGGAGTGATATAAGTAGAACTAGAAGGTGATAGTACATCTACACAAGCATAATTAATCCAGGGAGATAAACATGGTATTCTTTGTGGCTACAAGTTTGTTTAACAAGGGAGCCCAACCAAGTATTTGGACTTTGGATAGTACAATGCCATTACTTTCCAGCTCTATTCAATCCCAACAAAACATTAACACTTGCTAATCATGTGCTGTGTCATGTCTTCTATATCCCATTCTTCACTTTAGAGATAAGAAGGTTGACCATCAGACAGTGGTAGTATATATCCTACTCTAGGGAGGGGGTCAATCTAAGTTAAAACCAGATGAAGTACAAGTGTACAATAAGTGAATTGGTAGAAGTAGCAATACAATGCCATAACAAGTAATTTGATATCATCAGCTATTGAAAAACTGTGAATTGATAAAAAAGCTAATGGGATTACTTGTGTTTTAACTTGTATGTGGCTAAACAAAGCAAGGACATGTTATTGTAGACCTTGACTTCCCAATCCCAAACAATAAACAATGGCTCATCTTATCAAGTCTAATTTTATCTGCAATGCAATCTTTTTGAGCTACATCATGTTGGTCATATTTGCATTCAAGGAAAATTAGATTGATTCTGATTTACTTGCAGCATGCAAAACACTTGTTTGGCCATGGGGTAAATCTCGGACTTTCTTATATGCTCTTGCATCCATTATAGTATCCCTGTGCTTTTAAAGTTCGTGGTTAAGTTTTTTATATTACACATTTATTTACAACCATTGCTTGACTGCATGTTTAAATCATAGGCTAACCTGATCTCAAGGATAGAAACAAAAAGCGGACATTTTAAACAATTCAATTCGTCGGTGAAAATTTGATGTTAATATATTTATTTTGTGGACAAATATGTTTATTAACATTAATGTCTTCTTTAACTGAATGGGTTTAATTTACATTAGGCCAAGTTCTGAAACTGCTGGCAGTGAAAATCAGGGGCAAGCAGCACAGCAACAGAATCCTCAGCAGCAGCAGGCTGCACCTCAAAGACAAGTTGTTGTTAGGAGATTTCAAATTGCATTTCAAATCGATTTGCTACTTATTTTGAAACTGGCAGCCGTAATCTTTTTGTTCAACCAAGATGGATCAAAGCAGAGGCTTGCTGTCCTTGTTTTATTTGCTGTAATTGTTTATTTGTAAGTATTTACCCCTTTTTCTTTAAAAAGATGTTTCTGCTTGCTAGTTATTATCAGTGCCATGTAACATTGCTGAACTGCATAGTGTTTAGATTGTGAATAGAAGCTGTAATATTTATCATTTGAGTGTGCTACAGATACCAAACTGGAGCTCTGACACCACTTGTAAGATGGCTTTCACAAAGCATGCAGAGAGCCGCAGCACCTCCTCGTCCACCAAGACCTGCAGCCAGGGCTGAAAATGCTCCTGCTGCAAGACAGGAAGCTGACAATGCTGCCCCAGCAGGTATGATTTGCTTACATTTCAATGTTTATCCAAATCATTGAGTGTGCTTGTTTTCTGTAAACTTTATTGATAGAGGGAGCTGATGCAATTGACGATGTAATTCGGGCTTGAGATTCATTTAATTGCGTTCAAATTTTATACTACTACTTTTCTTTTGGGTTGAACTCCATTTTTCCAATAAATGCACCAGTTCTATATGTAAGCTACAATTTAAGTTACATTCACTGATTGACCCTTGCTTCACATTTGCTGATTATTAACATCAGTAGAGGGTCAACCTGGAGCCGTGGTTGGGAATCAGCCTAACAACAATGCAGACGGAGCAATTGAGAACGAAAATGTGGCAGAAGCTGGCCGAGTTAACAATGGCAACCAATGGTGGGGCATTGTAAAAGAGATCCAGATAATTGTGTTTGGATTTATCACTTCCCTTCTCCCTGGTTTCCACAACCATATGGATTGATATATTGCTTTCAGGAGCATGTCTGAGAATAGGAAGGGGTTTTATTAAAATAATAATATGTATAGCGACAGAAGATAACTCATACATTTATAGTTAGGTGCAATTTTATTTTCAGCAAAAAATTAATGTATGGTACAACTATATAGGGTGCCATTTTTGTATTATTACTATGATATTACTATGATATGATTGTGGCTTCCAGGGCACAGGGAAATGCTTTCTACTTCATTTGGTGTCTGTTTATGATCATTGGCGTTTGATGACTTGTTTCTTTTCAGACTGCATACCATCTTTCAAACTAATGTTTTTTCAATTTCTCCAAATTTTCTGTTCATCCAATCGTTGGGTGTTGTTTGTCGGAAACATGAAGAAACATGCATCAATTGTAATTCATAAACATCGAGTTTATCATTATTCTTTGATTCATAGACAGTGTCTGCAAAACATTAGCTAAAGTGCTAGTTTAGAGCTAGGTAACATCACCTCCAAAACATACTTGTTTCAACAACCAATTATTTTGTAATTGAGCACGTCATTGCATCTGTCAAGACTTTTACAATTACTAAGATAAGATGGAGTTCAATAAATAAATACTATTGAATAAACAACCAAGAGAACATCTAACAAGAACTAAGATAAAAGAATCACAACAACACCATGAAAATGGCAAATATTCAGCACCAGTATTAGCATCACATCTCCAACTTATATCAGAATCGATTTTGGTTTTAACTTGTGTGTGAAACTTGTAGAAAGTTACTAGTAATTTACCCGTGCGGGTGACACAGTATTTGTTATAATTTGCTATGAATATTAGAATATTTTGAAAATTGCAAAATTTAATAAAAGAAAAAGAAAAACTCGATAAAAATGCTATATTTCAACTTGCTTAAAATACGCGTATTGCAAAAAGCTAAAAAAAGGTCACTATCTTCTTCTAATCTTATTAATAAAGTTAAAATTAGAAGGAAAAAAAAGAGATTTAATATAAGATATGCACTCCTGTTGCAGCTCCCGTTACAGCTCTTGTTGCCGCTCTCCTATTGCCTTGCCACTCCTTGTTGCCTCTTTCGTTGCCCTCTCATTATCAGTCTTTCATTGCCACTCGCATTAAAAATAGAGTAAAAATCAAAAAAATAAGAAAATAAGATTTAATATAAGATATGCAGCCTCGTTGCCGCTACCGTTAGTGGTTTGGAATTTTTGGTAGTGGTTTACTTTTTTACAATCGTTAGTGGTCAAGTTGATCGGTATTAGTAGTTTCCGTAGATTATAGTAAGTAGATAAATTTATTAAAATAGTTGTGTTGCAAAAAGTTTTTAAAAAAGTCGGTATCATCTTATAATATTAATAATAGAGTAAAAATGAAGAAAAAAGATAATAATGGTGGTATCTTATAATAATGGCGCTCCCGTTAGCGCGTCTGTTGGCGCTCTCGTTTACGCTTCTGTTGGCGCTCCCGTTGGCGCTTCTGTTGGCAATCCCGTTGGCGCTGTCGTTGCTGCTTTCATTGTCGTTACCGTGTGGCTCACAAAAAAAGTTGATGAGACTTAATATTAATTTTTTTAGGAAAAATAATTTTGGAAATTTTGCTAGTAGTATCACTTTTTTTGACAATCGGTAGTGGTTGAATTAATTGGTTTAGTAGTTTTGAGTAGATTAAAGTAAATAATAAATTCCACATAATTTAGAAGGAAAAAAAAATCACACACACGTCATGCATGAATGACTTTTTTGCTTTTACGCCGCTCCCGTTATGCTGTTAATGGTGCTCTCGTTGCTGCTCTCGTGAATCTCACGAAAAAAGTGGATGAGATTTAATAATTTATTTTTTATGAAAAATAATTTTTGAATTTTTGCTAGCGATATCGCTTTTTTTGACGATTGATAGTGGACAAATTAATTATGTTTAGAAGTTTGAGTCGATTATAGTAAGTAGTAAATTAATAATAATTTAATTAATTTTATGTAATTATTGATTTTTAAAATAAATAAAAGTAAAAAAATATTTTTAGTAGTGGATTGTTTGATTATGTTGATAGTAGAGAGAAGTGGAGAAGAGTGAGAGAGAGGAAAGATAAAAGAGGATATGACAGTGGGACCCACTAATAATAAAGTGTGTGAGAGAAGAAAAAGAAAGTAAATAAATTGAAATGACATGTTTATCCTAATGATATAACTAATAGAAGGAGGGCATTATAGTAAATTTGGTGGAGGGTCAGTGTCCTCTTTTTTATATAATAGAGTAGATTTAACTTTTTTAATAATCTCATTTGGATGAAGCTCAATATATTATCTGCATCTACACTATATGTAAACAAATTAACCACATGAAATACCAAATGACTCACTTGGGAATCTTGACACCTCAATTTGTTAGGGTCAAATTGATTTAATTTATTTTTCTCTCTTTCTTCTTTTTCACTTTTCTCTTACATTCTCTTTCTTCATTTTTATCTATTTCTTCTTACACTCTCTTTCTTCATTTTCACTTTTCTCTTACACTCTCTTCTTCCTTTTCACTTTTCTCTTACATTCTCTTTTTTCTTACACTCTTTTTTTTTTCTTACACTCTCTTTTATCCTTTTCACTTTTCTCTTACACTTTTTTTACTTTAATTTTATTTACCACATAAACAATTTTTTTTCTCTTATCTCACTTTAGTTTTTTAACTAAAATTTTAAATTTATACAAACACTACTCTACTAAAATCATCTTTTTTCTCTCTGACATCTGTTTACACATTTACTGATACGCTACTATCATCTACTATCTATATTTTCCTATGTACTATAATCTACTAATCAACTAAAATAATCAATTGAAACTACAAGATAACTGCAATGATATATAAAAAACACGGGATAACTACATTGGTATATAAAAGAACACAAGATTAATATTTGTCATTGATATTTCAATTTTTTAAAGACTACTATAAACCTAGTGTCTAAAAAATAAGAAGATTTATCGACTATTTAAACTAATGACTAATATTTAAAACAAATATTTCTTATTGATAATCTACTATCTCTATTTTACTATCTACTATAATATACTAATCAACTAAAATAATCAATTGAAACTACGAGATAATTGCACTGGAATATAAAAGAATCACGAGATAATTACAGTGATATATAAAAAAAATCAAGAGATTAATATTTGTCATTGATAATTATAATTTTTGAAGGCTACTATAAACCTACTATATAATAAAAACAAGAAGGCTTAATGACTATTTAAACTACTAATTAATATATAAAATAAATATTTCTTATTGATAATTTACTATCTAACTTTTAATATATACTATAATTTACTAATCAACAAAAATAATCAATTGAAACTACGGGATAACTGCACTAATATATGAAAAAAACACGGAATAACTGTAGTGATATATATAAAAAACGAAATTAATATTTGCCATTTATAATTATAATTTTTGAAGACTACTATAAACCTACTATCTAAAAAACAAGAAAACTTAATGACTATTTAAACTGATTAATATTTAAAACACACGTGACAAATATTTGTCACTAATACCTAAAAAAGAACAAATAATTGTCACTGATATATAAAAAACACAGGATAAATATTTCTTATTGATAATCTAATATCTATCTTTTACTATCTACTATAATCGACTAATCAACTCAAATAATCAATTGAAACTATGAGATAACCGCACTGATACATAAAAAACATTGGATAGTTGCACTGATATATAAAAAAATATGGAGATAACTGCAATGATATATATAAAAACATAGGATAACCACACTGATATATAAAAAAACACAGGATAACAACATTGACATATAAAAAACACTGCACAGTGATATAAAAAAAAACACGGGATAAATGTACAATTGTTTTTAAATGATACTTTTACATTTTTAGATTTCAATATTTATCTATTTTTTATTTGAAAATCCTTTTTATCTACTTTAATTTGCCTTTAATATTAACGGGGTAATGTTCAGACTATTTAAATATTGTCTAACTTCAATCATGAAAAGAACATAACGACACCCGTATGCACGAGTATCCTACTAGTATGGTTCTAAAACTTCACAGTTTATTGTGTTGGAAATCTCAAAGTTTTGAACCTCCAATTGCTTTTTATTCACTTTTCTTCTTGTTTTTACCCTAATTGATTATGCATCCCAACTTATGGAGTGTTTGGAACCACGATGGAGTGAGTGGAAACTCACGTTCACCTTGACTCTACTAATTGTAGTAGAGTTAGACCAAAATTTACTAATCCCTCCGTTCCTAATCTTTGATACTTTTGGTCTTTTATTTTTATTCCAAAACTGTTATGGAGTAAAAGTTCTATTATTATTTACACCACCCATAAAAAATCAATTCATTGGGCTTACAAGTTGAACGCCCATTAGCATAGTGAGGTCCACTCACCAACGGTCAAGATCTGAGCATAAGATCTAACGGCCTTAGACAACACCAATCATCACCCTTTGACTCTATAAATACAACCATCAATGTAGAGAGAAGGTAAGCATTTATTACCCATTAATACTTGCAATTAACTCTCCAAAACCTGACTTTAGCATCGGAGTGGCTTTGCAGGTACACGCCACCTCTTCTCAGATCATCAACATCGGACGTGTTCATTACTGATCAAACCTCATCTCCTACCTACTGTCTAGGATCGGCTGACCCATAGACACGGTACAGAACATTGGCGACCACAGCGGGAGTAACTTGAACTTAAAATTACTTTCACCTTCTTTCTGATCAGTAATGGCCCCTCAACTGAGGTCCGGTCTACGACTGGCGAGTGTCACTGAACCAATCGAACCTCGTCCAGTTCACACTCAACCCCGTCTAGGAGGAACCCCTGAAGGAATAGCAGTGACGCAACCTATCTCAGATCAGAATGCTTTTCATGGAAGCTCGACTAGGTCCCGACTTCCACCACCTCCCGCAATGCTTCCGATTCCAGTGGACGCAGTACAGAAACTGGTCCAAATCCTGGCTCAACATAATGAAGCTGAGCGGGCTCGGAGCCTCCGTATTTCCGAATTAGAGGCCGAGATTGCGAGATATCAATCTAGGAATATCCCAGATCGGAATTCTCCGGAGCGTTGCATCCCCCCAAGAACTTCGACATTTCGTGGAGAGCCCAGTAGAGTAACCAAGGGGCGAAGGCGTCATCGAACCCCCTAGACGACGTCACTATCATCGCTCACCTCCACGAAGACATGGAAGACGAGAAATAGGGACACCTCCGAAAACAATTGATGACACTTATGATCCGGGGACACTTATGAGGAATACTCATCTTTTGCTTCATCCTCACCACAAAGACAACGTTCTAAAAGCCGGGAGACGCTCCCGAGGCAGGAGCATCGTCGACACCGATCTAGAGGAACTCCTGAACGAAGTCAACACTGCTCTAGGGACCGACTTTAACATCCTCCAAATCGGGCGTCAGTTCCAAAAGTTCCACCGGTTGCGGCTCCTCTCCTTCTCACTGATATTGCCCCAACCCCAAGAAGAGGGCCCTTTACGACCGAGATAGATTACTTTCCCATCCCTCGCGGTCTGGAGAAACCCCCGGAGCATTTAAAAATCTATGACGGACTCGGAGATCCGGATGTTCACTTAGAATACTACGAAACAATGATGCAATACAGGAACACCCCAGGTGAGATAATGTGCAGACTTTTCTCTCTCACCCTTGATAAATCCGCATGTATTTGGTTTAGGGACATCCCAGCGAATTTAATATCATCCTGGGAGCAACTCTCCAAATTATTTTCCACCAAGTTTTGCACACTCCAAAGTAAGGCCGAAGTCATGGATGGTGTTGCATGCAGTACACCAAGGGGAAGATGAATCTATCCGATCTTTTATTGCAAGATTCAATACTGAAGCAAGAAAGGTACACGGTTTGAATGAGGATTTCCGTTTGTATTTTCTATCCCAAGGTTTGCGCAAGGGAACTTTGTTTCAAACCGATGTAAGCGTAAACCGACCCCCGACTTTGGGATAATTCCTCCGACTTTCTGAGAAGTACATAGATCATGAAGAAGGAGACGAAGCTAGTAAGTTCTTTGTTAGGCACGGAGCTAATCAACCCAAAGATGTTAAACCTCGGATGGATAGAGGAGTCCCAAACACAGAAAATAACCGGAGATTCCAGACCGGTGGCCCTTCTAGGGAATTCAAACCTAGGGTCAGAAGACATCAGGATTATGCTGAACTCATATGTGGTAGGGAAAGAATTTTGCATGAATGCCAGAACAATGAGTTTAAGCAGGTAAGATATCCCGATCCTATTGCTCCAAGGCCGGGATTGAGAAGTAACAAGTATTGTCGTTATCATCAAAGTGCTGACCATGACACAAATCGTTGCAACGCTTTGAAAGACGACATAGAAGACCTTATCAAGAAAGGAAAGCTCGGACAATATGTCAAAAAGCCATATCAACAAAACAAAGCCGTAAAAACTGAAAAGGACAATGACGAAGTGAAAGGCAAAAATGTCATCGAAGATTACAAGGAAGAACCTGATACCCGGAAGTCCAAAGGACGACCGGTGGTAATGGTAATCTTGGGAGGAGAACTTGAGGGAGCAACAGCCAGGACAATCAAAAGAAAATGGAAAGAAATTCAATGTGTGGCTTCCACATCATCAACCCCGATTTTAGCAACTCCTCCTCCTTTGTCTTTTGGGGACGGGGACGGGGACCTTCTAAACGGAAAGGTAAATGAAGATATACCGATCTTAATCTCGGCTATGATGGCAGAAACCGAGATTAGAAGAATGCTGATTGACCAAGGCAGCTCTTGTGACATTTTTTTTTTGTTGTTTTGGAAAGAATTGGAATCTGGCAAAGGAACTGTTCCCATATCGAGGAACCGATCTTTCCGGTTTCAATGGATCCCGGACTAGACCGATGGGTTTTATAGATTTGAGGGTCACGTTTGGTGAGGAACCTTTAACTCGTACCGTATTGACAAAATTCATGGTTTTACCTTGCCCATCAATATATAACTGCATTATCGGAAGACCGACGTTGGGAAAACTCTGTGCTGTTACATCTACGGTCCATTTAAAAATGAAGTTTCATTCTCAATGCAATAAGATCATAACTGCCAATGCTGACTTGGAATCTTCGGAAAGATGTTACTACCTACTTCTTAAAGCTGAAGTCGCCGCAAGAGAAGAGGCTGAGCTTACGTCATCAGAAGCCTCCGGAAGGAATAAAATAATGAAATTCTCCGAGGTCAATGTGACAGATTTAGATGCACGGTATGACCCTGATAGCTCGGAGGAAGAGAATGATGATCCTCTGTCTCTGGAATTCAAGAAGAAGTTAGAACGGCCGAAACCCGATGGTGAATTTGTTGAAGTAGTTTTGGGAGACGACTCTAAAAAGACGGTAAAGATCGGTGCAGAACTCCCAGACGAGATCAAAGCAGAATTGACCCAGTGTTTGAAAGATCACGCCGATCTCTTTGCATGGTCAGCCGAAGATATGCCCGGCATTCCACCTGAAGTTGCCTACCCTCACTTGTCTATATATCCCGATGTGAAGTGGGTTGCCCAGCGCAAGAGGGTTCAAAGTATAGAAAAGACCGAAGCAACAGCAAAGGCCGTGAACGATTTAGTTAAAGCTAACTTTGTAAACGAGGTCAAGTACGCCACTTGGCTTTCGAACCCTGTACTTGTTAAGAAATCTAATGGAAAATGACGTATGTGTATTGATTATACCGATCTTAACAGATCATGTCCTAAGGACGCTTTTCCGGTTCCGAACATTGATCGCTTAGTTGACAATGCTTCCAGTTTCTGCCTTTTATCATTTATGGACGCATATTCAGGGTATAATCAAATTCCGATGTTTCCCTCGGATCAAGAGAAGACCGCTTTCATGACTGAGCGCAGAAATTTTTATTACCAAGTTACGCCTTTTGGGTTGAAGAATGTAGGAGCAACTTATCAGAGAATGATGAATAAAGTGTTTAAAGACCAGATCAGACGAATTGTTGAAGTTTACCTGGACGATATGCTTGCAAAGAGTAAGAAGGAAAATTGTCATGTCACCGATCTGAAAGAGATTTTTTCCGAAATAAGAAAAAACAGAATGAGGTTAAACCCAGAAAAATGTACATTTGGTGTCAAAGATGGAAATTTTTTGGGATTCTATCTCACTGAAAGAGGCATTGAGGCAAACCCAGACAAGTGTAAGGCGGTAACCGAGATGAAAGCTCCAAGCACAAAGAAAGAAGTTCAGAAATTAAATGGCATGATTGCTGCTCTGTCACGTTTTATCTCAAATGCTGCTTTCAAGTCATTACCTCTTTTCAAACTTTTAAAGAAAGAGTCCGACTTTGTCTGGACATCGGATCGGGATGAGGCGCTCACCCAATTGAAGAAGGTATTATCAGAACCTCCGATATTAACCCGACCTAAACTCGGGGAAGTGTTATATTTGTATCTCTCAATCTCTGATGAAGCATTGGGAGCAGTACTAATCCAAGAAACAAATAAGGGGCAGAGTCCAGTTTACTTTGTAAGCAAAGCTTTTCAAGGACCAGAAGTTCGATATCAAAAAATTGAGAAAATTGCTTTGGCTTTAGTAATAGAAACTCGACGTCTCCGACCTTATTTCGTATCTCACCAAGTGATCGTTCGAACGAACCACCCAATCATGCAACTCTTACATCGGCCAGACCTTTCAGGAAGGATAATCAAGTGGGCTGTTGAGTTGTTTGAATTTGGTATCAAATATGAATCAAGACCGGCGATGAAAGCTCAAGGGTTAGCCGACTTTGTGGCAGAAATGACTCCAGCGGAGTCGAATGACGAAATATGGACAGTCCATGTCGATGGATCTTCAAATCCCAAGGGGAGTGGAGCAGGAATCATTCTCGAGAGTCCTTCAGGAGTTGTTATAGAATTATCACTCACCTTCAAATTTTCAACTTCAAATAATCAAGCAGAATATGAAGCGTGCATTGCAGGTCTCCGATTTGCTTTAGACCTCTGAATTACTCGCTTAAATCTCAATACCGACTCTCTTCTCGTTGTCTCTCAGATCAGGGGACAGTACGAGGCAAAAGACACGGTCCTCCAAAAATATTTAAACCATGTGAAATTATTGCTTACCCGTTTTCACTCTGCCGAAATAAAGCACGTCCCGAGAGCGGATAACGTGAGGGCCGATGTTCTTTCTAAATTAGCAAGCACATAGACTTTGGGAAACCACTGATCTGTGATACAAGAAGTCCTCAACAAACCCAGTATTGAAGACGACCTACACTTGATTTCATCAGTGTGCGTGTTAGACGAAAGCAAGACTCGGATTGCTCCCAATCATAACATCGGGAGTAGAACCTTCCGATCTTGGGGAAGCAAAAATTGTCCGAAGAAAAGCAACTTCTTTTTCAGTGATCAATGGACATCTTTACAAAAGGGAACTTTCTTCACCTTTGTTAAGATGCATAGAACACGAGGAGGCCGCTTATGTGTTAGCTGAAATTCATGAAGGAATTTGTGGACAACATCTAGGTGGTTGGTCCTTAACCAGGAAAGCATTAAGGGCGAGATACTTTTGGCCAACCATGGAAACTGATGCAAGAAATTATGTTAAGAAATGTCTGAAGTGCCAGATCCATGCAAATGTCCATGTGGCTCCTCCTACAGGTCTTACAACTCTCTCCTCCTCATGGCCTTTTGCATGGTGGGGTATTGACCTTCTAGGACCATTTCCAAAGGCCCCAGGTAAAATCAAATTTTTAATTGTGGCGGTAGACTACTTTACCAAATGTATTGAGGCCAAACCGTTATCCGTCATAAGTGCAAGAAACTATATTTCTTTCTTCAGAAAGGAGATTATAACCAGGTTCGGCTTGCCTGAGGTTGTAATCACAGATAATGGAACTCAATTTGCTGATAAAGGTTTCAGGAAATTGATGTCCGATTTAAAGATCAAACATCGTTTTATGGGCGTACAGAATTAACCTCAAAGCTCTACTGGAGAAACACCGTTCCGACTCTCCTATGGAAGTGAATCAGTTATCCCGGTAGAAATTGGAGAATTGACTTGGAGGACTTCAAACCCAAAATCACCTGAAGATAATGATCGAGCTCTGAGAGAAGAGCTTGACCTTGTGGAGGAAATCCGAGGTCACGCGTCCCTCAAAGAATCATTAATAAAGAAGAGAGTAGTCGTCCCAAGAGATTTTGATGTCGGTGATCTCGTTTTGCGAAGGGCCGACGTTGGTCTAAAAATCGCATCACAGGGTAAACTGGCCCCGAATTGGGAAGGCCCGTATCGTGTCATTCTGAAAACTGGAAATGGAGCTTTTGAGCTGGTGATAACTCATATTTATATGAGTTATTTATACTCATTCAAAGAATAAATCATGCAAGTTCTCTAGCAATACAAGGTTAATTTAATTAGTTTTATGTTAATTTCTTAGTTCGTAGTAAATGAGAGGTTAAATAGATAAATCTGTGCATTTTGGCACCAAGTGGTGCCTTTGAGAACGATTTGATGCCTCTTGTGCCCGTGCAGGAAAAGTGCTGAACGTGACCACGTCCCTAACCACGTCCCTAACCACGTCTATAGAAGAGCAGCAGAGCAAGGGTGAAAGATCTCAAATTTGGCGCGCTAATGATGGTCAAAGATATAAAGTCAGAAGATCTTCTATTTCCCCATGAGCTGACAAAGTATGACGCCTTCAGTAGCATCATGCATCTGTGTCGGTCGGAAAGAGGAAACAGACTTGGTAGGTGGGCAAGTGACATCAGCAACACGTGAGCAAAGAGGCTATTTAATGAAGACTCAACTCTCTCTCAAGGCACGCATACGCAGACACGCTCATACACTCACCCTCCCACTTCACTTCAGTTCATCCACCTTCATCAATCTCAGAGAAAGTGTTGTAAAGAAGTTCTGGAAACAGACTTCTGCATTTTGCTTTTCTGAGCTTTTATTTTATTTTCTGCATAACTCACTACTGTGAGGCTCAGACGTTGTAACGTCTCTACAGCGTGCATGCTGAAGAGCTACTTAGGTGTATCTTTTGCACTTAGTTTCTTTCCTGTTATGTATGGTATTTGGATTCTAAATCCTTATCATTCTGTAAAGATGCTCAGCATGAGCTAAACACTTTGTAGTTGGGTTGTTGTTTTGTTGTAATGAATTTCTAGTTGAATGCTATAAAGTATTGACGTTTACATGTTTTAAATCTTTGTGTGAAAATATTTCCAAACTTGTTTTGAGGTTGGCCTCTTAAAATAGGGTAGATTCATAGGTATAGACATGGTCTATGAAAAGAACTCAAAGATTTATATGAACGAAAAGGTGCACTAAAGACATTTAGACATTTTTATCTAAGCCTAGACATAGAACGGATAATAGTTTGTAGAACATTGCCGTGGGTGCTTAAAATACAGGAGTGAGCCTATTTAGAACCTAGACATAGGACCTCTTATACTTGAAACTCTGACGTTTTGTGCTGAAAAGTACAGCTCTTTTGCAACAACGTTCAGACGTGGTAACGTCTATACAAAATAGCATTTGTACGTAATAACGTGTAAACGTTATAACGTCTGATTAGAAAGGAATTATTTACATGCAACAACCCAACTCATCTCTCATCCATATTCACAACCAACATTTGTTTACTTGCTTTATTTATCTTCTTAGCCTTAAAATCAACTAATAGTGCCGATTTGTTACGTGATTCACTTGTGTTTTGAAACTTGAACTTTGAAAGCAAACCAATCCTCATGGGAACGATCTCTTACTTAAATCCACTTTATTACTTGTACGACGTGTATACTTGCACTATATTTGCGAATACCACACGACGCAAACAAGTTTTTGGCGCCGTTGTTAGGGGATTGTAGTTAACTTTTATTGTTCAAAAGTATTAGAACACAAGTTGAAAGAATTTTACTGTGTTGTTTGTTGTTTTCGTGTGTGGACAGGTAGACGTTACAGCGTAGGCTTAGTTCCAACTCAAGCTCTAGTTCAACTGAACCAGGGAGTGAATCTGCGCCTGAGTTTGATCCAGAACCTGAAAGAACTTTCAGGGAACTAAGGAGGCAACAAAGGTTAAGAAGGAGGCAGGCAACAACAAAGAACAACACCCAACCATGTCCGATCATAACACTTTGGTTCTAGAGGTGGACATTCACCAAGAGGAGGTAGAGGACATGGTCGTGGACCACAAACTCATACAGAGACAATAGTTGTTGATGATGAACACCGGCGAGAGGCAAAGAACTCATCAATGCAGACCACAAGATATGGTCAATAGCGAGGGGCAGGCCTATGCGTGACTATGCCGTGCTTAACCTGCTCATCTACAAACAGGCATTGCAAGACCAACCCTTCATCTTGGTCATTTTGAGTTCAAGCCAATGATGTTCGAGATCTTTGCAAACTGCAGGGCAATTTGGAGGTTTTCCTCAAGAAGATCCATATGCACACCTAAGGCAATTTACGGATGTGTGCGCAGAACTTTATCATCCACGAGTCTCGGAGGATGCTTTTAGATTGAAGCTCTTCCCATACTCTCTTAAGGATAAGGCCAAAAGTTAGTTGAACTCCTTGGAGCCAAATTCAATTCACACGTGGGATGAGCTAGCAGAGAAGTTTCTTGCAAAGTACTTTCCTCCCAACAAAAATGCTAAGTTGAGAAATGATATTACTTCCTTCAAACAAAGGGAAGGGGAATCATTATTTGAGGCTTGGGAGAGGTGGAAGGAATTACTGAGAATGTGCCCACACCATAGCACTCCTGTGGTGATCCAAATGGAGACTTTCTATAATGGTCTAGATCAGCCCACTAGGTTGATACTTGATGCTTCATCAGGTGGTGTCATTCTAAATATGTCCTTTTCTGAGGCATGCAAGCTTATTGATGACATAGCCACCCATAACTCTCATTGGCCATCTGATAGATTTACTCCTGGGAAGAAGGCTGGTGTTCATGAAATAAGTGAAGTGACTGCTCTTTCTGCTCAAGTGGCTACCCTGACCAACATGATCAAAACTTTGAGTACACCAAACGTGGCCACGTCTGAAAAGCAGACTGCTGCAGCAGTTGAACCTACCCACTCTGGGGGAATAGTGTGTGTTTATTGTGAAGAAGGGCATGTGTATGAAGAGTGTCCCTACAACCCTCAGTCTGTAAACTTTGTATCTCAGAACAAAGGAGCCGGTCCCTATTCCAACTCCTACAATTCAAATTGGAGAAATCATCCAAATTTTAGTTGGAGAAACAACAATGCACTGAATACCAGCAATACTGCTCCTGCAATACCTCCAGGATTTCCCCCTCAACAACAACAACAGAGGCAATATGTGCAGAACAACAACAATAGCAACTTGGAGGCCATGATGAAAAGCTTCATAAGTGATTGTAAGACAACTCTGCAAACTCATGAGTCTTCAATCAAAACTCTGGAAAATCAAATTGGGCAGATAGCTTCAGCTCTTACTCAAAGACAGAATGGATCTCTCCCTTCTACCACTGAAACACCATCATCATCATCTAACCCTAATGGTAATAATGGGGCGAATAGACAGGTAAATGCAATTTCTTTAAGAAGTGGTACTGAATATCCTGAACCAACTATGCCTGTGGAGGAAGAAGTACCAGAGAAAGAGAAAAAGAAAGAAAAGGAGCCAAGCACAAGTGGTGAAAAAGAGAAAGATACTCCAGACATTGTAATGTCTAAGCCAGACGTTACCACGTCTAATTTTGAACCAGGAATCAAGACTGTACCCAAGCTTGTACCTGAGTATCCTCCCCCACCATACCCTCAAAGATTGAAGAAGGCTCATGAAGATAAGTAGTTCAGCAAGTTTATGGAGATGTTAAAACAGCTACACATCAACCTTCCTTTGGTTGAAGCTTTACAACAGATGCCAAACTATGCTAAGTTCCTGAAAGACATCATCACCAAAAGGAGAAGGCTAGGGGAGTTTGAAATCATTGCTTTAAGCGAGGAATGTAGTTTAATTATGCAGAATAAGCTTCCTAGAAAACTCAAGGATCCTGGCAGTTTTACTATACCATGCTCCATTGGAGATTTTTACATTGGCAAAGCTTTGTGTGATTTGGGAGCAAGTATTAACTTGATGCCCACGTCCATTTATGACAAACTTGGTATTGGAATTGCCAGACCTACTTCTTTAAGTCTAACTTTAACTGATAAAAGTAGAGTTTATCCTGAAGGCATATTAGAAGATGTTTTGATTAAAGTTGACAAGTTTGTGTTTCCAGTGGATTTTGTTATTTTAGATTTTGATGCAGATAAAGAAGTTCCCATCATTCTGGGGAGACCATTCTTAGCTACCGGAAGGACAATCATCACTACAAGAAAATCGGTGATTTGCCACGGACAATTCCGTGGCAAGCGCACAAATTCCGTCGCAAATTTGCATTTGCCACGGATTCTGACGACCAAAAATGGTGGCAAAACGCTGTCGCGAAACGCTTTGCCACGGGATTGTCCGTGGCAAATGCGTCCGTGGCAAAGCCGTCGCAAATCTCGTCGCAAAGCCGTGGCAAATAATTTTGAATTTGTTTTTAAATTCCGTGGCAAAGCCGTCGCAAATCTCGTCACAAAGCCGTGGCAAATAATTTTGAATTTGTTTTAAATTTAAATGCATAAATTGTGCAAAATTCCGTGGCAAACACAATAACTTTCAAAAAACTCCGTGGCAAATTCGTCGCTACGCAAAAAATAATAATTTAATAGTAATTCCTACCTATTCAATCCATACTCTCAATACAATAATATGCGCAATACTTCCCGCCAATTCAATTCGGACTCCAAAACTACATTCGACTACAATAACTACGTACATTGTCATTCATATTTGCAATACTTCCTGCCAATTTAATCCACCAATTCAAACATACATAAACTACACTAATGTTAAAAGTGTCAAACATACAAAATATCAAATACCAAAACATATCAGTAATGTTCAACTTCAATGAGATGACAGATATGAACAATTAATTGAATGAAAATATTGATATACATACTCAATGTATGGTTTAACTTCAATGCAATTGTTCAACACATGAACATGAGCTGACTTATACTCCGCATCCGTTAACCAATGAATCGACTCCTTCCCAGAATGGCGACCAGATTGGCCGAAGACCGATAACATTAATGGGTGTCTAACACAATCATTTTGCAAATCATATCTTTCATTTCTCAAAGTGAAGTTGGTGAAATAATGTGAGCAAAAGTGGGTTATTTCGCGGTGTAGGTATGATGCACAAATCGATCCTTCAACTCTCGCCTTGTTTTTCACCGATCGTTTAGAATCACCCATGAATCTATAAAACAACTTGATTAGATGGAAAATTATACTCACCGCAAATGGGAAAAAATGAATATGTTCTTAAAATGATACCTTTCAAATGGATACATCCACCATCATCGAACCGGGTCCACCAAGTCTTGCTTCATATGCTAGATGAACGGAGATGCTCCATAGAATCAAAGAAACCAGGTGGAAATACTCTCTCCATCTTACATAGAATGAATGAAATGTTTTGTTCCATCCTAACAAGGTCAACATCTCTTAAAGATGCAGAACACAAATCCTTAAAAATTGACTCACTTGGCTTAGCGGATTTAGAACATGTGCTTGGTAAAGAACTAAACGCAATAGGAGTAAACATTCCATAAATACATGACAATCATGGCTTTTCATCCCATTCATTTTTCTCTTATTCACATCAACACATCTTGCCAAATTAGAAGAATATCCATCTCAGGAATTTCAATTCTTTTATCCACCGATAAACCGAATTTGTTTGCTCGATTGTTAATGAGTAACACGCTTTGGGTTTGAGCATCTTTCCATTAGCTTGTGGCTTCAAATTTAAGTCTTTTCGATTGCGAAAGAGAGCAACATCCAATCTCGCCTTATCATTGTCCTTTGTTTTGCCCTTTATGTTCATCATCATGTTAAATATATTGTCAAAAAATTCTTCTCTATGTGCATCACATCAAGATTGTGCCTCAATAAATTATCTTTCCAATATGGGAGATCCCAAAAGATACTCCTCTTTGTCCAATTATGTGTTTGTCCATATCCATGAAATCGAGAAACAAGGGGATCATCTGTGATTTTGGGCAAATCTCTAACTCTATCCCAAACCCGGCCCAGAGTCAATCGTGGAGGCGGCTCATCATTTTCAACTTCCTTCTTCTTAAATGCATTCTTGTTCCTTCTAAATGCATTATCATGTGGTAAAACCTACGATGCGAGTCAAACCAAGAACTCTTACCCCGTGTTTCAAGGTAAATGCCTTTGTATGCTCCATACAATGTGGACATGCTAATTTACCATGAGTTTGCCAACTGCATAAACATGCCATAAGCGGGGAAATCATTAATGGTCCACATCAAAGCGCTCTCATCATAAAATTCTCCTTCCGTATGCGTAATCGTAAGTCGAGACACCATTCCACAACCTCTTCAAATCATCAATTAGTGGTTCTAAATAGATGTCAATGCCTGCTTTTGGATTTTCTTGGCGGTGTCGACAAGTCAAAAACATGTAAGGTTTAGTCATACACATCTCGGGGAAGGTTGTGCGGCGTAACAATAATAACGGGCGGCAAGAATATGGCGGCCGATGCTTGGGTATATGGGGTAAAACCATCGGAGCATAACCTGAGTAAATGCGTTGCGGGGATCCGCTGCAAACTCGAGTTGTACCCGATCAAAGTGTTTCCACGCTTCCCCATCGAGACGGATGCCGCAACACACCAAAGACATCTATTCTCAAAATGCCACGTCATTTTTCCCCGCAATGTTCTCGGATGCAAACATTCTCTCGCAACCTTGGAGTTATTGGTAAGTAGAACATTGACTTCACAGAATTGGTTTATTCTTACTACTAGTCCCAATTTTGCGTGCATGATACCTCGGCGCATTACAAAATTTGCATTCAAGTAGCGCAAAGATCATTTTTCCCAAACTCATTGTCATAATACAACATGTGACCTTCCTGACAACAATCAATCCTTCTAGCTTCCAATCCCAACTTAGAAACTAACCTCTTAGCCTCGTAAAAATTCTTTAGCAAATTTTCATTCATAGGTGTCACCCCGACATCATATCACATATCAAGTCCATTCCCACCTCGGATGTATTACTCGATGATTTGAGAGCTAAAAGCTTCGTGACAAATCGATAACTTTGAGTTAGATGACCCTTCAAACAATGGTTTGTTTGCATCTAACAACAGATTATAAAATCTCGTGCTTGCTCATTCGGAAGCTCTTCCATGTTATCATATTGTTGCTCCTCGAATGACACATTCACCCCAAGACCGTCACAAACCATATTCTGCATCAAGTTGATTTGTTCACCACATCCTATCTCCGCAGAATTACTTGAAGCACCCATGCAATTTTCGCCAACCAACGGGACGACATCAAACCCTTTCTCACCATTACTCGTCCAAATCCAATAATTAGGCCTAAACCCAACTCTCTTCAAGTGATCAATGACCTCCGTTGGATTCCTAATCTTTCCACATTCGCATTTGACGCACGGACATCGAATCCCCCCTTCAACTCTAAATTGTTCTTGTGTCATTGCAAAAAGAATAAACTCCCACACGCCATCTACAAAAGATCGTTTCAAACCCGCTCTTTTAGGAAACAACCTATCATACATCCAAAGGCGGTGCGAAGGAGGAAATTCCATTCTGCACATTTAAACGATGGATGCCCATCGAGAGAGAGTGAGGCTTGATACATTTCATATCATATTACATAGGTAGTTTTAAACAACTCACAGCTACCTAAAATGCAAATCATACCTTCACACCACAAAGGTGAGAGAGGGGACCTCAATATAAGACAAAGAAACTGAAGCACAAATTAAAACCTAACGTCATTGTTTGGATACAACAATTCACACATATTCAAACACAAACACATTATATATATCTAATTCGATTCCCAAATATACTTTCTTAATACTCTTATTATTCCGAACCAAATACAAATATGATTAGATAAGCAAGTATAAATATGTATTAGATAAACAAATATAAAGATGAATCAAAACTAATGCAAGGGCGCTTAGGAAGCTACTGCTCGAAGAGCCAGCACCATCGTTCTTTGTGAGATAATGGACGACATAGATAAAGGACACCTGCGAGAACTATATAGCAACTATTAGCCAAAGACACAATTAGATTGTTCCATGTGGCAAATATATAGTTATGAACTCATCAAAAAACATAACATGAATACATGTGTTTTCAACCATACCAATTAATGCGATTGGATTCATTCATTCAATAATAAGTGGAAAACAAGATCGTTAATCATAATTATGATTCCATAATAAACTTCAGTTTCTTTGTCTTAGTTAGTTGGAATAGTGGGAGTTAATTGCAAATGCTCCTATAAATTAAATTAAACACCACAAATAATGATCATTAATTAGAACTTAGAACTATATATAATGAATAATTAATAATAACATTATATATGTAGTATTATTTATTTTTGTGTGTGAAAAATAAGAGTATGTACGTACCTGAGAACGTGCTCTTTGAAGGTCTTGTTCGATGTGGGCAAGTCTTAATCTACTTGACTCTAGTTGTTGCACATAAGCTGTTACACCAAAGGGGAAATACACCAACACATATACCCAAAATAATGAGGATTAGTTATTTATACATGGAAAAACAGCCAGACAGTTTATTTAACTAGAAAAATGTATCCATATTATATAAGTAGCTTTCTAATTAGTAAATAAATAAATGAGGAAGGGAATGAAGAAAATTGTTCAACACTACTTAAATTCATCTTAGCTTTTGAGATTGGCAAAAAAACAAAGTCGAGAGAGGATGTTGTGCTAGTCTCAACTCAAGTCTCAAGCAAAAATACAAGATGAGTGAGTATGCAATAATTAGTAATGTTAAAAATGCTTACAGAAATTTGCGGGAAGCATTTGTGAATGCAAAATTTCTTGAGGAAGCATGGCTGCCATTATTTTGGTTACAAGTGAAGTGGGTGTGGTTTACGGGATAATGTATCAACCAGTATTTATATATAAATTAAGCCAAATTAATATTCTACTTCAAAGTGCATAACACACCTTCTAATTAATCTTTCTAGATGAGACACGGTCTCTAATGACTAATAAGAAGCAAAACCAAATTTCAAGACCGTAACATGACTAATAAGAGACACCATACCACATTTATAGAACATGCTATGCTACTAATGACAAAAATGAAACGAAACAAAAACAAAAGACAATATCATTGTTTATCAAAATACAAATATGTATATAGTTTCCAATTGGATCTCTCCAAACTTAGTAACAGATGCAAAAATGAACTCAATTATAGGGAGGGAAAAAAAGCAAGTTCTTATGACAGCAATTCAAAACAGAGTTATAAAATGGACAAACACTCCAACCTATTTTCATTATCATGGGGATTAATGGCATTAAAATCTTGTGGAAGCTGGGACACAAAAAAAGCTATGTCAATTGCACCACAAAATGCGAAACAACTCATCTTGTCCCGAGTTAAGTGATGTGCCAAATAAATCTCCTTAAAAATATGAGTATTGCTTTCCACCAAATGTTCATAACTAAAGCATAGGCTACATACAGCCACAAAATAAATGGCATCTTCACTTCAACAAAGACAACATAACTAATCATCAACAATTAGTCCAGGGACCCAGGACACACCCAACATTCACTACAAATGCCGGATAAGGATCACCATAAAGAGATCACAAAGAGAAAAGATATAAAACAAAGCCAGAAGCAGTTTTGGGAAAGCACCAAACATTGCAAATATACTGGGGAAAGAGCCTTTTGCATCCCATGGACCAACAAACATCATTAATATTTAATAATTAATATTAATTCTACCCCGATAGGTACCGAGAAAACATAGTCACACAAACATGAGTAATATCAGTATATTAATGGAAACTAGGGCTATCTCAAAAAGATAACGGCCCGGAGATAAACTGGGAATGCTGAAAAGAAGAAATGCAATGTGAAAAAGATAACAAATGCAGGCGAGAATCGAGAGTGTCCAATTCTCTCCTAAGTCCTAATCAATTTCCAACCTACTTCTCCCATTACGCCACTCCCACCTTTATGCTACTCGTCATCACTCACGCATCCATTACCCTCCCTATTGACTAAACTAATTAGATATGTTTAACCCCGATTGAACCACTCGTTGAAAATTGACCTTGAATTTGAGCCTCGCTCTTTCCTAAATAAAAATTTTAATTGGACTTCGCAGATCCATTCCTTGAACTCTTAATTAAACAATTCTTCAAAACAAGCCGCCAACTCACGTAATTAACTTGTGAGTTTTAATAATTGAACCAGTTGACAACGACCAAAAGAAAGCACTAGGTCAAGAACACAAATAAAGAAAGCACTAGACAATAAAAACCTTGCATTCAAAACATGTATTACAAATAAGAAGCATGTAATATACACATAGCAAAACCGGAAAAGAATAGAGATTCAGTTTCTATTACCAATAACATCAATATTAACTATATATACAAAGCAAAACCGAAAGCACATTTATCAATTCAAAAACCTAATCAAGATGCAAAGAAATTCAAGAACACACTTAGCAAAGCAAAACCAGAAAACACATTTAAATGGCGGAGAAGAAGGGTGGATTTTTTCCGAAAAAACACATTTAAACGAGAAAACACATTTATGAATTGCATCTGTCAACACATTTAGCAAAACCAAAAACCGTAAGGATACCTGATGTATTGCAGAATAGATGAAAGTGAAGGTTACCAAAGCTGCAAATCGACACACTATCTGATTCCTCGGCTATAGTGAAGCTGCAAATCGAAGGTTGCTTTATGAAAATCGAAAGGAAGTGATGAAGACCTAAAGAAACCTTGGATAGGGAAGATAAATAAGAAGCATTATAAACCTAGGGTTTCTGATTCAACCAAAAAATGGGAGTTTTCTATCAAATAGAAGTAAGTTAGAAGAAAAAAACTTACCTTTTAGAAGAAGAATAGAGGAGAGGTGCTGAGAGAAGAAGAATGGCAGAGAAGAGGGCTGGTTTTCGTTGCTGAGAGAAGGAGGGATTTGGGGGTTTGAGGTTTGAGGCGCTGATAGAGGGAGAAGGGAAACGAGAGCGCCGCAGTGGTGGAGGGATTGGAGTTTCCGGCGGTGGTGGATTAGAGGGAGAAGGGAAACGAGAGAGTGAAACGAGAGAGTGAAACGAGAGAGTGAACTGAGAGTGAACTGAAATGAGAGAGTTAACAAATCGTGGTTTTATTTGAGCTTTCATTTTTGCCACGGGTTTGCCACCACGTGTCCGTCGCAAATTAGCGACGGCTATCAATCCCCGTGGCAAATTTTTGTGGCAATGCAAGCTTATTCTTGTAGTGCATTGATGTGCAGAAAGGAGAATTAATCATGAGAGTCAATGACCAAGAAGTCAAGTTCAACGTCCTTAATGCGCTCAAATATCCAGATCCAAACACAGATGAGTGTTCTTATGTGGTTGCCATTGATCATATGGTTCAAAAGCAGTTCAACAAAGATAATGATCATTTGGAAAAGATTCTGGGCAGAGATGAAATGCAAGAGTTCTTAGCAGAAGAAGTTGTTCCTCTAGACGTTGTAACGTCTATCACAGACGTTGCCACGTCTGAACCTCCTGAAACAAAAGCCTGGACAAAGAGGTACGAATCTTTGGGGCAAGAGGAATCAAATCTTAAGAAGAATGTGCCTTCCATAAAAGAACCACCCACCTTGGAACTGAAGGTGTTACCTGATCATCTAAAATATGTCTTTTTAGGGGAAAATGATTCCCTACCTGTGATCATTTCTTCCAAACTCACTCAAGAGCAGGAGAATGATCTCATTACTACCCTGAAGAGACATAAGAAGGCAATTGGCTGGCAAATGGCCGACATCAAAGGTATCAGTCCCACAATCTGCATGCATAGAATTGTTTTGGAGGAAAATGCCAAGAATAGCATTGAAGGGCAGAGGAGATTAAACCCAATAATGAAGGAGGTGGTAAAGAAAGAGATCATCAAGTGGTTGGATGCAGGAATCATCTACCCTATTAGTGATAGCTCATGGGTGAGCCCGATGATGATGTGTGCCAAAGAAGGGTGGAGTTCTTGTGGTAACAAATGACAAGAATGAGTTAATCCCAACAAAGACAAGAATGAATGAGTGGAGGATATGCATGGATTATAGGAAGCTAAACAAAGCAACTAAGAAGGATCATTTCCTCTTTCCATTCATTGATCAAATGCTAAACAAAGCTTGCGGCAAGGAGTTCTCTTGTTTTCTTGATGGTTATTCGTGCTACAACCAGATAGCCATAGCACTCAAGATCAAGAAAAACAACATTCACTTGTCCCTATGGTACCTTTGCTTTTAGAAGGATGCCATTTGGGGTCATGCAATGCTCTGCAACATTTCAAAGGTGCATGATGGCCTTATTTTCTGAATTCATTGAAAACTCCATGGAGGTTTTTATGGACGATTTTTCAGTCTATGGAGATTCATACAAGGCATGCCTGGATAATTTGGAAGGAGTTCTGATAAGGTGTGAAGAAACCAACCTAGTTCTCAATTGGGAAAAATGCCATTTCATGGTGCAAGAAGGAATAGTGTTGGGGCACAGAATATCAAAGAAAGGATTAGAGGTGGATAGAGCAAAGATTGATGTTATTGACAAGCTACCTCCACCAACAACTATAAAAAGGGTCATAAGTTTTTTAGGACATGCAGGGTTTTACAGAAGATTTATCAAGGACTTCTCAAAGATTTCAAAACCCCGTGCATTATTGCAACGTGACAACGCGTCTTCAACTTTGATGAACAATGTCATGAAGATTTTAACAAATCAAGATCGCCTTGATAGCTTCCTCGATAATAGTCACTCCAGTTGGTCTAAGCCATTTGAGTTTATGTGTGATGTAAGTGATTATCTTTGTAGGAGTCAGATTGGGGCAAAGGTATGGTAAAATTTTTCATTCTATTTATTATGCCATGAAACCTTAGATGATGCCCAATTGAATTATCTTGTGGATCAAAAAGAGCTTTTGGTTGTTTGTATTTGCTTTTGATAAGTTTAGATCCTACTTAGTGGGTGCAAAAGTTGTTGTTTATATCGATCATTCACCCATTAAGTACTTAATTGCTAAAAAGATGCAAAACCAAGGCTTATTAGATGGGTTCTCCTCCTCCAAGAATTTGACTTGGAAATTCGTGATAAAAGGGGTGGAGAACCAAGTAGTGATCATCTTTCTAGGCTTGAGAATGTTGATGCAGTGCGGGAGAAGAGGAGATAAGAGAAAATTCCACGATGAGAGACTATTGTCGATGGCGAAGTAGTGAAGAAGGCGTGGCCACGTCTATGACAATTTCGTCAAACGTTATAACGTCAGATACTACTGCACCTTGGTATGCTGACATAGTTAACTTTCTTGTTAGCAAGATTGTTCCTGTAGGCTTCAACTATCAACAGAAGAAGAGGTTCTTCCACACTATAAAGCAATACTTCTGGGATGAGCCCTACTTGTACAAATTGTGTCCAGATCAGTTACTAAGAAGGTGTCTTGCTGAAGAAGAGCAACTCCATGTGTTACAACAATGTCACTCAGCACCTTATGGTGGACATTTTGGAGGTACCAGAACAGCTGCAAAGGTCCTACAATCAGGCTACTATTGGCCAACACTCTTCAAAGATGCACATGAGCTAGTAAAGAGCTGTGACAAGTGCCAAAGGACGGGAAATATATCAAGCAAGCAAGAAATGCCACTCACAAACATTCTGGAAGTTGAGTTGTTTGATGTATGGGGAATGGATTTCATGGGACCATTTCCTATGTCTCATGGAAATCTATACATTCTGGTAGCTGTGGATTATGTATCAAAGTGGGTTGAAGCTGTGGCATTACCCAACAATGAAGCCAAATCAGTTAGCAAGTTCCTTAAAAAGAATATATTCACAAGGTTTGGTACTCCAAGGGCCATAATTAGTGATGAAGGTTCTCATTTCTGCAACAAGCTAATTGAGAACCTGTTGGCTAAGTATGGAGTGAAACACGAATTGCTACTGACTTATCACCCCAAACCAAAGGCTGCTGCGAGAAATATCAAACAGAGAAATCAAAAGAATCCTAGAGAAAATGGTTGGTCCCAATAGGAAGGAATGGTCATTACACTTAGATGATGCACTGTGGGCTTATAGGACTGTAACGCCCCAAAATAATTTAATTAAGTTATTTAAGGCTTGCAACATTTATTTAAGTCAAATAATTAATTTAGAGTTTTATTTTATTTAGGAGGTGTTATAATGATTAGTTATATTAAAAATAGAGTATTTAATATAACTAAGAGGTGTTGGGTAGTAAATAAGGGAGTGAGGAATTAATTAAAATAGGGAGTGGTTGAAGTAGCTAGGGGGTGCAAATAAATGGCCCAAGGCCCACTAATGGGCCCAAATTCAAGGAAATAACTTTGGGGGTGTAGGGTTTTCTACCCATTTGGAAGAAAAGAAAGAAAAGGAGAGGTAGGGAGAAGGAGGAGGCGATGGTTCAGCTGAAGGGGTAGGGAGGAAGAGAAATTCTTCACCTTGGCTTGTGGTAAGTGGGTTTGGTCCCATTCCTCATCATTTTTCTTGCTCTTTCTATTAGTATAAGTTTCACCCACTCATTCCTTCTCATTTCCATTTCACCATGAAAGGGGTTTGAAGCTCAAAGTTGGTTGAGTGACTATTTTTGGTGGGTCTTGAAGTTGTGAAGGAGAGGGTACTAGTGTTCTTCAATTCCTAAGGTATGGGGGCTCTCTTTCATAGTTAATAATTTATAAACCTTGAAATCATAGAGGTTAGGTGTTAGGAGTATTTGTTTGATTGTTTGAGTTGTGTGTTAATTCTATGTTTATTGTTGTATTGATATTTAATTTGGTGATACCATGATGCTTGATGTTGGAAATAAATGTGTTATTAAATGTGCATGCCATGTGTTTGATAAAATGTTTCAATGTGATGAAATATGAGAATATGTTGATTTAATGATGTTGATTAAATGCCTAAGTGTTGTGAAAATTAAATTGATGCTCATGTATTTGTTGGGTTAAATGGTGTTTAAGTGTTGTTGAATTTATTGGGGTTGATGATGAGTCTTACTTGTTTATGGTTTTGTGTGTTTTTGGACACTGTTTCGGTTTTCTCAAACTGGTACTGTTTGGTTGATCCAAAAATTATGTGGCTAATTATTTTTGAAAATAGACTTAAGGCCGGTCGTTTTGGCACTGGTTTCGTTAAATTCGGAGTTGTGTAGCTCCAGTTATGAGTCTCTAAAGTTAGGTCAAATTTCTGGAGTCAAACTGGGGGTAGGTTCAGTTTTTGCAGGTTTTGTGTGCTCAATTGAACTCCATTTTGAGTGATTCTTATTTCATTGAAAAATAGACTTAATTCTCTACGAAATAGGCACTGATTTCACTGAATTTCATTAAGAAATGAGAAAGAAAATTTGGTTGCAAGTTGGGTAAAGCGTTCTGTCCGATTTTGGTACCTCAGTGTAGCGTTTTGAAAAACTGTACCAACTGGACACTTATTTTGAAAAACTAAAATCATAGGTAGAAACTACACTCAGAGGGCTTTCCAATGAGTGGTCTGTTGTAAATTTTCGAGGTCGTTTGCTATTTTAAATAATTCGCAAAGTAGAGTACTCTTTGTAGGAATCCAGCACTTCGTGCGAGATGTTGTCAATGTTACCCAAAGTGTCAAAAATACTATTTTGGTCCCTATGCACTATTGGTCCTTCAAAGATATTGTTTTAATCCTTATGGTGTCGAGAATGGTCCCCGAGGTGTCAAAATAGTCCCTAAGTACTTGAATTAATCTTTGGTGTGTTAAAATGGTCCTTATGGTATCGGTTTGGTCCTCGTATGTCAAAAAGGTCCTAGGGGTGATTTGGTTCTTAGGTGGGATTTAATTCTTGATGTGAGATTTAATTTAATAAATGAAGTGTGGGGTGTTGTGGTGATGATTAAGCGATGGGTAGGCTTCGCCCAAGCGACGGGTTGTGTTGTGGAAATGATTAAGCGATGGGTAGGCTTCGCCCAAGCGGCGGGTTGTGTTGTGGAGATGTTTTAAGTGATGTGACAATGAATGTGGTGGTGAATGTATTGTGTTGTGGTGCATTGTCATGGTGTCGCATAAAGCATACACATAAAGCGAAGGGCTTCGGCCAAAAGCGACGGGGCTTCGGCAAAGCGGCGACGTGCCCTTGGGGCTTATAGCGATGGTGATGGATCCACATGCATACTTGCACTCATGCATACATTCATATGTTTGGTGTTGCCTTGATGATTATTGTGAGTTGGTGTTCACAAACTAATGGCGTATTTGGTGTAACTGTATATTTGGTGTAACTGTATTAATGATGTATTTGAATTGACTGTATCTCTGGTGTGCCTATTCTCTTCGTGTTTCTGTTTTATTTATTATTATCTATGTATTGAGACTCACCCTACTGCGTCGTGTTGCCTCGTATGTCGGCAACCTGCAGGTGATAGCAAATGAAGTAGTCTAGTGATAGTCATGCTCTGATATGTAGCACCGGGGCGAGAAGTCTTAGATATTTAGTGATGTATTTTGATGTATTCAGTCTGATATGAGATGTTGTATTAAATACTTTGAGACTTGTTGATGTTTCCGCTGTGCTGGTGGTTTATAACCAGGATGTTGTAAATAACTAAATAAGTGTTTTTGAGGGTTCTCCCCATTTTGACGTGCTATGTATCACGCACAAGTTGTTTTATGAAAATTCAATTCGTCATTTTATGTTTTTGAAGAAATGTAGCACTCTCTTTATGGTGCGTGGAAATTTTTGAAAACTCTGATTTTTATTTATTAAATTAGTATTTACTAGAAGGGGGTGTTACATTAGTGGTATCAGAGCAGTTCGGTCCGTCCGGCCAAGTTGTCGAGTCTGTTAACCCTCGAGTCTTGGTACTCGTTCTAAATCATAATTATGTTGCTGTTTATTACTGTTAACTTTGTTGGTTTGTTCATTCATTGACGTGCCTTGTGACTGAACTGTGTAACTGGTGGTTGTAGTATTGATTTTGTCTGTTCGCAACTGTTGTTTGCATCATTAGGATATGTGTGATTAAAAGAGTTCTAACGACGTCAAAGGAGTGAAAGTCGTGACGACGCCTTCGCACTCCGAACTGCGTTAAAAATCTTTTAACGTGGTAGTTATAAATTGAAAGAGAGTAGTTTTGTGACCTTAATTAGTTGGTTGCATGAGTAGGAGGGATTGATCACCCCAATCACTCATTCCCAATGAAAGAGGCGACAATAACTCATAGTTATTATTAAATTTGGATGCATGCACTAATTTTAAATTGATGGACTGCTTGATTAGCTTGCTAGAATATAGGGAGTACTTTTATATGATCTAATCTTGGTAAGTTGTACACTGGACAATATTTGAAGGATTGCTTGTTGAAAATTGTTGCATTTGATTGACGTCTCTGCTATAGGTTGATTATTACTGTGGTGTATAGGAATTTGAGTTGACTTGTGCTTAATTGTTTCGAAGATTGTATGCCAAAATGAAATAATGTGTAATGCTATATTTCCGTTATCTCAATTAAAGTTGCATAACTTGAAGTTTCGACATTTTCAATGTTTCAATTGGCTTGTTTCGTGAGCATGATATGATTTGTCAAAAATGAAATGATTAACTTTTCTTACCTTCTGAGTTTATGTCGGAAACTAAATTTTGAACTAATAAGTAGTTGTTATGTGGTAGCATGTTCGTGTGATAGTAAGATTTGGGGTTTGCATATAGTTTCCCTTTTTGGACAAAACTGTGAGTTCTATGATTTTCAAAAAGAAACGGTACATAGAAAATTTTATGCTATTGGAAAATGAGTGTGATGTCAAATTGGTGTTGATTTCCGTTCCCAAAAGGTTTTAGGGTTTTATTTCGAAATGTGACATAATTTCGGCTTTTGGACCGATTGAGTTGAAGATTGGTGTTGTTTGAAAATGAGGAAGTTTTACACTAATTGCATGGTTAGAAAAAGTAGAATTTTTATGATACGTGAAGGTGAGTCCAATAATGACTATCAAGTTTTAGGAACAAACATATACAATTTTGAGTACCTTCTAACTATGAATTCCAATTGTGAAAATTTTGTTCGATTTATGATTTAACTGTGACCTTTGTTGTTGATATTACCATTATTAATTGTCACTTCTTGGTTGGATTACGTGGCGTCTAAATTTAATGATGAAACGGTACGACGAGACCTTTTGTGCACTTATATTACTTGAATTGGTTTTCTTTGCTAAATGTTGACAAGGAGATTTAATTTCATTTGCTTAAACTAATATCAAGTCTTGTATCAAAACAAGTGTGTTATAAAGCATGTGTTGGTTATATTATTTTGGTGATATGAAATCAATTAAATTTAGTAGAATTATATGTTCCATGTTATTTTCTAGGGAAATTGTAAAAATCGCATGTTAGCCAATCCCTAGGAATAAAGAGATCGAAGAAGACGCCTACATGTTTAATCTTTTCGGGCTTGTGTGTTTAATTTGTTTGCATGATTGGTTATGTTTATGTGTTTCCTACATGTGTTCTTTGGAGGCAGGGAATTAATTAAATCTTGTTATAATTTTCGTGTCCAATGAACCTTAGTAGTGTTTTGTGCTTAGAATGAAAGCATGGTTGTTATACAACTCAGGAGTAAAAATGATGTCAGAATCAATGTCTTAGGTTGAGACTCATGGGAACCGGTAAAGCTATGCATACTTTTTGCGAACTTTCTGAAAATGCTATTTTTATAAAACTCGGTGTAGAATTATTAGTAATGGTGGCTGAATTATGATGATTGTTTGTGTTGTTGAATTCACTGTTTTGAGATGTTCTGACATGGGTTCAGTATTTCAGTGACTGAGAACGTTTTACTAATTGAAAAATTATGTGGTTTGTCATTTCGAAAACTTGATTGAATGCTTGTTAATTTGCCACTAATTTGGTTGCATTTGGAGTTGTAGAACTCGAGTTATAGGTGAAACAAGTTAGGTTAAAATTCTGGAGACAATTTGGACATAGGGTCAGTGTTTTGGTTACTGCGTTTTCAAAAGAGCTCATTTTCGAACGAATCCAAATTCTTTGAAAACTTGACAGAATTTGCCTCATTTTATGCACAAGTTTCATGCAATTTGATCGAGTTTTGGTCATTATAGAACTGATTGAATTTGAAGAACAGAAACTACATCTTTTGAAACTAGTATGCGTATTTTTGAAAACTGTACTAATTGGCTCATTGTTTTGAAACTTTAAAGATATATTCAGAAACTACACATTCGTGGCTTTCCAACAGGTATTTATTTGTCGAAATCCGAGGTTGTTTACTATTTTAATTAATTCACCAAAGTAGGCGTAGGGTTATAGAATTTTCTGCACCTGAGTTTAGTTAGATTAATTGGAACGTTGAATAAAATGACTAAATTGTTGAATAGATTGAAGTTGAATTTTGTTGTTGTGGTCGTGTTAATTGTTGATGTGAATGTTGTTGAGTATATGATGAATTGGTAATGTTGATGATGTGTATCCATTGTTGTTGTTGATGATCGTTGAGTCCATTGTTGAGATTGGTGTTGTTGTATTAATTGTGATTGTTGATGTTGTTGGGCCTCTGGCCATGGTTGTTGATTATCTCTGGTGTCGCCTGCGTTTGCATTCCGTTGGATATGAAAATAAAAGTGACGATATAGGCATTCGTGCCTTGGGTGAACCTTAGGCGGTGTTTGGGTAGTCGGGTAGGATTTTGATAGCCTACAGGTTAGAATACCTATTTGGAGAGTAAGAGTGTAGAGGAGGGCGTTTGGTCTGTTACATGTACGATAGAACCTAGATGATAACGGTTAGAGGTGATAAGGGGATTTGATGTTGAGTTCATAAGTTTGGCGTAGATTTTCGAGGACGAAAATATTTTAAGTGGGGGAGAGTTGTAACGCCCCAAAATAATTTAATTATTTATTTAATTAAGTTATTTAAGGCTTGCAACATTTATTTAAGTCAAATAATTAATTTAGAGTTTTATTTTATTTAGGAGGTGTTATAATGATTAGTTATATTAAAAATAGAGTATTTAATATAACTAAGAGGTGTTGGGTAGTAAATAAGGGAGTGATGAATTAATTAAAATAGGGAGTGGTTGAAGTAGCTAGGGGGTGCAAATAAATGGCCCAAGGCCCACTAATGGGCCCAAATTCAAGGAAATAACTTTGGGGGTGTAGGGTTTTCTACCCATTTGGAAGAAAAGAAAGAAAAGGAGAGGTAGGGAGAAGGAGGAGGCGATGGTTCAAATTGAAGGGGGTAGGGAGGAAGAGAAATTCTTCACCTTGGCTTGTGGTAAGTGGGTTTGGTCCCATTCCTCATCATTTTTCTTGCTCTTTCTATTAGTATAAGTTTCACCCACTCATTCCTTCTCATTTCCATTTCACCATGAAAGGGGTTTGAAGCTCAAAGTTGGTTGAGTGACTATTTTTGGTGGGTCTTGAAGTTGTGAAGGAGATGGTACTAGTGTTCTTCAATTCCTAAGGTACGGGGGCTCTCTTTCATAGTTAATAATTTATAAACCTTGAAATCATAGAGGTTAGGTGTTAGGAGTATTTGTTTGATTGTTTGAGTTGTGTGTTAATTCTATGTTTATTGTTGTATTGATATTTAATTTGGTGATATCATGATGCTTGATGTTGGAAATAAATGTGTTATTAAATGTGCATGCCATGTGTTTGATAAAATGTTTCAATGTGATGAAATATGAGAATATGTTGATTTAATGATGTTGATTAAATGCCTAAGTGTTGTGAAAATTAAATTGATGCTCATGTATTTGTTGGGTTAAATGGTGTTTAAGTGTTGTTGAATTTATTGGGGGTTGATGATGAGTCTTACTTGTTTATGGGTTTTGTGTGTTTTTTGGACACTGTTTCGGTTTTCTCAAACTGGTACTGTTTGGTTGATCCAAAAATTATGTGGCTAATTGTTTTTGAAAATAGACTTAAGGCCGGTCGTTTTGGCACTGGTTTCGTTAAATTCGGAGTTGTGTAGCTCCAGTTATGAGTCTCTAAAGTTAGGTCAAATTTCTGGAGTCAAACTGGGGGCAGGTTCAGTTTTTGCAGGTTTTGTGTGCTCAATTGAACTCCGTTTTGAGTGATCTTATTTCATTGAAAAATAGACTTAATTCTCTACGAAATAGGCACTGATTTCACTGAATTTCATTAAGAAATGAGAATGAAAATTTGGTTGCAAGTTGGGTAAAGCGTTCTGTCCGATTTTGGTACCTCAGTGTAGCGTTTTGAAAAACTGTACCAACTGGACACTTATTTTGAAAAACTAAAATCATAGGTAGAAACTACACTCAGAGGGCTTTCCAATGAGTGGTCTTTTGTAAATTTTCGAGGTCGTTTGCTATTTTAAATAATTCGCCAAAGTAGAAGTACTGCTGTAGGAATCCAGCACTTCGTGCAGATGTTGTCAATGTTACCCAAAGTGTCAAAAATACTATTTTGGTCCCTATGCACTATTGGTCCTTCAAAGATATTGTTTTAATCCTTATGGTGTCAGAATGGTCCCCGAGGTGTCAAAATAGTCCCTAAGTACTGAATTAATCTTTGGTGTGTTAAAATGGTCCTTATGGTATCGGTTTGGTCCTCGTATGTCAAAAAGGTCCTAGGGGGTGATTTGGTTCTTAGGTGGGATTTAATTCTTGATGTGAGATTTAATTTAATAAATGAGGTGTGGGGTGTTGTGGTGATGATTAAGCGATGGGTAGGCTTCGGCCAAAGCGACGGGTTGTGTTGTGGAAATGATTAAGCGATGGGTAGGCTTCGGCCAAAGCGACGGGTTGTGTTGTGGAGATGTTTTAAGTGATGTGACAATGAATGTGGTGGTGAATGTATTGTGTTGTGGTGCATTGTCATGGTGTCGCATAAAGCATACACATAAAGCGAAGGGGCTTCGGCCAAAAGCGACGGGGCTTCGGCCAAGCGACGGGTGCCCTTGGGGCTTATAGCGATGGTGATGGATCCACATGCATACTTGCACTCATGCATACATTCATATGTTTGGTGTTGCCTTGATGATGATTGTGAGTTGGTGTTCACAAACTAATGGCGTATTTGGTGTAACTGTATATTTGGTGTAACTGTATTAATGATGTATTTGAATTGACTGTATCTCTGGTGTGCCTATTCTACTGTGTTTCCTGTTTTATTTATTATTATCTATGTATTGAGACTCACCCTACTGCGTCGTGTTGCCTCGTATGTTGGCAACCTGCAGGTGATAGCAAATGAAGTAGTCTAGTGATGGTCATGCTCTGATATCTAGCACCGGGGCGGGAAGTCTTAGATATTTAGTGATGTATTTTGATGTATTCAGTCTGATATGAGATGTTGTATTAAATACTTTGAGACTTGTTGATGTTTCCGCTGTGCTGGTGATTTATAACCAGGATGTTGTAAATAACTAAATAAGTGTTTTTGAGGGTTCGCCCCATTTTGACGTGCTATGTATCACACACAAGTTGTTTTATGAAAATTCAATTCGTCATTTTATGTTTTTGAAGAAATGTAGCACTCTCTTTATGGTGCGTGGAAATTTTTGAAAACTCTGATTTTTATTTATTAAATTAGTATTTAGTAGAAGGGGGTGTTACAAGGACAGCGTACAAAACACCATTGGGAATGTCCCCTTACAAGCTAGTCTATGGTAAGGCTTGTCACCTACCAATTGAGCTCCAACATAAGGCCCATTGGGCATTGAAGCAATTAAACTTGGATCATGCAAAGACTGGTGAAGCAAGGTTGCTACAATTAAATGAGCTAGAAGAGTTCAGACACCATGCTTATGAAAATTCAGCAATATACAAGGAAAAGACCAAGAAGTGGCATGACCAAAGAATTCAAAGGAGGGAGTTGGTAGAAGGACAACAGGTGTTGCTATTCAATTCAAGGCTGAAGTCGTTCCCAGGAAAGTTAAAGTCAAGGTGGTCAGGTCCCTTCAAATTGATGAAAATCTATCCTTATGGTGCTGTGGACTTATTTGATGAAAAGACCAACACCATGTTCAAAGTTAATGGCCAATGTGTGAAGCAGTATCATGGAGAGCATGTAGAAAGGGACAAGACTAAATTGTCTTTCAACAACCCTTGAATTCAAAGAAGGGCAAAAGTCTGGCTGAAGACTCTTAAAACAAGCGCTCTTGGGAGGCAACCCAATGATTTTTGATTAACCAACAATTTTTGTGTCTTTTAATTTTTGTTTTGTAGGTATGAAAGTTGAAGAAAGGAGAAAATAAAAGGTGGTAGACGTCGTAACGTCTCAAGTGTACACTAGACGTGGGCACGTTTGGGCAGATTTGAAGGTCAGTCAGGAATTCCCACCGCATGCAGCTGGAAGGCTCGTGTCCAGTCGCAAAACAAGTAAGTTCCCCTTTAATTTTTAGCAGTAGTTTTAATTTTTAATTTTTAGTTTTTCTAGTTTATGTTTTTATTGCTCTGTTTGATTGTTCCTCCCCTATTTCTAAATAAATAAATAAATAAAAATAAATAAATAAATAAAATAAAAAAAAAACAGATTTTCATCATTGAAGCGGTGAGGACACTGCTAATCTTTAAGTGTGGGGGGGGGGGGGAGAATTCAAATGTTTTAAGTTTTTGTTCTGTTTTGTGCAAGCATGAAATCAAATGCAAAAACAGTTTTGTTCTTACTCTGTCAAAGCAATGAAAATAATTCTATTTGGGCTAAAGCTAGTGATTAAATGTGTATGTGTGAGTAGCTAATGCATGATTAGATGAAAAGAATTGATTGCTGCTCCTACACAAACTCTGTTTTAAGGAAGAATCTAGCTAGCTAGGGAATATTTTGTGCTGAAGCTAGTTTTGGTAAACTATGGTGAGAGTAAAACTTGATTAAAAACCTAGAGTAGCAGTAGAAGCTAAGTTTGGGGGTGAATCAGGTCGTACTAAGGCTGGATGCAAAGGCTGTAGGATGGTTAAGTGTAGGTGTAGTGTGAGTGCAGCGTTGTAACGTCTACCCGTAACGTTATAACGTATGCCGTGTGTGTTGTGTTCTGTGTTCAAACGTTACAACGTCTCACCCATAAACGCTGTAACGTCTATTCAAAAAATACCAAAAAGAGTGTGTTGTTACAAATAAGTGGAGAATCCGCATGTACTCTATGTTTACTGTAATACCCTGAAACAAATGCTGAGCACTCTATATATAAAAATAAAAAAAAATAAAAAAAAACTAGCACCCTGATTGCTCAGTAATGAGGGGGTTACAGTCATTTGCGTGTGTGAGTCAGAAAATTAGTTGCACTAACCCAGTACTAGCACCCAAATAAGACCCTTTGTCATGCTTCAAATGAACCCTTATCTCTTATGTGAAAATGTTAGCCTATTCTTTGTTTTGAAAAATGTTTTGCTGTCACCATTTGGAAACCACACTTTCATAAGCTAAAGTAGTTTCAAACTAGCTAGAGGAGGAATTAGTACAGAGATCACACACTCACTTGAGCGAGAATGAATCTGGAATTTAATTTTGCATTGGTGTGTGAGTGTGTGGAGAATTAGCCCTTGAGAATGAATTTTTAATCATTGGTGAGTAGAAAATAACTCGCTAGTGTAGTTGATTTCATGCGTTTTTGTTATATGTGTTTTGTCTTGATTGCTTGAGGACAAGCAATGATTTAAGTTTGGGGGTGTGATAACTCATATTTATATGAGTTATTTATACTCATTCAAAGAATAAATCATGCAAGTTCTCTAGCAATACAAGGTTAATTTAATTAGTTTTATGTTAATTTCTTAGTTCGTAGTAAATGAGAGGTTAAATAGATAAATCAGGCATTTTGGCACCAAGTGGTGCCTTTGAGAACGATTTGATGCCTCTTGTGCTGCGGCAGAAAAGTCTGAACGTGACCACGTCCCTAACCACGTCTATAGAAGAGCAGCAGAGCAAGGGTGAAAGATCTCAAATTTGGCGCGCTAATGATGGTCAAAGATATAAAGTCAGAAGATCTTCTATTTCCCCATGAGCTGACAAAGTATGACGCGATCAGTAGCAATCTGCATGCGATGTCGATCGAAGAGGAAACAGACTTGGTAGGTGGGCAAGTGACATCAAGAACACGTGAGCAAAGAGGCTATTTAATGAAGACTCAACTCTCTCTCAAGGCACGCATACGCAGACACGCTCATACACTCACCCTCCCACTTCACTTCAGTTCATCCACCTTCATCAATCTCAGAGAAAGTGTTGTAAAGAAGTTCTGGAAACAGACTTCTGCATTTTGCTTTTCGAGCTTTTATTTTATTTTCTCGCATAACTCACTACTGTGAGGCTCGGACGTTATAACGCCTCTACAGCGTGCATCTTTGAAGAGCTACTTAGGTGTATCTTTTACACTTAGTTTCTTTTCTCTGTTATGTATGGTATTTGGATTCTAAATCCTTATCATTCTCAGAAAGATGCTCAAAGATGAGCTAAACACTTTGTAGTTGGGTTGTTGTTTTGTTGTAATGAATTTCTAGTTGAATGCTATAAAGTATTGACGTTTACATGTTTTAAATCTTTGTGTGAAAATATTTCCAAACTTGTTTTGAGGTTGGCCTCTTAAAATAGGTAGATTCATAGAATGCAGGACATGGTCTATGAAAAGAACTCAAAGATTTATATGAACGAAAAGGTGCACTAAAGACATTTAGGCATTTTTATCTAAGTCTAGACATAGAACGGATAATAGTTTGTAGAACATTGTTGTGGGTGCTTAAAATACAGGAGTGGGCCTATTTAGAACCTAGACATAGGACCTCTTATACTTGAAACTCGACATTTTGTCTTTGAAAAGCACTCTCTTTTGCAATAAATGTCGGGCGTGGTAACGTCTATACAAAATAGCATTTGTACGTAATAACGTGTAAACGTTATAACGTCTGACTAGAAAGGAATTATTTAAATGCAACAACCCAACTCATCTCTCATCCATATTCACAACCAACATTTTTTTACTTGCTTTATTTATCTTCTTAGCCTTAAAATCAACTAATAGTGTCGATTTGTTACGTGATTCACTTGTGTTTTGAAACTTGAACTTTGAAAGCAAACCAATCCTCGTGGGAACGATCTCTTACTTAAATCCACTTTATTACTTGTACGACGTGTATACTTGCACTATATTTGCGAATACCACACGAACGCAACAGCTGGAAACACTAGAAAGAAAGGCGATTCCAAGAACTTGGAACGCCACTAAACTCAAGAAATATTACAGTTAAAGCCCGAGGGTGAAGTATGACGCTCAGCATATGAGTTAGTTATTTTTATGAATCTATGTGAAAGTCGGTTCTCCGACATTACTGAATTTGTAGTCTCTTATTAATAGACTTAGTTTTTTCAAAGTATTCTATTCCGACATTACGTGTTGAATCTCTTATTAATAGACTTAGCTTTTTCAAAGCATTCTATTCTGACATTACGTGTTGAATCTCTTATTAGCTTTTTCAAAGCATTCTATTCCGACATTACGTGTTGAATCTCTTATTAATAGACTTAGCTTTTTCAAAGCATTCTATTCCGCATTACGTGTTGAATCTCTTAATAGACTTAGCTTTTTCAAAGCATTCTATTCCGACATTACGTGTTGAATCTCTTATTAATAGACTTAGCTTTTTCAAAGCATTCTATTCTGACATTCCGTGTTTAATCTCTTATTAATAGACTTAGCTTTTTCAAAGCATTCTATTCTGACATTCCGTGTTTAATCTCTTATTAATAGACTTAGCTTTTTCAAAGCATTCTATTCTGACATTCCGTGTTTAATCTCTTATTAATAGACTTAGCTTTTTCAAAGCATTTTAAATTAATACTATTATTTGATCTCGCTTACTAGACTTAGCTTTTTCAAAGCATTCTACGTCATTAAAACCAGATCAAACAGGGGGCAGGGTATACCCCTACCAGGTGCCTATTCTATTCAGAAACAAAAAGTAGGTATTATTTGGACAAGTCCCGGTAAACTTCCCAAAGGACGATCTTAGGTACTTGGAAATTATTCACTTATAATTTGCAAGTTATAAACGGCATGGGAACCAGTTATTTTCGATCCTATGTAAACACGAGTTAAGATGAACGAACTCTAGAAATTACGATTACCGAAAGCATCGTTAAATGAAAAAACGAGTACGTGATCAAAATATTACAAAGTTAGTTATCCCGGAAATGGTCGGGTCAGCAAAGTTCACACCTACACCAGGGGTAATCAAAAAATGAATTCTATCTGAAGTACTATGCCTAGTCCTCGGCAGGAAAAACTACCTTAATGATTTGATCAGTTTTGGAATCAAGAAGGACGATCTTATCTCCCACGATGGTATGATCTGGCTTCAAAATGTTTTCATCAGCAACAAATCCTGGTCGGAAAATAGCTACCTGCGCAAGAGCATTGCTGAAAGTAGAAGCAAGCCCGTCAGTTCCGAGTTGAAATGCTTCAGCGACTTCTGCTTCATGTTGAGAAATTTTCTCTTGGAGCTCGGAAGCCGGAATTGGGGTGCTTGTACCTTTCAGCTCGGCAAGTTCTTTCTTAAGCCGCTCCAGATCTTCAGCATCTTTGGTTGCTTTTTCCTTCTCCAAGGTCAACTGATCCTTCAGCTCTTGAATTTTTTGATCAGCTTCTTTCTTCAGATTTGTTTTCTCATTTTCCGAGGTAGATAAATCGGCTTTCACCTTCTCCTGAGCTTTCCGAGCCTCTTCAGCTTCCTTTTTTGCATCTGAAAGGAAAAGGGAGAAAAATATAAGTATCATAAAACCGACGTTACTAATCGAAATAAATACCAAGGTAGAATAACAACCTGCAATTTGTTTATTAGCATCCGGCCTCATATCATCAACTAAGTCGGTCATACGAGTGAAGATTGCCAGGGAAGTTCGGAAAGGATCGACCTTAAAATCTTCAGCTTTGGTATTCATGAATTCTTTACAGTCAAAAGGCGCAGTCTTTTTGGTCCTACTTTTCTTAGCCCCCTGAGAAGAAGTTGTGCCGATCTCTTTTCCTTTGTCACCAAGGAGAGGTAAGTTCCTTTTTGTTATACCCCAATTTTGTCCGTCTTCTTTTTCTTGTTTTAGTCGTTTATTTTTTATTAGGGTCGTGTTTTGGAGTCGCATGATTACGAGAATTATTAGTATAGCGTCTCGGTTACTAACCCGAACCAATTTCAATCACCCCGAACTAAATCGAAATACCGTTGTTTAAATTAGGCACGCACGCGAATGATCGATCTTTTCGCGCGTTCTTCAATTTAATCTCCGTATTTGGGTTTAGTCGTACATAAACAGGTCTACCAAAAGTCATTTTTCTCAAAAATTTGGCTTAGATTCAGACCTAAGAATGCGATTCCGAGTTAATTTTAGTGTTTTTAGTTAACGCGTCCATTTCTTCTATTTGGGTCTCGTTTTAGCGTATTTGTCTAGTTCGGCCCGTTCTCGTCCTTGTATTTGCCCCGACTCCTTTTTCTTATCATTATTTTGTTTATTTAATTTATTTAAACAATATTTAGTCCAAAAAAATGTAAAAAAATGTAATTTAGTTTTATTACAATGTATAAGTGTCTAAAAGTCCAAAAAAAGGTCCAAAATACAAAAAATAGTAATACAAAATATATAAAAAATTACAAATCCGAAAATAAAATAAAAAAGGGCAACAACATCCAGTAAAGTATGAAGTGATTAATTTGCACAAGAAAGGGGGGATTGAATTGTGCTATCTTTTTAATTTTTAATACCTGCAACCTTCTGTATTGTTTCTCAAGATATCTTGGATATCAGAAGGTTGAATGTTAGTTGCACAAACAATAATCAAGTATGACAGTAATGACAGATAGTTAACTTTGATGAATTTAGATGTCTTTTAATCACACACAGTGTTGTTTTCAAAAGGTTAATCAAAATAAGGCTCATTTAAAGTTATGATTTTGGCTTCAGAAGGTTGATGTATGTAACCTTCTGAAGTGGTTGAAAACTTTAGTGATTGTAAGACAGTTAAAGCAATTAATAAGAAAAGCAGATAATAACACAGTAGAGTTATAGAGGTTCACCAAACTGTGGCTACTCCTCTCCCCACGTTCACGTGAGAGTTTCCACTATTCTCCAAATAGATTTTACACTTGCTTTAGCTTCAACTGCCAAAGACTTTCACCTCCACTCTCTTTTGATCACACACAAAAGACAAGTGCTAACTTACACACTTCACCAAGTCGTCTCTCAACCTACTAGAAAACTCTCTTCTAGTTTCCTAAAGGTATTTCTGTTGAATGTAATCACCAACACCACTCACCTCTCACTAGGTAGTTCGTTGAGAAACTTTCAAATAGAATCACCAACAACACTCACCTCTCACTAGGTAGTTTGTTGAGAAACTTACACAATATTTCTTACAATAAGGGGTTTGGGTTTGGGATGATTTAAGGGCTTGTTGATAGATAAATACAAAGTATTTCTAAGAGCATAACAAGCAAACACACACTCAAGATAGTATTTCCCAATTCTGAACTTGTAGTAGCTTTGAGTGTGGAAGAGAAGGTTGGATTTCTTTAGAGAAGTTTGACTTGTAAAATTTCCAATTCACTCTCATGGTTTGCATTTGAGTAGAACGGCATTCTTTATAGCCATTAATCCTGGAATATGACCGTTGGGATGAAGGAAAGAGCTGTTGGAAGTTGTTGTAGCTTTGTAGATAGGCAACGATGATTTTAAGCTTTAGGTAGTAGCCTTTCAACCTTCTGAAGCAACATTTGTGTTTTGTCTTGTGTTAACATCTTTTCATATCAGCACTCTACTTCGTTTTTCATCATTTCTGTCAATTCAGTCCCTGTTCATGTACTACATAATTTTTTACTTACTTTAATTTGAAGCTTCTGAAGCTTCTTTAACATGAACAAACATGCTTTTAAGATACAACAAATAATCAAGGATTTCCTCTTTACATAGGTTATTATTTCTACAACTTTTATTCCTTGAATACTCATTTGATGCATTTCAGATTAAGATTTCAGATATGAACATGTTTCCCAGAAACAGAAGCTTGAAATCTTCAATCTTCTTTTATCCTTCTTGAACAACCAACCTTCTTAACAGTATTCCATAGAGAGTCAACCTTCTATTGACTTTAATCAAACTTTCTGTTGACTATTGGTCAACCTTGTGTTGACTTTTAGTCAACCTTCTGTTTGACTTTCAGTCAACCTTCTGAAGAAAGTTACTTTTTCTTTTAAGCTTCTTTAATCAACCTTCTGTTGAGGTAACCTTCTGTAATCAACCTTCTTTAAGGTAACCTTCTGTAGGTAACCTTCTTTTGGCACATTTGAACTTTGAAAAACACTTGGTTTATTTGTAGAGCCAAGATTTTTGCTATGATTCTTATTTCCTGTTCTTTTACACACTTGATTGAAACTTGTTAATCATAATAAGTGTTTAGAAAACTTAACTAATTCCTTTAAGTTTGTATCATCAAAACATGGAAAGAGATTTTCATTTCTACAAAGTAGCCGTCAGCCTTCTAAACCCTAACCCTAGCTTCTCTCCTTGCTCACCAAGTATCCATCTCCTACAAGCCCAAACCCAAACCTGAAAATCAATCAAAACACAATCAAAATCATTAATGTTTTAACCTAATTTTCCACTATAAATAAACAGCCAAATACAGTCCAAAAAACACAGAAAAAAAGGCAGAAAACTACTGCTAAAATCACCCAAACAAATAGGATTAGAGTTTCACATCGAAACCCTAATCCACTAAACACGGTTCTGAGGTTTTTGAGATCCAAAGAAAGAAGCAGCAACAGTTCATAGGAAACACAAAGAATGATTGCAATCACACGACTACAAATAGCGTGAATAAGGAGCCAAATAAGAAGCTGGAGTTATAGGTTGGTACACAAATTTTTGGCCTCTATCCGATTTCTTATAATTTGGATATGTTATTTGGGGATATGCTCATGTAAATTGTTAAACTTAGAATTAGTCCATGATTAGAATTAAAAATAGGCGCTAAACGAAATCTGTGTTGCACCATAATCATGTGAATAACTTTATGGTTTAACAAAGCATGCTGAGAAATAGTGTTTTAAGTTGAAAATAGTTTAGATTTCAAAAAAGTTTAAGACAAATGTGTCTATAGATATTCTGTTCATGACAAAGTAAAACAAATTAGTTGTAGACAAAGATTAGGGTTCTGTGAACTCATATGAAATAGGCCATTCATTGTCCAAATATGCGCTGTGTAGGTTAGATTAAGCTTACATGAGTTTTTTTCAAAAAAAGTCATAACAACAAACCATAAACCACCATAAACCGTTCCCTGGGTCTCAGTTTTAAAAAAAAAATCTAAGTCAAAAAAGATCAGCACTCAAACAACATCAAAAATTAAAAAATCAAAGCAGGAAGATCAGAGGAGAGGAAATAAGGGTGTCAAAAAAAGGGGGAGAACAAACCGAACTGAAATAAAAAACAAACTCACCGCCTCTGAATCTCCGACCACCACACACGGTGGTCGTCGACCTCAGTCGAACTTGAAACCGTCACCACCAAGTGACGCAGCCATGAACCTCCACGTCGCCACCAAGCGACAACACCACCCTTCCCTTTTTTCCCTCCGGCGACGTCTCTCTCTTCTCTCATCGCGACCCGTCGCTCGAACCCGTCCCTGGAAGCTTCGACTTCCTCTCTCCTTCCCCAGAAACCGGCGAGATTTTCACCCCTAGCTCTGTCTCGCCGTGGAAACCGGCGCTATTTTCGCCGGAGATCTCTTTCTCCCTCTAGCCGCGGCGCCGAATCAATGGGGGAAGAGGGAAACGTTTTTAGGGTTTTCTAATTTAGGGTTATATGGTGGTTTCCCTTTTTCAGTTTTTTGTTTAATATTCAAATTGTTAGTCACACCCCTTCAATTCACGCGCGCACCTCCCCTCACTTAAGCCCAGTTTCGCATACTGGGCTCTCTTATGTGAACTGGGTTTCCTTTTTACACCTCTTATTAATTATACAACCCCCTGCGACTAATAAAACCTCATTTTACAATTTTCACCCCCCCCTTTTTCGTTTTAATTCTTTTCCAACTCAAATATAAATACTTTTTCTCTCGAAATTAAATAAACGGCTAAGTCGGTTGTACAACCGGGTTAGTCATTATTTTAGGACCAATGAGCGGTACAGTTCAGTAATCCTGAAAACTTAATAAAATACGAATAAACTATTTTTCCTAAAAATAGGGGACTAAGCTCGGTTGTACAACCGATTAGTCGTTTCTAGAACTAATGAGTCATGCATAGTTCGGGAGTTCTAGAATACCTATTCTAAAACCAACTCACCTCACATCAAACAATCTTTTTTTCAAAAAACTCAAAAATCATTTTCGAAAAGTAGGGGACTAAGTCGGTTGTACAATCGGGTTAGTCAGCGTCCTAGGAATCAGTGAGCTGTACAGTTCAAGGAATCCTAGGACCCCTACACTAAAAAACACCAACCAACCAAACTTTTTTCAGGAAGAACTATGTAGCTTTGATTCCTCCATTGCATCCGGAGGTACGTAGGAGCAAGAGTCCACTCTTGTCAAGCGCTAAAAACTAAAAAATTAAATAAGTCTTTTCCTCTATAAATAAAAGGGCAATTATTAATAAATCCTAATTAGTTAGACAAAGGATGTCGTGGGGTGCTAATACCTTCCCCGGGCATAACGACTCCCGAACCTTAAACTCGTCTTGTCCAAACTTAAAGGGATTTTCCTTTGAACCTTCGAAGAATCCTTTTCCCGGATTTTTCGGTCGCTACACTTTTCTTACTAGATTTCTGAAGCAAAGGACGATCACCAGCTTCAGAAACAGTAACGGTATTGATAGGTTGAGCGTCAAGATTAACAGGAGTTTGAATCGGAGACATAACAGGTCCTAAACCTCTACCTACACCCGCCTTGGCAGCAGCACGGGCCTGCATCATTTGAAATGCATTCTTTGGTGCCATCCCGTCTGAAAAACAAAACAAATGTTAGACACTTAAAAGAGAATATGGAAGAAACAAATATTAAATTTATTTTCTTCCTACCAAGGGCGGCTTCAACGTTGCTCCTCTTGAGAGCTTCCACCAATTTCTTGGTTTCAAAGCCCCATCGACCTTTGGTAGGATCGTTGGTCCTAATTCTATCAGCACAGTATTGCATCATGTTCAAAGTGGTAAGGTCGGCTGGATTGAGCTTGTTCTTAGCCACAACATAATCCTTGGTAACTCGATTATAGTGACACAAAGTCCATCCTAGGGGAAACTTGGTCGTCAGCACTATATCGTTCTCTGCATTGAACTTACCAACTCGATCCACAGCTTCAGCAGCGACGAGCTCCACCTTGAAAAACTTGTTCTTCCATTCATTTTTCAAACTATCTGTATAAGGGCGGAAGATCTTTACTCCCCTTTTGGATCGAGGCTAACATGCAGTTGACGCCCAGGGTCGCCGTTGTTATCTTCTTTCCTCCGGTTTACTTCAAAGAGATAGAAAAATAAGGTAAGGGATGTCGGTCTCTCCAGATGGATACATACCAACTCATAGGCTCGCATGAAAGCCCATGCGTTGGGGTGAAGCTGAGATGGGGTTAAGCTCCAAGGTTGCCAGCACTGATTGTTGAAACCGGGTGAAGGGGGGGACGAATATGCATGTGGACCAGAGTGGTGTAATAAATAAAAAAATTCATCCGATCTGGATAGGTGGCGACATGCTCTCCGACCTTCATTCCATAAGTGTGCCATCTTTGAGGATCTTTCCAGTAGATCCTCCTTGCATGACGGCTACAGTCTTCCTCCTCTCTAAAAAGGTATTCCACTTCACGAATCTCTTCAGCAACCCACGAGAAGTCGCGAGGGGTCCCCAAAGGCGGGTCAACGGGGAGATCGGCGTGAGCAACCCCAGTGTCCCGATATCCGTAGAGAACTTCGACTCCGTCGACCACATCTCCCGAGCGGCGGGATTCGTCATCCACTTCAATCTCCGAGTCATTTGCAGTTTGATTTTCTTCCTGAACCCCTTGAGGGTCAAATCCATTTTTGCCACCTCGAATTCTGATTCGGTATCCGACTCCTCTGATGAATCGGAATCTGAGCTTACAATCACCATTTTTTCATATCGAGGATTTCCTGTAGTGGACTCCTCATCGGAATGAACCGGTCCAAATTGAAGCTCTTTTCTAACTTCATGATACATTCCTCCTCCAACATTTATTGGGATCTGCTCACCGATCTGCTGGACCTCTTCCCCTTCGTTTGGTATCGGGCTCGACTCTTGAACGGATCGCGCAGCCATGAGTTTTCCGATGTCTGGGTGATGAGCTCGGTCGATGAGTCTAAGAGTCTCGGCGCGAGTAGTTTGCTTAGTCCTCGCCAGTACTAACCTACAGGAATGAGGGTGTTTAAATCAGGAGATTTCGTAGCAAGGGGTTCGCGACAAGGTCGGAACCCGATCTGACAACCCCCATCTTGACGAAAGATAGACAGGCTGGGGGCAAATTCCCAACCCGAAGTCATAAAAAAAAAAGGAAAAAGGAAAAAGATAAAGGGGTACTAACCTCGTGTAAGATTGTTGTCAATCCGAAGTTGTTGACGAATCTGACTCACTTCACTCCACTGGAACCAATGGGTACATGCCACTTCGTGAATTAAGGAAGAGCCGAACTTGTGAAATCTTTAAGATCGGGAGTCAGAGCAATTTCACTAGGAGAGAAAGCGCAGAATTGAACTGGGGTGACCTATATTTATAGTGGGCCTCAGGATCCCAACCGGTGACACATGTAACGACGCGTCAAATCAATTGTCATTCAATGACACTACACGAAAATCGAAGCGCCATCATTATGAAACGCATCGAGTTCCTCAAAAGTCACCTTGACACTCTAGGTCATTTATGATCTTTATTGAAACCTGAAGAGACGCCATTTAATTTCTTCGTTCTCAGCGTACCAACACCGCCTAGTTTAGTCCCGGACAACTCAACACCGCCCAGGTTAGCACCGGACAAATCAATATCGTCCACATAGCATCAAGTCAAGCCCGCTTCTAAAAAGCGACCTAACTTGGGGGGCAACTGTTATGGAGTAAAAGTTCTATTATTATTTACACAACCCATCAAAAATCAATTCATTGGGCTTACAAGTTGAAGGCCCATTAGCATAGTGAGGTCCACTCACCAACGGTCAAGATCTGAGCATAAGATCTAACGGCCTCAGACAACACCAATCATCACCCTTTGACTCTATAAATACAACCATCAATGTAGAGAGAATGTAAGCATTTATTACCCATTAATACTTGCAATTAACTCTCCAAAACCTGACTTTAGCATCGGAGTGGCTTTGCAGGTACACTCCACCTCGGCTCAGATCATCAACATCGGACGTGATCCTTACTAATCAAACCTCATCTCCTACCTACTGTCTAGGATCGGCTGACCCATAGACACGGTATAGAACAAAAGCTATGGTAGTTTTATAAGTGTTGTGTTATAAATCTCTCCCAAAATCAAGCTATAAAAATAGAGCACAATTTTACTAGAAACAATTTTTTGAAAGGAGTTTGTGTCGTACTCTCTACCCTCCTTTGTTGTGGAGACGTGTGCAATCATGCAATGGGTAAGTTTAGAGTCATCCAATTTTTATGAGTAGTTTTTGATTTTTGCTTAATAAAAAATCCCGACTTTGAAATCTGAACAGTTCTAATCTTAATCAAATGATCTCAAACTTGTTGACTGTTCGAGTGCATGCAGCTCCAAGCCTCCAACTGCACACAAACTGGGCCCCTTTTGTCATAGGTGCTTGTACTCCAATATAATCAACATATCGCTTCATCACCCTTTTCCCCCAATATCAACTCACAACAATGCAACATGATTACCCAATTATTAGCTAAAAACAAAAAGTGGATTTACATCATTATCATTATTAGCTAAAAACAAAAAGTGGTATGTATACCTTGCGTGCTCTATAAGATTAGAAAACATTATTTTCCTTAACCCAACTTAGACAACAACTCCTCTACTTAGACTTAGAGTGTGTTTGGTAGAAGAGAAAGAGAGATAAAAAAGAAGGGAAGAGAGAAAGAGAAAAGAGAGTGTGCCAAACAATAGAAAGAGAGAAGAGGTTGTCTCTTCTATCAAATACACCCTTAGAGAGCATGAAGATGCTAGAATAATATTAACATATCTTGGCAACCGGATATTGATTGTCTGCATAAAAGATATCTTAGCTGGCACTAGATCTGCAAATTGCAACAACAAACGCAATGTTCTACATTGCAAAGCACGGTTTGTAACCAAGTAAGCTATAAGCACAGATAGATAGGAGTTATTAACTGTGATATATATATATATATATATATATATATATATATATATATATATATATATATATATATATATATATATATATAATAACACACCCGCATAACTCTGGTGAGATACTGGAAAGCAGAAAAGAAACTCATTTTATTAAAATAGAATAATTGAAATTACAAAATGTATATACATGTCTATACGAGTTTAACCTCACATCTCAGACAAAAGATTGCTAATTTTCCGAAGCTCTTTGAGAGCTGTCATGGCAGTAACATGCCCTTTACCGACAAGAGCATTTTTAGACAAGTTATCCAACGAGGCTCCCTGGCCCCGGTCTTGTTGGAAAACAGATTCAATCACCTGCATCACAAAAATAGTCCTTCAGTTAAGAAAAAGTATCAAACCAGGGAAAAGGACATTAGTTTTGAGATCTATATGATTTTGTGTATTACTACCTTCGGTCTCATTTATAAGGAAAAAACACTTTTTAGGTTCATTAAATAATTATAGACCAGATACATCAATTATTCAATGAATCTAAAAAGTGTTTTTTTCCCTTATAAATGAGACAAGAGGGAGTACTTTGATTGCTACATCGAAGAGTAGCTGTGGGAAAGGAATTTACCTGAATCTGGTCAAGCATAGACTGGCCAATATTCTTCAAAGTGCCCATAACATTTTGGTCTACAGAATCTCCTTTGCAACTAACAGAACTGCAATGCCCATTAGATGTTGGTGGGGCTGGCAGCGGTGTATTACTTTGATTGCTACAACTGTTGGCAATCTTTGTAGCATCAGCAGCGCCTCCTACTTTCTCAGAGATAACCTCAACAGTATTTTTTCCGAACTTCCACAACCACTGGAATTTATTCTGTTTTCTCTCTTTAGGATGCATAGCTGAACTTCCAGCACCATCGTTATTGCACCCTGATGTCTGAGGTATGTTTTGAGGAGGATCGGGGTTTGGAAAAGGTGAATCGTTGGGACTGGTATCTGAAGTTTCATTGCGTTGATGATTTCCTGCATCATCATCATCATTGCTCCCTGAAGTCTGAGTCTGAGGCATGTTTTCAGGAGGATCCGAGATTGAAGAGGGTACATCATTAGGACTGGTGCTAGTAATTTCATTGCATTCATCCGGCGATAAATTAGATGCAACACTACTTTTTTCTGAGGTGATTTCATGATCATTGGCCTCATTGGGAGGACTAGCTGCGTCCGAATATATAGATGAATCTTCTTCACAGCCAGAATTTCCACTTGGATATTTATCATCTGATAAGTAATTATTGTCGCTATTACAGCCACCATCTTGTTGCTCTTCTTCAATTGCTTCAGAAAGATTATCCTGCTGGCATAGGATTTCATGACATTGTTCTTGCTCTGTGTTTTCCTCCGTGCCAAGTGCCTTACGAAGATCTTCTAACAAACTACGCCTAACAGGTGCCTTAGATTCCCTTTTGCCGTTTTGAAACCTTGATGGAGGTGGGTCAGATTCTGTTCTTCTCAATCTGAACTTCACCTTTTCTGTCCATCCCTTCTTCCGAATTGGAACCTGATTTTCTACACCATCTTGCTTAACTTCTTCAGCCTTGTGAACAACTCTCCATTTTTCTTCCCAGTAGCTATCAGGTATAAAATTCAGAGGAGTTTTTGGAGACACGGATTCATTCGGAAGGATCGCAGATCTTGAAGACATCATTTTACTCTGGTAATGATGAGACCCTACAAACAAAACTGACGAGGATGAAATATCCACACTTAAAGCAAGATCCTGCAAGGATTTAGCCTTCTCTAGTAGTTTCCCAATATTAATGTTTTCAGGAAAGTTTAATAATCTCTGGAGACAAGTTGTAGGGTTTTCAGTTGCAAGTAAAGAAGATCTTAGATGAAGTAACATTGCTACAGCAATAGCTGAGATATACGCTCCACGGGCTGAATCTAAGATCCTGAACCCACAATCTATATTGTCATCAGCACTTATTTCCATTTTGCTATTATCTGCTGCAAAGATCTCATCCCATATAATTAAGAGGTTGTCAAGCGAAAATTCTCGTCCAAATAAAACTCGCAACCATCGGAGAGAAAAGTACTGGGGTTCAACCCCAAGATCCAAAAGATGGCTATGCAGAGAAGAATCAGCAAGAGATAACAAATGATACAATGCAGTAGAAGCTTCAATTACAGGAGGCAAGCCAGTATGGGACCCAGCTACAGGGGAGGAAATGAAGAAATCAGCCATTGCAACTGAACCACGAGCCCCCTTCATTAAAGCATCCAACATACAGTAAGCATCATGTTCCATGAATTTCTCTGATAATACAACGCCGAGTTCACCTTCAGCTCCATACGCATCACTTAGTAACACAATGGACTGTATCTGAGGATCAAGTTCTTCAAGGCTATTAACTTTCATTGCATTTCCATGTGAGCCAATTCCATCCTCTATTAAGTCTGGAGATTTCCTAAAATCAAAGCTGTAAGAAAGATCGTTCTCTTGACATAAAAGATCATCAAATCTGTCTGTGAAGTGATCTTCATAAAGCTTCCGAACTTCTGAGAGACGCTCCAAATCAACTTGGAGAACATAAAGCAGAGGAGCAAGTAATTCATGCATTCCTATAAAATAAGTGAAAGAGATCCACGAAGAAAAAGTCAATTATTTTCATATCATATAATATGAAAGTAAACTAGTTATCTGAAAGCCAGGAAGCCAAACTGATTGATTTACATTATAACGCATGTAGGTTTCTCAACAATTTAACCACTTAACTTTCGTCTCTCTTTTCTATGTTTTGCATTGTTGAATAGTGAATGAATATGACAATAAAAAAGAAAAAAATAATGGCAGGAAATTCAGACATCTTCACAGATTTTGGGACAGTGATAAATGGAAAAATAGTTAAGTAATAGTTGGCGGAAAAAATGTATGATAAAGAATAGATAAGAAATGCAAAAGTATTTATTTGGTGTTGGAAGAAAGTTACAACAACTGAGAAAGAAACATATTCAAAATGGAAGAAAAATTAATTGAGGTTGATGCATTGTTTCAAACTATTGCTTAGCTGAGAAAATTACCTTGTCTATAACCACATTATGGGTGCCTGAGACACCATAGTAATAAAATTCGTCTAAGCATTCCTTGGCATCCTGGTGTTTGGAAAAAACTGCCATGTTCCGGGTATAAACGCGATAAATCCTGATCAACCATTCTCTCGAGCTCTGCATTGCGGAAAAAGCGACTCCAAGTACTATCTGCATATAAAGGCCATATTATATTTATCATAAATTTAATTTAACTTTTCATAGCATATAAACCAGCAACAACCAAATTGATACCATGTAATGAGCACTAGGTAAGGGGCCAACTATGGAAAAGTTAAAGATAATTTATAATATTAACAGTGCAGATATCAACTGTGCTCTCGACTCTATAAGAATTCAGGAAAGTATATTAGATGAATCAGGGATCTGTGACTTGATCAATAGATTTATCAGCATGAAAGATGTTAAAATGGAGTGGAAAAAATAACTGAGATTTACCTGGATTTTGTGAAAGTGGATTGTCCATGACAAGATTGGGTGCATTAGTTCCATCCTTTGGGATATGTGGTTCAACAAGGAGATGCCTTCTCAATCTAGCATACCTGAAAAGATAAAATCCAGTTTCTGATTACTATGCACTTAAGCAACAAAAAAAAAATTAGCTTGCCAAATTGCAGTCATTTTTGTGTGTATAACTAATACAAATCACAAATTATACAAGCAAATGCAGTCTCTAAGGTAGATTAACACAAAAGAAGATAAATAGTGTCGGTTTTAACCAACTAAACACAGCTCAAATCCAAATATTAGCATTTTCTCGAAAGAAAATCATCAAAGTTTCCTGTTTCTTCTGTATGATTTATCTCCATCATAAAATAAACAAAACAAAATTTCAGGAGCAATTTCCTCACTTTCGTGAATCATTTACATTATCATTAAAATTAAACACACTAAAAGAACATGATTTTGAAGCTGATTTACCTTCTTCTACAATCAGCAGTGACCCGACGGAGATCATCAATGGAAGCTGTAGACGAAGACGGCAACACTCCAAGATTTATACGCCACTGCAACCCTCTAAGATCACTAAATCGCCGATTCTCCGGCGCCGATCTCGGAGAAACGGAACCGGAGCTCGAAGCAGACGACAACAACGGATCTACCATAGCCTGTGGGATGACCGTGCAGCAATTCTCGTAGAAACGGAACCGGAACAAAATTTGGCCAAAACAGTGGTGTTAATTAGAAAAGAAAAACCCTAATTTAGTTTTTCTTCTCATGGAAATGTAACAATAAGCTCATTAAATTCAGGTTCGAAAGTAAATAAGGAGAGTTTATTAGTGGAAAAGAGAGAAGCGTGGTGTGGTAATGTTCAGCAGAGAAATTGAATGATTTGCACAGTTGTGTGTTTATCTTTGAGCTTCTTATTTGCTTCTCTATGTATTGGTTTTGAGAGAGAATAGGAAGTTTGTCTGTGTAGAAAAAAGGGAAGAGAAGATGATGACGAGGAAAAAGAAAACTGAAAAAAAGGTGCAAGTGTAATAGTGTCTTTGTGATTGATTGTGTGTTGTGTATGATTGTGTGTGCTTGACCTATTGGCTATTGGTGTTGGAAGGTATGCTGAGTTGTCTTATTCTGCATAATTTCCACATCATTTCGAGGTCTTCTTGAGTTTATCTACTCCTGTCTTTAAAATTTGGTAATGGTAACATATGGATATTGTTTTTTTTTTACGGGATATATCCTCGATGTGTAATTGCAAAAACTAATTTCTCGAGTTAGATATGACTATAATGAACAGCTGATGTATTTTCAAGACTGGATTTGAACTCAGAAGCTTAACTAAGTTAGAAGATATCTAAATCATCTCATCCAAGTGTTGTGTCATATGGATATTGTTTTGTGACTGCTCAAAATTGCTAATATATATTCTGTGTCACCTTCTGGTCAATTGTGGCTGGCGCTTTCATTTTAGATAGTCTCATTGTGCCGAGTTGTGTATTTGCTTCTAATTTTACAGCTGTTTGGCAAATTTTATGTGATATGTCTTTTTTGTTGTAAGAGAAATACATGGATATTTTTCTTTTTTCTTTTTACTTCATTTTCATTTTAATAGTGCAAGGACCCATACAATAACTTCAAGTTCTAGATATTGTTCGAGTAACTTTCGAGAGTCAGTCAGCCACTTGTTCCTCAGTTGTAGTTTTATTCGTTCTGTTTGGCAGCTTGTAGGCTCTTGGCTCGGAGTTGATCTCGCCATGTCCCTGGATATTGTTAACTTCTTCCTTAGATGTGATCGTTTATGCAAAGGGAAGAAGGCGAAGTGTACAAAGCATATGTTCTGGTTAACAACAACTTGGAGTGTGTGGTTTGCTAAGAATGGTGCTAATTAGAAAAGAAAAACAGTGGTGTTAATTAGAAAAGAAAAACCCTAATTTAGTTTTTCTTCTCATGGAAATGTAACAATAAGCTCATTAAATTCAGGTTAGAAAGTAAGGAGAGTTTATTAGGGGGAAAAAGAGAAGTGTGGTGTGCTAATTGAATGATTTGCACAGTTGTGGGTTTTATCTTTGAGCTTCTTTGTAGCTTCTCTATGTATTGCTTTTGAGAAAGAAAGAGAAATGGAGAATAGGAAGTTTGTCTGTGTAGAAAAAAGGGGAGAGAAGATGATGATGATGAGGAAAAAGAAAACAGAAAAAAAAGGTGCAAGTGTAATAGTGTCTTTGTAATTGATTGTGTGTGTGTGTATGATTGTGTGTGCTTGACCTATTTGGCTATTGGTGTTGGAAAGTATGCTGAGTTGTCTTATTCCGCATCATTTCCACATCATTTCCACATCATTTCGAGGTCTTGAGTTTCTCTACTTGTGTCATTAAAAATTTGGTAATGGTAACATATGGATATTGTTTTTTAATTGAGTAGGACTATAATCAGGGTCGGCCCTGGCCATGCTGTGTGCGCATCTTTGAGCTGCGCTATATCATCTTTTTGGGCCTAAAAGTTAAGTTACTATATATATATATATATATATATATATATAATTCGGGAAACAATACTATGATATCGCTATTGGTTCGATGGTTTCGTTTCCTTCCTGTCACTCGCTTGATGCGGGTTCGATCCTCTCTGCAAATTTTGTTGTTTTTAAAATTGCATTGAATTTTCCACAAAAAATCACAAACTAGGATTTGAACCCTGGACATTTTAATCAACATGAAACGAAAACTTGACAATATTACAATTACGCTACCAACGATATTGGAAGTTACATGCAAATAGTTATATATATCCCTTCTTATTTTGATATAAAAACAAACTATAATACAATTTCATTTTTTTTTTAGAAAATCATTCTATCAATTTTGGTACTTTGGATGGCTACTATATTATTTTTTAACATAAAAATATACTATTTTCTTATGAAGAGAAACTCAATGCACTAGTTTTTCATGAATCTAATTTTAGTAAAAAGTTTTACATGTATGAAATTTATATGTCCTAAAAATTTAGAAATTTTTTAATCGAGACTGAATCAATGGTCATGCTATTCAACTATAAACCCCTATGTCTGACCCGTCACCGAGAATCATTCATCGTTTGAAAATTAATATACCAAGAGTATAACTAGGGGCCCAATTTTTTAAGGTTTTGGTATAAATTAAAAAAAGTATTTTAAGGTTTTGGTGATTCATTCAGTAAGAGTATAACTAGGGGCCCAATTTTTTAAATTCGCACAGGGCCTCCAAATTGTTTGGGACGACCCCAACTATAATAGACGATAAAACTCTCCATCAATAAATTTAAAGCTAATGCATTGGAACTCAAGATTTCGATTAAGTCAAAAGATATCCAAATAATCATCTCATCTATGCTTTGTGTCATATGGATATTGTTTTGTGACTGCTCAAAATTGCTAATATTCTGTGTCCCCGTCTTCTGGTCAATTGTGGCTAGCTGCTTTCATTCTAGATAGTCAGTCATTGTGTCGAGTTGTGTGTATTTGCTTCTAATTTTACAGCTGTTTGGCAAATTTTATGTGATATGTATTTTTTGTTGTAAAAGAAATACATAGATATTTTTCTTTTTATTTCATTATCATTTTAATAGTGCATGTACCATACAATAACTTCAAGTTCTAGAGTGTTTTTTTTAATAAAAAAAAATTGAATGAAGCCGTAAAAAGAAAAATAAGAAAAGAGTACACGAAACATGACTTATCTATTCATGCGGTTTAACTAGTGATTTACTGTATTGACTATTGACCAGTTAACCCAATAGCACGATCAAGTTGATTATCTGTGCGAGTTTTAAAATACTGATTAGGAAGCTTATTAGCTTGCTAAAAAAAAAAATTAGAATTTGGACTCAATTCTCCAAAATTGACATTAGAAAATAAAGTTTGAATTAATTAAAGGATATTTTGTGTAACTCGTCATTGAATAGGGTGAAGTTGAATAAAATTCACTTATATTTTTAACCATCTTTTAACATCTAAAATAGTGACTCCCTTTTCAAGGTAAGTGTTCCGCCGATCCCACATGAGTTGATCTATTCTTACTACTAGCAAGATTAAAGCAAAAAGGCTATGAAAATAGTTTATTTATACTCCTTCTCTATGCTTATATTGTTTCTAAGAAGAGTAACCACACAAGAAATGTTGGTAGCCTATATTGTTTCTAAGAACAGTAACCACACAAAAAATGTTGGTAGCCTTGAAAGGATATGATCACGGAGACAAATGTTCTGAGAAGAAGAAGGGATATGTGTTGCCTAGGGTTGAACGTAGCGAACCTTGATCACCTGAGGATCATCAACTCTGGTGAGGTTCAATCTATTGCGAGGACAACCAGAAATCCAAGGGAAGTACCCTTGTCGAGGGAGGCACAAAGCGCTACTCTCAAGAACAACCCATGGAAGAACCTGGATGTTATGCTCAGACACAAACCTTATGCTAAAACAACTAAGAGGATGAATTTGCTTGTTGAAGCTGAGCAGCTCGGCTGAGGGATAGCTCGGTTGATGAATTATCTAAGCAACGTGGGAAATTGAGACGTGGAGTGGTTGAAGAAGACGCGGGAAAGGCGCCTAAGAAATAGGAAGCAAATATATTCTACCCACTTTTCTTGATAGTAGGTGTTATGGAGCGGTTCTCCTAGTTTTTAGGGCGCGTAGGCGTTATTATACGTTGATCTTAGCCGATCACACAGTGGTTAGTTGTAAGTTAGTGCTACTGGGTGTTATGGAGCAATTCTCCTAGTTATATATAGCTAGCTTGTAAATATTGTAAACACACGACAATCAATCAAACTTGCATTTTTCAAGCATTTTAACCCTAAACCCTAAACCCTTTAGGGTTTAGGGTTTTATGCATAGCCTTTAGATAATCCTAGAACTAGATACACGTCCCTTATACCTAACCTAACGCTCTTTAGAGTAGTTAGAAAACCCATAAGGAACAAAGTTCCTTCCTCAGTGAAACTGTTCGAAGAAAGGAATCAAGAGTTCAAACTCTTAGTAGATCCCAGCTTTATCTAAAGTTTGACAGTAAAAATTGGCAAGCCCAGTGGAATCAACATGGGTAAACAATCTTTAGGGTTTGATTCATCTTGTTCAGATTATCATTGGCGTATGTACCTGTGCTATGGCAAGAATTTGAGTGGCATGGAACATGTTTCTATTGCTATAGGCACCCGATAGTAGTAGCAATAGCAATAGAAATTATACCTATATTTTATAGCAAAATAAAAATATCTCAATCACTATGCCAGAATGGCTAAAAAAGAGCGCCACATACCCAGCGTTTTTTAATAAACGCTGCGTATATAGAGGACGAGATAGGCAAATACTCAGCGTTTTTCAGCAAACGCTGCGTATAGAGAGGACGAGATTGCACATACCCAGCGTTTTTTAATAAACGCTGTGTATATAGGGGACGAGATAAGCACATACCCAGCGTTTTTGAGGAAACGCTGCGTATATTGAGGACGAAATAGCTTAATATTCAGCGTTTTTTAGTAAACGCTGCGTATATTGAGGACGAAATAGCTTAATATTCAGCGTTTTTTAGTAAACGCTGTGTTTATTGAGGACGAAATAGCTAAATATTCAGCGTTTTTTAGAAACGCTGCGTATTAGTTTAATTTTTTTTCCCGTCGTCTTTTATTTCGCTCTAACCTTTCATCTCCCTCAGTTACGTTTCTGCATATGCGCGCTTCTTCTCCCCTCTCAGCTCTCCCTCACTGTGTTGCGTTCTTCTCCCTCTCTCTCTCTCAGCAAAAAACCACAAACCCACATAAACCCACAAACCCACATAAACCACAAACCCATAAAACCCCCAAACCCCCAAACCCCCAAACCCACTAACCCCCAAACCCACAATAACCCCCAAACCCACATTGCTTCTCTCGTGAATCCTCTCAATCCCTCACTCTCGTCATTGCTTCTTCTCTCAAAGGTTAGTTCTCTATTTTGTTTTTTAGGTTTTTTGTTAGGTTGGAGATGAATGTAGTTTGATTGGAGATGAATATGTTGAATATGTGAAAAAAAAAATATTTGATAGGAGAGGAATATGTTGAATGTAGTTGTATGTGTTTGATATGTGTAAAATTAGTTGAATGTGTTTGATAGGAGAGAAATTAGGTGTCTCTTTTAATATTTTCATTTTCATCTACATTTTTGAAGTGTATACAATTTAAATTGAATTGCTTAATTTGAATAGGAGTACTTATTCATGTGATGAATATCTATCAATTGCTATGAAAGATTGTTCGTTGTTTTTTTTTTTTTTTTACAAATAAGAAAGATTGTTGTTGTTGTTGACTAAAAATTTTAAGTGTTTGTTGCTTGGTTTTGTTGAGATTTTGATTCTCAAAGGATAGATTATTTTAAGCAAGTGTGTGTCATCTATATTAGTAAAATCAAATATGCCTAAATCGAATATGCGAATTGTTTGTTAGGTTTTGGGAGTTTTTTTTGTCGGAGCTTCGCGATCGTTGTTCGAGTTTGTCCTGGTTCGAGTGTTTGTTGTAGTTCGAGTTCACAGCTGGTTGAATCTTATTTTCATCTTCTTTGACTGATTATTTATTTTTTTGTTGGATGTTTTTTTTAATTGGATAAATATAACAAACAATGATTATGTTTTATTGCGTAAGAGATGACGGATCATAGTGATAGTGGGCATGACACCGGTGAGGCGATGATCATGATGTTACAAACTATATCAGGAAGCGTGCTCCTCGTAGAATGACAGTAAAAAAGGATATCATCAACCGGATAAGTAAAGGAAAAGAAAAATTAAGTGTAAGTTACTAATTAATTGCTAATTAACTTCATTCAATACTAAGTTTTAATTGTTTGTGATCTAATTTACTATTTACATAATGCAGTCCAATGGAATGTTAAGGGTCCGCCAATTGGAGAAAACAACACTCATTTGATTACTTTCCTTGGTAGTAAGGTAAAACAAATGATACCAATAACAATCACTACTTGGGTTCACACAAAAATCTCGTGTTGAAGAAACAAAAACATGAGTTGTGGGTAACAATACAGTATATAATTTTAGATCTTTTTGGTTATCTTATTTAGTAATTTTGTAGTCCCATATATATATATATATATATATATATATATATATATATATATATATATATATATAAAATTTATTTATATCATTTTCATTGAATGTGCATAAGCGAAATATTTTGATGTGGATGATTCTAAAAGGATTGGATAATGAAGGAAGCCGGAAAGTTACATAAAAATTTCAGAACGACATTAACAAAAACTTGGCTGAAAGATGATAATGGAAACATCAATTGGAATCCTCCACCAATATATAGTGGGTTTATTTCAGAGGAGGATTGGCACACATTTGTTAGGAGACGCACTGAAGATCCAAACTTCTTGGTTAGTGCTACTATCTATTAAGTTATAACATAAAATATATTTGACAATTATCTATTATACATTAATGTATACTTATCTCTCTTAATATAAAGCAAGTGAACAGAATCGAAAGTGTGCTTCTGGCTGTGAGTATCCTTATAGAGGCGGTGCTACTCCATATCAACATATTGAAGAGAGATTGGTAAGGCACAATAAGCTTGATTTTTTTAGTTTCATGAAACTTTTTATAAATAGTTTCTTAATATTTGGTAAATTTAAATATAGTTGGTGGAGAGTGGGAAAGATCCTACTAAAGAAGGTGTTGAGCGACATGTTTTGTGGGTAGAGGCTCGACTAAACAAAGAAAATGAGATTGTTGATCCTAAAACTAAGGAGGTGTCTCGAAAAGAATTGTAAGTATTTCCTAAATTCAAGCTCACCGATTTTAATTGTAACTTTTATGATTTTTATAATGTATTATACTTTTGTTTTGTGAATCGGAAGCCATATCACGATCGATGTCACAGGGAGAACTCACCGATTGCTCAAAAGGAAATCCTTACACGTGCCTTAGGTAAAGAATAATACTGGTCGCATGAGGGGCCTTGGATTTGGAGTAGCACCAACCGAGTACTTTGGACCAAAACAGAAAAGTCTATGATGAGAATCATGACCATCCCACCACCGAGAAAGATGATGGCATTGTATGAAAGTTTGCAAGCTCAACTTAATGATATGCGATCGCTTTATGGCCATGTTATGCCACTCAAAGACCACCCCACTACACATAGCGCGGTACGCAGAGATAAATGCACCATGCCGTCAACTAAGGTATTAATTGTTTTTATTATTTTGTGGTTTATAATTGATTTATTGTACATATATATATATATATATATATATATATATATATATATATATATATATATATATATATATATATATATATATATATATATATAAACATCAAATAATGTCTTTATTATTTTGTGGTTTATAATTGATTTAGGACAACAATGAGTGTGAGTGTGAATTGTATATCTCAAACCCACATGAAATGGTTGCAATTGGCTTCACATGTAACTAATTGGGTCCTTTGATGCACAATTTACCCCTACCTCCAAATCATGTTAGAGTCGAGTTGCGGTACCAATTAGGGAGGATGCACCATTGCCTGCCCGATTGACATGATTGATATCTTGACGGTGTCACAAGCGATTGGTACCTTTGTGGCATGGCCATCGGACCTTGTCGTTGTAAGTGACAATATATTTGTAACTAACTAATTATAGTTTTTGTCATATAATTTGTGCTAACTAAGTAATTATTTTTGTTTATACATAGATGCGCCAAAATGAAAAATCTAAGAAAGTGTCTACCTAAGCAAGAAAAGGTCTTCTTTGAAAAGTGTTGGCAAGGAAATATCTATTGGCAAGAAAGTGTCTCGATCCACCCTTCTACAAAAGTGTCTCACCCACCCCTTATGTAGAAGTTTCACACCGCTCTCTCCTCCAAAAGTGACTGATCGACCCTCCTCTTCTCGCCAAGTGACTCATCCTCCCTTCTCCAATTGTGTCTCACCGCCTCTTCCTCTTCCATTAGTGAAGCTTATATGAATATTGGTCGTGCCAACTGCAGTACGAAAAATACATGATGAAAGACAAATTGCTTATCATAAATTTTGATGAAGAAATTTTTGGAGCTAGCGGTCCAAAGAATAGTCGGACGTGAGGATATTCGTCTTTGTATGTGATTCGGATGAGGCAACCTGTATTGTTATGAATATATATGTCGTACTATGTAATTTATTATTTGACATTGTCGATTTTATTTTATTATATCGTTAATTTAATTTATATATATATATATATATATATATATATATATATATATATATATATATATATATATCTAAATGTAGGTACTTGTGCGAGGACATTGTGGTCCCTTCCAATGCAGACACATAGATATTTGTTCTTGTGTCCTAAAGTACAACCTTTCATCAAGTGAATCCCACCGCCAAATTATCAATCACTTGTGGAACAAAACCAAAGCTTCTGCTCAAACTTATGTCAATCGCTTTCAATGAAGCTCAAAATAGAAGTGATGATGTCTTACTTCTAGCACCTAAGTTAATCTAGGGTAAGAATTTTTACTCATTAATTCTTATATAACATGCATTTTTTAATAGTAGTCAATTACTTATTCGTAAATTTATTTTGTAGGAGACATTGGGTTTTGTTTGCAATTAATCCTAGGAAAAAAACCGTGTATTACCTTGACTCACTTCAAAATCATTACAAAACCACTTGAGTTTGTGGAGCTTTTAACAGTGTGTGTTTATTTTGTGTCATTCTGCATATTTCTTACTTTTACTTATATATGTATATATTGTTATTAATATAGTTATATGACATTCTATTCAAATACTTTAAGGACATATTGGGGAGTGGATAAATTAACGGTCAAATGGTTAGCAATAATTGTAAGTTTCTAACTTATACATTACATTATTTTGTCAAAAAACTGTATTCAACTCAATTTAACAATTAACTAATCTTATGTTTTGTAGTGTCCTAAACAATTCAATAACATTGATTGTGGGTATTACGTCATGAAATATATGAAGGATATTAAACCCTTACCCAAAAGAAAACGATTATCCCCCGTCAGGTATCTACTTATAATATATTTTTATATGATTTCGATTTAATAGTGGTTCTTTCCAATATTTAACCATTTCAATTCTAATTTTATTTATTTATATAATTTCAGTATTTTAGCGATTGTCAAAGCCAGACATACTCTGTTGAGCAGATTGTTTGAGCTTAGGGAGAATGGTGCGCGATTATGTCTCCGTTTTTTTAAAGTTTCATTTGGATACATATAAGTTAGCCTAGCTAGTTTTTGGTTCATAATATTGTAACTTGATAGCTTGTTTTGGATACATATGAATTAGATAATGAAACTTCTTAGCTATTTTGTTTTGGTTCCTCTTATGTAATTTGTTTCATTATATGTAATTTGGGTTCCTCTTAGCAATTTGATTCTCATTATGTATTGGATTGGATTGGTACATGCATGTAATTTGTAAATATAAAAAGGAAAACACACAAAAGCAGAAAAAATTAATTTTTTTTTGACAATATTCAGCACTTTTAATGAAGCGGCTGGGTATTTAATAACACAAATAGGCAATATTCAGTAGCTTTTAAATAAAGCTACTGGTATTTAGTAACACAAATAGGCAATATTCAACGCTTTTAATGAAGGGTTGCGTATAAGGGGTAATATTCAGCGCTTTTTAAAAAGCGCTAAGTATCTGAGAGTACGCTTTGGATATATTCAGCTTTTTAAAAAGCGCTAAGTATCTGGGAGGACGCTTTGGATATATTCAGTAGCTTTTTAAAAAGCGCCACGTATCTGAGAGGACGTGTTTTGCAATGGGTGGCGCTTTTTAGGAAGCGCGCCCATTGTTGGAGTGAATAGCCAACGCACGCTCAAAGAATACCAAAAGCGCTGCCCATAGATTAAAAAAAACGCTGCCCATCTACTAGATCTGTTGTAGTGAATGTATTTTATTTTCAGCAAATTAAACACACAACAACAATATTTTTAAATAAATTTTACTGAATTTATCTATTGTTAAGAGTCCCATATCATATGTGATATAGCATGAAAAAGAGTTTATAAGTTGGAGGCATCCCTCACCTTACAGGGCGGTGTTTGGGGTTGAGTTAGGCCTTAACCACATTCTAAGATGGTATCAAAGCCTATCCAAGATCTGTTGGGCCACCTGTTGTCGGGCCACTCGATCGGGTCACGCTCCAGATGTCTATTCCTGAGCTAACCCACGCTCCATATGTCTATTCCTGGGCGTGAGGGTGTGTTAAGAGTTTCACATCGGATGCGATATGGCATGAAAAAAAGTTTATAAGTAGGATGCATCTCTCACCTTACAAGCCGGTTTTGCGGGGTTGAGTTAGGCCTTAACAACATTCTAAGATCTATTGAATTTTAATATCAAATATTTAATTTTGGTAAAATCAATGTTTTTAAAAATTACATTATTTATGTTTTGAAACAACCTGGTCTCATCTTAATTAAACTTGATCTTAAATACTCGTTTCTTATTAGGTTTATTTGAGTTTAACATCAAGTTATAGAGTGTTTTTTATTAGGTTTATTCGAGTTTAAAGACGAGTTATAGATTTTTTTCTCATTTACTTGTACGAAGAGGTTTTAAAGCCCTAAAAAGAAAAATAAGAAGAGACTACACAACGCATGACTCATTAATTAATGCATTTTAACTAGTGATTCATCGATTAGTGATCTGTTAACCCTAATAGTAGGATCGAGTTGATCACCCACCCGAGTTTTAAAACTTTGTTTAGGAAACTTATTTGCTTCTTGCTAGGAAAGATTTTAGAAATTGGACTCAATTCTCCAAAATTGACAACAAATTACTCTCTCTCGTCGATATAAGTAAAAGAAATTAAAGTAATTTGTAAAAAATAAAATGTATTATCCAAAATACTGTTCATGAAATTGTCTTTTCATTCTGTACCTACACACTTTCCCCTACTCATTAAATTCTCCATTCTCTTCCTGTGAATTCCCAAACAAAGCCAAATGATTGAGAGACATAACAAAAAAGCTTTCCATTTTCTATTTGGCATGTGACCGCTTTCTATTACGTGGCGGGTACGAGTCCATCTCTACCTGATTATTCTGTTTTACACATTTATTTATTTATTTATTTCTTTAATTTATTAGATGAGATAGAAAAAGTAAGCAAGCACCACACCGGCCACGAAAGCAATGGACAATAATATATTATATATGGACATGCAGATGACTCAACCTTACGTTTAAAAATGTTTTCGTATAAGAAAATTACATGTCACCAGCTATCTAATCTTAGCCGTACGTTCTCGAATTAAGTTCATCTTGATCAACTATCAATCGACGGCTATGGTTCTGATTTACTTAAACCATGATTTATGAAGTTGTTCATTTATCAGGATGATCATCATATTAATCATCAAATTTGATTTGTGTTCTGAGCGGAACTCATGAAAGAGAAAACTTGGTGGCGGATCCGAGGTCAATCCGAAGTGATTTTGAGCAAATTCGAGATGAGTCTGAGCTCTAGTGAAAAAAGAGGGAGGACAGCCACCAGCAAAACACTCCAAAACCTAAGTCAGTCTATAATCACGATGGAACATATGTGAGGAGTGAAGAAAACATACTGTATTTGAAACGCATAGTGATTTATATTGGGATGACTTGCAATTGGGATCGAAAACAATTTGTAATATGGCAAACGTCAAAGATAAAGCTTAATTATTATTTATCAACAATAAATCTATTTTGTGGGTAATCTCTAAATACATCTGTAAGCGTTTAAAGAGTTTTGAGATCTGTCCTACCTTAGGAGCTTCCAATACCCAACTCACCTAAACTTTAATATTTACAAAAAAAACAATATACTAAACTAATGTTGATTAAAACACAATACTAAACTAATACGTCATGCATTGGCTGTATTATTAATTGGTTGTGTTATTTTATTATGTATGTGGAGTGCAAATTTTACATTATTCTAATGCAATAAAATATATTAAAAATGTAAAATATACTATACGATTGTACACATTAAAAATTATTAGTGAAAAAATTATTAAGTGGGGTAGTGCTACTTGCTGCAACTAATGCATGTATATCCCCCTTTGTATCTCTCTCTCACCAATCAGCATCTAAATGCAAAGCCATTATTCCTTCCTCTTTTTGTAAGTATCCATCCATGGTTAATATTTTAATAAATCCATTACCAACCAAATATAATACAAAAAGAGGAATGAAAGAGTGGAGCAAAAATATATGAATTAAGAACACTAGCCACACACACCTTAGAAAATTTGGATGGATTCAAAGGATTGCAATCATCATGCTACATCACATGTTTGGTACATACTATTGTGTTTGTGCCCATGAAAATTAAAAAGAGTTGTTCTGCACCTCCACTCCATTTATTATATTTTCTTTTTGTTCGGTACCTTGCTTGAGGATTGAAATTCGAGTTTGTAGTTGATAGAGTTGTTGTTAATGTTGTCCCTTCTGAGCTTTTGAGCTTGAGGTCGTCGAGGGGTTGATACCTGCAAACACTTCGATGCCAAAATCAGCGATCAGAAGTGGAGATGAGGTACAAATGAATAAAGAGCTACCTGATTTCAGAGGGTGATGTTGTATTGACACAGAGATGGGGCTGCGCCTGGCTGGGGTTGACTCTGAGTCGTTGGATTGGACGAGGCTGATCCCAACCGTTGATCTCAGCTTCGCCCTTGGCGGTTAATGTCTGGGCCGGATCCAGCAATGGATTGGGCCTTTCTTTGTGCGGATTGGGCTTGGTCAGTCTGGAATAGTTGCCCCCAAGTCAAGGTCGGCCATAGAAGTGCGACCTCGACTTGAGATGCAGAAGATGATTCAGACTAATAGTAGGGCAATGTCGCCCTCAGGCTTTTGTGGAGTGACACGTGTCAAGCCATCACATTGATGTGATCTTTAATTGGAGTGATGTGACGTTTGATCGGAGCGATGCATTTTGTCATAATGATTACCTAGTTTTAGTGTATGAGCATTAATTATTTTGGGAAGAGGTGCGTTGATTTGTCTTCCGAGCCCAAGGTCCTTATAAAAGGGGAGGATGCTGGTATTTTGATACATTTGCATTCGCTGAGAGTTGTTTTCTCCCGACCTTGCTTTCATACGAACCGACGTTGACAATTCTGCCTTCGCTCTAGCGCTCCGGGCAACCGACGTTGAGGCTCTAGTGAGCGACTTCTGATCGAGTTCGTCAGCCGACGTTGAAGTTCATCATCCATGGTTAACAATCATCATCTGACATTAGAGTTCATTCTTTCGGAGGTTAGTTTCTTTTTCTTTGCCTGTCTTTCTATCTTTACTATTATTTCCATTTGCGTTTCTCCTGGGTACGCGCAACCAGACCCGCCTCCACCTTGCCTCGGGTAGGAAGATGGTCACCCCGACTCTGACTTGACCAGAGTCGTGTTTCTACTCTTTCGCGATTATGACCTCGGCTTCCTCCCCTGCAGGTAAATGTTGCGTACAATGGACAGTGAGAGACCACGGGGCATCGTTGCCCTCGGAAAACCTCTTTTAAAGAAATCCGTCGAGGGTGAACTGATCCTGGCTGATGACAGAATGTCCACCTTAGTCAGATCTGTAATTGTCAGAGTTTGATAAATACGTTGGCAACTCGAGACAAAAATGGAAGCTGGAGGGCGTTCCCGAGACCGACTCGGTCTGCGTCACAACCTCGGGATTGAAGTTCTTTGTCTATGCTGTTATGTTTGAGAATATGATGATTCGAGTCCCCTTCAACTATTTCCTGAAGAAGATTATGAGTTTTTTGAGGGTCTCCCCTTCTCAACTAACGCCCAATACTTGGGGCTTCATAAAGACATTTGAGTTTACAGTCACAATCTTTTTTACGTTGTTTGAAGTTTTTCGCTAGCTCGAGGTCGGGTCCAGAAAAGAAAGGCAAGGCCACGTCAGGTTGCGATACAAACGAAAGCAAGGCTTGCTCACGCCTGTGACTGATTCGAACAAAGACTTCATGTACCGGTATTTTTATTTCAAGCCGGTGAACGAGGCCGCAAAGAAGGACGTAGCCGAGTTTGATGAGAAAAGGGTAACTGCGAAGCCCCAATTTCCTTTGTCATGGACCAAGTCCCACTTCAGTCGCGATGAGTTTGAGTATGCTTAGATCCCCAAGAGTCTTGAAGGGGAGGAAACTCGAACCTTTAAAATGCTGATGGAATGGGTGGATAAGTTCACCACCAAGTCCAAGAATATTGATTATCGAGTTGTATTGACGGTCGATGCTGAGTCTCCAGTGGCTTTTACAGCCATTCTTGGTAGATTTTGTTTCTCTAAGTCTCTTATGTTTTTTGATTTGTTTGTTATTCCGACCTCGGTCTTTCTATTGTTTTTCAGATAAGATGACTTTCCCTTTCGGCATGACTTCTCTTTTCGTAAAGGCCGGGGTCGGAGAAGCCGACATACAAATTGTAGCTCCCCCCAAAACAAATGTGGCTGGTTCGACATAGACCCCTTCTCACCCCTTCGACACTAACGGAGTTTCTAGCAGTCGACCTCCTCCTCCTTCAGCATAGGAGACATAGCAGCTCAGGCAACAGGTGGAGACTTAGGCGCAACTACTGCAGACTCAGGCGCAACAGCTGCAGACTCAACAGCAGGTGCAGACAAGTATGCAGGAAGACTTATTGAGGTTTACCCGTTAGCAAGCGAAGCTGTTAAGATATTATAAGAGCATGCAACCAAATGGGTGTTAGTCGTATGTGGGGTCTGATGATGTTGATAACCCCTATTAGGACTTTTTTTTATTAGTTTGACATTTCAATATTATCTTCTAACATTTCAGACTAGTTTACGTTGATTCGGATTTTGTTCAAATATTTTCAAAATATTTATTTTATATTGTTTTATTTATTTTAAATTTTAGTATTTATTAAAGCAGGTTATTATAAATATAAAAAATAGGTTATTTTTAAAAATATATATTAAATCATCAGCCATTAGCGGCAGAATTAGTAAGGGAATGTCCCTCTCTAATTAGGACATGTGTGTTTCAAATTAGGAAACATGTCATTCAGACGTAGCAACGAAATTTTGAATCCATCGCTAGTTAGCGATGGAATTAGCGACAAAATTGTTCCTTGCTAGTTAGCGACGAATTCAAAATTTTGTCGCTATGCATTAGCAACGAGTGTTTTAGCGACCGAATTGGGTCATCGCTAAGTCTGTTGCAAACTCCATTTGCTACGAAAAAACTTCTATTAGCGAGAGAAAATACAGTCGCTAATACCCATTTTTTTTAGTGTATTTTTTTTTCGTAATAGGATTTTAATGAAACATATCCCCAATAGACCTCCATGAGGGTCTAACGAAGATTTGGTGGATCGCCAACTCCCTAAAAGCCTTTTCATGTTTTTAATATACTCGTATAACTCCTATGAGTAAAAAGTCTTCACTCATTTGTTATTGCTCTTAACTTTATAAATTAATGGTAAATATTATGTTAGACCCTAATATGCTTGTAATTACAAGATCAGAAAGGCCCTAATATGACCCCTAAAACATCAGAGCCTCACAAAGCTAGACAATGATCAATCTAACTAGCGTAAGATAGAAGATACTCAAGCGAGATATACAAGCTAGAAACAGGTCAGATTAAAAGGATTCAGAGACAGAATTAGCTTTTGAGCGAGTATTGTAACCAACAACCAACTGTTGTTGCTGTCTGAATTTCTTCATTTGGACAAACGACCAACTGGTACAGACGCAACTGTTCTATGCGAGTCAAAAGTCACAATATCACCAATACCATCTGAAGATCCATCCCAGAGCTTTCTTAAAATATTCATGTCAGATTCAATTACCGGGTTCGATGTAGCAACATGTTCAGAGACAGCAGGCACAACCTCATCATCCGATACATCCCCCCACTTCTTCCCTAAAATTCCCATGTCAGGAGCCTCCACAGCGTTAGAAGAGGGGGCATCTAGCTGAATCGTGGGGGATTGGGTAGAAGAAAATGAACCTCCTCCGAAGAGTTAACAGGAAAACTATGAACAGAGAGCGAATCAAGCCTGGTGGTGGGAGGCTGAGTGGAATCACTATCCGTTCGGCTAGCTGCAGATGTGCTATCCGCCTTCAAGAAAGGCTTACCAACATCTGCAATAGCCGAGTCAGGGATAAATGATTCACCCGTAGTAGCCGTGGTAGACTGCGTGACATTTTCTCTAGGCTCAATCGGCGTGGAATTCCTTGTTGTTTATGAGTCTGGGAGGGTTGCTCATAAAAGTTCCCTTGCTGCTGGTTTACCTGAGTAGAAGAATCCCCTTGCTATTGGTTTACATGAGTAGAAGAATCATCTTGCTGTTGAGATTGCTCATTATTGAGAGCCCTATGCTTGGGCACATACACCTGTTTTTTCTGATGAGCCCTTCCTTTACAAGCACCATTGGTGTGACCAACAGTATTGTAATTCGAACAATAGGAAGGCAAGTTTTCATATTCAATGCCAATTGAGAAAGCATAGTCCGACCTCTCAACTAGAATGTGATCCCTAAGTCTCAATTTCAGGTATATATATCAACCAAGACGCGAGCAAAGTGGCCAAAAGATCTATCAAAAGAGTCTTTGCTTGTTGTGTCATCTAGTCTAAGTGAAGTTCCAACACAACTAGCAATTGCAAAAATAATTTTGGGCCTCCAATATTCTTGAGTCAGTCCTGTAATCTTAATCCAACATTGAGCATTTTGGAAGGATTAAAGTCAGGCTACCACACAAACAGACGAAGCAAACCTGGCATGCACCGCCAAGAGGGCTGCAACTTGATTCTTTGTAAATCATTGGCACAAGAAAAAGAGAATTCATAGTATCCTTTCCCTAAGGAGATCAGTCCCCACTTACCTGATGGTTGCCAGAGGGCTTGAAGTTTAGATTTCAAGCATCTAACTTGATAGGAGTATCACCCTTTGATAGTAGAATTATTCCATGAAGGTGTGTTTTGCATTCTTCCAAACCTGTCAAGTACTCCTCCTCAGGGATTGAGATTAATAAATAATCTCCTTTGAAGCACGGGCAAGGAAGTTGGCTAAGAGGAATATCATAGGTTTTGTTTTCGGACCCTCTCAAAACTTGTGCAAAAGATTTAACATTTGTTGTTTTTTTGTGAGAGACATTTGATTGGCAGAGACAAGGACAACTGCAGGCATCAATTCAGGGAACAACGCCTACAATTCGGGCAGACCAAAAGCTGGAATCGTCAAGTATGGATGGCGCTTTGCGAAGACCTTTAGCGAGATAGTTCAGGTGGCGAAACAGATCCGTCAAGATGAATGCAGCTGCGGCGCCGCGAAATAACAACGATAGCTTTTGCTAGGTCGTGGCGACGAAAAGAAAAGTCTGTGATGGTGCGTGACTAACGAGGCGCGCTGGAGATTTGACCTATCTGATTGGACGAAATTCCCTGTCTCCGAGGAGCCATCACAGTCACTTCAGGGAACAATACCTCACCTGCAGGCAACGATGTGACCAAAGAAGCCATCACAGTCATTACGTCAGACCCACCTGCAACGAATGACAAGCTGACCAATGGGAGGTCAGGTGGGACCATCGGTGGCGGCTAGGAGTGAAGCCCTAACAGAGCATGGTAAAACTTTAAGTTAATTTGATATCAATGCTTAAAAAATATATTAGTCAAAAGTAGGAAAAAACATCTTCTGTTAAATATTTTTTTGGGTCAAATTTCTATTAAATATTTAATTAGTAACTTTTTGTTGGTCAATTTAGATAAAAAGATAAATAAATACCATATTCTATCGTATTGATATTATCATCTTGGTTCAAACCTGACAGCCATAGTCCCCAATTCGGTGAAGTTACCCATGCAACCAGCAATGAAGGACAAATCTTTTTTTTTGTTGACGCAATGGAGGACAAATCTTTAGTAATAAGCAATACTAAAATAAATAAAAAATTCATTATCTTTTACTGATCAACGACGTACTCGATCAAAATGATCTATTCATCTTCTGTTGAATAATAAAATCAACGAAAATAGATAAAAAGAATTGCATGACAAACCGACCATTGATTTCGAACCACACAAGAAAACGTATATAATTTAAAGTTACCACTAATGGTCACCTCTGTTGTTCATGCAATCAATCATACATAAGGGCAAGACAATAACATGTTTGATATTCAGTGTGCTAGCTGGGTAAGGACTACTACTATGTTGGGACCCTTATAGGCATCCAACTTTCTAACTGCATATATTTTGTTGGGTTTTTTCTTTTATACCCCCACCCATTCCTCTAACACCCCCACCCAAAACGAAATTCCCAAAATGCCCTTTGTCATCTATTTTTTTTTTTTTAAAAAAGGCCCATCGTATATATGTCAATTGGGACATATATACGATGTGCAATATTAACGCATCGTATATATGCCCTGAAGAAGTATATACGATTGGTCGACCAATCGTATATACTTCTTCGAGGCATATATACGATGCGTTAATATTGCACATCGTATATATGTCCCAATTGACATATATACGATGCGCTTTAAATTTTGTTTTTTTAATTTGTAAAAAATTTAACGCTCATGATTTAACGTTCAAAGTTGATCAACGGTGTAGATTGCACGCCAAAATCAATCTTGATAATCTTTTACCTCATCTATAAAAACTCACTCCCACCATCACTATTTTCACACCAAAAATTCAAATACTCACTCCTCCTTCTCTCACACATCACAAGTGAAGATGATGCGAGCTTCGCTAATGTCATACTACTGAGCCTTCTTCCTCACTCTTGTTCATTCTAATATGGGGTTTGTTGATCATCGTGGTATCATCTTGAAAGATGATGGTATAAGTTTCGATGGGAGAGATGTTGTTTCGCAGGTTAAAACACGATATATCATTTTCTCGCTCTTAAGCGTAAAACTCACTGCAGATGGTTCAACCAGAGAACGACGAACATGAGATAATTCGTATTGTTTATCTGAAACCCGAAACTACTAGTGGAGGTATTTACTTGGTCTACCATGGATGTCAACAAATGAGGATGACGTCCGAGACATGATGTCCAATCATATAACAATTAAATGGAGGAGTTACATTCATCTCAGACGTCGAAACCGTAAGGGCCGTCACGAGATCCTTCATCGATTAACTCCACCACTTTCAAGAGTTTCTATTGTATTTTCATTTTATCTGTCTATTTTTATTCAAGTTGTTATGTTTTATCGCTTGTGTAACTTTGTTTTATCGAATCAATGAAATCAAAAATTCATGGAAACTCGTAAAATAAATAAAGCATCCGAAAAAAGTTAATAATATAATAAAGTGCCAAAATAATATCAAATACATCAAAAACAAATAAAAATCCCTAACGGCGTCCCCTCGCCTCGCCCCGCTGTCCTAAGCTCCCACCCACGCCATCCGGTCTTTGCCATCCCCACCATCCTATGGATTGTCCGATCGCCGGGTCGCCATGCGCGATGTCGCCATCACGAATCCTCTCTCTACAAGCCCTCACAAGCTCCCTAATCCGGTCATGATCGTCGTGTAGCGTATCTCGGGGAGGTGTCCAGTGAGCTCTAGGTGATGGTGGAGCCGGTAATAGTCTGGGGATAGAAGCCCTGACGTACCACACCGTAAATACCTACGATATCGATCCGGCCACGAAAGCGGCCCGAGTAGTGCGCATGATGTCCTCCACAGATGCCATGAAGTGGGCGATCCCAAACACGCATCGATGACTCGGACGACCACCAAGAGGTCACGTGGGATGATCTGCGTGTACCCAAACCGACGCAGCACCTGCTCGTGCATGTACGGAACTCAAGTCGGCCACCGATGAAGCCTCTGTAGAGGAGATCCGCTCGAAAGTGGTCTACCACCGCCCTCTCAAATGGTCGCCAGCAGACATCCTCCGCCTCAACTCATCAAGCATCCTCCGTAGTGGTCGAGCTTGGTGGTCGACTTCTTCTTCCTGTGGCGCCCGGTAGTGGCTCCGCACCGGGATATGACCGGCAACCTCTCCGCCATCCGAGGAAATACCACATAATCCAAGCTCAAATGCGAAAATAAACAACATATTTAATTCACAAGAATTTACCAAAAGTCGGTCGATTTAAAAAAATACAAGAAGTTAAAATGTGTACACGAAATAGGTGGCATACCTCTCCACACTCGCTGCGTAGTCCTCAAAGACGCAGTGTTCAAGGACTCATACATGGCGGCCTAGTGCACTGCACCCCATGCATAGCCTCCAAGAACATCTCGCTCTCGGATCATCCAGTAGACCACCACTTAGCCTCATCCTGTCTCTCGGTCTTCGTAGTGAAGATACCAGAGGTCGGCGCGGCGCGAGATAAGCCCTCACAAAGAATAAAGGTGATGTCACCCCCTCCTCCATGTTACGCTCATACACCGCTCAAACCATTTGAAGGCATGTCACGGACTTCCACGGTGTTGTTAGCGGCCTCAACCCGTGACACACCCAGATATGTCTCGTGGAAGTCAGTGGCAAACTCCGAGCTCACAAAGTGATGGCGGGAGGTGTGGCATAGTTCCCCTGGATTGGAAGGTGCAGTGAGACAAGAGATGTCATCGAGTGATCGTCATCTCACCAAATGGCAAGTGAAATGACGAAGTGTCCGAGTGCCACCTCTCAATAAAAGCCGACAAAGAACTCATGGTCTCTTCGTGGCGTGGCGTGGCGGCCCGGAGAAGTGGGGCCAATCTGGAGTCCCGACCACGATGGTGCGCTCAAGTAGGTCAGGGTAATGAAGATGTAGTCTAGTATGGACTTTGTTGCCATGAGCCCATACTTTGACAACACGCGATACTCTGAAATAAAAATAAATAAATAATGTAAGCAAAAGTGCAGACTATGTAACTTAAATAAATTATTTAAGCAAAAATGCAAAACTTACCGGTCGTAGTATAGAATCAGATACATGATCTGCCAAGTCGATAAAAGAGAGAGTGAGGCTCCTCCCGAGGCTCCTCCCGAGGCTCCTCCCGATCATCTGGCTGAGGCACCTCGCGATACTCGGACATGGACCGGTGCGAGTAATAAGCATCGACTGGCCGCCGCTGCTGCTTGATACTCGGGAGGTGGGGATGGTAATGGAGAGGTTGAGGATCGTCTTTGGGATACTGTGGATGATATCGAGGAGTAGTTTGGGAATGATCTTGAGAAACCGCCTCCTTTTATGCCAATCTCTCTGCTGCGTCTGCTGCGCAGTAATCCCCGAGATAAAGCTCGCTCCATCTTGGCCGACATCGAAGCCGGTATCTCAGCCGATCATCACTCGCCTGTGCTCATACTTGTGCTCAGTCTGTCTCGCCTCTCGCCTCCGCTAGCATGGAGTGATTATGCCTCCGAGTCCTCGTGCTCGGGCGATGAGATGACTCCTATCTCTCTCGATCGGAGAGACCTCACGCCTCCTCTATGCCTACCTGACACCGCAAGCGAAGAAAAAAAAATTAGTAAAAAAAAAAAAAAAAAAAAATTGCTCATCGTATTTACATCAAAATGTGTGTATATACGATGCTTACTTTTCTTCGTCGTATATAGGTGGTCCTTTGGCGTATTTACGATTGGATGAATTTACGGCTAATCGTATATACGCTGAATAGTATATACTGGTGAGTAAAGTTTTGCTCGTCGATATAGGCACGTGGTGGGGTATATACGATTGGTTGATTTCTGGGCTGATCGTATATACGTCGAAGCTGGCGTATATCCGAGTGAAGGTGGTCAAACGTAGGTATGACCAATTATGTGAAGAAATGGTGATTTTGTAAAGAGTCAGGGGTATTTTGGTATTTTCACACGGTGGGTGGGGGTGTTAGGGGAATGGGTGGGGGTCCAAAAGAAAAAACCCTATTTTGTTCATCCATTGAACCTCTCAAACTCGTTCAACGCGAGAAACACATGCTAATCCACAATGTCTTACTATGTGAATATGTGTATGTATATATGGGCCGTGTTTTCTATACCCCCACTCAATCCTCATATACCCCCACCCAATTTTAAATCCCCAAAATGCCCTTTGAAAATTAATTAATTTTTTTTAAAATATAAATAAATCGTATATACCCCTTTGAGTATGTATATACGATGGTTTTTTTATGTCCAATCGTATATACGTACTCAAAGGGGTATATACGATGGGTTTTTTATTTTTTTTAATAATTTGTTTTAATTTTTATTAATAAAAGGCTACTAAAAATTCGTTAAATAGTCAAAACTACTCTAAAAATTATAAAAACACCACTAAAAATCTAACAAAACCAAAATAAGGCTATACAATTTTTTTTTTTAGATTTTTTTGAGACTATGAAAATTTAAAAAAATCGTAAAAAATAATGCTTGATGGAATTTGGGATTTTGATGTCGTAGTCTATATAAGAAGTCTCTTAAAAGGAGACTTGATTCTTGATTTTTTTTGATTTAATTACCGTATTTCATTACGATCGGAGTATGTTGCTGAAAACCGATTTTTTAGCCTAAATTATTCGTTCGACGTATAACATCGCCACGCTTTTAACGAACTACACACACAACCTATTTTCGTTTTCGACTTAATTAATTTTTATTTCACTTAAAGTTAAAAATTACCATAGGGATCATATATACACTGTGAGGATATATATATATATATATATATATATATATATATATATATATATATATATATATATATATATATATATATATATATATATATATATATATATATAACTTTATTTTTTTTGTCGATATATACACCCCCAGGCGTATATACGATTATGGTGAAGTGTGCCAATCGTATATACGCATTGGGGTGTATATATGATGACCAAATGTAAGGGTTGTATATACACCCCCTGGATGTATATACACTTGGTAAAAATTTTTAAAAATTACGTTTTCGAAAGGCGTTTTGGGGTTTTGGTTTGGGTGAGGTATATATGGGGATTGGGTGGGGTACAAAAAAACCCCTGTATATATTTATTGGTCATGGTGTTATTGGGCCTCAAATTTTTAATAAAGAGGCCTAAAAACTTTAGGCCCATGCTTTTCCCACAACCCCTTACTCCCACACACCCCCAAATCCTACGAAATCTCAAAAATACCATTAATGAATAAAAATGTTCCTAACGCGCCGCTTTTTCTTTTTCAGATTTCACAGGTTCAACACCAATGTACCGAACCTGGTATGGTTGATTGGTGTCGTAGCATGTCTTGTGACACGCCCCCTACTGCATAAATTTTAACAAGTCCGACAATATGTCACCGAATCGGTACGATTCCATACTGTCGTACTTGCAATTTGCAAAAAAATTAAAACGTACGGTTGTGCATCATCGTACTTCATTCACAGTTAATTCACATGAAGTGGGTGCTGTAACACCCTAAAAATTTTTTGCGTCTTAAACACGAATTATTCGAAACATTACATATCAGAGTATATCAGAGTAGCGGAAATATAACTTACAACTTGTATCAAGTCAAGTTATACAATATAGTACAAAGAAACAAACTAGAATATCATAAGCATAATTGCTCGTAGATCCATCTTCCACACAAGCATCAACCGCCTGTGCTTCTTCCTTTTTCTTTTATCCTGCTTCTCCGAAAAACCACATATGATAGGGTGAGACAACTTGCCTCACGAGAGCTTTACACAGTGACCCTAGCCACACTCATGAGCCAATTAAAACATAGACACGACAAGTTAGTACTTATCGGGTCTCTTAGCAATTCTATTATATGAATTGCGAAAAACATAAAACATGACCGCAAAGAAGTTAATACTTATCGGATCTCTTAGCAATTCTATTATATGAATTGTCAAACATGGTAATCCAAGAATGAATTACAATAAAGTTTTATTAATTTTAGTACACCACCAACAACCTAAAAGAAGCATGGGTGGACCCCAGTCATAGCCAATAAGTGTACAACTCTCAAAGCGGAATAATCTTTTTAACATTGGGGCTAGGGCCGTGGGCTCATGACCGCCTCCCTAGCATACTAACACATAGAGGTCGTCACCTCAACTCGATATATTTATATATCGTAACTTAACTGGATAGAGCATATCATTTTCCGCAAGCATTATTTCAATTCCATTTAATTTATAATTATAGGTCTCATGGATAGGTTTAGATGATTTATAATCATCCCTAGCCAAAACATAAAAATAGAACATTTCGTTTCGTTTATTTTCCAAGACATAAGTCCACACACGTTCACTAATTCGGTTTTTGAAATAATAATAATATTAATCGTTATATCAAAACCACTTTGAATTTGTATCAAAATTCTAACAAAATTTCGCAGAGTTTCCTCCATAATACTGGACATCCCAAAAATAATATAATTTCTGTAAAACCACCCAGACTTCAATTTGATCAAAATCATTAATTTCGCACATATACAAAAATTTACGGTTTTCCAATAGATTTGAAAATTCAACCGAATCACACCAAACAACTTAAAACGCATTCAAACAAACCATATCCCACAGATATTCCAAATCCGTGCAATACAATTCAACAATCAAAATCATATTGTTTCTGGCCTCTATATTTCAAATACACATAATTTCGTAAAATAGCGTTTTTGACTCTAAAATTTTCAAAACTCAGAAAATTGAAAAATCATTCAAACATAGTTCAAAAACGATATTTAAATTCCTACTAGCGAGTAAAACTCACCTCTCGTGATGAAAATCACGAAATACCGAAATGTCGAATTTGCTCACGAACGAGAAAACACACGAACAATCCCCGCATTCTCGAACTCAACCGAACACGATCCGGTCACCTCCAACACTCCCAAACCGAAGCCAAAGCTACCTAAACCGAAATTCACTCAATCCAAGCTTCCAATTCAAAACCCCTAAGCTGCAACTCCTCCAAATCACTATTCATCGTCTTCAAGCTTCAATTCACTATTCACCCATAATCCCAATTTGAACCCTAACCTTTTGATTCTTCACAAACCCCAAATTGGACCTCAATATATGCACAATCCACCTTAAACTCGCTCCCCAAACACCATTCAAAGCTTTCCTTTGAGCTTGAACAACAAAACCTCCATTTTGAGCTTCAAATTCGAAAATGGCAAAGTGAGAGAGTGTGAGTTGTTGATGATGATTTTGGTACCAAATCGAAGAGGATGATGAGGAGATCATTTTTGGTGAAGGAAGAATTGTGTTTTGATGAGTTTAAGGCTTCCATTTTTCCTCTTCTTCCTCCATACCCATTCTTCCTCTTCTCACGCCATTTCCTCTTCTTTCTCTCTGTCTCTCTCTCTGATTCTCCTCTCTTTTCTATTTTTTTTTTCTTCTTTATTCCTTTCTTATCTCTCTCTCTGCTCAGTGGCCTCTCTCTCTCTCAATCCCTTACTTTTCTTTCCATTATTTTAACTCTATTGGGAATGAGAGAGTATTTGGATATTTTTGATGTCTCGGAGATCATTTTGGGTGAGTGGTATAAATACTAAAATACCCTTGTAGAGTACTAATTTCCGCTCAATCATGCCTTTAAATTATTTTCTCTAGCAATTATAAATTGCTTTCAGAATAACCTCATATCCGAAACTTGATTTATTATTTATTCTGATAATAAATCACTCGTTAATTTCTTAATTTGAAATTAACGAAATTAGAGATGTTACAAATCACCCCAACTTGAAAAATTTTGTCCTCAAAATTTGACAAACACACCTCAAGAGTATATATACGGATATCTAATCCGCATATCGCCCTCTAATTCCCAAATAGCTTCCTACAACCAAAAAACGATTACAAACTCCTTAAGCAATTGTAATTGTTCTCGTCCAAGCATTTTCTCTTCATGACCTAAGATATAACTTGGATTTGGTTTGAAATGACGAATTAGTCAAAGATCAATCATTCCTAACTCCACGCTTGATCGGGATTAGAAGGTCTTTCCTCAATTAGGATACAGAAATACTTCATTTAAATTGAACAATGCCCAAGATAAAACTATACAATACTCCACTAGTACAATACACTCGAGAACCGAGTTCTTCGCGGCAATGCTCTACGGTAACAATGGTTAATGTAACTCTTACAATACAGGGATCATCGATCCAACTCTAGTAGTCTACTCCTTTTGTCAACATAACCCTTTTATCGACTCGAGCTATCTTCGCTTTCTCACTATATACACGAATTTGCCCATTACTAATCATGAGTTAGATAATTCTCCTCATGAGGCTTCTCTTACATGGGTGCACAACTACCTCTTGTTGATTCAACATCAAACACATACTAAACCCTTTCCAAGGCGTCATTGTAATTTTAGAACTCGTGGACTGATTCGTAAGAGTAAAGATTGAAGCGTAACTCAACTCGCTTTTCAACTCTAGAACATACTTCATCATCGAAATTTCATTCCAACGATCGACCTTTACAAGTTAACCGAATGGGTGGAAGAACTATTGTGAGAATTCTTCCGATAAACTTTCCATACAAATCAATCAGTCTCATAACTCCTTACTTTGGTAATCGAAACGACAATTCCCAATTCGTTCTGACTTCACCTTTACTAGAATTTCTTGTCACAACAATGCATCGGAGACCACATATTCCAAAATTTCACTACGTAAACTCATAATTCATACTTCTAAGGTTTAGCCTATCGCTTCTCTCTCGCGAGTATATTCGAACAACGCAGAGACGTCACTCATATTCTATAGTGGTCTTAATGTATACTAAGATGTTATCGGTGAAAATTTCAACAACTAGTCTAAATACGGGTGAAGAACTCGGTTCATGTAATCCATGAATACCGTAGGAACATTAGTTAGACCAAAGAGCATCACTCACTCGTAATGTCCATATCTAGTATGGATAACTATCTTCTAATATCTAAGTCCTAACTTTTAATTAAAAAAATAACCCGACTTTAGACCACAATTTGAAATCACCGCTTCACCTTGAAGCTAAACAACCTAAGCATAGATTCTTATTCTTAACCATAACTTTATCCAACCGGAGGTAATTTATACCCGACTCCTGCTCCCATCTTTTCTTTCCAACAAGTAACACAAGAGCACCCCAACTTGTGGGAAAACTAGGTAATAATACCATTCTGCTTTATTAGATACCTTATTAGCACTTTTGGTTGAACTCACACACTACAGCTTTCATAACCGACTCACCAATGGGTAAAGGTTTTGTAAAAGTTTCTTGAATATGAAATAATTTTCTCAACTTACCCATAGGTGTTTGTTTCTTCGTTAACCCGAAATACTAATAAAACATATCTTCACCTCGTGACTCATTCTTCAAACTCAATTCCAATATCCGGATGATCTCACACAAAAGTATGGGCTTTCAAAACCTATAAGTCGGATGACTATTCCAACCAACCATTCCTCGAATCTGAATCCATTATTCATTCACTTGGATTCATCAACAATAGTGCTACAAGGATGTACCGATCTCAAATATCAAAATATTCTTTAGATTAGGGACTATTAATAATATTATACCAATGTTACTAACTCAAGAACAAATCACTAGAGTTGCTAATGTAACTTGTGAACCAAAAATTTCATGCATTACAAATGGATTACAGATCAAAGTCCTTTGACTTTATTTCATTGAATATAGACGAAGTGATTTCCGAACTAGCCACCTTTCAATCAAAACAACATTTCTTGCTGATCTGTTGGAATAGCATAGTCTTAAGTTACATTTTCTCGTAGTTAAAGCTTCATTAAAAGTATCACAAATACTCCTCGTACTCTCCTTCAAATTTGCAGCACCATACAGTTCCTGTTATAACTATTATATACTTCAGCAGTTTCCTCATCATGGTCCTTAGGGTCATTAACTAAGGTATAGATCATATGTCAAACAACTTTTCTAAAGCCAACCATTCTCTTGAATGGAGTCTAATACTCAAGTACTCAAGCATAAAAGAATCTAACCTCGAGAGATCCTCGCTTGATACATAACCGCTTTCCTAGCTAAGTAGGATTTACTCTGGCGGAACGTTTACGTTTGGATTCATCACGAAGTCAAACCGGTTATTATACTCATCAAAGAAATAATCAAAATAGAAGGATTCTTCTACTAAATCAACGCGGCTCAAGATGATGTTTCCAACGTTGATTCCGAGAACAATTCTCACCACTTTAGTCATTCCTTTGGTCCCACAACTCTTCAAATTTCACAAACGTTCAAACATAACCATAACCTCTCTAACATATCCATTTGGTATGGAACATGTCTTGCTTAACAATAAGTAAGGTGTCTCGCTCACTTAATTAATTAACTTTACTATAGAACAACAACACTTTAAGAAATTGAATGTTCCACCTTTGGATATCTCAAGCGGCATATCTCATAATCGTTCGCTTTTGGAAGCTCCACCGATCGTTGAAAAGCTATAGTCGCTAACAACCTTTTCCGGGAATAAAACCATTAGAAAACTATAATGAGTATCATCCTAAAAGCAGTGTTTAGGAATCTCATCTTAATCTACTGGAAGTTCTCTTTCCAATTCCCAAGCCTATAATAGGTTTATGTCCTACAACCGCTTTAGTACCAAACAACTTGGGATAATACAGAGATACAGATTCGAATACCACCAACAACCGATTCACAAAACTACTCGGATGTGTAGACATTTTCGTTAGCTTTCCAACGCATCCGGAACATAAGAATCGGAGTTCCTGATTAGAAGTTATAAATAAAACAAGTTGGTGAACTATCGAAATTTTCTCACATACCGAGACTAGCTTTCTCGAAATATATATATATATATATATATATATATATATATCAATCAATCGGCTTGAATATAGTTTCCTCACATGTGACATCTCATTTACCTTATCATGCATCATTTCTTAGAATCACATAATGATCCATTGCATAACTTGATTGGAAACAAGTTTTCGTGAATAGATTAAAAGATATTCCTCAAGTTCCTCTTCGAAAGTTTAACATTAGAATTCCATATAGGTACCTGGTCTTTCAATCCAAGAATCACTCTTTCCAAATATTACCGTAACGGGAATTATTTGAAACCAGTACATGTTACCATCAAAATCACCTATTGATCTTATCTTGATTAGGACTTAGTTCGAAACCGTAATCAAAACTAATTCGATCCGCATTGGGTTCTCGTAGTCAATTCGAGATTGCACTACAACTTACTAGATCGACTTCATAGCATTTCGCAAAGATGGCTTTAAGGAAAAAGGAACCTTATCAATACTCGCAGCTATCCAGAGGGAACCTCTAACTGCAATCTAAGCTGGGGTTTATTCTATCCATAAAGTAAGGTTATATATAGGATAATATTTCCATAACTGCTAGACTGACTAATCAACTGTCGGGACCTCGGGTGCATCAATTAATCTTAACAGTCTTACGATCATCATCATTATTACCGCTGAACGCTTTTCTTAATTGTAGTTCCTGCGGAACCTACGATAGCTTCCACGGCAATTTTTTTTTTTTTTTTTTTTTTTTTTTTTTTTTTTTTTTTTGCAATTGCACCTGGTTCACTGATTGAACATTCGCCCACCGTTTCCTCGAACCAACTAGGCTGCCCTTTACTTGCTGCAGAACACCAACTATAGCCCTTTGCTTTCGCCGTGCTCGATAAACCGAGAAGGCGAATTCCTATGGTGTAGGGTTTGGACATTTTCGGTAGAGGCAACTAATCATCATCATTCTCGCAGAATCTCATGAAACATTGAGTGGATCCCGACTCAATACTTCACATAATATACTTGAAAGGTTCGACATTTAATTGTCTAAGTCCTAGCCGACTTAATCTAACCTCTTGACCATACGGTCTCTAGGTCCGACTAGGTCGAACCGCTCTGATACCAAATGTAACACCCTAAAAATTTTTTTTGCGTCTTAAACACGAATTATTCAAACATTACATATCGTAGTATATCGAGTAGCGGAAATATAACTTACAACTTGTATCAAGTCAAGTTATACAATATAGTACAAAGAAACAAACTAGAATATCATAAGCATAATTGCTCAGTATCCATCTTCCACACAAGCATCAACCGCCTGTGCTTCTTCCTTTTTCTTTTATCCTGCTTCTCTGAAAAAACCACATATGATAGGGTGAGACAACTTGCCTCAGGTGAGCTTTACTGTGACCCCCTAGCCACACTCATGAGCCAATTAAAACATAGACCACGACAAGTTAGTACTTATCGGGTCTCTTAGCAATTCTATTATATGAATTGCAAAAACATAAAACATGAGACACGACAATTAATACTTACTGGATCTCTTAGCAATTCTATTATATGAATTGTTGAAACATGGTAATCCAAGAATGAATTACAATAAAGTTTTATTAATTTTAGTACACCACCAACAACCTAAAAGAAGCATGGGTGGACCCCGGTCATAGCCAATAAGTGTACAACTCTCAAAGGCGGAATAATCTTTTTAACATTGGGGCCTAGGGCCGGGGCTCATGATGCCGCCTCCCCCTATACTACTAACACATAGAGGTCGTCACCTCAACTCGATATATTTATATATCGTAACTTAACTGATAGAGCATATCATTTTCCGCAAGCATTATTTCAATTCCATTTAATTTATAATTATAGGTCTCATGGATAGGTTTAGATGATTTATAATCATCCCTAGCCAAAACATAAAAATAGAACATTTCGTTCGGTTTATTTTCCAAGACATAAGTCCACACACGTTCACTAATTCGGTTTTTCGAAATAATAATAATATTAATCGTTATATCAAAACCACTTTGAATTTGTATCAAAATTCTAACAAAATTTCTAGCGAGTTTCTCTCATAATACTGGACATCCCAAAAATAATATAATTTCTGTAAAACCACCCAGGACTTCAATTTGATCAAAATCATTAATTTCGCACATATACAAAAATTTACTGGTTTTCCAATAGATTTGAAAATTCAACCGAATCACACCAAACAACTTAAAACACATTCAAACAAACCATATCCCACGGATATTCCAATCCAGCAATACAATTCAACAATCAAAATCATATTGTTTCTGGCTATATTTCAAATACACATAATTTCGTAAAATAAGCGTTTTTGACTCTAAAATTTTGAAACTCCGAAAATTGAAAAATCATTCAAACATAGTTCAAAAACGATATTTAAATTCCTAAGCGAGTAAAACTCACCTCTCGTGATGAAAATCACGAAATACCGAAATGTCGGAATTTGCTCACGAACGAGAAAACACACGAACAATCCCGCATTCTCGAACTCAACCGAACACGATCCAGTCACCTCCAACACTCCCAAACCGAAGCCAAAGCTACCCAAACCGAAATTCAGCTCAATCCAAGCTTCCAATTCAAAACCCCTAAGCTGCAACTCCTCCAAATCACTATTCATCGTCTTCAAGCTTCAATTCACTATTCACCCATAATCCCAATTTGAACCCTAACCTTTTGATTCTTCACAAACCCCAAATTGGACCTCAATATATGCACAATCCACCTTAAACTCGCTCCCAAACACCATTCAAAGCTTTCCTTTGAGCTTGAACAACAAAACCTCCATTTTGAGCTTCAAATTCGAAAATGGCAAAGTGAGAGAGTGTGAGTTGTTGATGATGATTTTGGTACCAAATCGAAGAGGATGATGAGGAGATCATTTTTGGTGAAGGAAGAATTGTGTTTTGATGAGTTTAAGGCTTCCATTTTTCCTCTTCTTCCTCCATACCCATTCTTCCTCTTCTCACGCCATTTCCTCTTCTTTCTCTCGGGTCTCTCTCTCTGATTCTCTCTCTTTTCTATTTTTTTTTTTTCTTTATTCCTTTCTTATCTCTCTCTCTGTTCCGTGGCCCTCTCTCTCTCTCAATCCCTTACTTTTCTTTCCATTATTTTAACTCTATTGTGAATGAGAGAGTATTTGAATATTTTGATGTCTCTAGATCATTTTGGGTGAGTGGTATAAATACTTAAAATACCCTTGTAGTCTAATTTCCGCTCAATCATGCCTTTAAATTATTTTCTAAAGAATTATAAATTCTTTTCAGAATAACCTCATATCCAAACTTGATTTATTATTTATTCTGATAATAAATCACTCGTTAATTTCTTAATTTGAAATTAACGAAATTAGGGATGTTACAGGTGCTATATGAAATTGATATATAAATTGTTGAATTGTTCTTTTGGTATGATTTGTAGAATAGATTTGCCATAGAATAATCAATATCAATTATTCTTTTGGTATATGAATTATTGAAAGGGTACAATATTGATGTCTCGTGCCAATTCAGTACTGATGTGCCGTACCAGTTTGGCATTGATGTCTTGTATCATTCCAAAATGTAGCGTGAGGGGGGTTTCCAGCGTGTTCCACGTGAGGGTAACTTTGGTATTTTTTAGGTTTGGGGGTGTGTGGTTAGTAAGAGGGGTTGTGGGAAAAGCATGAGCCAAATTTTACTATTAAGTAATATTAATTCTAACTTTCATTAAATTACCACAAGTTTTGTAGCCCAGTTGATTCGTAGGTAGCTTATTATCCTCTAGTTTTGTGTTCGATTCGAATCTTGTTGGAGTCACTTTGGTTTTATTTTTTAAATTGATTTATTTGTGAGTATTTTTTCATGTAAATAATGAAAACCCAATAAAAAATCTACTTAGATTGTGGTGCTTGGCAGTCCGTCTACAAACCAATAAAAAAACATGTACATAGGTTGTTGTGTTCCTTAACAACATGTACATAGATTTTTGTGTTCCTTCAAACAAAGAGCACACATCCCAAAAGAGTTTATTAGGTAAAGAACTCTAGACTTATAAGTCATATTTCTAATGTGAGATTCCTCAACACGGGACATAATAATTTTTTTTTGATAACTAAGAGTTTATTAATACAGTATAACCAAATGATCAAACGAAGAGCAAAAATTCAATGTTACTCCAAGAACACATACTAATAACAACACTTTGAAGCTATTTGAGTTATACCCGCTATTCATTATTCAAGATTACATCCTACGTACCGTAATTAGCTTTTTTTATAAGCTACCATAACTAGCTTATATATAATAGAAGTAAATCTTAAAATTAACTTTTAGAAATAATTTGGGTTTTTTTTCTTTATAGGGCCACCAATGAGGGGGTGCTTTTAATAACAACCTTTCAATTGCCAGGTTATATCATATAAGGGGGCCATGATTGACTTTCACATTCCAACAATCTCCAACAATTTTTGAGAGGTAGTTTGTAGTTGTTGATTTTGTAGGAGCTGTCCATAATCAAAACTCTAGGGAACATCCTCAATAGGTTGATAGAATCAGGGTGTGCTGGTGTGTGGAAAAGTGTGCAAGTATACACAGTCACAAACAAGTAGTATAAAAGATCGAACCCACAGGGATTGGATTAACTCTTGTATGTCTAAGAAGATATAAATTAGTGCAGCTACACAACTTACAATTTTGGGATGTTGGAGATGAGTAAACAGAATGTAAACAAGTAATAAAATATAGCGGAAATCAGTTGAAAAAGATAGTTGAGATGTCTTCACTAAATAAATCACTTTCAAGAGTATTGTGTTTTTTTTGTCAAAAAAAAAAGAGTATTGTGTTTTTATGTGGTGCAGATGCATTTGAGTGCAGCTGCATCAGTATGTGTCTTTCAGCTACTTTCTTCAGAGTTTCATTACAAGAAACTCCTATGTGCTGAACTGCTAAATAAGTTCACTCCTGCCTTTGAAGTACCCACTGTATCACCCTAAGGACTATGTTATCCTATGTCTAGGACTTAACATGGAATTAATTAAGTTTTCTTTATTAAACAAGTTAACAAAGTCTTCATTAAAAGACTCACCCTTATTAGTTCTTGATTTCTACTTATAAACCATGTCTATGAATATAACTCTACTTATTTTAAGCGATCAACCTTAAAACAAGATGGATGTATAACACAAACAAAATATGCATACACCACTTAAAAACACAATAACTTACTCAAAAGCTCATTATAAAGTTAGAACATCTCAACTTAAGAAGTTTAGCTCATGAGGGCAAGAGAAACATTTATCTATAATATTTCTCAAAAGAAATTTTTTAAAACTTTTCAGAGAATACACAATTATGTATGTGAAGAAAAAACTCCAAAAAAGATATTCAAGCTTCTACTAATTACACTAGTTTTCTAAACATTTTTATATTCTAAAAATGTTGTATTTTCATTCTCTAATGATTCAACTATTGATCTCTAATGATTGCACAGTCCATTCTTCACAAAAATCAATGCAGAGAAACATCTTTCAGCTGTTGTAGTTGCTAGAAGCAAAATCTATTTTTTTACTTGAGATTGTGTACTCTACACCTAACCTCTAGTTTCCAGTTGGAGGATTCAATGGTTTAGCTTTTAGCTTGAATGGACAATCACACTTCTTTGAAGACCTCGCTCTACCTTTAGAACAACCCACATCTACTCAGTGTGTTTGCCATGTTTCGCGCAACCCAAAATAATCTTATTTTTTCTCCCACTTTTACCAATTGCTTTATCTGATTTGAGGATGATAACAACTGTTCCGTTGGCTTTCCCAATCTCTCTAGCCCAACGTACGAGATCATCACGGGTAGGAATAATCTACAAATAATTTATATTCTCGTTGTTATCAGAGTAGAATAAATTATAAATACTGGTAAAAAATGTTAATCATAGATACCTACCTAATTAGTTGTAAATGCACTCGATAAATCCATGGTAAAAGGAAGCATCCCATCAGCCGTAGCCATAACTGTTAATTTTATAAATTAAATAAATAAATAAATAACCTAATAACCCGAATTTATCCATTCACCATATTTCCAGAGTCAAAACATATTTATATCCGGAAACACAACATTGTGATATTGTCGTATATCTTCAAAAAGAATTAACTCCGGATTCATCTAAATCACATAAATCTGGGGTTCAATTTAACACTCCGGATTTATGTGTTTTAGATAAATCAGAAACAATGAATTTCTTTAAATCCTAATTATCTATCAACATATAATTCCGGGAAAATTTAACACAAATAACACGGAATTACCTTTTAATGCGTAATTCCAAGAAACGTGAAAATTTGGGGCGTCTGGAGTAATTTCGGGTGAAAATGAGAGGGGTATTTTGGTATTAAATTCAATTAAGAAGGTATGGATCTAAGAAGGGGGTACAAAAATCGCAACCCTTCTTTTCACAAAATTCAAGAGCTAGTCATCGTCTGAAGTGTGGGCTGTCTTCTCCAAAAAAAAAAGCATGGGCTTTGACTTTAGTTTGTGTTAATTACACCCAACTTTATCCATTGTACAGCTCCTTATTGCTTTCCCACTGTTTATTTGTGATAGAAAGCTCCAAAATAAGCGTTATTAAAGGCTTTTATTTTATTTTATTTTATTTTATGTAGTAGTGTTTGTTATCATTTTGTCAACTAATTAACTTAAACCTGTCTTGATTGCTTTCTTAATAGCCCTTATGAAGCCAATGCAAATGACAATGGCATGATTGTAGGACTAGTGTCATTTCGAAATTTCTTATTTTTGAGCTCTTTTGCATGAGGGATTTTATGTCCATCTAGTAGCCAAATATGGTTATCCTTTAACAGGTAGTTGAATATTTAATTTACCTTAGAGATATCAAAGGAATACTCAACCTTACCTCAGAGTATTTCCAATTAAAGGTGGTAAGAATAACTTTTACCTTTTTCAATCTCTACTCATGATGTCTACCGTGGAATCGGCATACATACTCATACAATTGCATACATATTTCTATACAAATGTTTGGTGCTAGTTTCTTATTATTATTAAGACTTTTAAGAGTATAATAATGATATCTTTAACTTTTTTATTTTACTTTGATTCTTTCAATTAAAATAATGAAATTCATGAGCCCACCTCCAATTGGGTGTATTATTTCTCCCAACACTCAATCATAGACAAAATTAAAAAGGTAATATTCTCGGGCTTAGCCCTTTATTTATTCAAAAAAAAAAATTCTACCAACATGATATAGCAGTTACTGAATCTCTTAATTATTTGGTCTTAGTGTCGATCCCTGATCAATGCGTATGAAAAAATATTTATTGAAAAATGTCAATCCCTTAAATGGATCTCTGATACCTCTGCAGGTAGGATACCCTGGTTAAAAAAAACGTTATATTCATGTGTAGCCAAGTTGGGATTAGGTTATGACTGAGTGAATTGCACCGCCAGGTTAGAAAAATTGAGCAAAATTCAATAGTAACTGAAACCATGTCTCAAAAAGATCCATGAAGATAATGTGACTATGTACCCTTAACTGGCACCAAAAGGTCTAGTACCTTTGTCACATTTCACAACCACCATTATGTCCATATTTATAAAGATGAATGAGAGTGCTTGTCATATTCATCAAGTTCATCAAATATGGGGTCCTATTACACATGGGTATAACTATAAAGTGTGATAAAAAAGGTCAACAAACGTATCAATCAATAATAGTGATTGCACATTGCAGTTTCCAAATTTGCATTTACTTATGTTAATTATAATACTTTAAAGTTTATACTTTAATCAATCATAGTAGTTTTCTTTTTAATAGACAGCTATTATAAAAGTGGCAATGTAGAAAAGTAAAAAGATTTCTTTCTTTCCGATGTCAATAAAAAGAAGATTTGTTTCCTCTTTTTTGTGTCCCTATCCCTCTCTTTTTGGACATTAGCAATATGTTTGTCTTGACATATTTCACGAGGAAAGAAATATGGATTGCATGTGAAGAAAAATAATAATATGATTTTGAACCATTTTGAGAGTGGCAAAAAGGGATACACATGGTGCATAATGTGTGGGATGTTGGAAAGTAGAATAGTTTTTAGGAAGATTTTGGGAGGAAAGGAAGAAGAGACTATGATTTCTAAAATGAGGGAATACTTGTTAACTTGTTTGATTTTTGCTTACTTGCTTGGTTTACAAATGACAAGGTCTCCCCCTTTATAGGGCTAAGGTTTACATCACTAAGCCTTTTACTTAGTGATGGTCACTAAATCTATATTAGTCGTTGGATGATAAATATATTACTTAAATTGTATCTAATGGTTGTTATTATAAAAGGGTAATTTAGTACTATCAAATATTCTTTATAATAATTAATTAAATATAAATAACTAATAAAACCATTATCTCTTATGTTTAAGGCCATTAATGCCTAATTAATCGGAACCCACATAAAAGGTAATATTAAATTATTCTTTTTTTATTAATTGTTAAATTACATTTATATCCCTTCAGTGACTATCACTAAATATCTCATTTAGTGATGTAAACCGGACTCCCTTTATAGACTCCAAGGGAGAGTGCTACATCAATCTAGAGAAGATTCTACACATTTCAAGTGAGAGAGTTTCTTCATACATCTTAAGAATATTCTAGACACTCCAATAGAGAGATCTACACACTTCTCTCATCTGGTATGTGAACATAGGCTACGCTTCCGAAGACTCGCAAGTGGGAGATACTTGGCTTTCTTCCACTCCAGGCTTCTTGTGGTGTCTTTCCCCATACACTTCTTGCTGGATCTACACACTTCTTGTTGTCTTTCCCCATGCACACGCCACTGCTTCAGCCAAAAATTCTTTTGGCAATTTCTTGCTTTTCAAGCATGCTTTGAGCCATGTCGAGGATTATTATATTTTTCCTCTCTCCCACGCCATTCTGTTGAGGGGGATCTTTAAATCGTCAAGGGACGTCTAATTCCATTCTCTTCACGAAACTCTTTAGAAGTGAATTCTCCACCTCAATCAGTTCTCATAGCCTTAATCATTCGACTAGTTTCTTTCTCCATTGCAGCTTTGAACTTCTTGAAAACATTAAAGACTTCTGACTTCTGTTTCAAGAAATATACCCACGTATTTCTTGAAAAATCATCAATAAATAGGAGGAAATAGTTATTTTTACTGAGTGAGTTTGGCTTGATTGGTCCCCAGACATCTGCATGTATGAGCTCGAGCGGATTTTTGGCTCTTGAGTTTGACTTCTTTGGAAAACTCGTCCTGAACTGCTTTCCAAGTAAACATCTATCACAGAGTTGATCGGGTTAGTTGATCGACGACAACCCACTCACCATATTCTTTTCTGACATCAGACTTAATCCTCCAAAATTTATTTGCCCATAGCAAAGATGTCAAAGCCATGTGTCATCATTATAGCAAGCTTTGAGACACTTTGTTGTGTCATTTTGGTTATTCAATAGGAATATTCTATTTCTTGACATTGGTACCATGGCGATGAGATTGTTTCTCTGATATCTGATGGAAAGACTTAAATCTATCAAGTGAATATCATAGCCCTTTTCAAAGAGTTGTCCCAGACTCAAAATATTGTTTTTCAGATTTGGGACGTAGTAGACATTTGAAATAAAATCATGTCTTCAATCTTTTAGAAAGATTAGGACCCTACCTTTGATTTTTACTGGAATAGAATCATCACCAAATGAGACATTACCACTTACTGATTCATCAAGATCGATCCACGAACATGCTTCTTTTTCCACACATATGGTTGCTTGGGTCGGTGTCAAGGTACCACGTGTTTTCTTGGCTTCATTCACTACTCATACGTGCTAGAAGAACTGTTTCAATCTGTTGGTCCTTCTCCTCCACATAGTTCGTCTCCTCATCCACTCTATTCTTTGAAAATCTACATTATGAAGCGCAATGGCCAAACTTCTAACAACTATAGCATCGAGTTTGAGATTTATCAAACCTTTTGTTTGGAGGTGCCCGTCCACGCCCTCTTGTTGAGCTTTCTCCCTTATTGTAATTGTTGTTGGTAAAATTCACATCTCTTCCATTAGTATAGCGTCCAAACTGTCCTCGGCCAAAACCTAGACCTCTACCTCCACCTCGACCATGTAGGCCTCTTTCATTTCCTTGACTTCCTTCCTTCTCTTTTAGTTGCATCTTGAAGAGTTGCTCAATGATATTCTTTTTCTTGTGTTTCTCCTCATAAGCTTGCAATAATCCTTGGAGTTGTTCCATCGTAGTGCTCTCCAAGTCTTTGGTTTCCTCAATCGTCACAACAATATGCTCAAATTTGGTATACAAATAGCGTAGTATCTTCTCAATAATCCTATCATTTTGTAACTTCTCACCATTTCTTTTTAATTGATTTGACACGACAATAACTTTCGAAAAATATTCAAAAGTAGACTATGAATCTTTCATATGCAATGATTCAAACTCACCTCTTAGTGTTTGGAGACGTACCTTCTTTACTTTGTCTTCTCCTTTGCAAGAGGTTTGAAGCTTCTCTCATGCCTCCTTAGCAAATGTCGCATTTGAAATTTTCTCAAACTCATTTTCATCCAATGCGTGGTAGATGAGGAAGAGAGTTTTCTTGTCTCCTTTTCTTGAATCCTTTAAAGTATCACTTTGTGCTTGGGTTAAGGAATCCTCATTTTGTGATTCATTATAACATTTTTCAACAATCTCTCAAACATCATGTGCTCCAAGAAGAGCCTTCATTTTGATGCACCAACTATTATAGGTGCTCCCTTTTTGAAGTGGAACTTGGAACGATGCTACACCATTGCTCGCCATGGCTATGGAAGGATTTTTGATTAGACCCTTAGCTCTCATGACACTTTTTTGGAAAGTAGAATGGTATTTAGGAAGATTTTTTGGGAGGAAGGAAGAGAAGAATATGATTTCTAAAATGAGGGAATACTAGTTAAGTTGCTTGATTTTTTTGATTAATTGCTTGATTTACAAACGACAAGCTCTCCCCCCTTTATAGGTTCCAAAGGAGCGTTCTACATCACTTCTCTAGTCTACTACATCTTTTTCTACTATTCTCTAGAATCTTCTTTAGACTAGAACTCTAAAACCAAATGAGTCTAACACTTGATTAGTTTATTGGGCCAAATCACGTTTACTTTCCAACATGGACTCATCAATATTGTTTTTTTTCTTCAGATTACTGATGGGCCATCTCTTGTGTTCCAAGATAACTTATACCACTGAGTCAACAATTTTGGTTCATCTGTATCCTTTCTTTGCTATAGACCATAGAAGATGCGTTAATCGCTCATTTTTATTTACTAAACATATTCTCTTGTCTCATTCAGTATATCTATTTGTCTCAAATGTGTGTCATTTCTGAGACATACCTCCCCACTTTCTATATAAAAATTAAATGACCAAATAAAATTCATCGTATATTTTCCTCCAGTTTCCTTTTATATACCTTTGGAAATTCCAAATTAGATATTGACATGAACGAAGTTATCACTTGGGTCATGCTCTAGATGTCTAATCTTGAACATGCGGCGGTGCGTTGCATGTTCCACATTGCATAATAATATTGCATGATTAGCGATTATAAGTGGGGGTAACTCTCATTTCAGGAATTAACTTTTGGGGGTTGAGTTAGGTTAAACCCTTATAATATTGACTTTGTTGCATTTTTTATCCTTCTATTTTATTAAAATTGGTTGGTGTGCTGCAAATGATTGTTGAGAGTTGAGTTGCTAGCCCAATTGAGATTTTCTTCATCATAGTGATGTTTTTGCATGCTAAATCTCCACTTGTTTAAAAAAATTAATTTGATCTTGCTATGAGATAATTAAACCCCCTCTTCTTTAAAAATTAAGCAAATAAGGTTTTGTTGTCAATTTTTTATCCTAGACCCCTTAAACCCGTCAAAACCTTTTTATCAAACTATTTGGAGGTTTAAGCCATGGTTAGTACATATTAACCACAATTTAGTTTTTGTATGGTGAGTGGATGGGTAAATAAAAATACTAATTAGTACATGTTTGTCACAATATAAGTTTAGTGTGATCACCAAATTTTTTCATTGTTAAGGAAATTACTGTTATGGTCATTTAGTAACAATTAATAAATTATTGTTTGTATCATAAGTTGGACTCAAAATATTGGACTAAATTTTCTTAATTTAATTTTTTTAACGAATTCTTAATTAGTTATTGAGAGGTCAACATCACGGAAAATTATATAATTAAGCTGTTTTTTTTTATTATTTTCTTTTCTTTCCATTTTCTTTTCCAAGAAAGAATGTAAAGGAATGATGGGAGTGGTAGTGACCGAGGCAGGTATGAAAACTTTTGATTGCCATATGGTCATCCTATGAACTTGTTTTATATGGCTTTCGGTTGATGTTGTACTTTCGGTAGTTGAAATTTGGTGTCGAATGTTGAGGGAATATGACCTAAAGCGTCAGAGATATGACGAATAACGAATAAATTAGCGGATAGCGGATATTAAATAAGTTAGTTTATATTAATAGATGAGATGATAGTCAATAAGTTAGTAGATTGAATATAAAGTGTTTGGTAAAATTAATGAGTTAAACTAGCATATAAATAAAAATGACATAAATAGACATTTGTAATTAATATTTAAATATAAAAGAAAATATTAATTTAATAAAGTATAAATGGGGAATTTAATTAAAGTAATAAGAATAAAAATGAGAGAAAAATAAAATGTTAAGCGATAAGCTACTAAAAAATGTTATAAGCTAGTCGAACCTAACTCTTAACAAAAGACTTATATAAGCTAGTGGATTGGTATTGCCAAACAGAACCTAGATGTCACACTATATCGACAAAAAACTAAAAAAATTATGGTCTAAATAGGTTTTTAGACCTAAATAATACAAAGTTTTCATTTTTGTAAGTCCTCAAAAAAATTTCTTCTAGTTTTGGTCCACACTTATATTTCGGTTTCTACTTTGGTCTCCACTTACGCCATTGTTTGACTTTTGGCCAACACACTCTCACACTAGCACTTATCACATCACATTTTAATGACTAGGATGTCAAATTACCTGATATGTCATGTGTTTGGCATCACATTTTAATTAATGTGTACTCTACATAGGAGTTAGGAGTGCATGAGTGAGAGCGTCTTAAGTAGTTAAGATTTATCTGAGAGAGTGATTTGAGGATGGTGTGTCTGAGTGTCTATGGCATATTGTGTTGTATTATACTTCCTTCGTTTCATAATACATGTCGTTTTTAAAGAATTATAACGACAATCCAACCTAAAGATAAATTTTAAGACAAATTAAAGGACTAAGTTGCAATAATGAGATCAAAAAAAGAGTGAGAAAGATTTTTCCATTGAAAGAGTATTATAACGAACGACTAATTTCTTTTTTTGCACACAACCAGCTCGAAGTTGTCATCTCACGCAACTGTTCATTGGGTATTGGTAGCTATAGTATCACCAACATCATCTAACACATCATTTCAAAGCTTTCCTAATATTCTCATGTCAGAAGCTGCTACTGGATTAGAGGTAGTAGTGGACTCTGGGGCATTTAGTGAATCTAGCCCGGTGGTGGGAGGTTGACTGGAGGACAAGTCAACATCATCTAATACATCACCCCAAAGCTTTCCTAATATTCCAATGTCAGCTGCTACTATTGAGTTAGATATAACATCAGACACTGATGCATTTAGCGAAACTAACCTAGTAGTAGGAGATTGAGTGGAGGAGGAATAAACAGAATCACTCCAGAGACTACTAGCAATAGCTTGTCATTTATTATCTTTGCGTTAGAGTAAATAGTTGGAGTTTCAATATTACAATCACTAATAGTATTAGAGGTAGTAGCGCGCATATTGAACGAAGGTAGTAGCATTAGCCAACTTCTGAATGAATACTAGAGATGTCTTATGCACCTGCATAGCCATAAACGACACTTGCTTACCTTCCTCTGAAGCGAATGAGTCTTGAACAAATTGGGAAGAGTCTTGCTTACCTTCCCAATATTATATTAAAATATTGAAATATATTATTTAATACATTTCTGTTTCGACCCTATTCGGTCCTGGAATTTGGGAGTTACCTTATCCAAGGAGCTTGAAGGGTTATGCTTCTCGGGACTCGACGATTGTTGTCGGTTCTTGAGGATCGTACTCGGCAGCTCCGAGATGAAGTTCTTCCCACGTCAGGTGGGGGGATACCTGCAGACACTCCGATGCCTAAATCAGTAGAGGAATAGGTGGAATGTGCAAGAATGAGAGTGTACCTGGATTTGGAGGTCAGCACCTCTATTTATAAACGAGGGAGCGTGCTTTTGTCCGTCGGATCGGTGTGATTGATCTTGGCCGTCGGCCTTGCAATGACCGAGCGGAGCGTGCAGCGCTGGATTAGCGGGCCGCTTTTGGGCCGTGCTTCTAGAGAGTAATTGGGCCAGGCCCAATGTCCAATGGGGCTTCTTAGCCCAGGTCGGAATAGACTCCAATTTAACCCCTATTGGGTCATGAAGAGAGCTGGGAGATCATCTACATTTAGTCAAGAGCAACCACACAAGTGAGTTAAACACCACATCTTAACCCAAAATCTTAATGGATTGGGTTTATGGGTCATCTCACTTATATAGTAGGGTTTTTTTTTGTACCCCCACCCCATCCCCATAAACCCCCACCCAATAACAAAAACCCCAAAATGCCCTTTGAAACTTAATTTTTTTTAAAAAAATAAAAATAAATCGTATATACCCCTTGAGTATGTATATACGATGTGTATTTTTTGTCCAATCGTATATATGTACTCAAAGGGGTATATACGATGCACTTTTTATTTTTTTTAATAATTTGTTTTAATTTTTATTACTAAAAGGCTACTAAAAATTCGTTAAAATAGTCAAAACTACTCCAAAAAATTATAAAAACACCACTAAAAATCTAACAAAACCAAAATAAGGCTATACAAATTTTTTAGATTTTTGGAGACTATGAAAAATTAAAAAAATCGTAAAAAATAATGCGATGGAATTTGAGATTTTGAGGTCAGAGTCCCGTAAGAAGTACCTTCTAGAGTCTTGATTCTTGATTTTTTCGGATTTAATAGTTTGTGGTTTCATTACGATCGGAGATGTTTCCCAAAACCGATTTTTAGCCTAAATTCGTTCGTTTTAACGAACTACACACAAAACCTATTTTCGGAACTTATATAATTTTTATTTGACTTAAAAAATTTAAAAAATACAATGGGGTCGATATATACCGAGGGGTATATATATCGACCTATTTTTTTTGCTTCATCGCATATACACCTACCAAGCGTATATACGATTAAGGTGGGGTTTTCCAATCGTATATACGCTTGGGGTGTATATATGATGGCTAAATGTAAAGGTCGTATATATATACCCCCAGTGTGTATATACGATTGGCCAAAAATTTTAAAAAAATACGTTTTGGAAAGGGTATTTTCGGGTTTTCAGTGTGGGTGGGGGTTTATGGGGATGGGGTGGGGGTAAAAAAAAAACCTATATAGTACTCACCATCCACTCTTTAAACCTGTACCTTGTCCAGTTCAATGGTCGATCCAGTTTTAACAATCTTAATTGATAGCATTTTCCTTTTTGTTATGATAAATATTTTCAAGTTTAATGTTGTAAAATTTTCCTGAATATGATATTAAAATCAAAAGATTTTTATCAGACAAAGAATCAATAGACATTGGAATGATCCAGTTTACTGTTTGCCCCGTGAAAATTTTCCTATCAAAAACAATACACGTGTTGCTATATATCTATAAGCACGAAGACAAAGCTTGTGGGGTCTTCCCTACATGTGCAGAAGAAAGCACATCGATTGCAAAGTTCATTCCAAAATAGCTTCAATAATAAATAAGTGGGGAAAACAAAACAATAAACTTCTATTTGTCTGATCCCCTTAATCAGAGTATATATACTCTCGCTATCTCTGTTCCCCACACTTCAATCCAATATATGATCTCTCTCCCTTAAATGCATCTTATCCACTCTAATTAAGATGCATTTAATGTTGATTATCTGGAAATGAAAGGACTACTTGACTTGTCCTTTTCGTTAGATGTGAGTTTGCAGTATCGATTTGGTATACAATGTTCACATGGTTAGCCCCTGTTTAATAAAACATAATATGCCTCCGGTGGTAATTTCTACCATAGTGAGGATCTCCATGAGATCGTCCCGAATGGTAAATCCATTTAGCGGAGGATTTTTCCCATGGGATGGGGATGGGGGAGAAAATCCCCCCGCAATCAAAGTGGGGATGGGGATGAGATCATACTTTCACATGCATGACTGACGCTCTAAATAAATTACATAAATATACTTATTATAGATATATATTATTTATAAGTAATTAATTTTTTAGTCTTTTTATACGTGTTTTGAATTTAAAATATTAACAAAATATTAAATTGTTCTAACTTTTATACTTTTCAAATATTAAAATATAAAACTAAGACTAACATTTATATTTTTAATAAAAATGTTAAACTTTTGAATTTTAGTCTTACTTTTTATATATATTTCTAATTTTATTATATTTTAATTTATATTTTTTATATTATTAGTTCATCATGAGCAGTAGTGAGATCCGTGAGGATGGGGATGGGAGAAATGTCCCCCGTTGGGGACGAGGATGGGGACGGGGGACAATTTGGGAGGTGGGGACGCGGGGACCGTGGGGATCCGTGAGGATGGGGATGGGGGAGGAAATGTCCCCAAGTTGGGGAACGAGGATGGGGACGGGGGACAATTTGGGAGGTGGGGACGGGGAGCGGGGGAGTACTCCCCGCACCCGCCCCCGCCTCATTGTCATCCCTACCTCTGAATTATGTATTCTCTTTGATACCCTTAGTGTTTGTTAATTTCAGTTAGTTTACCATAGTTTATTTTCTAATTCTAGTTGATTAGTTTACTCTGGTAGGTTGTTTCTCGCTGTTATCGTGTTTCAGTTAGAACGTTAGGGTAGTTTTAGGTTAGTTTCAGTTTTTTGTTTTGGATCTTGAAGATTGATCCTCTTGTATAAATTCATTCCATTGTACTATTGATTCTCAGTTGAATAAACAGTCATGAATTTTAGTTTCAATTTCACTGTAAGATGGTATTAGAGGAGGAATTCTAGGGTTTCAGCTCCCTCGCTCTCTCTTCGTTTCACCCCCAAATTTGCTGTCTTCACCGATTCGCCTCCTTCTTCGATTCTTAATCTCTGATGGCGTTAATCATTGATCAATTCAATCCTTTTTACCTCCATCATTCCGATAATCCAGGTCAGGTGCTTGCAACCCATCTTTTGGCTTCGAATGGCGAAAATTACAACTCGTGGAAGCGTGCGATGGTTTGGGCTCTCAGCTCAAAGAACAAATACGGCTTCGTCGTGACACATCGTCACTCCGGCGGACAACGATCCACAATATCCTCACTGGCTCTGATGCAACAACACCGTGGCGTCGTGGATTCTTAATTCGATCTACAAAGAACTCACCGGTAGCATCGTGTATCACTCCACTGCTAGGGATCTTTGGCTCGATCTTGAAACTCGGTTTCAACAACAAAATGGTCCCCGTGTCTTCCAACTCCGCCCTGAAATCGCCAGTTGCACCCAAGGATCGTTGTTGGTCAACGCCTACTACAACAAAATCAAAGCCCTTTGGGAAGAACTCAGTCAATGTGTTCCCAGCTACCATTGCAACTGTGGCGGTGTGCAACCTCTGGTAGACCACATCAATTCAGAGTATGTTTACACTTTTCTGATGGGTCTCAACGAATCTTACAGCTCTCTTCGTGGACAAATCTTGGTGATGACCCCCTTCCTTCGATCACACAAGTGTTCGCTCTTGTGCTCCAAGAAGAAACTCAACGTGATGTTGGGAATCTTTCTCTCACTAACACCACTCAACTCTCATGTGCCACCGTGGGCCAATGTTCTATATCCCGTGTTCTTACTAAACCCTACCCAAGGGAATAGTTGAGAACATGCCCCTTAGCTAAACAAAAAAGATTGCCTTTTGCATCTCATAAATACATTTCTGATGTAGTGTTTGATGTTATTCACTGTGATACTTGGGTCCCTTTTGCCCAAACCGCTCATGATGGCTTTAAGTATTTCCTTACTATAGTAGATGACCATTCTAGGTTTACTTGGATTCACTTGATGCGTAATAAATCTGATGCCACTCACTTGATAAAATCATTCTTTGCATATGCACACACTCAATTTGGGAAAACTATTATATGTATTCGAACTGACAATGCCAAGGAGTTTTTGCTCACTTATTTCTTGCAGCATAGTGGCATTGAGCATCAATCCTCTTGCCCACACAGGCCTCAACAAAATGTTGTGGTGGAGAGAAAGCACCAACATTTGTTGAATGTGGCAAGGGCATTGATGTTTCAAGCCACTAGCCTTTAACCTACTGGGGTGAGTGTGTTGCAGCTTCAGCTTATATCATTAACCGGACTCCTTCTGCCAATCTTGGAGGTCAGCCCCCGTTTGAGTTACTCTATCAGAAAGCACCAAATTATTCTCTCATCAAGGTCTTTGGATGCTTGTGCTATGCATCCACCATTGTAGCTCAGAGAAACAAGTTTACCCCAAGAGCAAACCCTTGTATTTTTTTTGGGATATCCCCAAGGATACAAGGGCTACAAGATGTTTGATTTGTTGCACAAAAAATTCATCATCTTCAGAGATCTGGTCTTTCATGAGTCTTATTTTCCTTTCAAGAATCACAACAATCTTGACCTCTTTCACTCTGAGATCACCACTGCCCTCCTCAATCTGTCTGATTTGTCATCCAATCTTGACCCCTACCCCTCTCAATGATGTTCCTTCAGTTCATGATGATCCACCATCACCTTCAGAGACACCCATTACCACCTCAAATGCTGCAGACTCAACTACAACATCCACCCCATTTGATACACCTGCAGAATCCCCTACAGAATCACATAGCTCTTCCACATTACCTGAGGATCCCTCTCTTGCCACAAATTCACCTAGCGTGGAACCTATTCCCAGGAAATCTACTAGACCTCATAACCCCCAGCCTACTTAAAGGACTACAATTGCAACATCACTTATCCTATCCAACATTCCATTGACTACAACAAACTATCCTCTACATATCACTCATACATTATGCAAGTCTCTGCCATCTATGAGCCCCAATTCTTCCACCAAGCAGTGAAATTTCCTGAATGGTGCAAGGCCATGGTAGAGGAGCTTGCTGCCTTTGAGCTCAACAAGAATTGGACAGTTCAAACCTTGCCTCCTAGCAAGCGGGCTATTGGATGTAGATAGCTCTCCAAGGTGAAGTATAAGGCTGATGGGACCCCCGACAGGTATAAAGCTCGTTTAGTAGCCAAAGGCTACACTCAACAGGATGGAATTGATTTTACTGAAACATTCTCCCCTGTAGCAAAGCTTGCTACTATGAGAATTCTCCTTGCCATGGCTACTCAAAAGCATTGGTCTCTCCTTAAACTCGACATCAACAATGGGGAATTAGATGAGGAGGTCTACTTGAAGCAATTGGGTGTCCTCTGGAACCTTTTTCTTTGGTTGTTTTTCGTCGGGGTTTGATTGATGAACTAGGATCTTGGATTGGTGGTTTGTTATGGTGGACATAATTTCCGGTGGAGTAAAGAGGTTGGTATGAAGACTTTTTTAGGTAATTGTTTCTCAACCCGAATGGCTAGACGGATAACCTCATCCAAGCACCAATATTGTTGGAGTTGGACTGGGTGTGCAATTTATGTGTTTAGCCCCCCAAGGTATCGAGCAATCGTTTGCTCTTCCTTTTCTTGGATGTCACATTTCATCATCAACTTCTCAAATTCTCTAGTGTATTCTTCTACCGAAAATGATTTTTGAGAAAGATTTTATAATTGAATAAAATTGTCTTGATAATAATGAGGAAGTAAAAACTTACAGCTTAGTTCTCGACGCATCTTCTCCCATGTCTTGATCTTACTTTTCCCTTCACACTCTAGTATAATATAGATTTATACGACTTAACCACATATGAAAATACCTATTTAGCCATTTGACAAAAGTGACACCTAGAATACTTGAGGGCAAAAATGTAACTTAGTCACTAAAAGACAAAACAACTTTTTTATTCCTATCTTTTTTTCTTTCTTTTTACACACTCTTTCTTCCTTTTTTTTTTTTTTTTTACTATACTTTTATTTTTCCCATAAACAATTCTTCTCTTTATCTTATCTCTTAACTTTAGTTTTTTTTATAGCCCTACTAAAATTATTCTACTAAAATTATATTCTCTTTTCTCTTCTAAATATGTTTACATTCTTATTGATAGTTTACTATCACCTCTTATTGATAATCTGTATTTTACTATCTACTATAATCTACTAATTAACTAAAATAATCAGTTGAAACTACAAGATAACTGCAATGGTATAAAAAAAACACGGGATAACTACACTGATATATAAAAGAATGATTAATATTTGTGATTGATAGTTAAATTTTCTGAAGACTACTATAAACCTACTATCTAAAAAACAAGAAAATTTAATGACTATTTAAACTACTGATTAATATTTAAAACAAATATTTCTTATTGATAATCTACTATCTCTCTTTTACTATCTACAATAATATACTAATCAACTAAAATAATCAATTGAAACTACGTTTTTTTTAAACAAACGGACAGATTGTCCGAATTTATTAATAAAAAAGGGAAAAAATAGAGAAAAGCGAATGGGGGACTAGACCGAAACCCTTGCCAATAGAAATGATCAATCATAACAATAATAGAGAGCCCAAACACTGCCGCCTACAGGCTAGACTATAATCCAAAAAACCAAGCTAACATTCGAAAAAACACAGGATAATTGCAGCGATATCTATAAAAAAACACGTGATTAATATTTACCATTGATAATTATAATTTTTGAAGACTACTATAAACTTAATATCTAAAAAAACAAGAAGGCTTAATGACTATTGAAACTGATTAATATTTAAAACACACGCGATAAATATTTGTTGCTAATACCTAAAAATGGACAAATAATTTTCAGTGATATATCAAAAAACACAGGATAAATATTTATTATTGATAATTTATTATCTATCTTTTACTATCTACTATAACCTACTAATCAACTCAAATAATCAATTGAAACTATGAGATAATTGCACTGATACATAAAAAACACGGGATAACTGCACTTATATATAAAAAATACTGGGATAACTGCATGGTATATATATATATATATATATACACACTAGTATGCATGACCCGTGCGCTGCACGGGTATACATGTCATTGTAAGTTATAATTTTTAAATTATTCTTTTAGACAAAAAAGTCAGTTTTAAGTTTTAGTCTTTTATATGATTAAAAAACGACTCTCGTACATTGCCCAACATAAATCTATTATGACTTATATATTATAATTTATAGCTATGTGTGTGTGTGTGTTTATATATATTTTTATGAAAATACAATTTTCACGAAACGAAAAACGAAAATACAAAAAAAAATCATGCTAAATTATTTCCCAAATCTACAACATAATGACACGTCAATGAACAAAACCACCTACAAATTAAAACGCCATTTTTCGGGAATATGCTGAAAAAAAACGCCAATCTCCCGCCAAAGTGACAAGCGGATTAGTTTCTTTTAGATATATATATATATATATATATATATATATATATATATATATATATATATATATATATATATATATATATATATATATATATATATATATATATATATATATATATATATATATATATATATATAAACATGAGATAGTTACTTGTTTATATAAAAAACACAACAGATAAATGCACAATTATTTTTAAATGACACTATATATTTTTAGATTTTAATATTTATATATTTTTTATTTGAAACTCCTTTTTTATCTACTTTAAATTTGTCTTTATTTTCACGGGGTAATGTTCAATCTATTTAAATATTATCTAAGTTCATTCATAAAAAGAACATGTCAGCACCCGTGCGTATGCACAGGTATCCTACTAGTTTCCTTTTAAGATTTTCCCACCAAATGGAAGCGTGTTTCTTCATATTGACCGCAATGATCTTTACCTTTTGCTCCTCGGGAACCTCCGTATACTCAAATATACGTTAAATTGTTTGTAGCCAATCCACAAATTCATCAGGTTGTAGCTTCCCTTCAAAATTTGGAATGTATACTTTGATATCATTGATCTGAAACTGATGTCGGTGTGAGTTGCAACTACTTCTAGATGATGAAGAGTCACTACCGGAGCCATCATCTTAAAATTTTCTTCGTTGTGCTTGTAATAGGACTTGTTAAGCATTGACAGTCTCCTGTAGTTGTTGATTTTGTCGCCTCATTTCTTCCATCACGATTTCATGCAAGGATATTTTGTTTTGTCTTCTAGGTGGCATTTTGACAATGGTGGTTATTAGGAATATAGCTTGTATATTTCTCATATTGTAAATAGCTTAACCATTCATTAGTTAGCTAATTAACTCTATTAGTTGTTTACGGTTATCATGCTACTGATTAGTTAGTTATCAGGTTGTTAGAGTTTGTTAGCTTCTTCTTCCTCACTAGGCTTGTATATATATACTGATCTTCCACTACAAGAAATTCACGGTTTCCGTGACGTGTCGCCAGTAAAGTCAAAAAACCGCCGGTAAGTGACGGTTTCCGGCGGATTTTCCGTCGGTTAAAACGCCGTACGTAGCGCTTACCGGCGGATTTTCCGCCGGAAATTATCGGTTCTTTTCCGGCGAAAAAAACCGCCGGTAACAAGTGAAAATCCGCCGGTAATTTTTCTGATTTTTTTATTTTTTTAAATAAACCGCCGGTAACAAGTGAAAATTCGCCGGTAATTTTTCAAATTTTTTTTTAAAACCGCCGGTAAGAAGTGAAAATCCGCCGGTAATTTTTCAGATATTTTTTTTTAAAAAAAACCGCCGGTAATTTTTCTGTTTTTTTTAAAAACCGCCGGTAACACATCAATTTCCGCCGGTAATTTTTCTGTTTTTTTTTAAAAACCGCCGGTAACAAGTCAATTTCCGCCGGTAATATATAATTTTTTTAAAAAACGTTTTTGAAAAATAATTTTAAATTTTTAATATTTAAAATAAAAATTAATTTAATAATTTGAAAATAATATTTAAATTTTAAAATATTTTTTAACAATTCGAAAATTATTTAAAAAACGGTAATTTGAAATATTTTAAAATTAAATTATTGAAATTTGAAAATTATTTTTAAAAAACCGTAATTACTTTTAAATTATTTAAAAGACCGTAAAACGTTTTTTGAATATCAAATTAAACGAGAAATAAATTATCAATAGATAAATAATCAAACCAACAAAGCAGTAATTAAATTTAAATTATCCATACAAATTAAACAACTAATAAAACCAACAAAGTCACAATTAAATTATCCAACAACAAACCACTAATAATAAGGCCTATTTGGGTTCGGGTTGCTGTTGGGATCCAGCTGTAAAAGCTCTGTCGTCCAATCATCTTCTTCATCCTCATGCTGTTGGGAGACATGATGTGGTTGTCGTGGCTCCGCCGGTAATTGTTGGGACAGTTGTTGGAATTGCTGCGGGGAGACATGGTGTGGCTGACGTGGCTGGGTCTGAAATTGTTGTTGGCGGGGATGCGATTGAAACTGCTGATGGGCCTGAGGCTGGAATGGCTGCGGTGGAGAGTTTAAATCGAGGCACGGCTGACCATATGGGGGCTGACCATATGGGGCACGACCATATGGGTATGGTGGGCGATTGAAGCGCAAAGGCTACTCATAGTTGAAGGGAGAGGCCGAAGGCACCGTGGTGCTGCTGAAAGCAACTCCGTGGGCGCATCCTGGCGGTGGATAAGGTCTCGATGATGATGGCATAGATGGCCTTCAGCATGAGACATACTATCCATTAATTGCTTCTGAATTCCTCATTGATTCTGCGTTCTTGACCGCCACCCGCCTCTCTCGACTTGCGCTCTCGCATCTCCCGAATCTCACGCTCATAGTTGCTCAATTTCTCGGTCAATCTCGCAACCTCACCGCTTCTTCGGGAGTGGGGACATGAGAGCGTCCCAATACTTGTTGTTGAAGAGAAATTTGACTGAAATTCGAACAATGGAATTTGGAAAAGAACGCCGCCCATACCACGGATCCTCGTAATCGACCTTTTCTTTGCCGATGGACCGGCAAGTTCATTCCATTTTGCTAAGGCCAATCGACCTCCTCAACGGGATCAACCTCGATCCATTTACTCTCCTGTGTTTGGCGATACTCCTGCTGCCAATTAGAGAATGCTTCCTGAAGAATCCTTGGCTGCTCTTCAGGAAAATCACCGGTGTCCTCGCGCATATGAAGTTGCACGTGTATCTCCGGCAAAGTAGGTGGCCGACCAAGAATAGCCTCCTATATATAGTATTAATTTAATATTAGTATTTAATAAAATATAAAATTTGAAGAATTAAAAACAAAGATATATAAAATATTACTAGGCGTTAATTAGCATGTTCATATGAGCTGATAGAACCACCCAGATTTACGCAACCACCTCTCTCAGAAGCCCGATTCGCAGCAGCTCTCTTACATTTTTTTTGATAATCATCATGCGCCCATTTCAGTTGGAGTTCATCCCATATAGGCGGACCAATCCAATCCGACGGCTCTCCATTAGTCTTTTCACGCTCTTCCCTTAGCATTTCAGAAAAACGGCGAGAAGCTCTTGACTTGAAGACTTTCTTAACTGCATGGTCATCCTCAGGTTTCCATGCGAATGTTGCCTTGTTGCACAAATTAAAATAAGTTGTTAGAAAAAACAACTTAATGAATTCAAGAATTTGGAATAATTAAAAATTAATTAAATAGTAAAAAAACTTACCCTAAATTGATTCCACATTTTGGACTCCGGATCTTTTTTAACCTCCGACCAATCAATCCAGGACGTTGTGTAATTTGACTTGATAATACTTGTTATTGCGCGGGACACAATCCTCCCAGGATCAAAGCTGTACATAAGAAAGAAAAATTAAAATGATATTAATTTAAAAAGACAAATTTAAAATACAAATACAAATATATATAATAAATACTTACAGGCGTCCAACAACCTCCACAACGATACGACCGTCTTCCAAAACATCAATCACGTCGGTTTGCGCATCATACACGCGTGGCGGCCTATCTGGATCAGCAGGGGGTGCCATACTACCGGGGGGAGGCGACACGGGTTCAACGCCCTCGAGCTCGGCCGATGAAGGCATACCCACATAGTTGCCATGAACAAGTCGATAAACTATCTTACGCTTACGGCCGCGTAAAGAAGTACATATCTTCTTTCCTTTTTCCGGAGGCGGCACGGGTGGGTCCTCATCATGTGGTGAGTCATTATCTGCTAACGATGCCATAACTGTTCTCTAGCTATAAAATAAAGTTAATAACATATATAAATGATGAATAACATAGGCAAATATATATATCAAGTCTGATAAATATAAATATTATTTGACAACAAATAATATTAATGATGAATAACATAGGCAAATATATATCAAGTCTGATAAATATAAATATTACAAACCAACAAATTATTTAAATAAGATAACATGACATTAATTAATTAGAATCCCATTCTTTCTCAAAATCATCATCATCATCAGATAAGTCAACTCCCGATACAATCGACGTGATCGATAAATGTCCTCATGATCTGTATCTTCGTCTTCATTAACTTCATCAGCAGCGTTGGACTCATCACGTAAACGAGTAATGATCTCAACTTCAATCACTTCATTTACATTGGACATTTCTTCTGACTGATATGGCACATCTTCCACTGTGTCATCATTTGTCTCAATGTAACCTCTTGCTTTTATCTTAATTGCAACACACCAACCACGCCGATCAGTCCGTGTTGATGGATAAGAGACATAGTAGACTTGTCTCACATTTTGTGCAATGACAAAAGAATCATACAGTCGATATCTACCACTCATTTTAATGTCCACTGTATTTGTCTCCGGGTTAAACTTTGTTCCTCAAGGGGACGGATCAAACCAATTACAGTAAAAAAAGACTATCTTTTGATGATAATCAAGATAAGGGTATGCAAGTTCATAAATGTGTTCAACAACACCATAGAAATCATCTTCGCCTCTCCCGGTGTCACCCTTCATGCAAACTCCACTATTCATCGTTTCTACCTTACTGTCCCATTTGTTAGTGTGAAATTTGTATCCATTCACAAAGTATGTGTGCCATTCTTTAACACATCTTCTAGGACCATCGAGATAAGTTTCTCGGTGTTGGTTGGTAGGAGTTGGCGAGAGGGAATACATACGCCGCTTAAACCACATTGGAAAATGCGCATGAATATGAAAGGCACGATTGTTCTTCACTTACTCCTCCGATGTCAAAAACTCCCTAATGAGAAATTAACAATTGTTACACACAACAGAGTACTTTAATTTATAAAGAAATTAAGATAACTAGGTTGAGAAAGACATACTCAATGAATGGTTGGACCTCGATGCAGTTTTATCAAGACATGAACATGGGCTGAGTTTAACTCTTCTTCTATACGTAGCTTGATTAATTGACTCTTTTCGCACGGACGACGGGGAGACAAAAGACAGACAAAGCTAAACGAGGTCTTGGTGGTTCAATGTTGATTTCATTTCGACTACTTCTAGGAGCCAAATCATTGTTGAAATAATATGAACAAAAATGAGTTGTTTCACGATGCAAGTAAGACGAACATATCGATCCTTCAACTCTAGCTTTATTTTTTACTGATCTTTTTGAATCACCCATGAACCTATAGAAAATTATATGTTACTTATAATGTGTTGAAATTGTAGTAAACTTCTTTTATATGTATATTAACTGACCTTTCAAACGGATACATCTATCTGTATTGGACAGGTCCACCAAGTTTAGCTTCAGTTGCGAGATGAACAACAAGATGCTCCATAGAATCAAAGAAACCAGGGGGAAAAATTCTCTCCAACTTGCACAAGATAAGTGGGATGTCTCGTTCCATTTTTGTCAGATCATCCACTTTAAGCGTTGCAGAACACAAATTCTTAAAGTATTGACTTATTTCAATGAGGGGATTCAAAACATGTGTTGGCAACGAACTAAAAGCGATAGGAAGTAAGCACTCCATGAATACATGACAATCATGGCTCTTCATCCCATGCAACCTCCCATTATCCACATCTGCACATCTTGCTAAATTGGAAGAATAACCGTCTGGCATTTTCAACTGTTTTATCCACCGATAAACTTCTTTCGCTTGTTCGGTAGATAAAGTATAATTGGCTTTGGGTTTCAACGTCCTAGTACCTTGCTCAACCAACGACAAATCCTTTCGCCTGCAGTAATGATCCACGTCCTTCTTAGCCTTCTCATTGTCTTTTGTTTTACCTTTGACATTCATAACAGTGTTAAATATGTTATCAAAGAAATTCTTTTCAATGTGCATGACATCCAGATTGTGTCTGAGTAGATTATCTTCCCAATATGGAAGTTCCCAAAAAATACTCTTTTTTGTCCAATTATGCCATACTCCATAACCATCTGGACGAGAAACAACACCTGCAACGACTTCTACTGGAGGAATATCCTTGACACTGTTCCAAACTTCTTCTGGTGTCAGCCTACGGGGAGGTTCACCTGTTTCAATACTTCCCTTGATGAATGCATATTTTGACCTTCTAAATGGATGATCGCTAGGTAAAAACCTACGGTGTGAGTCAAACCATGATGTTTTTCCTCCATATTTAAGAGTACAAGCTCTTGTGTCAACCATGCAAATCGGACACACCATCTTACCATGTGTCCCCCATCCTGACAACATTCCATATGCAGGGAAGTCATTGATGGTCCACATCAAAGCCGCCCTCATGACAAAATTTTGTTTGCGTGCTGCATCATAAGTTAAAACACCATGCCACAACCTTTTTAGGTCATCGATCAAAGGTTGCAAATATATGTCAATACCAGCTGTTGGATTGTGTGGTCCTGGAATAATGGCATTTAAGAACATGTATGGTTTAGACATACACATTTCTGGAGGAAGGTTGTACGGGGTAACAATAACTGGCCAACAAGAATACGGTGATGCCGATGCTTGAATATATGGTGTGAAACCATCAGAGCATAAACCAAGCCGAACATTCCGTGGATCACTAGCAAAATCTGGATGAACACGATCGAAATGCTTCCAAGCTTCACCATCAGATGGGTGGCGTAATTCACCAGAATTGTTTCTATTTTCATGGTGCCATGACATTTTACCCGCAGTCTCCTTTGAAGTAAACATCCTTTGTAGCCTTGGTATAAGAGGCAGATAGAACATTGCTTTCCGTGGAACCGGTTTGCCTCTGCTCGTCCCTTTCTTGCTGGCACGGTAGCGTGGCTCTCCACACAACTTGCATTCCGACAACTCTCCATCATTTATCCCAAACTCATTGCTATAATATAGCATGCAACTGCACACACAACAATCAATTCTCTTAGATTTTAAGCCAAGCTTCGACACGGTCTTTTAGCATCATAATAACTCTGCGGCAAAAGTCCTCTAATGGGGGTTGCATCCAACATCATTTTTGTCATATATTCTATGCACAATTCAGCAACATTAAATTGAGACTTGAGACCCAACAACCGAACACACATTGATAATTTAGATTCGTTAGATCCTTCAAATAATGGTTGATTTGTCTCACTCAAAAACATATAAAACCTCTGAGCTTCTTCATTCGAACTTCTTCAAAGATCATATTGTGGTTCCTCAAAATCCAAATTTACACCGATAGCATCACGTATCATCCCCTGAACAACATCAAACGGCTGATTTCCCATAGTCGATGAGCCAACAGCTTCTACGACTGGAATTGAAGTGCCACCTTCTACTTCTTGGACAGGAACAATATCAACCGGATGAACATTAATTATATTGGCACAAGAAACTCCAGCTGCTACCTCGCCATGACGAGTCCATATCCAATAATTTGGCTTAAATCCATTGTTGTACAAATGAAGTTGAATGTCACCTTCATTTTGTATCGCTCGAAAGATACATTTCGAACAAAGACATCTAATTCCACCTTGTTGCTCAAATTCTTTTTGACGCTTAGCTAAAAGAACAAACTCTTCAACTCCTTCAACAAAACGTCATTTCAACCCCGCTCTTCCAGGATATAATCGATCATACATCCAACTACGATCCATTTTTTGTGGATGTCCTAATTAAATTTATTACAACATATATGTCTATCAGAACAATAGACATTTTCATTTTTATATTTTAGCTACTATTATCTTTGTAGACTAACAAAAATTTAAATAAACTATCAACTATTATATTTTACTATAACCCTAATTATTTCAATTCATTAAATCAAATAACATTCGTTACTATATAATAATAATATTAATGTGTTACAAATTCATTAACTCTAATTTTATTTCCAATACTAAATAATAAACAATAAATGAAACAAATATTAACAAATAACTAATCTAAATATTATACAAAATATTTTGAATTTAAGAAAATAATAATTTCGAAAATAATTTTGACTAAATAATTTCGAAAATATCTTTTAACTAAATAAACCATCAACCATTATTTTTTACTATCATCATAATTATTTCATTTCAATAAAATATCAAATAAAATTTAGTATATTACATCAAATATTATTTAGAATCACACATAATATTTATTATGTCAAATAATATTTACTATCACATAATATTTATTAACTATATTAATGTTCTTCTAAAAAAAATAACCCCAATTAACATTGTTAACTATATTAACATTTTTATTTTAAATGAAATATTATAATAACATTATAGAATTCCTATTATTTTAAAAAAATAAAAACATAAACAGTTTTGAGTTTAAATTTTTAAGCAAAATTTTGAATTTAAAATTAAAATAACAATTTTGAACATATCTTTTTGAACAAATATAACTAATTGTAGTAATAGTATTTTTATTTATAATTGTTTAACACGGATTAAATTTAAAATAATAATTTACTATATTAATTATTAACTAATTTATTTCGTATTTATTTTTTAAAAAAACATAAACAATTTCGAATAATAACATTATTATAATTCCTATTTATTTTTATAAAAAAACAAACAGTTTTGAATCAAAATTAAAACTAAAATAAGAAATTCGAATAAATAGTAATGTTAATAAAAGTAATAGTAAATATAAACACTAATTTTAATTAGAGTAATACTAAATTCCCCTATTTAACTAAATAATATTAGTTCTAGTAATAGTAATTTTAAATCTAATTATTTAACTAGTACCAAATCAAATAATAATTACTAGTAACAAATCTAATAATAATAATAGTATTGCCGAGAAGTCTCTGACTTGACGCTAACACCTTCGAAGGAACTGAATAAGTGGTGCAAACAACTCTCCAACTATCTCCCAAACTCAATCAATCGCTAAACAAATAATATCAATTAGCAACTCATATTAATAAACTAACACATATAAACTACATGTAAACAATAACATACCTTCAAAACAAATCTTGAAACATTTTGTAGAGAAGAGAGAATTTATTTTAGAAGAAGAGAGAAAAGTGTGAAGATATGTGTGAATGTAAGAGTGAAGAAGTGTAAGTGTAAGAGTGAAGAAGAGAAGATATAGTCGTTGGGAATATAGCCGTTGGGAACCAATATATTACCGGCGGATAACTAAACTTTACCGGCGGAATTTAATGCCTCGCTGACCGTGTATGACCGAGTAGTCATTACCGGCGGAAATAATTACTACCGGCGGACCAATTACCGGCGGCTTTGTACGGTTTCCGGCGGGTTTAATCAATTACCGGCGGAACTGGTATTACCGGCGGCTTTTGCATGGTTACCGGTGGATGTTTACCGGCGGCTTATATGCGTATACCGGCGGTTTTTTCATGGTTACCAGCGGACTATTACCGGCGGTTTTTTCACGGTTACCGGCGGTTTTTTTGAATATTTTTTGAAAAAAAAAATCTGTGCAGATTCCGCGGAAATGAGCTAATTTTCCGCCGGTAATATACCGGCTACACAAAATTCCGCCGGAAATTACATGTGATCCGCCGGTAATAATCCGGCCGTAAATTCCGCCGGTAAAATCAAAAAATCCACCGGTAATGAACCGGCGGACTTAGTCCGCCGGAAATTGTCCGCCGGTATTTTAGAAAATTCTTGTAATGTTCATTCATTTGTAAAGTTAACATTATTCAATAAAATTTTCCTACACTTGAGAGCAAGATGCAGTTTATTTTGTCTTCTTTGTGTTGATACTAAGATGGTATCGAGCTTCATTCTTGAAGTTACGGTTCATCGTTCTTGCTTCGCTTTACGTGCAATCGATTGTTCTTCTCTTTCATTTCGTTTTTTTGAAGAATTTACGATTCTTACGACTTTCGATTCATCTTCTTCTTTCATTGATTGTTGATTTTTTCTCTCAATCATGACAATGGTTCAAGACTATTCCACTTACTCGATTATCGACAAACAATGCTAATCCTTTCTATCTTCATCCAAACGAAACTCCTGCCATCGTTTAGTTCTTGTTACTCCCATGCTTGAAGGAACCAAGAATTATCGATCATGGATTCGTTCAATGCGAATGAGTCCGGTTTGAAGAACAAAATATCGTTTGTGGATGGAGCGTTCAAGCTGCCGGAAAAATCCGATTCAATACTCAATCAATGGACAAGATGCAATAGCATGGTTCTTTCATGGTCGCAACGCTTCGGTTTCACCGAGCGATTGAGAAAATCCATCGCATACTTTGACAAAGCTTATGAAGCTTGGAAGGATCTCAACGATAGTTTCTCACAAGGCAATGTGTTTCGCATAGCCGATCTCCAAGAAGATATATATCGTCTCGCTCAAGGAAATCTTGGCGTTTCTGAGTACTACACAGAGTTGAAGGCACTTTGGGATGAGTTGGAGAATTTTCGTTCTCTCACCGATCCCCGCAGTGTTCAACAAAATGCTCGTGTGGCGCTCTAACTTCGTTCGCACCTTTAGGGATCAGGATTACACGATTCGGTTCCTAAAAGGCCTAAATGAACAATATTCTCATGTTAATGGATCCTATTGCTAAGGCGTTCTCTATGGTTGTGCAACAGGAACGACAATTCTCCACTCCTATAACTACTGATCTAGACGGTAACAGCAACAAGAAACCTTCTGCTACTGAGAATCAAGCGAATTCTGTGAATAATCAACGGTTTGAGTGCGCGCGCGGTGGGTTACAACAATGGTAGAGGTCGTGGTAGGGGTGGAGGAAGATCACAAAGTGGTAACAGTTGTGCACAAACCGGTGGAAAAAGCGAATCACACTTGTGTGGATTCGTGTTATTTTCTCCACGGTTTTCCTCCAGGTTATCAGAACAAAACTAATGGCAGTTGATAACTCATATTTATATGAGTTATTTATACCTTTAATCATTAAATTAAGTGAGTTCTCAAGTAATAATAGTATAGTATTTATTGTATTTCCATTAGTATTAGGAAAGGAAGGGCTAAACATCGCTTTGCTATGAAATAGGCACATTTGGTGCCACTTGTGATTGTTTTGATGTATTTTGTGAGTATTGCGGTGTTCAGTAGCTATAGCGTCTAATGCTATAGCGTCAAGAAGGTAGATCACCGAGCATCTAAAGTAAAAGTGCATTTTTGGCGCCAAGCTCATTAATCCAGACTCAGTATCCCGTGTCCACTATGCGTGCTGACATGCCCGGATTTTATTTGATATGTGTGGACACTTGGCATCGCATGAGTGAAGAATAGTGGAGTTGGTGAAAAAGCAAACATCAACTTTATTGACTTGTGAGAAGACATGCACCACATGCTAGGGGACTACATCATCTTCCTTCTTCCCTTTTTCTTTTGGAGAGACTGAGAGTTAGAGAGAGTTTTAGAGAGAGAGAGAGAGAGAACTTGACATAGTCTCTTCTCCATTGAAACACTTTGAAGCTTTTTATTTTTATTTTCTTCCTTTGTAATTTTCTGCTATTTTTCTCATGGTGTGAAGCTGCTGCTGTATCATCACTGCGTGGATGATTAGGAGACATCAAGATTGTATCTTTTGCACTTGTGTTTTCCTTCTTACCTACGGTAATACAAGTATGTTTGTTTGTGTTATTTTGATGATGCTCAACATGAGCTAAACTCCTTGAGTTGGGTTGCTAGAACTTGTAATGAACCTTTAATATTACGTATATAACTTTTCACGTTTGGTGTTTTAATCCTTGTGTTATAATTCTTCCAAACTTGTTTTATATTTGGCCACGTAAAATAAGTACCTCCGTGGATTCAGACATGAACCATGGAAAGAACTCAAGGATTGATGTGAACGATAAGGTTGGTTAAAGACATTTAACCAATTTTTGCTTCCTCTAGACATAGAAATGCAATAGTTCATAAAGCTTAAGCTGTGGGATCTTAAATATACAGGGATGAACTTATTTAGAACCTAGACATAGGCATCTTGTAATGAAACTCTGACGCTAGTGACTGAAAGGCACAAAACAATTGCAACAGCGCTTAACGCTATAGCGTGTGACGTTATAGCGTCTTATTTTTGGGAATTTACTTAGTGAAAGCAATCCAACTTACTTCTCTCATATCTTAAATTACTTAAACTTGTTACTTTAAACAATCTCTGTTTAATCAAACGTTGCTACTCACTTATTTGCTACTTGTTCCACTAAGTGTAATTCATTTTAAACTCTAAAATTAATACCAATCCCTGTGGAGACGAACTTTACTTATCAATATATTACTTGTTGCAATTGTGTACACTTGCACAACTACTTTTCGCACAACAAGTTTTTGGCGCCGTTGCCGGGGATTGCATTTAATTTTTATTGTTTAGAAATTATTACATCCTTAGGGAGGTTTTACCTTGGTATTTGTCTTTGGTGTGTTACAGGAAGTGCTATAGCGTTTGACGTTATAGCGTATGCCCAGTCGTAACCACCCACTTTCGAGTTTGATCCGGAACCGCAAAGAAGATTCCGGAGGCTAAGACGCCAACAAAGGCTACAACAACTCGGACTAAACTATGTCCGAGCACTCTCATCATACTGGTAGAGGTTCATATGGTGGAAGAACGCCCTCACAAATAGGAGGAAGAGGTCAAAGAGGTGGAAGGCAAGGTCCTTTTACCCATACTGAAGTTGATGAAGAATCTTTTACAGCAGACGCATTCATTAATCAAGGACCTAATCAAATGGTGAATGACAGAGACAGACTAATGAGAGATTATCTTTGTGTTTGATCCACATTCCATGGAAACATGCATCACTAGGCTCATTGTGATCGCTACTCACTTCGAGTTCAAGCCTATGATGTTCCAAATGCTCCAAACAAATGGACAATTTGGAGGTTCCACTTCAAGAAGATCCTTTTGCTCATCTAAGAAACTTTCTAGAAGTGTGCGATAACTTCATTATCCTGTGGGTGAGTGAGGATGCTTTCAGGCTGAAACTGTTCCCTTATTCTTTAAAAGACAGAGTTAAGGCTTGGTTGAACTCCTTGGAGTCCAACTCTATCACAACTTGGGAAGATATGACAAAGAAGTTTCTAGAGAAGTATTTCCCACCAAACAAGAATGCTAGGATGAGGAATGACATCACATCCTTCAAGCAAAAAGATGGTGAGACATTACATGAGGCTTGGGAGAGATGGAAGGAATTGCTTAGGAAATGCCCACATCATGAAATTCCTATAGTAATTCAAATGGAGACTTTCTATAATGGGCTAGAGGCACCTACTAGGTCTATGTTAGACGCCTCATCTGGAGGTGTAATTCTTAACTCATCATACAATGAAGCTTGCGAGCTCATAGAGCGCATTGCCATTAACAGTTCTTCATGGCCTACTGAAAGGTTGAATTCTACAAGGAAAGTAGCTGGGGTTCATGAAGTGAGTGAGGTTTCTGCTCTCTCAGCCCAAGTGGCCACTCTGACAAACATGATAAAGGGGTTGAATACTGCCAACGCTATAGCGTCTGATGCTATAGCACCTAAAGAGTCAACTGCAGCTGCAATTAAACAAGCTCCTCCTGGAGAAGCTAGTTGTGTATATTGTGGGGGGGCTCATCTTTATGAAGAGTGCCCAACAAATCCTGCTTCTGTCAATTATGTGGGTTACAACAAGGGTAACAACCCTTACTCCAATACATACAACCCTGGTTGGAAGAACCATGCTAACTTCAGATGGGGGGGAGGAAATAAAAGCACAGATGCTCCTGCTATTCCCCCAGGTTTTCCAAGACAACAACAACCTCAAAGACAGATTGCTCCTGCTCCTGCTATGGATAACTCAATGGAGTCTCTGCTAAGGTCATTCATCAGTGATTGTAAAACAACTATGCAGACTCATGAAGCATCCATCAAAACTCTGGAAAATCAAGTGGTACAGATTGCATCTGCTCTCACACAAAGGCAAAATGGTGGACTCCCATCTACTCATCGAACCTTCATCATCTCATGCGCGAGCAAGGAGCATGTGAAAGCAATAACTACCGAAGTGGTAAGAAGGTAAGTACTACACCCAAGAATTTAGATTCAAGTGTTCTTTGAAAATGAAAAGAATTTTCTCGACGCTTATATAGCTTTGGCGTTATAGCGTCAAATGCAAACAGAACACTGAACCTAAATCGGTGCACGAATATCTGCTCCACCCTACCCTCAAAGGTTAAAAAGGCACATGAGGACAAACAATTCAATAAATTCCTTGAGGTGTTAAAGCAATTGCACATTAATGTTCCTCTAGTTGAGGCATTACAACAAATGCCCAACTATGCCAAATTCATGAAAGATGTTTTAACAAAGAAAAGAATGTTGGGAGAATTTGAAAGCGTGGCAATGATAGGGAATGTAGCATGTTGATGCAAAATAAACTCCCGAGAAAAATTAAAGGACCCTAGTAGTTTCACAATACCTGCTCCATTGGAGACTTTTATTCTGTCGCGTGCTTTATGTGACTTGGGGCGAGTATTAACTTAATGCCCAAGTCCATTTACACACAATTGGGTATAGGAACCGCGGGACCTACTACTGTAAGCCTTGACTAGGCGATAGGTCACTTGCCTATCTGAGGGAATCTTTGAGGATGTTTTAATTAAAGTTGATAAATTTGTCTTTCTGTTGACTTTGTTATTTTAGATTTTGAAGCGGATACATAGTACCTATCATTCAGGTAGACCCTTCTACGCTCTGAGGAAGACACTAATTGATGTACAAAAAGGAGAATTGACAATGAGAGGTAATGATCAAGAAGTTAAGATCAATGTTCTGAATGCATTAAAGCTTCCAGATGTCAATACCGAAGAGTGCTCCTTTGTGGTTTCTCTTGACCAAGTGGTGCAAAAACATTTTCAAAAAACTAATGACCACTTGGGAAAGATGCTTAAAAACACTGAGGAACATGAATTGTTGGGAGAAAAGGAGATTCAAGTAGAAAAACCAGTCATGAAAGAGGTTTGGGCTAGGAGATATGAGTCACTTGAGCAAGAGAACTCAAACCTAAAGAAGAGTGTGCCTTCCATTATCCAACCACCTGATCTAGAGCTGAAGGAATTGCCCAAGCACCTCAAGTATGCACACTTGGGGGAAAATGAGACTCTACCTGTCATCATTTCTTCTAGTCTGGATCAAGACCAAGAGGTGGAGCTCATTTTAACTCTGAAGAGACACAAGGCAATAGGTTGGCAAATGTCTGACATACATGGGATAAGTCCAACAATCTGCATGCATAGAATTGTTTTGGAGGACAATGCCAAACATAGCATTGAAGGACAGAGAAGGCTTAATCCCATAATGAAGGAGGTAGTAAAGAAGGAAATCCTCAGTGGTTAGATGCGAGAATTGTGTATCCTATTTCTGACAGTGCATGGGTGAGCCCTGTGCAGTGTGTGCCCAAGAAAGGTGGTGTAACTGTGGTCACAAATGACAAAAATGAATTAATTCCCACAAGAACAGTGACGGGCTGGAGGATTTGTATGGACTATAGGAAATTGAACAAGGCCACAAAGAAGGGCCATTTCCCTCTCCCTTTTATTGATCAAATGCTGGACAGACTTGCTGGTAAGGACTATTACTGCTTTCTTGATGGCTACTCTCGCTATAATCAAATAGCAATTGTCCCTGAAGACCAACAAAAGGCCACATTCACATGTCCTTATGGCACATTTGCTTTTAGAAGAATGCCATTTGGATTGTGCAATGCCCCTGCAACTTTCCAGAGATGTATGATGTCCATATTCTCTGATTTCATTGAAAAATCTATGGAGGTTTTTATGGATGATTTCTCTGTGTTTGGGGATAGTTTTCAGATATGTTTGGACAACTTGGAAGAAATACTGATAAGGTGTGAAGAAACAAACCTTGTGCTTAATTGGGAAAAGTGTCACTTTATGGTGCAGGAAGGAATTGTACTAGGGCATAGGGTTTCCAAGAAAGGAGGTGGATAGGGCCAAGATTGAAGTGATTGAGAAATTGCCACCCCCCTCAAATGCCAAAGGTATAAGAAGTTTCCTTGGGCATGCTGGTTTCTATAGGAGATTCATTAAAGATTTCTCAAAGATCTCAAAGCCTCTATGCCAACTCCTTCAACATGACACCACATTCAATTTTGATGAGGCTGCGCTTGAAGCATTTCGAAATTAAAGAAAGCATTAGTCACTGCACCTGTTATTGTGACTCTTGATTGGAGTAAACCTTTTGAGTTGATGTGTGATGCAAGTGATTATGCTGTGGGAGCTGTGCTTGGCCAGAGGTATGACAAAATTTTTCACTCTATATATTATGCAAGCAAAACACTTGTAGAAGCACAATTAAATTACACTCATCACGAGAAAAAGAGCTATTGGCTGTGGTGTTTGCATTTGACAAATTCGGATCGTGCTTGGTAGGCACAAAAGTTATTGTTTTTACGAGATCACTCGACCATCAAGTACTTCATCTCTAAGAAAGATGCAAAACCAAGGCTAATTAGATGGGTTCTCCTCCTCCAAGAATTTGACTTGGAAATTCGTGATAAGAAGGGGTGGAGAACCGGGTTCTTTGATCATTTATCTAGGCTTGAAGGTGCGGTACATCACGGGGTGACATTAAAGAAATCTTTCCGGATGAGAAATTGTTAATGATATCTCTGCAAAAGTGTAAGCGCTATAGCGGCCGCCGCTATAACGCAAGACACTATAGTGGTGATGCTCACTTGATCCGTGGTTTGCGGACATTGTGAATAACTTGGTGAGTAGAATTGTGCTGCGAGATCTAAACTATCAACGAGAGAAAAGGGTTTTCCATATAGTGAAGGAGTACTATTGGGATGAACCTTTTCTTTACAAAAAATGTCAAGATCAAGTGATATAAGAAGGTGCCTTGCAGAAGAAGAACAACCTCAAGTGTTAGAGCATTGTCATGCCTCACCATGTGGTGGACACTTTGGAGGAACGAGCAGTGCAAAGGTCTTTGCAATGTGGATATTCTTGGCCTACTTTATTCAAAGATGCTCGGGAATTGGTGAAGAATCGTGAAAAGTGTCAAAGGACTGGAAACATCTCAAACAAGCATGAAATGCCCTTAACCAACATTCTAGAGATTGAACTCTTTGATGTGTGGGGCATGGATTTCATGGGACCCTTTCCTCCTTCTCATGGGAATTTGTACATATTGGTGGTCAGGATTATGTTTCAAAATGGGTTGAAGTCGTGGCTCTCCCCAATAATGATGCCAAGTCGATTAGCAAGTTCCTTGATACATCTTCACCGGATATGGGACACCTGTGAGCTATTATCGGTGATGAGGGTTCTCACTTCGCAACAAGTTGATTGAGTCTCTCTTGGGAAAATATGGGGTGAGGCATAAAATTGCCACTTTGCTTACCACCCACAAACAAATGGGCAAGTGAATTGTCAATGAGAGATCAAGAGGATGCTTGAAAAGATGGTGGGACCTTCGAGAAAGGATTGGTCAATCCATTTGGATGATGCATTATGGGCTTACAAGATCTGACCTTCAAAACACCTTTGGGAATGTCTCCCTATAGACTTGTGTTTGGGAAAGCTTGCCACCTCCCTATTGAATTAAAACACAAAGCTCATTGGGCCATCAAAAACTCAACTTTGATTATGATAGAAATTTTGGTAGGGCAAGGCTACTGCTGCTTGAATGAGCTTGAAGAGATTAGGCATGCTTTGCCTATGAAAGTTCAACAATCTACAAGGAGAAGACCAAGGTGTGGCATGACAAAAAGATTCAGAATAGAGAATTGATTGAGGGAGGCCAAGTGCTTCTTTTTAATTCAAGGCTAAAATTGTTTCCTGGCAAGCTTAAGTCCAGATGGTCTGGACCTTTCAAATTGGTCAAGGTCTACCCTCATGGTGCTGTGGATCTATATGATGAAGCAACCAATACTACTTTCAAAGTGAATGGTCAAAGAGTCAAGCAGTAACATGGTGATAATGTGATGAGGGACAAGACCTCAATTGATCTTCAAAATCCCTAACATTAAAAGAAGAAGTCTGGCTGAAGACTCTTAAAGCAAGCGCTCTTGGGAGGCACCCCAAAGGTTTCACTAACCAACATTTTTGTTTTAATTTTTTCTTATTGTGCAGGAGGGAAATTAATGTGGTTGAGGAAGTTGGAAATTGAAGGCCAAGGATCTGAAGAGGAGGTGTCTGAGCAAGAGAAAGAAGCTGCTAGCAAGTTAGCAGAAATGAAGGTCTCTAAATAAATGCAAGCCCCAAGTGGTAGCGCTGTAGCGTCTGATGCTATAGCGCCTGATCAAGGCCAGAAAGAAGAAAAGAAGAAGAAAAAGGCTACAAAGCACCTTTCTCACCAAGTTGTGTCGGGTCAAGAGGACCAGTGTCCGTATAATCAAGAAATAATTTTAATGTCCTGCTGTAGTAGTTTTAGTTGTTGTGTGTTCTCCAATAAATTGTGAAGCGCTATAAGCGTGCTCTTGCGCTTCACAAATGTTATAAGACTTGTTTTTATTTTGTTGTTGTGTTTGTCTTAGGCCTCTTCCTAGTCCATTAGAGCAGTGAGGACACTGCTCACTTTTATTTTGGGGGGAGGACCTAAAGTTCTCAGTGTTTCGTTTTTAACTATAGTCAATGAATGTATTCTCTTTGGGCTAGTTTTAGTGATGATTGTGTGAGTGAGTAAAGAGAGCCATGCTTTTAGATAAAATCTTTGTTTATTGTTGCTCTACACATAAAAATCTCTCGCAGACTTAAGGAAAAACTTAGTTAGCCTAGGACTATCTGATGCTTAGGTTAGTCCTGGTTAACCAAGGTGACATCAAAACTTGACTAAAAACTTGAAGAGCTTTAGAAGCTAAGTTTGGGGGTGCTCGGATTTCATTAAGGCTAGGTACAAAGGTCTTAGGGTGGCTAGTGACGAAGAAAGTCATTGTAAATCAAGTGTGAAAATCAAGTATATATATGTAAATGTAAAAGGTCAGAGTGAAACAAAAGTCGGGTTGTTCCAAAAGGCCACAAGTTTAAAAAAAAAAAAAGTGCCAAAGGAACTCGAGAATGAGGGGGATTCTGATGCAGTAAAGTTGCCAATTTACGTTACTGCCGCTATAGCATCAAGCACTATAGCGTCTCTGTTTAGTCAATAGGTTAGGAACACTAGCCACAGGCCTGAAGTGTCTAATCAAGCCCTTTGTCATGTCTGAAATCCCCCAAGTCTGTGTGAAAATGTTAGTCTAGTCAGTGTTTTGAAAGAAATTTTGGTGTCACCAAAAGAAGGCCACTCTTCCCGAGGCCTAAATGAACAATATTCTCATGTCAAATCTCAGATAATGTTAATGGATCCTCTTACTCCTATTGCTAAGGCGTTCTCTATGGTTGTGCAACAGGAACAACAATTCTCCACTCCTATAACTACTGATCTAGACGGTAACAGCAACAAGAAACCTTCTGCTACTGAGAATCAAGCGAATTCTGTGAATAATCAACAGTTTCAGAGCCGCCGTGGTGGTTACAACAATGGTAGAGGTCGTGGTAGGGGTGGAGGAAGATCACAAAGTGGTAACAGATTGTGCACAAACCGTGGAAAAACGAATCACACTGTGGATTCGTGTTATTTTCTCCACGGTTTTCCTCCAGGTTATCAAAACAAAACTAATGGCAGTTGATAACTCATATTTATATGAGTTATTTATACCTTTAATCATTAAATTAAGTGAGTTCTCAAGTAATAATAGTATAGTATTTATTGTATTTCTGTTAGTATTAGGAAAGGAAGGGCTAAACACTGCTTTGCTATGAAATAGGCACATTTGGTGCCCTTGTGATTGTTTTGATGTATTTTGTGAGTATTGCAGTGTTCAGCGCTATAGCGTCTAATGCTATAGCGTCAAGAAGGTAGATCAGCTGAGCATCTAAAGTAAAAGTGCATTTTTGGCGCCAAGCTCATTAATCCAGACTCGATTATCCGTGTCCACTTTGTGCGTCTTTGACATGCCCGGATTTTATTTGATATGTGTGGACACTTGGCATCGCATGAGTGAAGAATAGTGGAGTTGGTGAAAATGCAAACATCAACTTTATTGACTTGTGAGAAGACATGCACCACATGCTAGGGGACTACATCATCTTCCTTCTTCCCTTTTTCTTTTGGAGAGACCGAGAGTTAGAGAGAGTTTTAGAGAGAGAGAGAACTTGACATAGTCTCTTCTCCATTGAAACACTTTGAAGCTTTTTATTTTTATTTTCTTCCTTTGTAATTTTCTGCTATTTTTCTCATGGTGTGAAGCTGCTGTTGTATCATCACTGCGTGGATGATTAGGAGACATCAAGATTGTATCTTTTGCACTTGTGTTTTCCTTCTTACCTACGGTAATACAAGTATGTTTGTTTGTGTTATTTTGATGATGTTCAACATGAGCTAAACTCCTTGAGTTGGGTTGCTAGAACTTGTAATGAACCTTTAATATTACGTATATAACTTTTCACGTTTGGTGTTTTAATCCTTGTGTTATAATTCTTCCAAACTTGTTTTATCTTTGGCCACGTAAAATAAGTACCTCCGTGGATTCAGACATGAACCATGGAAAGAACTCAAGGATTGATGTGAACGATAAGGTTGGTTAAAGACATTTAACCAATTTTTGCTTCCTCTAGACATAGAAATGCAATAGTTCATAAAGCTTAAGCTGTGGGATCATAAATATACAGGAGTGAACTTATTTAGAACCTAGACATAGGCATCTTATAATGAAACCCTGACGCTAGTGACTGAAAGGCACAAAACAATTGCAACAGCGCTTAACGCTATAGCGTGTGACGTTATAGCGTCTTATTTTTGGGAATTTACTTAGTGAAAGCAATCCAACTTACTTCTCTCATATCTTAAATTACTTCTTAACTTGTTACTTTAAACAATCTCTGTTTAACTGAAACGTTGCTACTCACTTATTTGCTACTTGTTCCACTAAGTGTAATTCATTTTTAAACTCTAAAATTAATACCAATCCCTGTGGAGACGAACTTTACTTATCAATATATTACTTGTTGCGATTGTGTACACTTGCACAACTACTTTTCGCACAACAGCAGTCAACATAACAACAACACTGCAAATGCAGCCAACACTGAGGCTGAACCAGAAAAGACAGCAACACCTTCCAAGGGGAGTATCTCTTTATCTGCAGAGCAATATCAGAACCTGATTGAGTTGCTGCAGGCTTCCAAACAGCAAGCTTCTGCTACTGCACATTCAGCCAACACTACAATCACTCCTCTGCACTCTGCCAATTCATCTGTTGCTTTTAATTTGAACTCCAATAATGCTTCTGGTAATCCCTTTTATCCCTTCTCTTCTATTGATGAGTTTGAAGCATGGATTGTTGATACCGGTGCCACAGATCACATCACATACAACCTAAAACTTCTATCAAATTGTTATCCTATTAAACCCATTCACATTAGTTTGCCCAACAAGACCACTGCTATTGCTAATATAGTAGGCTCAGTTTACTTCACTAATGGTTTTGTACTCCATAATGTCTTATATATACCAAACTTTCATGCAAACCTCATGTCTGGCCCTCAATTAGCCAAAACTAGTAATTGTTCAGCTTACTTTGATATCCATGCCTTGTTCATTTTGCAGAGGAATACAAGGAGGATTATTGGTATAGCTAAGCTTATTAGAGGACTCTACATGATTAATCTTTCAATAGCTAAGTCAAGTTCTGCTTCTAGTGATTGTTCTACTGTATGTAATAATACAAACACTCTTACTTCACCACACACAAAGACTCACCTAAATACACAATGTAATGCTCCCACTGTCACCACAGATACACTTAGCTTGTATACTTTACTCCCTTCCCCCACACCTTGTAATACTACATCTTCAATTAATGAAAACATTGGGATTGTTTGTACCTTAGATTCCCTGCATTCTGACTCTTCTCTATGGCATATGAGATTAGGCCACATTCCTATTAACCGACATCAATGTATGTCTCAACAATTTCCATTCATAGCCTTTCAAAACCTCAAAACACCTTGTGATGTTTGTCACATGGCCAAACAAAGAAAGCTTCCCTTTCCAATTAGCACTACCAAAACTACAAATATCTTTGATCTCCTTCATGCTGACATATGGGGACCTTACTCCCAACCTTCTATTCTAGGCCACAAATACTTTCTAACTCTTGTAGATGATTTTAGTCTTTCTAACTACAAGAATCAGAAATTTTTATATGTAGCAGAGCAATTTTGGTAAGATAACACAGAATCTAAAGGGTAAGGGATAGAAGTAGAAATACCTGAAGAATCACCAGTACAACTGCTCTGCTACAATTCTGTTGCAAAAATTCTTAAGAAGTATAAGGTTGGTGATTTTCTCCGAAAGATGCATGAGAGGTATGAAGAGAATGTGAGAGAAAAAGATAGAAAGTATAAAAAAGAAAGGAGCTATGAGAGGAGAGATAGAGAAAAAGAAAGAAAATATGGAGATTATTTGAGAGAAAATGAGTTGAACGAAAAAGTGAGCATTCCAAACTTCATGGGAAAAGTCACCCCGAAGAGTATCTTGATTGGGAGCTTAAGGTAGAACAAATTTTCTCTTGTTGTGGTGTTAGTGAAGAACAAATGTTGAAGTTGGTTGTGTTGGAGTTTAGAGATTATGCTCTTATTTGGTGGGATAAAGAAAAAAAGCTTAGGAGAAATTGTGAACTTGCTCTTATTGAAAAATGGAAAGATTTGAAGGCCATGATGAGGAGGAGACATGTTCCTTCTTATACCCATAAAGAGTTGCGTGAAAAATTGCATAGGTTACTCAAGGAAGTAAAAGTGTTAGTTAGTACTTTGAGAAGTTAGAGGTGACTTTGACTAGAGCTAATGTGGAGGAGAATTTGGCGGATACCATGGATAGATTTCTTGATGGGCTAAATGAAGATATAAGGGAGCAAGTTGAGTGTCACCATTTTGTAACAATTGAAGATCTTGTCCACCAAGCCATTAAGGTGGAAAGACAATTGCAAATAAAGAAGGCCTATCAGAAATCCCCTTCAAATTACTACTCTCCAAGTTGGAAGAACAATTCCAAGAAGGAGGGGTCTCCACTCAAAAGACATGATGTTGCAACCTCCAAGGGTAAAGGTACAATTTCTAACTCTTCTTCTTTGAACCCTAAGTTAAAGAACATGAAATGTTTTAAATGCCTAGAGTATGGGCACATTGCATTAAATTGCCCAACTAAGAGAATCATAATCTTAAGACAAAATGGGTGCATTAATTCACAAGAGATTGAATGTAAGAAAAATCCTCAAGAGGGGGATTTTCTCATGGTTAATAATTTTTTTGGAGTCTATATATGAGAAAGATGAGAATGATTCACAAAGAAATAATATTTTCCAAACTAGGTGTTTCATTCTAGGAAATATATGTTCTTTGATAGTTGACGGAGGTAGTTGTGCAAATGTCGCTAGCACTAGGTTAGTGTCAAAGCTTAATCTTGAAACTACTCCACATCCTAATCCATATAAAGTGCAATGGTTAAGTAATCATGGAGAATTAGAGATAAGTAGGCAAGTAAAGATATCATTTTCCATTGATAAATATTGTGATGAGGTTCTATGTGATGTAGCACCCATGGAGGCTAGCCACATATTGTTAGGAAGACATTGGCAATTTGATAGGAAAGTTATTCATGATGGTGAGTCCAACAAATATACTTTTCTTCACAATAGAATCAAATTCACTCTTTACCCTCTTAGTCCAAACAAGGCTAAAGAAGACATGTTGGCTTTGAAACTTAAAATAGAAAAAGAGAAAGAAGACTTGAAAGAAAATGAAAAGAAGTGTGCTAAAAGAGAGGAAAAGAGAGAAAATAAAAGCAAAGAAAGAAAGAAGTAGTGAATAATAAAAATCTCTTAAAAAGGGAGATTGAGGTCAATATAGAGCATTGTTGGTAAGACCTATGCTGAAACTTGAAGTTCCATTTGATTGTTTGTATGCTATCAATTCTCCTAGTGTTGTTGATCTCTTCCTGAGCATGCATAGGGATGAATATTCAAGAAAGGTACCCCATGATTTGGTGTTTTATGGCGCTACTCCCAACTTGCAAGTTTCCAAGGAAAGTCATGTGCTTGAAGAAGTTATTTCCAAAGAAGTTTCTTTTGGTTTGATTCCTTACACAAGTGTCGAATTAATTAAGCTTTCTAAATTCACGATGGACTACTTTTGTGTTGCATTGCTTAAGTTTTACTTTTTCCCGTGTGCTTGAAAATATTGTAAATTTAATGATGGGATGGTCTAACTTATGTCTATTGCCTAAGTTTGAAAATAAGAGTCCTCACGTGGGGTCAATTATTTCTCCAAGCTTGAAAGGAGAAAGACACAATATTGTTATTTCAATGTTCATGCAAAGAAAGGTAAATTTGGTTATAGGTATCTACTCCAAAAGGTACAAATTGCTTCCTATCTTTTACCTTTCATTGTTTACTTTTGAATGGAGTTGGGTGTTTCTTATCTTTGTCAAATGTATTGATTTTTCCCAATTTCCATTTGATCCTGGAGGTACACTGGTATTGATTTGATTTCTTTCTTTTTGTAGGATACAACAGAGATTAAATTCGATGTCGAATTTCTTCAAAAAGGAGGGAATGATGCGGACCGCAAGAGCGACAAGGAAATAAAATTTATTAAAATTAAGATGAACTTTCTTTTTATTTTAAGATGTAATAATTATACTTTAATTAGGATTATGTTTTACTTTATGATTGAAATTAGGGTATTTTGGTATTTGTGTGTATGCACCTTTGGCCTAGGCACCATGGTGTGCAAGGTGTGTAGCTTAGGCACAACCCTAGTATGTATTTAAGCAACTTTTGTAAGTTTATTTCCCAACTTTGATGAAATAGAATTGTGAGATTAGAGAGTGTTTCTCTAGGGTTCTTCTTAGAACCAAATTTGAGTCTTATCAAGAGCCTCTTACTCTTGTGGTGATTCTACCTTGATCTTATCATCCTCTTGGATGTGGCGATTTCAACATTTTCTTGCCTTATCCGTTTGTATGTTTCTTTTCCCTTTTATCTTTTAGTCTTCTTTCCTATTTTTGATTCAAGAAATCACTTGGTTAGATCCTTCATCTAACATAAAATTAGTTAGATCGTCATCAGATACCAAATCTGGCTCAAGATAACAGGAGGATGGGTGGAGAAAGAGATCAACTCTCTAATTACTCAAGGAAACTTGTTATTGCTTGGATGACAAATGCTTGGTGATGAGCCCTATTTATACTACTCTTGTAGGGCTTTACGTTACAAAATAGAAGGATAGAGAAACATTGATTGCATAAGAAATATCTAGATATATGGATACTCTAGTTCACATGACTAGAAAGATCTAGAAAAGTTAAGATTTCCCTAGTGCTTAATTTCATCTTATTTAGTAGAGTGTCTTGAAGCTTCCTTAATATTCTTTAGTTTTCTCTATTTCTAGAGACTTCAATATGATTCTTCATCAACTAGTATCCACTACAAATGAATATGTTTCGTCAAAATCAATTTTAGGTATTTGTGAAAAGCCTTGAGCAACAAGTCTAGCTTTGCATCTCATAATTTCACCATTGTGATTCCGTTTTGGTACAAAAATTCATTGTATCGAACTGATTTCTCATCTTCATGTGTTTGGACTACAAGTCCAAAACCTTTTCACTTGTAAAACGAGTTTAATTCTGTTTCAATTGCATCTTTCCATTTTGGCCAATTCTCACTTTGTCTACAATCTTTGATAGACTTTGATTAATGATCATCACTATCATATATCACATTTAGTGCTATATGATATGCAAAAGCAACATCAACGTTGACTTCATTTTGGTTCCATTGCATTTCATTGGTGGCGTAATTTATTAAGATCTCATTATTTTCATAAATTTCAGATACTTGATTAGTCTCTTCTAGAATTGTAATATCAATTATGTCCGAAGACTCTTTTAGAGTTTATATATCTGCGCTTAGACAATCTTTCCGTTTAGCTCATTTTCTTGTTCTCAAATTTTTATTTTTGGTACCGACTAGTCTACCACACTTTAGAGACATCCATTTTTATTGGATTGTCCAACAGGAACATCCATTTTTATTGGAGCATTAGAAGTTATATATGATTTGGTTACACCTTTTGAATTATTGAATGTATTTTCTAATTAATTTGCTGAGCTTTGCAAATTAATTACGTTTTCGAGAATCAAGATGAGACAATAATAATTTATTCTGTTTTTACGGTTGTTTATTCTCCTCCCTAATGTTGGTGCATTTCTAATGATGGATTGGAACGATGTTAGGGTGATACTGCATGTTCATAGACAGAACAACATATTATATTTTTATTTTTTGAGAAATATACATTATATTTATAGAACATTTTTGATAATTTGTCAAGAATTGTAGTAAGAGCCAGAATGAAAAAGTGCCCCTCCCTGACCCATGTTTATCATTCTCTCTTTAAACGTGATTAATAGCTTTTCGTAAAATTATAGAAACAATTTAATAGCTTCCTATGAATCGGATACGCGTAAAGACCATAAACTATGAGGCCAGCATCGTCTTTTTGCATCAACCGTCCGGCAGTTGCGCGCGAATATAGAACGCATCTTTCCGCTTCGCCTCGTCCTGTTATTAGTAAGTACCAGACTTCTACCAGCTAGTACTCCTTAGATCTTTTGATGATTAAAAGATATACTAGCCTCAATACCCGTCCTCTGGACGCGTTAATACATAAATAATATTAACAGGTGTAATAAATGAGTTCGTTAATATCGCACGGAGTTCGTTAAATTTAAATGGATATCGTCGCCGAAATAGATTAGTCTCGCGACAATCACAGAGGATACGTTGATTTACAAAAAAAATATAAAAAAAAGAAAAAACTTTAAAATATAAAAGATAAAAAATGGACAAAAAAGGACAAAAAACTGAAAAAAAATAAGAAGAGAAAAAGACAAAACAAAAAAAAAACAAAAAAACAAAAAAAAGGGCATTGGCGGGAGCAGCGCCAATTTAATAAACTTAATCCAATTGATTATTGAAGAATAAACATCACATATTAAAATATTTTAAATTTTTTGAGGCTATGATGTCTTTCTTTAAAATAAAAAAAGAGGCTTCTTAACCATTTGGTCATGGGTTCAATCATTTGATCGATACGTATTAAAAAAATTTGTTTGTTGTGAGTTCAACCTCTTAATTAAATGGATCTCGATCACCTCAAATATATTAGTCTCCAATCACTCAGAGGATACGGCGATTTACACAAAAATATATCAAAAAGAAAAAGACTAAACATTAAAATATAAAAGATAAAAAAGGGAAAAAAAAGTGACCAAAAACAGAAGAAAAAAAAAAAGGAAAGAAGAAAACAAAAAAAAAATTGCGAGCATTGGCGGGAGTACCGCCAAGCCGCATTAGATTTTAAGATAAATAATATTAACAGGTGTAACAAATGGGTTCGTTAATATCGCACGGGGTTCGTTAAATTTCATCGTATAATCGAGTAATTAATTTTTTTCGAAAGAATAATATCGCATCGTACTTGAAAGAAAATTTTGTACTGGTCAACATTGAGCTTGTCAACTATGATATAAAATCTAATAAGTAGTTTATGCCATTAGGCAAATGATGTTACTTTTTAAAATATAAAATCTAATAACTGTGAATAAAAAATTAAACTATAAATATTAATTAAATAACAAATATTATAAATTTGAAAGAAACTTGAATAAAGACATTTAAATTGAACATCCTTTGTAGATAAAATAAGAAGAAAAAATCTACAGAACTTTAATAATTATCAACATTCATTAAATACAAATACAAAAAATGAACTCATAATAAGAAAGAAAAATTGAACATCGTCCGTATATTTTTTTTTTCTCTCATTGTAAGGGATGGACACTCCTTGTGCTCCTTTCAATGAAATTGTTTATTGAAAAAAAAATGACAATACAATGAAAAAGTGAAGCACTCGGGTATCGTGCATGGTTCAAGGAAAACTCATGATAAAATAGGAGCGAGCTTATACAAAGTTGAAAAAAGAATATGCGGGTTTTATTGTAAATGTGACTGTATGTCTCGTTGAAAGAAGATGATGAAGGTTCTATTGTAAATGTGGCTGAAATTCCCACACGGAGCCAATGCAGCAACACTGCATGTACTCAAATATTAAAGAAAGATAAAAATATAAAAACCAATTAAAGAAAAGATTTAATACCCGTTGGTGCAAAATGACCAAAATGAAATTTTTTTACCGAATCGATTATTGAAGAATAAAATTTACATATTTAAGTATTTAAAAATTTTTGAGACAGTAAATCACTCCTTAAAATATAAGAGAAGAAAAAAACTGTAGAAAAACCAAAAAAAAAAAACAAATGGAAAAAAAGAAGAGAAAAATAACAAAAAAAAAACTAAAACAAAAAAAAAATTGGCAGATCGCAAAAAAAAAGGAAACCAAAAAAATAATTGGCTCAGTTTTTTTTTAACTATACAAAGTTTGTCCACTGCGGGAATTGAATTCAGGAGCACTAAGTCGACCCCGTTTTCCGGAGTAACTTATGGCAATGGAACAATGGTGTTTATTTGTAAAATATATAGTCAAATAACCGTGAATAAAAATTAAATTATAACTATAAATTTAATAAACTTCACCAAATTGATTATTGAAGAATAAACATCACATATTAAAATATCTTAAATTTTTGTATTACTGCAATGTACTCTTTAAAATATAAAAAGAGGTCCCTTAACCATTTGGTCATGGGTTCGATCACTAACGGATACATATGAAAAAATTTGTTGAGAGAGTTCAACCCTTAAATGGATATCGATACCTCAAATAGATTAGTCTCCACAATCACCTGTAGAGTATCGTTGATTTAAAAAAATATAAAAAAAGACAAAACTTTAAAATATAAAAGATAAAAATGGACAAAAATGGACAAAAATTGAAGAAAAAAAAGAAGAGAAAAAGACAAAACAAAAAAAAAAAAAAAGCGGCGTTGGCGAGAAGCGTGTACAAATTTAATAAACTTCATCCAATTGATTATTGAAGAATAAACATCACATATTAAAATATCTTAAATTTTTTGGGACTGCAATGAACTCCTTTAAATATAAAAAAGAGGGCCCCTTAACCATTTGGTCATGGGTTCAATCATTTGGCCGATCACGTATGAAAAAACATTTGTTGACAGAGTTCAACCACTTAAATAGATCTCTCGATCGTCAAATACATTAGTCTCACAATCACCGCGGAGAATCGGCGATTTACACAAAATATATCAAAGAAAAAAAGACTAAACATTAAAATATAAGAGATAAAAAGGGAAAAAAAGTGTGAAAAAACAGAAAAAAAAAAAAAAAAAAAAGGCAAAACAACAAAAAAAAAAAAAAAAAAAAAAAAAAAAAAACTTGCGAGCATTGGCGGGAGTTACCGCCAAGCCGCCTACAATATTAAGATATACTTGTACATAAATTAAGTACTAATATTTAGTGTTTTAGAAAAAAGTAATATTTACGTGTCAAAAAAAGTAATATTTAATGAATATGAAAATGTTTTTTGTCTGCTGTCAAATTTATACTTTTTTGGTTACAGCTGTCAATTATTTTTTGGCTGCAGTGAATATGATAATGTTATAAGCTGATTATACTATTTTTATTTGGGTAAATAGACATTTTAGTCTCTGAAAGTGTAATTCGCTATCTATTTAGTCCCTGAATCAAACGAAAATGCAAAATGGTCCCTGAAAGTGTAATCCGCCCGTCACGTTAGTCTCTCCCGTTAATGTGCGTCGTTAACTCCGTTAATCCATCAGCATTCTTTGCCGGTTTAGTTCTCGAAAGATGTCACTTATCGTCGGTTTGGTCGAAAACATATACGTGAATTCGTTTTAGTCCCTTAAAATTTTGCTGAAGTAACTTAAGATTCGAGGGACTAAAATGAATTCACGTATATGTTTCAGGGACCAAAATGGCAGTAAGTGGCATCTTTTAGGGACTAAACTGACAGTAACGGATGGATTAACGGAGTTAACGACGGACATTAACGGGAGAACTAACTTGACGGACGGATTACACTCTCAGGGACCATTTTGCATTTTCGCTTGATTCGGGGACTAAATTGACAGCGAGTTAACTTTCAGGGACCAAAATGACTATTTACCCTTTTTATTTTGTTATATTTGTCTTATAAATTTCTATATTTCTTACTCCTCATGTTCCATATCATCTGATCTTTTTGTTTTTCTAATTTGGGCTCAATTTTCTTTTTGATGTATTACAAATCTAATGCGCTCCTTTAATCATTTTCTTCCAACTATACGTTTAATAAATCAAGAGATATTATAATTTAGTTTTTACTAGCTACCAATACCCACTCTTATATCTCACAACTTATAATTGTGAATTTTCACTATTGATGAATTCTTGTATTGTACGAGGTGAATTTCCACTACCTAAACTACTTTTGAGGCACCAACAAATGTGAATTTCCACTATCCATTTGTTTCATCAAATGAGGGACTTGTGTTGTCCGTTGTGCTTTGATCAAGATGTATCTATTGATCACTTGTTTTATCTTTGTAAGTTTGGTCTGAAATTAGGAGGTGGATAGGTGTCTCAATGATTGATAGCCCGGTTGGGGTTGATCACTTTCGTGCACACGGGTTGGGAATTATTTCTAAGAAAGTCTGGCAGGTAAAAGTATTTAGGTTGGATGACGACCACATGGTGTATTTGGATTCACAGGAATAATGTTTTGTTTAGAGGGTTGGTTTTTGACCCGAAGGTGATAGTTAACCATGTTAAGTCTATTTTGTGGGAGAGGTTCATAAGTCGAGAATGTTGTAATTATTCTTTTCTGATTGGAGGGGTAGCTCACTCAGTTGTTTGACAGTTTTGTTATTGGATTTTAGCTTCTCTCTTCCCGGTGTTCTCTTTTTCCTCATTGGTTTTTTCCGAAATGACGCTTTTGGGGCCGAGGAGGTTTTAATGGCGCCCCTTCTATCTCATGGGTTGGAGTACCTTGTATCTCGATCTGCATAATATATTGCTTATAAAAATGAGATTAGAGTCACGATCATGGAAACTAATGAAGAAGCAGACTCTGTCCAATTTGTCTAAGACTCTTTTGATTTGAAGGAAGATAGGTAAGTGTCGTCTGTGGTTGTGCAGGCACAAAAGACATCTCTAAACTCCAATTTAGAAGTTGGCTAATTTCATTACCTCTATCTAATCCACCACTATCTTTGATACCATTAGTGGTTGTAATATTGAAACTCTAATTATTTGCTCTAATGCAAATGTAATCAATGATATGCATTTTGCTAGTCGTCTTTGGAGTGGTTCTATTGATTTATCCTCCACCCAACCTCCTACCACTAGGATGGATTTGATATATGTCTTAATGTACGATGCCACTTCTAACTCAATGGTAGTATCTGACACAAGAATATTAATCATGGAAGCTTTGGGCGATGTGTTAGATGATGATGTTGAACTGACTATGTCCAAGGCCCAAAATTCGCTAAAGCCTCAGAGTCAACTGCTACTCCTAATACAGTAGTAGCATATTATTAGAAATATAGTTAGTTTGTTAGGTAATTCGGTTAGAGTTAGTTTGTTACATATTAGTTAGATGAGATTGGATCTATATATAATGTCAAACTCTCATTGTGATCAATTACCTTTTGTATCACATTTTACTTTGATGAATATTAGAGTATTTTAACCTTTTCGCTCCTATCTTCTATGGATACCATATTCTTCAACATGGTATCAGAGCACACATAGTATCCACCTTGAATCTGAATTCCACTGCAGGTTCTTTTCCATTTTATTAGTTTCCTTTTAAATCATTTCCTTTTAGATTTTTTTTCAGTTGCGTTTTTTTTTTCTTTTTCCGTTTCTTGAAATTTTTCATCAATGAGAAACAGAAAATTTCTCTTCCTTCTCTGTTCATTAGTTTTGCAATCTGGAATTCTATAGCTCTTTATGTTTTTTATTCGCGATTCATAGTTTCGATTCCCGATCTCCTTTTTTGCCTTTGTGATCTTCATCTCCGATTCGCATACCCCTCATCGCGATCATTTCTTTGATTTCACGACATCTTCTTCTGTTCAACGATTCTTGCATTCGATTCGCAGTATCGCACATTCATTTCTCTGATTCAACGCATTTCTTTGATTCATCTTCCGTGTTCCCTTTCCTTATTATGTTTTCCCCAAATTGATTTTGAAAGTTCGTTTTTGTTTGGGTTTTAAGTAATACTCCTATTAAACTTTATTAAGTAATACTCCTATTAAACTTTATTTTTGATCCCTTAGTTTCTATCTTTTGCACACCCTATCCATCTATCCCCTCTATCTTTTGCTACTTGACAACTATTTCAACAATTATGTCTTTATTTTTATATATTGTAATTGAAAATTTTATTAAATTAAATAATCTGTCTACTCTGGCTTAAGGTCATTCGCACTATGATCTCAAACGAATGCTAACATTTTTTTTACGACGGATGTTGTAACACCCCTTCCTACCCCTTAATTTCTAACGTCATTATCAGAGTATTCTACTGTTTTCAAAATATTATTTAAGTAGTAGAAAGAAATGTTACGTCTTCATTAAAATAAACTCATCGATGCACCATTAAGTTCGTGCAACAACGCATACATCATAAAGTTAAAACTTCAAAAATCATCTCATCACAAATGAAATAAATATTGACTCACTAGTCCACTCAAACACGCCTCATAATCCTCAAATAAACCTCATACGCTTAAGTAATTTAACATCAAATCCCAAAAATACGCCCCTAGGTGCTACGGTATCGAGAGCTGACACAAACAGACTTCCCGACAACCTAACAAGAAGGCGGCTAGACCTTCACTCGCGACACTGCGCAGCGTTGCCACAATAGAGCAACATTCCAAGCGAGTAGGGTGAGAATTTCAATAAAACATAATCGATATACATAATAGAGAAATGAGAGCGAGCAATCACATAGCATCATCAACATCACCAATTCATGGTCGACACAACAATGTACTCCAATCACAAACAAAGACAATTCACGCTTATAATTATGTATGAAAGTGCAACCCCACTGTGGCATAATGCATGATGGTACCATATTCATCACAATTAAGAGGCGAAACCTATTCTTCATCGGAGGCCAAGCCTATTCTTCGCAAGAGGCCGGCCAAGCCTATTCTTCACATTTATGCACATGCCATGAGGTTCTATATACACATGTGCATTTCATCAAAATACTCACCTGGAGTACTCACCATCATCATCATACAACACTCATAGAGTGTATTCGTCATATTCATCAAAATCATATAACAACGTCATCACACTCATACTTTTTCTCATCATCATTAAGTATATATATATTTTCGCTTATCTTTTAGCTTAGGGTGTTATAAAATAGTGCACCGATTGACTATGGGATTACTCGAGTAATCGATACTACTTGCAATGAGCATTGGCCACCTTTGCAAGACTCTCGATGATGCCCTTGTAAATACACCAAATGAAAGAAATTACGACCTTAATGGTAAACCACGGTCTAGCCATAGTCAATTAGCACACTAGTAGTATAACAGTTCACCGAGACTCATTTATATAACATAGCATCACAAATTTTTTTGTTAAGAATCGCCACGCTTCAATTCGGAAAAACACCTAGGACGCTCAAAAGAGTAATCGATTTATAGCTACTTGTTTTCAAAAGAGGAATTGATTCATACCTTTCATTTTTAAAATGGGAAATCGATTCCTTGTTTTTATTTTAATGGGGGAATCGATTCCTTGTTTCCACTTTGAAGTGGGAAATCGATTCCTTACTTCCATTTTGAAGTGGGAAATTGATTCCTTACTTCCCTTTTGAAGTGGGAAATCGATTCCCTACTTCCATTTTGAAGTGGGAAATCGATTCCTTACTTCCTTTTTGAGTGGGAAATCGATTCCTTACTTCCATTTTGAAGTGGGAAATCGATTCCTTACTTCCCTTTTGAAGTGGGAAATCGATTCCCTACTTCCATTTTGAAGTGGGAAATCGATTCCTTACTTCCTTTTTGAAGTGGGAAATCGATTCCTTACTTCCATTTTGAAGTGGGAAATCGATTTCTTGCTTCCATTTTCTAAAGAGGGGATCGATTTCTTGCTCATATGTCTAAAGGAGGAAGAATCGATTTACGCTTCAGATAGAGCCCAATCGATTTTTAAGCTTCACTTTGGGAAAAATTACTCGATTCTTATATTTGTTTACGAATCACAATTACAAACATAACAGTTTCAGAATCATCCAGGCACACTCAATCAATCACATATATCAAAACATCAATTTCAGCAAGTCAACATCCAATTCAGTAGAAATTTCGATCTCATCAACTCATCATAAGTAATATCAATTCATCAACAATATCTAACTCACAACACCCCATACAACTCTACCTATACCCAATTATGTTAAACGAAATACTCACCCTTACCTTTAATATGAACGCTCCGGAATATGAATGAGAACACGTACACAAAACTACAAAGAACTCAATCGAACGATCTTCTCCTTCTCCTCGACACCGCGATCTCCTCCTCTATGATCAATGAAAACATCAACACCACGGAAATTAGAGATTAAGGCTACATCATTAGGAAAAAGGAGAGAGAACGATAATGAACGATTGAGAGCTCTTACCTAACGAACTTGAGACGATTCCTTCCTTCCTCTTCTTCTTCTTAGCGCCGAGCCTCTCTCTCACTCTCTCTCAGTTTTTGTTTTCTTTCTCTCGATGCAAGGAGTGAGGCGCCAACCCTAACCCCCTTAGCTTCGGGAGTCTCGTGCGCCTAGCTATTGGGCTTGGGCTTCCCCGGGCCATTCTTCACCACCCCGAGTTGCCAACATTACCTCCAATACTGCTCCACTTCCCGAACCACGCCCATCATTTTAATTAATTTAATCACGTTTCCAATAAAATCAATAATTCAATTAAATGATTTAATTCAATTATTTTCCGGTGTTACAACTCTCCCCACTTAAGATTTTTCGTCCTCGAAAACATACCGTTCAAATAACTCCTGATACGACTCTCTCATCCTATCCTCCACTCCCAAGTCGTTTTCTCCGGTTGCTCGAGCCAAACAACCTTCACCAAATTAATCTTTTTACCTCGGCGGTCTTCACTTCCCAATCCTTAATTCGCATGCACGGTCTCCACAAAGGAGATTATCCCGCACCTCTACATCATCCATTTGAATCACATGGGACGGTCCGAATATACTCCGGTTGCGACACGTGAAACACGCCGCAAGTTCGAAAGATTAGTGGCAACGCCACCCGATATGCAACACTTCCCACTCTTTCCATAACTCGATACGGTCCAATGAAACGAGGAGTCAACTTCTTTGATTTCACAAGCACGCGACGCCACCATAGGGGTGACCTCAAGAACACGTGGTCACCCGCCTCAAACTCTAAATCCTTTCTTCTCTTATCATGGTAGCTCTTACCGCTACTCTAAGACACTTTCATTTTCTCTCGGATCATCTTCACTTTCTCGGTGGTTTCTCTAACCACCACGAGTCCAAGCACTAAACTTTCCCGCCTCGCACTCAACATACCGAGTCCTACACCTCCGACCATACAATGCCTCAAACGGTGCCATCCCGATCATCGGGAGTGATAACTATTGTTGTATGTAAACTCGATCAAGGGAAGATGAGTATCCCACACACCTCCCTCGCTCTCTAGAACACACGACCTCAGCAGATCTTCCAATGATTGAATTGTCCTCTCTGCGCGCCACGGTTTGAGGATGATAAGTCGAACTCAACCTCAATTTCAACCCAACTCCTTCTCGCAAACTACTCCAAAATTCGAAGTAAACCTTGGTCTCTATCGACACAATGCACAAAGGAATACCATGCAGCTTCACAATCACCGAATGTAGATTTCACCAATCTCGACACCTGGATACTTAATACCGATAGGAATAAAATGAGCCGACTTCGTTAATCTATCCACAACTACCCAAATCGAATCATGCCCTCTCACCGTATTGGGTAACCCACCACAAAATCCATAGAGATACTATCCCACTTCCACTCTGGGACATTCAACGGTTGCATCATTCCCGCAGGCTTCTGGTGCTCGACCTTCGATTTCTGACAGGTCAAACACGAGTACACGAATTGCGCCACATCTCGCCTTCATCCAGCCACCGTAAAAATCTTTTCAGATCTTGATACATTTTTGTTGCTCCCGGATGGATACTCGGCTTACTCTTGTGGCCTCCTCGAGGATCGCTTTCTCATTTCTTCATCTTCTGAACACAAATTCTCCTCGATATCTCAACACATTCTCGCGATCTATCTCAAAGTCCTCATTCCTGCATCGACCAATCCCACTCATCAAATCAACCAATTTCACATCTAACTTCTGCGCTTCACTGATACTAGTCATAAAATCATTGCCAATTTTCAACATGCCCAACCGGACACTCTGAGGTGTGACTTCACAAACTAAACTCATGTCCCTGAATTGCTCAATCAACTCAAGCTCTCTAGCCATCAATGCCGACATATGCAAAGTCTTCCTACTCAAAGCATCTGCAACCACATTAACTTTACCCGGTGATAACTCAATTCAAAATCATAATCTTTCAATAGTTTCAACCACCGCACGCCTCATATTCAATTCTTTACGATCGAACAGATACCGTAGACTCTTTGTGATCACTAAACACCTCAAATCTCGATCCATACAAGTAGTGCCTCCAGATTTTCAATGTAAATACCACAAAGAAGCAAGTTCTAGATCATGAGTAGGGTAATTCTTCCTCATGAGTCCTTAATTGCCTCGGACGCATACGCGACCACCTTCCCATTCTCGCATAAGCACGCCACCCAAACCCATCTTGGAAGCGCCACAAGATACTACAAACGGCTCGACCGGACTAGGTAAGGTCAACACCGGAGATGTAGTTAATCTTCTTTTCACTCATTGAAACTTTCTTCACATCGGTCATCCCAAACAAAAGCTTTGCCTTGCAAGTTAATTGGGTCAATGGCGAGCCAACTTCAAAACCCTCAATGAATCTTCTATAATAGCCACTAATCCTAGAAAACTCCTTATTTCAAGAATCGACTTTGGAGACTCCCACCGCAAAGATCGCATCAACTTTGGAAGGATCCACCGCAATCCCTTCACTAGAAATCACACGACCGAGAAAATCGACCCTTTTCAACCAAAACTCACACTTGGACAAACTTGGCATATAACTTTCGACTCCTCGTAATTTCTAACACCAACCTCGGATGTTCCGCATGTCGCTTCTTCTTACGACTTAGAGTAAATCGTAATGTCATCAATGAAAACCACCACAAACTTGTCCAAGTACTCACGGAAAATTTGGTTCATGTATCCCATGAATACTCCCGCGCATTAGTCACACCGAAAGGCATAACGGAATACTTGTGTAGTGCCCATATCTTGTCCTCGAATGCCGCCTTCTAACATCTTCATCCTTGACCTTGATTTGGTGATAACGAGACCTTAAGTCAATCTTGCTAAATACTTTAGCACCCACTAATTGATCCATCAAGTCATCAATCCTCGGCAACGGTACTTATTCTTGATTGTAACTTTATTTAACCGCCGATAGTCTACACACAACCTCATACTACCATCTTTCTTTTCACTAGCAACACTGGGCTCCCCATGGTGACACACTCCTGGCCTCACAAACTTCTTTTCTAACAAATCTTCAAGTTGCTTTTTCAATTCTCGCCAACTCAAAGCGGATTTCTATATGGTGCCATGACACGTGCTTAGTGCCAGAACCGATCAATAGTAAACTCCACCTCTCTCTCTGGTGGTACATCGGGAATCTCATCGTGGAACACCTCGTAAAAACTCATGCACTCACTGCACCATCAATCTTCGCTGCTCTCGCAGACAACGATGCTAATAGAGAAAACAATGAACCTCTTCTCTCATCATCCCGTAGTCGACCCGCAGATAAAGAAACCCGACTTCTCTTCCGGTGAAGCAAAACTCACAGACCTTTCACGACAATTGATATGAACATGGTTATCAACTAACCACCCATACCTGCAATGACATCCATCCCCTCGCAAGGCAAACAGATCGATCAACTAAAAATTCTCTACCATACATAGATACAGGGCATTTAGCACAAACAACAGAGGTAGTCACCGAACCCTTAGCTGGAGTATCGATAACCATCTCCCTCAACATATCGATAAAACAAGGCTTAAGTTCTCAACACATGCAAAGAAGAATAAAACTATGGGTGGCACCAGATCAACAATAGCAACAAGAGGAGTATTATTGATATAGCACGTGCCTCTAATCTCGCTCACTACGCCGGACCAAAACAGAGCGAACACCTTTCCATACGACTTCTTTTCTTGGGTTTAGGACAATCGTGGTAATCGACGCGACCACTCTCTTCACAATTGAAGCATACCACCTCCTTCTTATCACGGTTGAAGGACATATGTCCCTCCTTCCCACACTTATAACATCGCTTCTTTTCCTTGCTTGGGCACTGGACTCTTATGGCTGCGCTTCCCACACGTGTAACAAGTAGCACCGGCCGCAAAGATCTCCCCACTTCGCTTAGACCCACCAACAAATTTACCAACAAACTTCCCTTTGCCACTTACCAAAGAGCACCTCATATGGTTTACCACGACTGAAAATTTCTTTTGCCTTTCCTTCATAACTCGGAGAAGGCATTATTGTCCTCTTCGAAAATTCTCGCACTATTAACCAACAATGGGAATACACGGATCCGCTGATACCCTATGGCTCTCTTAATGTCAACACGCAACCCGCTTTTCAAACTTGATGCATTTGGAGAACTCAAAGACCCTCTCCATCATAGTGTGGATAAAACTTGGACAAGCTTCAAGAAATTTTGCAAGATACTCGCCATGATCCATGCTACTCTTGCTCAAGTCTCAAAAACTCCACCTCTTTCTTTCCGCGGACATCTTCCTGATAGTATTTCCTCTTGAACTCCTCTCAAATACCGCCCAAGTGATCTCCTCATCGGCGATCGTCAACCCCGACTAGCCGCCTCCACCAATCATAAGCCTCTTTCTTCACATGTGTGTGCCATAGCGAACCTTCCGAGCATCCGCTCCATCTCGCTTAGCCACTCAAGCGGCACCATCGATTATACCCGCCTTCAAAAGTAGGAGGTTCTCACGCCGAACGTGGGCGACTACGCGCTCCATCACCAATAGCATTGGGTATGTTACCCACAACCCCAAAGAATAGCTCGCAAGGCGTGGCAGAAGTGCGCAGATCGCCCGCCCCGCCATTCTAGTACCGCAATGCAAAAACAAAAATCAGAAACGAGTAACAAAGCTCAAATGTTACTCAACTTGACGACTCAACCACCGGCCGGACAGACCGAACTGCTCTGATACCACTAATGTAACACCCCTTCCTACCCATTAATATCCAACGTCATTATCAGAGTATTCTACTATTTTCAAAATATTATTTAAGTAGTAGAAAGAAATGTTACGTCTTCATTAAAATAAACTCATCGTATGCACCATTAAGTTCGTGCAACAACGCATACATCATAAAGTTAAAACTTCAAAAATCATCTCATCACAAATGAAATAAATATTGACTCACTAGTCCACTCAAACACGCCTCATAATCCTCAAATAAACCTCATACGCTTAAGTAATTTAACATCAAATCCCAAAAATACGCCCCTAGGTGCTACTGGTATCGAGAGAGCGACACGCTTAGACTTCCCGACAACTAACAAGAAGGCAAAAAGACCTTCACTCGCGACACTGCAGCGTTGCCACAATAGAGCAACATTCCAAGCGTAAGGGTGAGAATTTCAATAAAACATAATCGGATACATAATAGAGAAATGAGAGCAGGCAATCACATAGCATCATCAACATCACCAATTCATGGTCACACAACAACAAACTCCAATCACAAACAAAGACAATTCACGCTTATAATTATGTATGAAAGTGCAACCCCACTGTGGCATAATGGATGATGGTACCATATTCATCACAATTAAGAGGCCAAGCCTATTCTTCACTCGGAGGCCAAGCCTATTCTTCGCAAGAGGCCAAGCCTATTCTTCACATTTATGCACATGCCATGAGGTTCTATATACACATGTGCATTTCATCAAAATACTCACCTGGAGTACTCACCATCATCATCATAGAACACTCATAGAGTGTATTCGTCATATTCATCAAAATCATATAACAACGTCATCACAGTCATACTTTTTCTCATCATCATTAAGTATATATATATATTTTCAGTTATCTTTTAGCTTAGGGTGTTATAAAATAGTGCACTGATTGACTATGGGATTACTCAGGTAACTGATACTACTTACAACAGGCATTGGCCACCTTTGCAAGACTCTCAGTGATGCCCTTGTAAATACACCAAATGAAGAAATTCGACCTTAGTGGTAAACCACACGGTCTAGCCATAGTAAATTAGCACACTAGTAGTATAACAGTTCACCGAGACTCATTTATATAACATAGCATCACAAATTTTTTTGTTAAGAATCGCCACGCTTTCAATTCGGAAAACACCTAGGACGCTCAAAAGAGTAATCGATTTATAGCTACTTGTTTTCAAAAGAGGAATTGATTCATACCTTTCATTTTTAAAATGGGAAATCGATTCCTTGTTTTTATTTTAAAGGGGGAATCGATTCCTTGCTTCCACTTTGAAGTGGGAAATCGATTCCTTAATTCCATTTTGAAGTGGGAAATCGATTCCTTACTTCCTTTTGAAGTGGGAAATCGATTCCTACTTCCATTTTGAAGTGGGAAATCGATTCCTTACTTCCCTTTTGAAGTGGGAAATCGATTCCTTACTTCCATTTTGAAGTGGGAAATCGATTCCTTACTTCCCTTTTGAAGTGGGAAATCGATTCCCTACTTCCATTTTGAAGTGGGAAATCGATTCCTTACTTCCTTTTGAAGTGGGAAATCGATTCCTTACTTCCATTTTGAAGTGGGAAATCGATTTCTTGCTTCCATTTTCTAAAGAGGAATCGATTTCTTGCTCATATGTCTAAAGGAGGAAGAATCGATTTCGCTTCAGATAGAGCCCAGAATCGATTTTTAAGCTTCACTTTGGGAAAAATTACTCGATTCTTATATTTGTTTACTTAATCACAATTACAAACATAACAGCTTCAGAATCATCCGTGCACACTCAATCAATCACATATATCAAAACATCAATTTCAAAGAAGTCAACATCCAATTCAAGAGAAATTTCGATCTCATCAACTCATCATAAGTAATATCAATTCATCAACAATATCTAACTCACAACACCCCATACAACTCTACCTATACCCAATTATGTTAAACGAAATACTCACCCTTACCTTTAATATGAACACTCCTAATATGAATGAGAACACGTGACACAAAACTACAAAGAACTCAATCGAACGATCTTCTCCTTCTCCTCGACAATTCGCGATCTCCTCCTCTATGATCAATGAAAACATCAACACCACTAAATTAGAGATTAAGGCTACATCATTAGGAAAAAGGAGAGAGAACGATAATGAACGATTGAGAGCTCTTACCTAACGAACTTGAGACGATTCCTTCCTTCCTCTTTCTTCTTAGCGCCGCGCTTCTCTTCTCACTCTCTCGGTTTTTGTTTTCTTTCTCGATGCAAGGAGTGAGGCGCCAACCCTAACCCCTTAGCTTCGTGGAGTCTCGGGAGCGCCTAGCAATTGGGCTTGGGCTTCTGGGCCATTCTTCACCACCCCGAGTTGCCAACATTACCTCCAATACTCGTTCCACTTCCTGAACCACGCCCATCATTTTAATTAATTTAATCACGTTTCCAATAAAATCAATAATTCAATTAAATGATTTAATTCAATTATTTTCCGAGGTGTTACATATGCCAAGTTTATACTAGTGAAATTGAGTTAAGATCTCTTAAGCAAGATATTTGCTTCAAGGCATATTATGATTGATAAAAAGTGATTGAGAGAGGAGAGATGGTGTAGTAGATTTTTCATTGAAGATTAGTAGTAGTTGTCATTATCATTGGGCCATGAATATTTGGCAAAAATGCTAAATTTATACGGTCCTACTCTCTTGACCAAACAAAAAAAATACGGTCCTACTCACTTTACTAGAAATCTAAAATAGGCAAAAAACAAAAAAAAAATTGGACCAAAAAAAAAAGGCTGTTTTTTTTGGTACCCCCACCCATTCCCCTAACACCCCCACCCACCGTGTGAAAATACCAAAATACCCCCGACTTCTTTACAAAATCACAATTTCTTTACACAATTGGTCATACCTACGTTTGACCACCTTCACTCATGATATACGCCAGCCTTCAACGTATATACGATCACCATTTAAATCAACCAATCGTATATACCCCACTGCACTTATATATACGATTTAACACTTTTTACTCACCGTATATACCCCTATTCAGTGCGTATATACGATTACAGCAGAATTCATCCAATCGTATATACCCCACCGCACTCTCTATATACGACGATTTAGCAAAAAGTAAGCATCATATATACACGTTTTTTGATGTAAATACGATGAGCTTTTTTTTTTTTTTTTTTTTTTTTTAATTTTTTTTTCTTCACTTGCGGTTGTCCTGGTAGGCATGAGGAGACGTGAGGTCTCTCCGATCGAGAGATGGGAGTCATCTCATCGCCTCCGAGTACGAGGACTCGGAGGCATAATCACCCATGCTTCAAAGACGGAGACAGAGACAGCACACCGAGGCGGTGAGTATGAGCCCGAGGCACTGAGTATCACCTGAGCATACCAAGATCACCGCTTTGGAGCTTTCTATCTCGGGGATTACCTGCAGCAGACGCAGCAGGAGGATTGCATAGGGGAGGCGGTTTCTCAAGATCATTCCCACTTACTCCTCGATATCATCCCCAGTATCCCCGTAGATGATCCCCAACCTCTTCATTACCATCCCCACCTCCCGAGTATCGCCAGCAGCAGCACTTCAGTCGATGCTTATTACTCGAACTCACCCATGTCCGAGTATCATGAGGTGCCTCAAAGAAGATCGGGAGGAGCCTCCTCAAGCAGATCGGGAGGAGCCTCGGGAGGAGCCTCGGGAGGAGCGTCACTCTCTCTCTTTTCACCGACTTAGCGGATCATGTCTGCAGCTTCTATACTACCGACCCTGTAAGTTTTGCATTTTTGCTTAAATAATTTATTTAAGTCACATAGTCCGCACTTTTGCTTACATTATTTATTTATTTTTATTTCGTGAGTATCGTGAGTTGTCAAAGTATGGGCTCATGGCAACAAAGTCCATACTAGACTTCATCTTCATTACCCTCGACCTACTTCAAACAAGCACCACCGTGGTCGTGGACTCCAGACGGCCCCACTTCTCCATGCCGCCACGCCACAAGAGACCATGAGTTCTTTGTCGGCTTTTATCGAGAGGTGGCACTCGGACACTTCGCCATTTCACTTGCCATTTGGTGAGATGACGATCACTCGATGACGCCTCGTCCGCCTCCACCTTCCCATCCAGGGGAACTATGCCACACCTCCCGCCTCACCGTTAGCTCGGAGTTTGCCACCCACTTCTTTGAGACATATTTGGGTGTGTCACGGGTTGAGGTCGCTAACAACACCCGTGGGGTCCATATTACGCCTTCAAATGGTCGAGCAGGTTTATGAGCGCAACTTGGAGGAGGGGGTGACATCACGATTCTTTGTCGGGGCTTTTCTCGCTTCGCTTTTCCGACCTCACGTCTCTTCACCACGAAAGACCGGAGACAGTGGCCGAGGCTGTGGTCGATCTACTGGATGATCCGAGTCCGAGGTTCTTGGAGGCTATGCATGGGGTGCAGTGCACTAGCCGCCATGTATCATGACTTGAACAACTGCGTCATCTCGGACTACGCAGCAGTTGTGGAGGGTATGCCACCTATTTCGTATACCTTTTAACTTCTTGTATTTTTGTTAAATCGCACCGACTTTTGGTAAATTTTTGTGAATTAAATATGTTATTTATTTTTGCATTTCGTGCTTGGATTATGTGGTATTTCCTGATGGTGGATAGGTTGCCTCGGCCATATCCCGTGCAGAGCCACTACTGGCGCTACTGGAAAGAAGAAGTCGACCACCAAGCTCACCCACTACAGGAGGATGCTTGATGAGCCGAGGCCGTGAGGATGTCTGCGGGCGGCCATTTGAGGAGGACAGTGGCCGGTAGACTTTTCGAGCGATCTCCTATACAGGGGGCTTCATCACCGGGCCGATTTCGAGTTGCTTACATGCCCGATGAGTGTCTGCGCGCTGGTTTGGGTACACGCAGATCATCCCACGTGACCTCTTTAGTGGCCGTCCCGAGTCATACCGATTGCGTGTTTGGGATCGCCCACTTCATGGCATCTGTGGAGGACATCCTGCGCACTACTCGGGTTGCTCGAGGCGGATCAGTCAGACGTAACTACTTAGAGTGGTACGTCCGGGCTTCTATCCCCAGACTATTACGGCTCCACCATCACCACCATCACTGAGCTCAGCTCACCGACACCTCCCCGAGATACGCTACGACGATCATGACCGGATTAGGGAGCTTGTGAGGGGCTTGTAGAGCGGGGATTCGTGGATTTGCGACATCGCACATGGCGATCCGCGTGTCGGACACTCCATAGGATGGTGGGGATGGCGCAAGACCGGATGACGTGGTGGGGAGCTTAGACATCGGGCGCGGACGAGGTGGACGCCGTTAGGGATTTTTTATTTGTTTTTGATGTATTTGATATTATTTTGGCACTTTATTATATTATTAACTTTTTTCTGATGTTTTATTTATTTTACGAGTTTCCATAAATTTTTGATTTCATTGATTCAATAAAACAAAGTTACACTGTCGATAAAACATAAACAACTTGAATAAAAATAGATGATAAAATGAAAATACAATATAAACTAATGAGGTGGTGGAGTTAATCGACGGGATCTCAATGATCATTCTTCCGGCGTCGACGCATGCATGAATGTAACTCCTCCATTTAATTGTAATATGAATGGACATCATGTCTCTGACGTCATCCTCGCCGTTGACATCCATGGTAGACCAGTGAATACCTCCACTAGTCGCTTTGGCTTTCAGATAAACAATACGAATTATCTCATGTTCGCGCTCTGCGGTTGAACCATCCGCAGAGTTTTCGCTAAGAGCGAAAAATGATATATCGTGTTTTAACCTACACGAAACAACATCTCTCCCATCGAAACTTACACCATCATCTTTCAAGATGATACTCGATGATCAACAAACCCCATATTAGAATGAACAAGAGTGAGGAAGAAGGCTCGTAGTATGACATTAGCGAAGCTCTCGCATCATCTTCACTTGTGATGTGTGAGAGAAGGAGGAAGTTGATTTTTGGTGTGAAAATAGTGATGGTGGGAGTGAGTATTTATATTTATGAGGTAAAGATTATCAACCGTTGATTTTGGCGTGCAATCTACACCGTAGATCAACTTTGAAAGCGAAATCATGACCGCTAATTTTTTTTACAATTTTAAAAAAAAAATTTAAGACGCATCGATATATATGTCATTTGGGACATATATACGATGGAAGTGAACCTAACGCATCGTATATATGCCCTAAGAAGTATATACGATTGGTGGTACGATATATACTTCTTCCGGCATATATACGATGCGTTAAAACTACCCATCGTATATATGTCCCAAATGACATATATACGATGCGATCGTTTTTTAAAAAAAAAACATTACATTAAAAAAGCGTTTTGGGATTTCAATTTGGGTGGGGGTGTTAGGGGAATGGGTGGGGGTACAAAAAAAAAACCCAAAAAAAAATAGGCAAAAAAAAAGTATTGAAATATTACTATAGGATATTGCAAGTTTTCCTTCTTTTTTCACAAGTAATTAATTATTGTTTTTAATTAATAATAATAATAATAATAATCTAATCTTTGTTTAGTATAAAAGAGTCTCTACTCCCTCACAAGAACCTCTCTCTCTCTCAGTCTCACACTTCCATTTTACTCACTCCTTTACTACTCAACCATGGCAATGAAAGATAACCGTTAGATCTCCGATAAGTGGAGTTCGTTCACTGGATCCCATTTCAATGGCGTGTGTATGAATCAATCAACCTTTTCTCTTTGTTACGATCTTCTTCTCCTTTTCTTCTTACCGACGATTCTTTACTTCCACTTCAACTTAACTCAACTCCTTTATTCTCTCTTCTTCTTCTTCTCCTTTTATCTCTCCACTTCTCAATGACTCGTTGAGTTTCTCTCATTTTTCCACCTCAACACGCGGATCGAAGTCACACTGGTACGCTAACTAACTTCCATTGCTTCCTCTCAGTCACCATCATCATTGTTATTAGCAATTTAGCTTCACTATTTTCATTCACTTTAATTGCTAATACTACTTGCTCTTATTTTCTTCTGTTCGACGCTTAACGCTCTTCACCAATAAGCATTTCGTTTATTTTAGGCGTGTTTGGATCGACTTATTTGAGTTAATCTAAACTTGTGAAAATCTGTTTGAGAAAACTTATAAGAAGCTTTTTTCAGCTTATTTACACAATGTCTCTATATGAAGACATTTTTATTTTATTTCATTTTTAATTATAGAAACTGTTTTTACTTCAACATGATAAGCACTTAATCAAGCTTAATTAAGCTGTTTATGGGAACTGTATATTTTTCTCACTTCTGTCCAATCCTATCTTAATACGGGAATGAAAAAAAAAAAGATTCTTTTTAATTTTGAGGATTCATATTGGAATAAGCAAGCATTTTCTGTATTTTTTAATAATTTTCAATTTTGTAATAATAATTCATGTCATGCTATTTTTGTTTTCATTTGGTTTTGATGTAATATAGCAATTGAAGTTCTTGTTTCCAATCAAAATTTGAAGTTTTAGTTTGTCTAACTCTGTGGTTTTGGAATGATGAAACAGATCTCAAACGCATATATTTATGACTGTATAATTATTGAGGTTGGTGAGAAATGAGGTTGCTGGTGGAGTTTGGGTGTGTATTTATGATTCTATTTTCTCTTGTGTTATATGGAGAGGCGGAGGTGTACATAGTAACTGTTGAAGGTGAGCCTATTATAAGTTATACGGGTGGTGTTGATGGGTTTGAAGCCACTGCTGTTGAATCTGATGAGAAGATTGATACCACAAGGTATGCTGTTTGCTAACTCAACTAAGTGCTTGCCTAACTGAGAACTGGATATTAATTTGTGTTGATGCTCAAAGTTTGATGTTTCTTTATACTTGTACCAGTGAGATGGTCACTTCTTATGCTCGCCACCTTGAGAATAAACATGATATGCTTCTGGGGATGCTGTTTGACCGTGGGACATATAAGAAACTCTATAGTTATAAACATCTTATAAATGGATTTGCTGTTCATCTTTCCCCAGAACAGGTGACGTCTAGTCTTCTGTCATCTTTCTTTACTATTATATGGTTGAAAAAAAAAAAGAGTTTTAAGGTTTTGAAATCCATTTCTGCACTCTGATTTCCTTACCTCATGTCATGTTATATTAGTAGGTAGAAATTCTTAGACATGCTCCTGGTGTGAAATCTGTTGAGAGGGACTGGAAAGTGAGGAGACTTACAACACATACCCCAAAATTTTTGGGGCTTCCAACTGGTGTGTGGCCAACAGGAGGTGGCTTTGATAAGGCTGGAGAAGACATTGTGATTGGATTTGTGGATTCTGGAATCTATCCTCACCACCCGAGCTTTGCGACTCATAATACTGAGCCATACGGGCCAGTTGCAAAATATAGAGGAAAATGTGAAATTGATCCCCACACTAAATTAAGTTTCTGTAATGGCAAGATTATTGGAGCCCAACATTTTGCGCAAGCTGCAATAGCTGCTGGGGCATTTAATCCTTCCATCAATTTTGCATCTCCTCTGGATGGAGATGGCCATGGAAGGTTAGACTCTGTTTCCTTCTTTATTAACTTCTTTGCTTTGAATCCTTGGGATGTCCTCTTGATGTCTCATGCACGACATCTAAAGAACACTGAATGTCTATATTTATCTTTTTAGTTATTATGGTTGTAAATAAAGTAACTAATAACTGCCAGCCTCACGGTTAATTGATGATTGTAGCCTCGCTATCAAATTATAGTTTATTTTTCTTCAAAACATTGACAATTAGAGGCTTAGAAAGAAAGATGTATTCTCATAATTCATAGGTGATGATAAGGAGCTAAGCAATATCAACTTGAAATGTATAGGATCTATCAACTAGCCTATTAGCAAGAGCTCTCCAATTCCAGTTCCTTGGTCTATGTCTTATAAATATTTGAAATGGGTAGTATCGCAGTTATAGTTGAAGCCATATTTTCTAATTTGACAACAGTTGTTCTTTGTCTTTCCTTCTTCTGTTCTTCTCGCATCTTCATCTGGCAGTCATACAGCCTCTATTGCAGCTGGAAGAAATGGAATTCCTGTGAGGATGTATGGACACGAATTTGGGAAAGCAAGTGGAATGGCTCCCCGTGCCAGGTGAGGAATAATCCCTGTAATTGCTCACTTGTTTGACCAAAGCTGGAAACTTAATCTATATGGTTCTTTCTGTTGTGTTGAACACTTGATGTGTTTGTCTACAGGATTGCTGTGTACAAAGCACTCTATAGACTGTTTGGAGGGTTTGTTGCAGATGTAGTTGCAGCTATTGATCAGGTAAAAAAACACTAATTGCTTAAAAAAATGCTCTTACCTAACATGATTATAGAGTTGGACAATCAGTTGTTCAGTCTCATTAGTTTACAGTCATCATTTTATAGCAAGATGTCTAATTGTTCAAATTTGAGAGTCAACAGGCTGTACATGATGGGGTGGATATACTCAGCCTTTCAATTGGACCAAACAGTCCACCAGCAACTACCAAAACCACATTTTTGAATCCATTTGATGCCACACTACTTGGGGCCGTGAAAGCTGGAGTATTTGTTGCACAAGCTGCGGGAAATGCTGGGCCTTTTCCTAAGACATTAGTTTCATATAGTCCGTGGATAGTATCTGTTGCAGCTGCAATTGATGATCGTAGATATAAAAACCATTTGACCCTTGGAAATGGAAAAATCTTAGCAGGACTTGGGTTATCACGTAAGTTTTCCAAATTCATACCATGTTTCTTAGACTGATGTTGTTTTCTTAATCATTGACTGGTAGTAGGAGATACTATTTCGATGATTTTGGTAGTATTTTATTTGTAGCTGATGGAAATATGACAAAAAAAGGAAGAAAGTAAAGACAGGAGTAAGCAAAACCATATTGTTAGGGTAGAATAAGTCTCCTTTCATTTTACTGCTTTATTTTATTATTTCAATGTTAGTCCTTTTGCCGGTGCCACAAGAAGAAAATGAAAACAGTAGGGAAGAGAAAACAGTCGTAATTTATTCTTCTACCGGTGTTGATAAGCATCTTCTTCGAACTAAGGCTTGGCATAAGCAACTTCATTTTATTTTGTTATGATAGTTGGCAAAAAGCATTTACTAGCTTTAATTTTATCAAGTTGTTGTACATTTTCTCATTGGTTTAGTTTACTAAAAGGATATCAGAATTGTTGACTAGCATTTCCTTTTGTTGGTCTCGGGCATTTTAGGGAGGTAAAATGTTGTATCTCTATAATTGTGTGCAGTTGTGTTATCAGAATATCAACATATTCCTTTGTGTTATTCAGAAATTATTGTCTGTTTTGCGGTAAATTTCTACATTCTGAGTCTAGCGGAATCTTTAGGGTAAAGATAGATTGTTCTGGTGAATCTAGTATCAGCCTATCTTTCACAATATACGTTCTGATGAAGTGCCTTTTGAGGATACAGAATATACTGCTCATGTTTGCTAAATCATTCCAACAATATGATGCACTGGATTTTGTACAAAGTGCTTCGAAATGTTGGCCGACCAAAAGGATTTTATATGATAAAGAGTTTTGTCTTTGTTATAGTTTATTGTCTTAAACAATGTAGAGTGTGAACTGGTGCCTGCATTCTGTAGAAGATGCTCATCATCATTCTCTTAAACATTAAGTTTCCTCTTTACTAAAATAAATAATAACAAACTTGAAGTATATGAACCAATATTGAACACACAGAACTAGTATAGTCATAAGAAGTAAAGAACAAAGCCACTTCTGCATTTTACCGACTCTAGAGTTAAGTACACCAGAGTTCAGCTATGAATGCTATGCCGGTGACAACGTATATCTATTTGGGTCTAGTTTCCCCTCTATACTAATTTTGTTAGTGGTTTTGTGCAGCTTCTACACATTTAAACCAAACATTCAAGCTGGTTGCTGCAAACGATGTTCTGCTAGATTCTTCTGTAATGAAATACAGCCCCACAGATTGCCAGAGGCCAGAAGTTTTAAACAAGAACTTGATAAAGGGGAATATTCTTCTCTGTGGATATTCTTTCAACTTTGTTGCTGGTAGTGCATCGATAAAGAAAGTCTCTGAAACAGCAAAGGCTCTTGGAGCAGCTGGATTTGTTCTTTGTGTAGAAAATGCTTCTCCTGGAGTGAAATTTGATCCAGTCCCGGTTGGACTTCCTGGGATTCTTATCACAAATGTCAAAAATTCTAAGGTACTTGACTCATCTTTGACAACTACTGACTGATTCCATCTGCTTGCTTTTAGCCCATAACTTTACACTCTCGCATTTATCTCAATTATTACTTTTTTAATCTTTTTCTATGTTCTCATCCTACTTTTTTATGAACATAAAGTGTGTGGTAATAGTAATTGGTTTTGGAACTTGCAAATCCTAATTTTTCAGGTACTGATAGATTATTATAATATCTCCACACAAAGAGACTGGACTGGAAGAGTGAAGAATTTCAAAGGTACAGGTCAAATTGGGAACGGTTTGATGCCTGTTATGTATAAATCTGCACCACAAGTGGCATCATTCTCTGCTAGAGGGCCAAATATAAAGGACTTCAGCTTCCAAGATGCCGATCTTCTCAAACCAGATATCTTAGCTCCCGGTTCATTGATTTGGGCTGCTTGGTCTCGAAACGGAACTGACGAGCCAAATTATGAAGGTAAAAATAATGGTTCGACTAAGTTGTTTCACAACTATTGATTTTAAAATATTCATCCTGTAACTAACATTAAATTTTCACTACTGGGATTAGCTTTAGTGAGTCAGTGATCAATATTTTAGGTAGGATAGAGGTGTTAGATTCAGGTTGCAATGTCCACATAAATTTTAAAAACAAAGGACAATGAACTGTCAAATTTACTAATAGGAATTTTTTTTTCCTCAAAACATTAAAGCTCACTAGAGAAAGAAAGAAATTAATTCGTTGAAGTTTGTAGGACAGTTAGACCCTACACAGGTAATGCTGGTTCCATGCAAATGAAAGTTCGTATTTTTTTCTCATTACATGACTGTGATGTGTTCGTTAGAGAAGAGGCTTCAAATTATTATGCTGCTTTAAACAAGATTTTTCTTTTCATTTATGTTAATAACATCTGAATTAATCGATAATGAGATAGACAACTAACCTGGCATGGGATATTCTCCTACCAGATAATATTTATATTCTGTATTTTCATGTTTGTTCTGAGCATAGATAAATTTGTATTGAAACATAAATTTCTAGTAATTGTAGACATGCTCAGACATAGCTAGGAATATGTTCTAGGATTTCTGGTATTATTGGTAATAGTTTTTGCATGATTTAGCAGGGATGGGTAGAAGAACAACACGAGATAGAAGATATTGATATATAATAATTTGATTATTTACGTGAGTTTTTGCTTGAGCAGGAGAGGGATTTGCCATGATATCTGGAACTAGCATGGCTGCACCACATATAGCTGGAATTGCTGCTCTTATAAAGCAAAGACATCCACGTTGGAGCCCCGCTGCCATTAAGTCAGCATTGCTAACAACATCAGCAACTCTAGATAGAGCAGGAAATCCTATTCTAGCACAGCAATATTCTGAAACAGATGCTGTGAAGCTGGTCAGAGGCACTCCTTTTGATTATGGAAGTGGACACGTGAGTCCAAGAGCCGCTTTGAACCCTGGGCTCATCTTTGATGCAGGTTCATTTGCTTCCTCCCTCTTATTAACTATGTTATCTGTCTTAGTCATAATTACTAAGAACATGGTACATGGTTTGTTACTTTCTATGTTATTATTACAAGAAGGAAGGACAGTGAACAAGGTGTGTGTAGATATAGGGTTGTTGAGCAAATTTTGTAACTGTTGTCTTACCATTCTGGCTTGTTTGTGTTCCAAGTTAAGTAGAAAAAATGAATTCAATTGTAACTGAGCATCAAGGTAAGCAAAAAATAAGGACTTCATCTGAACCCGGTTTTGGATGGTTCATCATCTGAGAGGTTACTTAGACCCGCGGGAGGGAGGGGGTGGGAGATGGCATTTGAAACCAAGTCGCAAACATTTTTGTAAAAATGAACTAAAAAATGGAAATGTAGCAGGAAAATTCATGATCATGAGAACTGGAAAAAGTTTAAACATCATCAAACTGATAGAGTAGCAGATAGAAGATGTAATTAGAAAAATCAGTTAAAAGATGTTATTTTGTATAAGTCTAAGTAGCTACTTTTAAGTGATTGTTGTTCCTTCCTTCATGGTTAAATTTTTATCCAGAGGCTTTTGAAGAATCCCCATTAAAATTAGTTCTTGAATATATTTTTCTGAAGGGGTGAACTGAAGGTTGATAAGGACATTGTTAATGAGGGACCAAAGGGTAAAATCCATAAGTTTATGAGAGGGGAAAGTAGAAACTTATTAATTGGGGACCACTTGATTAGCACTCCTTATGATGTAACAAACTACTGCCACGTTGGCAGTAGTCACGTAGGAAGGGAGGGAGAGAATGATCAGTTTGTTAGAGGTGAGAGAAGAGCTATATATAGGAGGGAATCAATAGCTGGAGCTTTCAGGCTGGCTTTGGGATTGGGATTGGAATCGGGCTGAGCAGTAGGACTGCTCTGTTTTCTATTGTTCCATTCATTTTCCTTTTCAATACTTGTACTCCATTAATACTACTTAGAGAGATCCTCTAAGTAGTCATCAATAATACAAGTAGCATTTTCCATTTCCTTAGTTCTGTCTCTGTTTCCATCAAAGGTCCTCTTTTCATTGTTTGCGTTAATATATAATCTACTGAAAGAATGTGTTCCTGGAATAGTTTTCTATGCAAGTAAAGGATGATAGCTGGTAAGACAGAAAAATTTAAAACAAAACTTCTTAACTAGTTTTGCTAATGATTTTGCAGGATACAAGGATTATTTAGGGTTCTTGTGCACAACACCCGGCATTGATGTTCATGAGATTAAGAAGTTCACAAACTCACCATGTAACTATACCGTAGGCCACCCAGCAAATTTAAACACTCCATCAATAACAGTTTCTCATCTTGTGAGAACTCAGGTTTTCACCCGAACAGTAACAAATGTTGCTAAGCAAGAAACCTACGTGATCACAGCCAGAATGCAACCAGCAATTGCAATTGAAGTCAACCCTCCAGCAATGACTATCAAAGCTGGTGCATCACGTAAGTTTTCTGTAACACTTACTGTTCGCTCAGTAACAGGAACTTATAGTTTTGGAGAGGTTTTAATGAAGGGAAGCAGAGGGCACAAAGTCAGGATCCCTGTTCAGGCTAATGGATTCTCAAGGTAGCCTAGTTTGGTCAGAAAAAGAAAAGTTATATATGCTGGTAATATTCTTTTGTAACTTAAGGAATAAGGTTTGTCACTAGATTTATTCATTATAAATATATTATATATGTGATGTTTAATAGATGTAAAGTTAAGCAGGTGTAAGAGAAGACTCCTTGTTTATTCCACATATAAAGTTTTGCTAATATCATCTTGATATTTGTTGAATTGCTGCTTCAAAAGTTTTTCATGTATCTTCAGGCCCCTTCTCCCTCAGCTACTTGCTTACAGCAGGTTGTAACTTGTAATGGTTTGCCCATTCTTCTCAAACGATCTTCTTCTTGCTTATTTCATTTCTTCTTTGTTTATTTGCATATGCCTTTATTATATATATAAAAAAACAATCATATTCCGTGTGGACACTTTTTTGTCAAAACTTAATTAATTTTTTTATATTTTGTCCCAACTTAATCAATCAATGTGTAATGAATTTGAATTTTGGTTGTGTTATTATTAAATCAAGAAATTTAAGGAACTAGAAGAGATTGCTAGAACTATATAGAAGCTCTATCATAGTGTCTTTGGCATTAAGTAAGCAATTCCACTAGATGAATCTAGATTGGCGGCAATCAAAATTTTTTTGCTGTATCACGCCAAAATCTTTTGCTGTGCCACCGTTTAGTTTAGCTTAACTATTAAGTTAGTAGTTCAATCAAGCCTATAAAAGGCGTGCCATGTACCTCTTGTGTATCATCAAATTGTGAAGAAATAGAAGAACACATTCTGCTCTTCCTCTCCATCTCTCGTTGTTTCTGTGTGTGTTTTAATTTTATGATCACTCTTTGATATCAAATTGGTATCAAAGCCAGATTGATCCTGAAGTGTGTGAGTGTCCAAAATACTTTGAGTTTGTGAGGAGCAAGAGAATTCTCACCTTATCAAATTTTAGTATATTTGAGAGATAGATATGACGACGAATTTCATATTGTTTGGTCCGGTCCTAAGTTAGATGGAAAGCTTGATATAGTTACCGGGGATATTGATGTCCACACATTTAAAAGCTCACAATATTTGGAGCTTTGTTGAAGCTGGAGTATAGCAAGGAGCCAATGAAGCTACTCGAAGAAGTGACCAACTGACACTCTCACAAATTCATCAAGGAGTAGACAGTTCAGTTTTTGGCAAAATAGCAAATGCCAAAACTGCCAAAGAGGCGTGGGATATCCTGATGTTGTCCTACAAAGGAGTGGAGAAAGCATACAAATTGAAATTACAGTCTCTACGTTGAAAATATGAAAGGTACGAAATGTCCAATTCAGAAACTGTAGAACGATATTTTTCACGTGTTACAGATCTTGTCAACAAGATAAGCGTGTATGGAGAAGACATCCCTGAAAGCAAGGTGGTGGAGAAAATTCTACGCACCAAGCCGATGAAATTTGATCACGTGGTGACTACAATAATTGAGTCGCATGACACAAATGAAATGACAATAGCAGAGTTACAGGAAAACGTTGAAAGTCACGTCAACAGAATATTGGAGAAAACCGAAAGAGTCAAAGAAGAAGCCTTGAAAAGTCAGCTAATCTCAACAAAGTCAAATAATCTCAACAATGTTGTCGAATCTAGTCAAAATGGAAAAGCTAGATGTCGTGGTAATTTCAGTAATGGAGGATGAGACACCTATAGAGGTAGAGGCCGATGAAACTTCAGAGGAAGAGGACGTGGAAACTTCAACCAGTGGAGAGACAACAATTTCAGACCACCAAATCAAGGAAGAGGTGGAAGTAATTTTGTTTCTACTTATCGTGGTAGAGGAAGAAGAAATTACAACCAGAAGAGGGCATATTTCAATTGTTAGCACTACGGAAAATTTGGACATAAAGGTGCAGGCTGTAGATTTAGACACCAGGCGAATGTGGCCGAAAACCAGTACCTAGATGCTGGTGAAAACCCTGGTAACACCCAAAGTTTATTTTTGACTAGTAATACCGATCGTACTCTTGACCAATGAAGTGTTGATGTTGTTCGTGTGGTCGTGGTCGGCCAAGGATTGAACGGACCGGGTCTTGGTCGCACGCGGGTGGTACCGCGCAATGACACCGACGCCAAGTCGGTGGTGTTGCTCGGGCGGTATCACGAGGTAGGAAAAACGCACTCGATCATCGTGGATGGAGGTGGTACTTATACTATTGGGATGTCCCGACCGCTATGAAGAATTCGGCCGGCCCCCCCCGCAGATTGTGCTCCAAGTAACGAAGCCAGGCCGTTCGCTGCGCGCGGCCGCATGGGCCGTTGGTTCTATTTCTATTGGAACCTCTTGGTTTTGCTAATGCACCCCGAACGCTTGCCCCCAAGCCTCAGTCGCCAAGCGGCGGTGAGGCTTGAATCGCTGCCCCCAATGGACTTGTGTCGCCCGAATTTGGTTGAGGTTGGGCGGCCGCGATCGCCGCAAAGATATGATTGTTGGGACGGCCGCCGCCGTCCGTCGTCACCGCATCGACGCGACGACGAGCTGGATCATTGCCATTTATGACGTGACGCTTGGTGATCTCGAGGCCATTCAATGGTCGATTTAATGCGGCGGTGAAACGTTGCGACGTTTCGTCTCCCGGTCCTTCTGACGCTTCGGGGCTGTGCTATAAATATGCCCCCGAGAAATCATTTCTCACATTACTCTGAAGTGCTCTCCCACCGACCGATCTGTCCGTAACCGACCTTATTCGAAGCAATTTGTGTTCGCGCGACTTAGCCTCCTCGGTCGATCCCCAGCATTCTTTCAGGTATGAGTCAATCTTTCTCAGTTTTAGCTTCTTTGGTTTTCCATTGTAGATTCGCGCCTTGTGGTGGGGGGCGTCGGTCCGGGGATCGACTGTGTCGCCTCTCGCATGAGCATGTGACTCGGCCGACCTGACGCGTATTCCTCTTTCACAGATGCTTTTATATGCCACGGTTGAAACAAACTGTACGTCTTCCCGGGGGGCCATCGCAGTCTCTGGCTCAAAACATGACGCGGCCAGCCCAGTGTCGTAACGTGCGAGGAAAGTTCTAAGTCGCCATCGAGCGACTCGAGTTCCGCTTCTCCAAACAAGTGGTTTGGCCACCAGCAGCGACCGACTCCAACTCGCCAATTCTAAGACCAAATCGTGGTCTCTCCACCACCATCACCTTCCCGCCGCAACGCAGAGAAGGTGTGAGAGGTAGACATCGAGGTGATGGAGCGCAGGATGTTGCCCGTGCCGCTGAAGAGGAAATATCGCCAATGCCGAGGAAGGCCGAGTTGAAATTGCGGCTTAAGAGGTTGTCGACCGCCCCGCCGAAAGCTCCTCTAATCGGGATGCGAACGCCGATGGAGAGCCGGCCGAAGGAGAGGATGACGTTCACGGATGTAGCTCGAGATCGAGCGGACATGTCCTCGGTATCGAGAGACCGCCGATCCAATAGAGTGTGATCACGGCCGCCACCGGCGCCGCTGTGCCCATTACAATGTCATTTCGTAAACTTACCGGCCGGAGGGTGAGGGGATGAAAGAAGGCGAAGACATAGCGACCTACTCGGACAACCTCAAGTTCACGATGCATCGATCGTGTTCGAGAAGATGGGGATCGCTCCTCCTTCACCGAAGTTTCGGCGTGATGTCTCATGCTACATCGGGTCGCCCCATCACACCGCACCAAACGCGCGGGCATTCCCCAAGACCTTCGAGGTATTGGCGGGCGAGCTTAATAGCCGGTGTCGATCCAACTGCTCTTCACAAATCTTCGAAATGAGTTGGCTCGGGGAGAAAAAGACAATAAAGAGAAGAGGAGAAAGTGTCCTTTAAAACTCGTAAGACCCAACACGTATATTTCAAGGCGCTTTTCAGAGTCGCTGGGGGAGCGTGGAAGAGTCACTACTACGGATCATTCCCACTGGCGAGGTCGCTGGCAAGCGATCGCCGAGACGACGCTCGATGGATCGATCGGTGATCCTTACTTTCCGATTATGTGGAACGGCTCACTTTTTCAGACGCTACCGGTGACTATATCTATGCCACCAAGGATTTGAGTGCGAATGACCGAGTCTCTCGCAAATTATTAAAGCATTATCGAGCCTTATGCCCCGATCCCAAAGGCGACATACCTTGCTCGGCCGCTCACGCTTTTGGTCGGCCGTGCCTCGAGGTCGCACTCGGCTCGATTTTTCCTTTTCTTTTATTTCGATTATCGACCGCTTCGCTTAACCTTTGAATCGCTTCTATTTTGTAGGAAAATGGCAGAAACAACTTGGGCTTCTTTGGAAAAGATGGCCTTGAAATCTTCATCAAAGCCTTCGCCCTCAAGACCGGCCAAGGTGTGGTCGACCGACGACTCTTCCCAACAAACCCCTCGTAGCTGAAGGCAAAAGTGGTGGTCGCAGGGTCGCTCCCTCCGGCCAGACTGCCGAGCCCCAAACGTAGCAAAACAAACCCGCTCATGCAGATTCACGAGACTCGACGGCGATGAGATTCCCGTGGTTCAGATCGATAGCTTGGGAGAGACCGACTTCGAGCGGTTCAAGCCGAGCCCATGGTGGTTTCAGGCCTCCTCGTGCATGGCGGTTGGTAAGGCCATGCAAAGAAATTGACGGATGATGGGGAGAGAAAAGCTGCAGGTATTCTAACTTTCTAGCCCGCCTTCGATTTAACTTAAGATCGGTCGATTGAATGATCTTATCATTTTCGCTTCTCAGAGCCCGAAATGAAAGGACCAGTGCCCTCGCCACCGAGATCGTGAAGAAAAAACTTGAGAAGGCCTTGACTTCAAAGAATGCTGCCTTGGAAGCCAAAGATCAGGCCGACGAGGACCGGGCTAAGGTGGTGAAACGTAACAAAGAGTTAGTTGCTCAGGTGAAAGAGCTCAAAGGGGAAGTGGACAGCCTGAAGAAGGACAATGCTGAAATGGAGGACCAAGTCCAAGTGGTGGCCGGCCTTGCGAAGGACGCAGCGATCGAACAATTCCAGAATGCTATCGACCAGGTGTGCTTGCTGAATGCCGATCTAAACCTCAATGTTGATGATCGGGTGTTGAGGCCCGAGCACCGTGTTGAAGGTAACGAGATTGTGCTCACGGAGCAAACTGATGAACAGGGGAACGTGGTTAGGCAACGCTCGGTCGTGTTCGGCCGCTTCTGATGCTGCAACCTTCGTTTTGAAGCTCGCTTGCGAGCGGTGTATTTTTTGTAAACTCTGATCAGCCTTCGGGTATAACAATATTTTTGGCCTGCCTTCGAGCAGTTGGGCGCTCGGTTCCGATCGGGCGTCTCGTTTTGTAATGAATTACTTTTAACCTTGCTCATTTTGTTTGTTTGAAATTACTTACCTTATTCGTTCGCACTTTTCTAAGTTACGAATTCTAGGCCGATCATGGGCCGCTGTTTTGGGCCTTGCGAAGGCTCTCGTTTTATGTCGATCGTCGACCAATTCGTGCTTTTTCGAAAGCATTCGTTGTAGACCGCTCGGCGGTCTACGCTCGTTGGTGGGTCATTGCTTGACCCTTGGGTCATTCGATGACACTCGTTTTGGGCCGTTCGACAACACTCGTTGTAGACCATTCGTTGGTCTACCTTCATTTGGGCCGACTCGATGACCCTACGGTCGCTCTTCTGCCACAGGCATGGTGAGCGACCGAGCATACATTCTTTGCAAAAAAGGTAAAGTACAAATCTGATTTCAAAGGTCAGGCCTCAGTAAAAAACCCAGTGGGAAAAAGAGCGTCTGCCTGTCTTTCATTAGTAGATAAGTCGTTCATTACATTTAGACATAGGATTTTCAAAGCTTATCCACATTCCATGTTCTGGGGATGGTCGCCCCTTCCATGGTCTCCAACTCATACTCATACGCGCCACTTAGCCTTTTTGACGACCCTGTATGGACCTTCCCAATTAGGGCAAGCTTTCCTTGTCGGGCGCTTTTGTTTCCAATGTCCGCCGATCGAGAAGTCTCTTTCGAACACGAAGCGTTGTACCTAGTCGCGACCTTCTCGCTTTATCAATTGTTCTCTAAGTTATGCTTGCGCGCAGCTTCTTCGATCAGTCCAACTCTTCTCGTATGGCTTGGTCGTTGTTTCGCCATTGTCGGGATTCAAAGTTCTCCATTCACCACCCATTTCTATGGGTATAACAACATCGCCCCATATACAAGCTCGGGGGCGACTCTCCTGGCCGATGAATGGGGGTCGCCCCGTATGCCCAGAGGACATACCGCAGCTTCTTCGACCCAATTCCCCTTTGCTTCGCTTAGCCTTCTCTTTAAACCACGCAGATGACTCGCTGGCGCCTACCGCCGTTTGTCCGTGGATGCTCGACCGAGGAGTGAAACGCTGCTTTCACTCCTAAGCCGCCAACATTTCCACGAACCTCTTGTCCGCGAATCGGGTACCATTATCTCGTTATTAATCTTGGGAATTCCAAAACGGGCTAGCAGCATTCCGCCAAGAACTTGCTCACCTTTGCTGACGTGATAGTCGCTAGAGGCTCGGCCTCAATCCACTTCGTAAAATAATCAACTGCCACGATCAAGAATTTGAACCGCCCGGGCGGTGGAAACGGGCCTAGCAGATCCATGCCCCACCAGGCGAACGACCAAGGTGAGGCGAGACTTTGCAACTCTGAAGAAGGTGCGACATGGACGTCGGCATGCACTTGACACTTTTTGCACTTCTGGACTAATCTCTTGGCGTCTTCGTCCATGGTCTCCGCCAAGAATAACCGGGCCTAGAGCTTTCTTTGCTATGGATCGTGCACCTTGATGGCTCTCACAAACACCCTCGTGGATGTCTCTCAACACATGGTCGGCTTCGATCGACGACAGGCATCTCAACAATGGAGATGAGAATCCTCTTCGATACAACTTCCTGATCAACTTTGTCTGATTTTGGTCGCCCGGCTCTTCTCCTTCTACAATGTACCGCATAATGGGGGCGATCCAGTCATTATCTTGGTTAACGCAAAGAACGACCAGTGATGGGCTTGGTTTGGTCGATACGCTCGGCCTATTTAAAGTTTCCTGGATCAAGCTCCTGTGATTTCCAGGGGTTTTGGTGCTTGCTAACTTTGAAAGGATGTCTGCAGCGCCGCAAGCTCTCCTTCTCCGTTCGCGCTAGAATACAGCCATGCCGTCACTGTCCATTCATCTTCACCGGAAACATCACCGTCGAAGAAGCAGCAGATCACCGGAGTTGTCACTGTCACCGGCCGGAAGCGTCGCAAGCCTTCTGCTCTCTCTCATCTCCGCGATCTCTCTCTCTCTCTCTCTTTCTCTCCCTCTCGCGAACACCCCACTCTCTCGTAGGTAACCGGCGCGTTTCGCGCCCTCACGCCGTGAAACAGGGCGAGATTTTCGCCGTGCTACTCTTTCCTCTCTCTGCGGCGCCGCGTTGGTTTTAGGGGAAGAGGTGAATTGGGTTTTTTAGGGTTTCTGCTTTCGCTTGTAGGTTATAGTGTTTTTTTGTTTTTTAAATATTCAAAGACGCTGCTTGCACCCCCTCATTCACGCGCACACCTCCCCCCACTTAAGCCCAGTTTCGCATACTGGGCTCTCCTATGCGAACTGGGCCTTCCTTTTTACACCTCCTATTAATTATACGACCCCCCTGTGACTAATAAAACCCCAATTTACTATTTTTACCCTCTGATTTACTTTTTAATTCTTTTTCCAATTTAAATATAGTTATTTTTTCTCTCAAATTAAATAACGGCTAAGTCGGTTGTGTACAACCGGTTAGTCATTATTTTAGGGCCATGAACTGCATATTCGGAACCCCGCAAACTTAACAAATATGAACAAATTACTTTTCTAAAAATAACGGCTAAGTCGGTTTGTACAACCGGTTAGTCATTATTTTAGGACCAATGAGTTGCATATTCGGTAATCCTACAAAAACTTAATAAACATAAATAAATGATTTTTAATAGGGGATTAAGTCTACTGCATGACAATCGGGTTAGTCGTTTCTAGAACTAATGAGTCATGCATATTCAGAGTCCTAGGATACCCATTCTAAAATCAACCCATCTCACAACTTCTTTCAAAAACTCTAAAATCATTTTCAAAAAGTAAGTGACTAAGTCGGTTGTACAATCGGGTTAGTCATCCCCCAGAATCAATGAGTCATGATACTCGAGAATCCTAGGACCCCTACACTAAAAACCAAAATTTAAAATAAGTCTTTTTCTCTACAAATAAAAAGGGTAATTATTAAATAAATCTTAATTAATTAGACAATGGATGTTGTGGGGTGCTAATACCTTCCCCACGCATAACGACTCCCGAACCCTAATAATGCCTTGTCCTAAAACCTAAAGGGATTTTCCGAATTTGCCCTTAAACTAAAATTTGGTGGCGGCTTCCATAAGAACCTTTCAAGAATCCTTTCCTGATTTTTCTGGCCACTCATACCAAGCGACTCCACTGGGGACTTAACTTTTTAGAGAGTCAAAACCTAGTCTAATTATTTAGGATTAACTTAATTTTTACCCTTCCCTTTATTTATTTGTTTATTTATTATTATTATTCTTTGCATATTATATTTTTATGTTATATATAAACTCTAGGATAGAAGACGATATTTGTATATACGTTTGTTTGTCTGCTTGCAGCTTTTGGGGTTGTTTTTAGATCGCTCCTACACACACTTCACTTCTACACTTCACACACGTGAGAAAAGTCCTCTACCCGGACTTGAGTGTACCCTAAGTTAGAACGAGATTGCGTAGTGATGGCCTGCGGGACGTACGTCTCGTTGGGTGGTCATGAAAATCTCACCTAGAGTTTGATTCCTTTTAAGGATGCTATCCTTCTAATAGCTTGCCTATTGTTGGGGTCAGATTCTTGACTGGGTCCTTGGCTCTAGGGACCATGTGTAGGATTCTTTAGAACCATCCTTGTGAGGTTCACTATAAAAGAAACCTTAGACCCACTCCATAGGATACCTTTCTAGGGTCACAAAGGAGCTTTATACCTTTGCATTCAAACAAATATTTATGCATACTGTCTTTTATCAAAAAATCAAAAACAACCAAAAATCATTTTTTTACTACTTTTTTAGAAAATATACCACATGCATACAAAGAAATAAACATCTATCACATGCATGCACTTTTATGACCATCGCTGTGAATTTAAATCTTTACCTTGGAGAGAAGCTCAGCACGCCAAGTCAAAATTAAATTTTGTACTTTACTCTCCAATGAAAAGTTTATAATTCCCGACATGACGAATAAAGTCATATATTCATACCCATACATCACATTCGCATTTCACATACATTCATTCGTTCATTTGCATTCTCATTTCACACGCATTCATTCATTTCCATACTTACATCATGCATCATAAAAACGAAAAAACATAATTTTGAGAGAAAGATTGTGATGAGAGGTGAGGCATTCTTGTGAGATAAATAATTCTTTTTGAAAAAGTTTAGCCATACTTCGTTGCGAGCTCAAGGTGTTTCAAGTCACTCCGTTTTTCAAATTTTTAGCTTGCTCACATTTTTTAACCAAACGTTGCATCTCTTCCATCCCATGATAAATGACCGAAATGCCCATAAAAAATTTTCTATCATGTTTTAAATGTTAACTCTCTGCGAAGCATTTGTGTAGTGACTTGGGTAACATGTGTGTGTTGCGCCCCGAAAAATCCGGTTTGGGATTTCTCAGTGTACAACGTGAAAATTGTGAAGCCGCCACTAATATTTTAATTTTTAGACCAAAACATTAGAAAAAGGTCTTTTTTACAAAAGGCGGGTGGTCTTTCGAAAACAGAAATGTAGGTTCGGGGGTCGGTTAGGTGTGGGGAAGGTGTTAGCACCCCACACCTCCTTTCTACCGAAAGGGAACCATTAATTCGATGTGTGGTTTAGATTGTTTGATTTGAGATAATTTTTGTTCTACTTCTTTTCTTTTCCTTTTTTATTTGAAAGAGTTTTATAGAAGACAAGGGAGAAAGGAGTCCTTTTGAGATTTTTGAAAGCGAGCTTGACGATATGACCCGGTCCCACGCACTTCATCGACCGAGGGATCAAAGCTACGTAGTTCTTAATTCTTTGTTTTGGGGGTTTTTGAAAGCGAGCTTGACGGATATGACCTTGTCCTACGTACCTCATTGATCGAGGATCAAAGCTACGTAGTTCTTAATTCTTTGTTTTGATTTTTGAAAGTGAGCTTGACGGGATATGACCCGGTCCCTACGCACTCAATGACCGAGGATCAAAGCTACGTAGTTCTTAATTCTTTGTTTTGATTTTTTGAAAGTGAGCTTGACGGGATATGACCCGGTCCTACGTACCCTCAATGACTGAGGGGTCAAAGCTACGTAGTTCTTAATTCTTTTGATTTTGAGAAAATCTGTGTTTTGTCTTTATCTTATCTTTGGGTTTTTGGAAATATGACTCAAGCGTTCATGAATACCAAACAAGCAATGACTTCGAGTGGCGTTCATTACTAATTTGAAAGAAAAGTGTTGGAACCGGTAATCAATCGAGCAATTACTCAAGTGATCACTAGTTGCAACGTTTTATTATCTTTTTTGAAAATGTTTTGGAAAAGGATGAGTCTTAGTGATAATTACCACTAATGGCTCACATTGTTTGTTTTAGGAAATTTTAGTTGGGTTTTTGTTGTTTTATTAATGTGTGGGAGCTTTCATGATAGTCAAACAAGCAAAGGCTTCGAGTGACTACCACTAGTAACTCCATCATTGACGATCAAACAAGCATCGGCTTCGAGTGATGGCTAATGTTTTTGTTTATGAAAACACCTTTAGGGTTTTTTTTATTTGAAAACAAGTGATTTCAAGTTTGAAAAAGAAATAGAACATTTCAAATCTTTTCAAATCCAAACCAAAGCAACAATGAGAAAGCATAAGCAAAGCAAACATGAAGAATATTTACAAGTTGCCATGAACAAATGAATACATGATTAATTGAATACATGATTAAGCAAGTATAATAGCATATGAGCATGTGATCATGATGTGCTAGATTAGATAAGCATGAATGCATGTAAATGCATGAACATTTGAGAATGAATGCAAGAATGAGTATATACAAGGATGCATGAGCACACAAGAAGGCATGAGCATTTGATTAATGAATGCATGGACATGTGAGGATGCATGGTTATTTAATTATGAATGGACATGTGAGAATGCAAAGAGTATAAACAAGTAAGGATGCATGAGGTACTAACAAGTGAGAGTGCAAATGAATATGCAAGAGATATGAATATATGAAAAGGCATGAAGATTAAAACAAGAGAGTATGCAAGAGAGTGAATAAGGTTTTATTTAAGTGCAAGTGTGTGAGGGTGTGTCATAAGAAGTGGTAACAATTTAGTTACCTTATTCTTAGGAGATGGTGAAATGTTTTGGTATTTTTAGAGTTTTAGGAAAAAGTGGTAAAAAGTATTTTTAGGTTGATTTTATAATGTTGAAAAGTTATAAATGTAAACTAGAAAATGTTTTGGGTCTTTTTGTAATTTAAGAAAGGTAAGAAGTAAAGGTAAATTATTAATGAAATGGTAACTTATTTAAGTGAAGGTAAATGGTAAAAGTAAAAGGTAAAATGTTTTTTAGGGTTTTAAGTGGAAGGTAAATGATGTGGTAAGGTAAAATAGTGAAAAGTTAATGAGATAGTAAAAACCAAAGTGGTAAAAAGTGAGAAACACAATGTCTCAATTTGCATTCACTTATCCAAGATCAAATGACCAAAATCTAAGCAAACAAAGATGCATAAGAGGCCCTTTTGGCCGAATACCACACTAGCAAGAATCATCCCTTTTATTTCTTACAAAATTGACAATTGACACATGAATCAACACAAAATGAAAATTCTAATCTAACATGCAAATTTCTAAGTTAAAACATCAACCAAATCACACTTGTATTCACGTGAAATTCAAGGATTACAAAACACAACAATAACCCTAATTTCTCTAGGCAAAGTTGTATGAATGTGAATATTTTATTGATGAAAAATGATGCACATATTAGTGAACATGCAAGAATACAATGGAAACCCCAATCATCCCCTAGGCCGAAACCACATGGTATGACAAAAATGAGTTTTATTCAACTTAAAATTATGCACACAAGATGAAAAATGCAAGGAACTATATGGAAACACAAGAAACCTCTCCTTAAGGCCAAGGGTTCACTTCAAACACCCAAGGCTCCCAATGTCCTTGACATAGTGTTTGAAATGAACCCTCTAAGCCTGTTAGAGAGGATAGAGGAGTAGAAGAAGATTTACATGTTAATAATTGAAAATGCAAGGGATAATAGGCTTACCTCAAGAAATAACTAGAAAATGAATGAAGATGTGAAATAGGAGCAAGAACACTTGAGGGAACACCTCCAACAATCTAGATCCTCACGCAAATCCTCTTCCTTGGGTGGATTTTTATGAACCTTGGATGATTATGGAAGCTTGGAAAGAGAGTTATTGAATCAATGAAAGATTATCAAGCTTTGGTATTTGATGATTGAAGAAATTATGGAGAGAATATGGTGGAGAGGATTTCGGCCAAGAGGGAGGAGAGGAGGAGAGGTTGGTTGCTAGGGTAAAAATGAGAGTGTGTGTATGTGAGCTAGGTCTTATTTTGGGTTTTTATATGGGGTGAAAACTTAAGGGTATTTATGACAATGTATCTCTTGTAAACCAATAGGATTTGAGAAAGAAATTGAATCAATGGTCAAGATGCATTATCACATGGATTAAGGGCAATAAAATGAGGAGAGAGAGGGCTGGGTGTGCAGCATAAGAAGGGTGGTGAAGGTTAAGCTTAATTACAAAAATGTAATTTTCTACAAAGCTTATTACACAAGTGCCATTTTGATTCAAATGAAGGGTGAGGATTGTCTTTCACATTCAAATGGAAGGCCATGATTTAATACAATTTGCAAACAATAAAAATAAATGAAAATGGGGTGTATAATGGCTGATATTCGCAGCTATGGAGAGTGAGAGAGTGAGTGGAATTGCAAATTGTACTATGTACTATCCTTATCCTTTCACCATTCAAAAGGATGTAGAATATTCCCTTCTAGATCTTTCTTCCTAATTCATGCCATTTTGGGCCCTATCCTATGATTCAATGATTGGGCTCTGAATTTTATGATCTCACCAATCCCACAATTGATTTATTTACCCCATCTCAAAGGAAAAGACCATTTTACCCTTCTATCCAAAAACTAGGTTTTTAGGCCAAAAGGTTTAATGTTTATGCACAAAAATAATCACAATGGGGCACAAATATCCCTTAAACAAATCATTGATGATTATTCAAGGATTTGGGACAAAAGACCGCTTTTATTGTGAAATGACCAAAATGCCCTTTCACTCTAAAAACCCTAGTTTTTGCCTGAAACACATTTCCACTTCAAAAATGATTTTTCCCCCTAGGAGTGACCTCTAATACCTTGAAATGCATGTTGGATGACTTGTTTTGAGGAATGGTCCCTTATTTGTGAAATGGCCAAAATACCCTTTTCCACTGAAAAATCCTAATTTGTCTAAAAGTGCATTCCAACTCCAAAAATGATTTTAGAAACTTTGAAATGACTTTAGAAACCTAAATGCAATGCATGATGCTTTTTACTTTTTAATTTAATTATTTTTGGAGAAAATTTGGGTTTTGACCTTAGGGTTTGACAAAATTGGGGTATGACAATTGCCTCTCTTATTTGGATTTTATCAAGAAATATGAATCGCGCAAAGACATATTTCAAGATAAAATAGAAATAAAGAATTCGAAATCATGCCAATTTTGTCCATTAGGGAAACTCGGATTTCCTTTTTTTTTTTTTTTTGTTTTTTTTTGGATTCTTGAGTGATCAATTCAAGCGCCCTATCAGATGACTACTTGAATGCACATCCGACTTAGCCTTCTATATTTTGAAAAAGCAAGAAATGAACTCTTAGCGTCGGCCGATAGAAAAGTTAAAAAATTTACCGGGCGTCTTTGGCGATAAATGGGCACTTGGCGCGCGGTAAGCGGTAAAATGCCCAGGTTGCCTAAAACTCGTAATCCTTAAACGAACTCTTGGCGAATCCGAGTTTGCACGCGGCTTGAGGAGCACGCTTCAAATCTTTGGTCTTTCGAGAGCGATCGGGGATCGCGTTACCCGAATCGAGGCGATATCTGATCAATCTACTTGCGTCCCACTCAGATCTTAGGGTCGATACAACTATTCCGCTGCGCCGCATGGGTCAGCGGTCCATCGCGTTGCTCGTATACGATGTGAGACCTCTCTTTTGAACACTTGGCGCGCTCTTTTCTCTCTTCTCGCGCTTGACGCTCTCTTTTCCTTTTCTCTTTTCTCTTTCTTCCTTTCTGATTTTTTCCTCCTTTGCGCGCTTGGACGCTCTCTTTTCTTTTTCTCCTTTCTCTTTCTTCCTTTCTAATCTCTTCCCCTTTGCGCGCTTGGACGCTCTCTTTTCTTTTTCTCTTTTCTCTTCTTTTCTGATCTTTTCTCCTTTGCGCGCTTGGACGCTCTCTTTTCTTTTTCTCTTTTCTCTTTCTTCTTTTCTGATCTTTTCTCCTTTGCGCGCTTGGACGCTCTCTTTTCTTCTTTTGCGCACTTGGACGCTCTTTTTTCTTCCTTTTGCGCATTTGGACGCTCTTTTTTCTTCCTTTGCGCGCTTGGGCGCTCTTTTTTTCTTTTTTCTCTTTCTTTCTTTCTGATCTCTCCACTGAGGGAGTTCCTTCTGAAGCTTGAAGTCGAACATTGATACCGAAGTACCCATCCATCTTTGTACCTGCAAGTGAGATGAACAAACGCATGCAATGCAAATGCCATGATTGCTATTTTCTTTTTCTTTTCCTTATGGTGAATGTAATGCAAACGCCTGAATTTTTTTTCTATGATGCATGACTGATGAGTGCATGATTTTATGCTTGATGCATGTTATGCAGGGTCTATTATGCAAATGAATGTTATGCGAGCGTATGCGATGCGATGCGATGATTTAGTGGAATGCTGGATATTATGTTTTGATTTTCTTCTTCGATTGCTTTCTTTTTTCTCTTTTTTTTTTTTTTTTTTTTTTTTTTTTGCTGAGGGTCAACACTTTAAGCGCCTACAAGGTAACAACCTAATCCCTAGGATTAAGGCGAGCACTAAAGCCCTACATGATAACAACCTAATCCCTAAGGATCCAGGCGGAGCACTAAAGCCCTACATGATAACAACCTAATCCCTAAGGATCCAGGGAGCACTAAAGCCCTAAAAGATAACAACCTAATCCCTAAGGATGAAGGCGAGCACTAAAGCCCTACAAGATAACAACCTAATCCCTAAGGATGAAGGCGAGCACTAAAGCCCTACAAAATAACAACCTAATCCCTAAGGATGAAGGCGAGCACTAAAGCCCTAAAAGATAACAACCTAATCCCTAAGGATCCAGGCGAGCACTAAAGCCCTACAAGATAACAACCTAATCCCTAAGGATGAAGGCGAGCACTAAAGCCCTACAAACGGTCAACTCTAGGCGACCCTCACGCGCCAAGATAACCGGTTAAAGAATTTCCATATTTTGTTATGTGAGGATGCAAATGCAATGCTTTGATGCATGATATGACATGAATTTTGGGTTTTTAAACAGTTTTGATGAACATTTTTGTAATGATGAGACACGAGACTTGGATGCAAAAACTGGAGGTGAATCTGGATCATTCTTTTTGAAAAAAAACTAATTTTGATTATTTACAAACAAACTCATTTATGTTTTCCTCCATTCCATGATAACTGAACTTTCAATAACAATCTTGTGCTTTCTCTATGAAACATTGCCAAGTGAACACACATGAATATGCAGACGCCAGGTGAGTGTTTAGGATGAATGCCAAGTCGCCCCAATTCAGCCTTTGGCGATCGTGAATGAATGACTTGCCCTCGCCTCGTGGTATATTGCAACCGGAGTGTGAAAGGAAGCGGAGTGAAAGAGCAAATACACAAGAACTAGTGCCATGGTCGACACCGTGAAAGGATGAATGGCCCCGGATGGACACCAAATGCACTTTCCCTGACTAGGGTGGGCGGGTGGTGAAGAGAATGCCCCAACTTTTGGATCTAAGTGGTGTTCTCGGTGCAACCTTTGGTTCTCTACTAATGCCTTGACCTTTGGTATGAAAGAAGCCTCACTTGGTGACCACTAAACCTTGTTTCACCGCAGCTTGATCAAGTTTGAAAGTGCAAGCCTTTCTTTTTCCGTTAGCTTTCTTTTTCTAATCTGCTTGTTTTTATTCCTCATTTCTTTTTCCCGAGGGTTTATTTTCTTGATCAACTTTCTTTTTCTCGATCGCTTGTTTTTTCTTTTGAGCAAACACATTGTAGATGATAAACTTAGTTGTCCTAAGATTTAAAATTTGAGAAAACAACAACAATCATCATTGATCTGAATGGACCTAAATTGTTGTGTTTTGTGGAGGAAGGATGATTGGGCTTAATGAAGCACTTGGGGTTGATGGGGAGGATGGGTCTTATTCGGCGTTGACTGTTGATCGATGATTTATGATAGTTATTTGGCTTGATGAGGTGTTTGGAAGTTTTATTTCTGGCTAAAGGTTTGTGGAGGGCAGGATGCTGAGGTAAAAGGGAAGTGTTTACGGTTTATGGAAGGAGGGGTGTATGGGAATGATGAAATATTTGAAGGTTTATTGAGATAAAGATCTCTTGTGTTTTGTGGCAACATGTATCAGCTCACCACTCACATTTCTTTGTATTTCTTTTGTTTCGGGATTTTCATTTTTGAATCCCTTTTTTTTTATTTTCTCTCTTTTTTTTTTCTCTCTTTCTTTTCTTTTTTGCTTTTCCTTCTTTGACTCGGGTGAGCTGATAAAAAGTGATGCACTTTTTTTTTGATATTTGAGGTGATCCTTGTCTAGGGTGATTCTTTGGATTTTGGTTTTTCTGGGCTTAAGGTAGGTAGGAAAGGGACTTTCTGCGATTTTGGGTTCTTGACGGTATGGGGAGATGGCCATACTTCATTTCAAATTCCGATTGCTTATTTCTTTTTTTGTAAAACATACAACAGCTCACCTATCTATATGTGTTTGCTCCTTTCTTCGCATTTTTTTTTATGCCCCAATTTTTGCCTGGATCGCTCTTTGCGAGTTTTCAATCCACCGGGCGCTCTTTTTTTGCCTAGGCCGCCCTTTGCGGGTTTTCAACCTAGCGAGCTTATTTTATCTTGTTTATTAGATTATTTTTTGAAAGACTTGCACTGAGGGAATATGATATTAACAAGGGGAAATTAGTGATCACAGACTTGCCCCAGCATGGAGGACTTAAAGTGCTAGTGAGAATGAACCAAAAAGGTCAAGTATGCACCGATGGGAGAGAACATGCACTTTATGGGTGGACGGGGCGGGGTTAGACTTGGATGGGGAATGATGATGAATGAAGGAAGTTGACTGACTCAAACAAGAGAAACTGTACGTGACATGCATGCTTACTAGAAGAACGCTTCACGGAGAGTTAACATTGGCCAAAACATGATATAAAAACTCTTTTTTTTGAACTATTTCAGTCTTTTATTATGGAATGGATGAGATGCAATGCTCTTTTTGAAAAACTGAGTGCCTTGGAACACCTTGAGTTTGCAAATAAATAGGAGTGAGCTTATCTAAAAAGATTATTTTGTAAAAGCGTCTCGTCTCTCATCACAAACCTTTTTATTGTATGCAATGTATGGATGAAAACATGATGAAAAGGCAAGGAAAATGACCACTTGGGAATTGGAATTGTTCTAAAAGATTTTTTTTTGAGTGTTTTTGATGCAAGATGAAAAATGAAATTCCTAGGCATACAAGAATGATATTTTCAAAATGGTTTTTTATTCTTTAAAGGCAAGACGAGATATGAAATGTCGATGCCCCTCTTTTTTCCTTTTTGTAAAAACGATGACGTGAGGCAACCAATTGTCGTTACTCTGAGTAACTTGCATGAAACAATGAGTGGATCATGACGCAATATACTGAAATGCTTCAACATTTGGTTAACTCAAACTTATTCTCTTATTTGAAAACAAACCTCACTTGATAGGTCAAAGTGCCCGATGTCGTAGAGTAACATCTCAAATTTGTGGTGCACAAACAAATTTGAGATATTACCCTTCGTCATTCAAAGGTGCACTTTTACTCATTGAGCTTTTACATGAAGATCTTTTCTATTTTTCTTTGTTTAGAGAAGATGCATGCATTGGAAATTTTTCATTTTTTATTTTTAGTTTTGGAACATGATTTTGAAAATTATTTGGAGATGCAAATGATTTATTGGAAAAGAAAGGTTTTAGAAAAATGTGCTTGACGGGGTATGACCCGCTCCTACGTATCCCCATTGTAATGAGGAATCAAAGCGTACGTAGTTCTACCGTGTCCTTTTTGAAATAATGCTTATGAATGAATGCCATGTTTTGGATGAACTTGGCGAGGAGCTTTTTCCTCTTTTTGATTATAAATGAAATGCTTATGCTATGAAGATGATAATTGTTTTTTTCATTTTATGCAATGAAGTGGAATGCAAGATGAATGATTTTTTCAAAATTGAAACTTTATTTAATGCAAATGATGCAATGATGTAATGATGCCACGATGCAAGATGCCCCCTTTTTTTTTGAAAATCTTTCTTTTTTTTTTTTTTTTTTTTTAGGAAAGACATGTCTAAACTACAATGCAACACACAATTTGTATGTCCTCGTGTCCTACAAAGGTGGGAATCCTAAGTTCTAGGGCAACTTCAAAGGTTCCTTCCATGTAGTTCTAATTCACACCCTCACTATGGCTACCAGAGCTATAGAATCCTCATGGCGACATCCACAAATGTAGAGAACTACCAAGTGTGAAGCGTCATGAGAAAGCGTGCACTGGTTGAGACTTTCATGAGTATCGATGCACAAAAGTCTCGAATGACACCACTAATCGCCTCCACTCTCCTAGGTGTTTTTGATCCGGGTATAGGAGCCCACTCATAACATACAAAATGTAAGGTGTGAAAGTGTGTGATTGAGGACATACTTTTCTAAAATCTACCCTCCCCACCGCAAGGAAAAAGCCGACTCACCCGCATGTGAGCAAAAAAGATAATATGTCGTCTACCCTAAGGTTTAGCATCACTTCAAAACAAATGAACTAACCTAAGGTGTCATCAACAACCATATAGAGCTTACCTCAAGAAAGGGAGCAGAGAAGAAGGGATTATGATAGATGGGGAAAGCATGCATAGTTATAAGCATATAAAGAAAGAAAAGAAAAAGTAAGGAAATGAAGAAGTAAAATGAAAACTAATTCAAATCAAACATTTTGAACCACACATCGGATTAATTAGGCTTGACCTCTTTTTAAAAAAAGTTTTTTTATGTCCCCAGAGGAAGTCGCCAATGCTGCGCCCGAAAAATCCGGTTTGGGATTTCTCGATGTACAACGTGAAAATTGTGAAGCCGCCACTAATATTTTAATTTTTAGACCAAAACATTAGAAAAATGTCTTTTTACAAAAGGCGGGTGGTCTTTCAAAAATGTAAATGTAGGTTCTGGGGCCGGTTAGGTGTGGGAAGGTGTTAGCACTCTCACACCTCCTTTCTACCGAAAGGGAACCATTAATTCGATGTGTGGTTTAGATTGTTTGATTTGAGATAATTTTTGTTCTACTTCTTTTCTTTTCCTTTTTATTTGAAAGAGTTTTATAGAAGACAAGGGAGAAAGGAGTCCTTTTGAGATTTTTGAAAAGCGAGCTTGACGGATATGACCTGGTCCCACGCACTTCATTGACTGAGGGATCAAAGCTACGTAGTTCTTAATTCTTTGTTTTGGGGTTTTTGAAAGCGAGCTTGACAGATATGACCTTGTCCTACGCACTTCATTGACCGAGGATCAAAGCTACGTAGTTCTTAATTCTTTGTTTTGATTTTTTGAAAGTGAGCTTGACGGGATATGACCGGTCCTACGTACTTCAATGACCGAGGATCAAAGCTACGTAGTTCTTAATTCTTTGTTTTGATTTTTTGAAAGTGAGCTTGACGGGATATGACCCGTCCTACGCACTTCAATGACCGAGGGGTCAAAGCTACGTAGTTCTTAATTCTTTTGATTTTGAGAAAATCTGTGTTTTGTCTTTATCTTATCTTTGGGTTTTTGGAAATATGACTCAAGCGTTCATGAATACCAAACAAGCAATGGCTTCGAGTGGCGTTCATTACTAACTTGAAAGAAAAGTGTTGGAACCGGTAATCAATCGAGCAATTACTCAAGTGATCACTAGTTGCAACGTTTTATTATCTTTTTTGAAAATGTTTTGGAAAAGGATGAGTCTTAGTGATAATTACCACTAATGGCTCACATTGTTTGTTTTAGGAAATTTTAGTTGGGTTTTTGTTGTTTTATTAATGTGTGGGAGCTTTCATGATAGTCAAACAAGCAAAGGCTTCGAGTGACTACCACTAGTAACTCCATCATTGACGATCAAACAAGCATCGGCTTCGAGTGATGGCTAATGATTTTGTTTATGAAAACACCTTTAGGGTTTTTTTATTTGAAAACAAGTGATTTCAAGTTTGAAAAAGAAATAGAACATTTCAAATCTTTTCAAATCCAAACCAAAGCAACAATGAGAAAGCATAAGCAAAGCAAACATGAAGAATATTTACAAGTTGCCATGAACAAATGAATACATGATTAATTGAATACATGATTAAGCAAGTATATGAGGATATGAGCATGTGATCATGATGTGCTAGATTAGATAAGCATGAATGCATGTAAATGCATGAACATTTGAGAATGAATGCAAGAATGAGTATATACAAGGATGCATGAGCACACAAGAAGGCATGAGCATTTGATTAATGAATGCATGGACATGTGAGGATGCATGGTTATTTAATTATGAATGGACATGTGAGAATGCAAAGAGTATAAACAAGTAAGGATGCATGAGGTACTAACAAGTGAGAGTGCAAATGAATATGCAAGAGATATGAATATATGAAAAGGCATGAAGATTAAAACAAGAGAGTATGCAAGAGAGTGAATAAGGTTTTATTTAAGTGCAAGTGTGTGAGGGTGTGTCATAAGAAGTGGTAACAATTTAGTTACCTTATTCTTAGGAGATGGTGAAATGTTTTGGTATTTTTAGAGTTTTAGGAAAAAGTGGTAAAAAGTATTTTTAGGTTGATTTTATAATGTTGAAAAGTTATAAATGTAAACTAGAAAATGTTTTGGGTCTTTTTGTAATTTAAGAAAGGTAAGAAGTAAAGGTAAATTATTAATGAAATGGTAACTTATTTAAGTGAAGGTAAATGGTAAAAGTAAAAGGTAAAATGTTTTTTAGGGTTTTAAGTGGAAGGTAAATGATGTGGTAAGGTAAAATAGTGAAAAGTTAATGAGATAGTAAAAACCAAAGTGGTAAAAAGTGAGAAACACAATGTCTCAATTTGCATTCACTTATCCAAGATCAAATGACCAAAATCTAAGCAAACAAAGATGCATAAGAGGGCCCTTTTGGCCGAATACCACACTAGCAAGAATCATCCCTTTTATTTCTTACAAAATTGACAATTGACACATGAATCAACACAAAATGAAAACTCTAATCTAACATGCAAATTTCTAAGTTAAAACATCAACCAAATCACACTTGTATTCACGTGAAATTCAAGGATTACAAAACACAACAATAACCCAAATTTCTCTAGGCAAAGTTGTATGAATGTGAATATTTTATTGATGAAAAATGATGCACATATTAGTGAACATGCAAGAATACAATGGAAACCCCAATCATCCCCTAGGCCGAAACCACATGGTATGACAAAAATGAGTTTTATTCAACTTAAAATTATGCACACAAGATGAAAAATGCAAGGAACTATATGGAAACACAAGAAACCTCTCCTTAAGGCCAAGGGTTCACTTCAAACACCCAAGGCTCCCAATGTCCTTGACATAGTGTTTGAAATGAACCCTCTAAGCCTCTTAGAGAGGATAGAGGAGTAGAAGAAGATTTACATGTTAATAATTGAAAATGCAAGGGATAATAGGCTTACCTCAAGAAATAACTAGAAAATGAATGAAGATGTGAAATAGGAGCAAGAACACTTGAGGGAACACCTCCAACAATCTAGATCCTCACGCAAATCCTCTTCCTTGGGTGGATTTTTATGAAACTTGGATGATTATGGAAGCTTGGAAAGAGAGTTATTGAATCAATGAAAGATTATCAAGCTTTGGTATTTGATGATTGAAGAAATTATGGAGAGAATATGGTGGAGAGGATTTCGGCCAAGAGGGAGGAGAGGAGGAGAGGTTGGTTGCTAGGGTAAAAATGAGAGTGTGTGTATGTGAGCTAGGTCTTATTTTGGGTTTTTATATGGGGTGAAAACTTAAGGGTATTTATGACAATGTATCTCTTGTAAACCAATAGATTTGAGAAAGAAATTGAATCAATGGTCAAGATGCATTATCACATGGATTAAGGGCAATAAAATGAGGAGAGAGAGGGCTGGGTGTGCAGCATAAGAAGGGTGGTGAAGGTTAAGCTTAATTACAAAAATGTAATTTTCTACAAAGCTTATTACACAAGTGCCATTTTGATTCAAATGAAGGGTGAGGATTGTCTTTCACATTCAAATGGAAGGCCATGATTTAATACAATTTGCAAACAATAAAAATAAATGAAAATGGGGTGTATAGTGGCTGATATTCGCAGCTATGGAGAGTGAGAGAGTGAGTGGAATTGCAAATTGTACTATTGTACTATCCTTATCCTTTCACCATTCAAAAGGATGTAGAATATTCCTTCTAGATCTTTCTTCCTAATTCATGCCATTTTGGGCCCTATCCTATGATTCAATGATTGGGCTCTGAATTTTATGATCTCACCAATCCCACAATTGATTTATTTACCCCATCTCAAAGGAAAAGACCATTTTACCCTTCTCTATCCAAAAACTAGGTTTTTAGGCCAAAAGGTTTAATGTTTATGCACAAAAATAATCACAATGGGGCACAAATATCCCTTAAACAAATCATTGATGATTATTCAAGGATTTGGGACAAAAGACCGCTTTTATTGTGAAATGACCAAAATGCCCTTTCACTCTAAAAACCCTAGTTTTTGCCTGAAACACATTTCCACTTCAAAAATGATTTTTCCCCCTAGGAGTGACCTCTAATACCTTGAAATGCATGTTGGATGACTTGTTTTGAGGAATGGTCCCTTATTTGTGAAATGGCCAAAATACCCTTTTCCACTGAAAAATCCTAATTTGTCTAAAATGTGCATTCCAACTCCAAAAATGATTTTAGAAACTTTGAAATGACTTTAGAAACCTAAATGCAATGCATGATGCTTTTTTACTTTTTAATTTAATTATTTTTGGAGAAAATTTGGGTTTTGACCTAGGCCGGACAAAATTGGGGTATGACAGTGTGTTCATTTTTGTCTGAGTCAGTTAGCGTCCCTACCTTACCGTCATCCCCTGTCAAAGTCTAATCCCACCCCGACCACCCATAAGGTACATACTCCCCACATCAGCACATAGTTGACGTTTTCGGCTGCCTCTAGTGAAATAACACTTTAGGCCCTCCATACTGGGCAAATGTGTGATCTCTAAAAAACTTTGTCAACGTTGTATTCCCTTGGTGCAAGTCCTTTACAAAAAAATAATAAATTCAAAAAGGCCCGTTAGGTCGAAAACTCGTAAGAGCGGCCTAAGCAAAAATTAGGGCATATAAAAAAAAGGAGAAATAAAGAAAAAGAGCAAATATATAAAAGTAAATAAATTATTGTCCTTAAGTTAATTTTTGAGAAAACGAGCAATCATGATTTGAAATGAAGTTTGACCATCTTCCCATACCCTCGAAAAAAACCCCATGCTACCCACCTTAAGCCAAAATCTAAAAACCTTTCAATCACCCTAGACAAGGATCAATTCCACATCAAAAGCTCGAAAGAAAGAAAAAGAAAAAATCAAAATCAAAAAAGAAAGTGAAATAAAAAAAGAAGAGGATCGAAAAACCACGAAAAAGCAAAAGTGGTACAATTATGAGCTGATACTTCTCGCCCTTAAATGCATTAGAAATCCTTGTCTGAAACAAACCCCCAAACACTTCCCTTGTCCTCAATATCCTACCCTTCATAAACCCTTGGCCAAGTCACATCCCTAAACAAGTCCATCCAACCATGAAGCACATCAATTACTGTCTCAATAAAACCTCAAACACTCCTTTGAGCCTAACAACCATTTCCTTCATAAATCATCACCCATTAGCCAAGTTACATCACCAAATCATTTGTCCCATCAATCATCAAACACTCCATTGAGCCTAATAACCTCTTCTTTCGCAAACCATTAGCCATTAGCCAAACCATACCGCTCAATAAAAAATCATCCGTCCCATCAATCCCCAAACACTACTTTGAGCCCAATTAACATTCCCCTCATAAATCACTAAACCATCGGCCACGTTACAACCCTCTAGAGTTCATTCCGATCAATGACCGATTGCTTTTGTTTTCTCAAAGTTTTAATCTTAGGACAAATAAGTTTATGTATTTTCAATATGTTTGCTCAAAAAAAATGTATCTCAAAAAAAAAAAAAAACTCAAAATAAAAAATCAAAAGGCTTGCACCACAAGATTCATTCAAGTTACAGTTATACTAAGACAAGGTCTAGTGATCACCAAGTGTAGTTTTCATCGTAGCAAACTCAAGACTATTGTAGTCTGAGATTCATTTTAAAGATAACCAAAAGTTTATACTAGGATCGTCACTTAGATCCTAAAGTGGGGCATTCCCTTTCACCATCTATTCTATTTGAACTTGGGGGAATTTTGTACAGTGTCCATCCCATACCACACCCAGCCTATAGCCATACCAGACAAACTCCAAAAACCCATAACCCTAACTCCGTCACCTTTCCCAATCTCACTAAAGCCAACCATTCGAAATACCATTCCAAGCAAGGCAATCCTGTCGCTCTTTACTCCACCTTAAAATGGGAAAATTCACCCTACACCCATCTCATCCCCTCGCCATATTCACAGCCAAAAAACCCATACCGGGGCAATTTCTCAACTCACTATCCTAAATGTTTCTACTCTAGTTGGGGCAATCTTGTCATTACCATAATTAGGGAAACGTCAAACTCTATAGGTTGAGACAACATCTCCTACTTGCCACCTTTCATTCCAAAACGAATGCATTCCCAATTCATCACCTTCTACACCCTTAGCTTGTCACCACTAGACAGGGGCAGACACCCACCGTCATCAAATCTAAATTGGGGGTAGTCCTGCATTCCTTGGCTTGGAAAAACGTACCTTTCATGACCTTGACAAAGACCAGTCAGTCATTCACCCCTTCATGTGCCACAAATGTCCACACCCTAGGTCTTTAGAACCCCAAGTTAACTGACTCATTCATCTACATTCACACTACTATACATCTGCACAAAACAATGCTTCAGAGAGAGAAAACACAAGTTGATCATATGATGCTAAAAATCCACTTAGGTAACTTTGTGGACATAAACTTCGGTCATCATGGGGCATCATAATGGAAGAGAAAAATGAACGAGCTTGCAAATTCAGTCAAGCACCTTTTCAGGTCAGTGTCTGTAGATAACGACCTTAAGATTGCCGAAGTTTGAATCGAAACTAACTTTTCCAAAGAATGATCAATATTCATCTCCGCCTCTCGTATCCAAAGCCTCACATCTCATCATTTCAAAAAAGTGTTTCTACACTCAATCAGTCATTTCATGTCATCACACCATGCACCATAGCATTTGCATTCAAACATTTCATTTGCATCATATTAACATTCATACTTCATGCATCCATCAGATAAATAAATAAATAAATAAAGCAAGCAAAAAAAAAAGCAAAAAGCAAAAAACAAAAAGAGAAAGGAATCACATATTTCATCCATCACCCCACCAAAAATCACCTGTTGCATGTGCATGTATTATTGGCGTTGTATGTCCATTACATGATGTATTGCCTCTGAATCGACTTCAAGTGTCGATACCCATATTTTGTTCCTCTAAGATCAAAGCTCCAAGCGTTGATCCCGTATCGCATCACAGATCACCGAAGTGATCCCGCACCCCCGAGTGGTCCTTCAGAGCACTACGCCCTTCGCCCTAAGTGGCCCAGTGTCGCAAACGCCGAGTCGAGCCCGGCGGACCTTCCGACCCGCGTGGTCCTTCGACTAGTTGTGTCACCTAAGACACGCGGTGTACGCCCTTCATGGTCAACATATCGCTTCTAGACCGATCTTGACCCATCATGGCCGCCGAGTATAAAGCCCCCTCGCATCGCTTAATTAGTACCGTAGCTAGTTGCGCTCCTTCGCACTACGATGGTCCTTCAATTAAGGCTTAGGCAGCCTTCCGGACCTTAAGTGGTCCTCCGTGAGCCTTATCGCTCCTTCGGACCACTCGAAGGGTCCTTCGAGCCTTAGGGCTCCTTCAGTCCTTGTTGACCCTTCATTCAACTCTCTGGTTAATGCGCCAAGTATTAATCACTCTCTCTTATCTCTCAAACCTCCCACTCCCCTCAAACGGGACAAAATTAGCGTCTATCTTATCTTTATTCCTATTTCTACTACGAAAGTTCTAGAGCTCAAGACTTTCTAGTAAAATATTAATAAAGAGAGGCAAATTGCTATACCCCAATTTTGTCGGTCTTCTTTTTCTCGCTTTAGTCGTTTATTTTTAGTAAGGCGTGTTTCGAGTCGCATGATTACGAGAATTATTAGTGTAGAGTCTCTACACTAATTTCAATCACTCGCTCAACTAAATCGAACGCCGTTGTTTAAATTAGGCACGCACGCCGAATGATCGATCTTTTCGCGCGTTCTTCAATTTAACGTCCGTATTCGAGTTTAGTCGAGCGTGCGTAAAGCGTGTCTACCTAAAGTCTTTTTTTCACAAAAAGTTGGTTTAAATTCAGATTTAATAATGCGATTCCGAGTTAATTTTGGGGTTTTAGTTAACGGGCCCATTTCTTTTATTTTTGGTCTCGTTTTAGCGCAGTTTGTCGAATCCGCCGCTTCGTCTTTGTATTTGGCCGACTCCTTTTTCTTATTGTTATTTTTATTTTTGTTTATTTAATTTATTTAAGCACTTAATAGTTCAAAAATGTCAAAAATTCTACTTATTTTAATTTACAATCTAAAAGTGTTTAAGAGTCAAATATGTCTAAAAATGTCAAAAAAAATCAATTTAATTTAATTTACAATTTAAAAGCATTTAATAGTCCCAAAAGTCCAAAATACAAAAATAGTGATACAAAAATATAAAAAGGCATAAATCCGAAAATAAAATAAAAAGGGGAACAATGTAGCTCTCACCTTTCTAAACCCTAATCCTAGCTTCCTCCTTGCTCACCAAGTATCCAAATTTCATACAAGCCCAAACCCAAACTCGAAAATCAATCAAAACACAATCCAAATCATTAATGTGTTGACCTAATTTTTAACTATAAATAAATAAATCCAATAGCAGTCAAAGGACACACACAGAAATTGACGCATGATGAAATTTCACACAAAATTTAGAGAAAAAAGGATTAGGGTTTCACACCGAAACCCTAACCGCAAAGCACCAGAGTTTCTAAATCAAAAGAGAACAGCGTGGTCAAGCAATACAGAAGTAGCAGAAAAGAACCAGTGTTGCAGTGGTTACAGGAGCAGTCACGTGCAAATAGAAAAGAAGATCAGAAGCTGGAAAAGAAGTAAGTAACAGCAAACTCGTTTTCTTTAGTTTTGTACATAATAGGTTTTTTTTACGAAGAATAGTGTATTGTTAATCTGAAATTGGTGACAAACTGTATATAAACTAAATCAGCTTATATTCGCTTCTCTTAGAAATATTAGTGCTGTAAATAATTAGTAATTCGTTAAAATCAATTAGGAATTAGGGTTCTAAAAGTCAATTTTCAAAATTAAAAGAAAGGGGGTTTCAGATTAGTGGTTCAAAATAGATTTCAAATTTATAGTTTCAAATTAACAATCAGATATGAAAATTAGAATTAGTTATAGTTTAAAAAACAAGTTCTGTGATACAAAATTGGAATTAGGCTTTTAAGGAAAATCAATTTGGGAATTAGGTTTTTAAGTAAAAATTAACCAAAATCATTCATCAGAATATTAGAAGAAGTAGGATGGAAGAAAGGGGAATTAGGACAGAGAAAGGCAAAAAATGTATAATAGGACTCACCTCCGGTCACCGTCGACGGTGGTCGTGCCCTCAGGTTCGCCGGAGACTGCAAAACGCTGCAGCGCCGCAAGCTCTCCTTCTCCGTTCGCTAGAGAATACAACCATGCCGCCATCGTCCCATTCATCTTCACCGGAAACATCACCGCCGGTTAAGCGTGCAGATCACCGGAGTTGTCATCACACGCCGGAGCGTCCGCAAGCCTTCGCGCTCTCTCTCATCTCCGCGATCTCTCTCTCTCTCTTTCTCTCCCTCTCGCGAACACCCCACTCTCTCGCAGGTAACCGGCGCGTTTCGCGCCCTCACGCCGTGAAACAGGGCGAGATTTTCGCCGTGCTACTCTTTCCTCTCTCTGCGGCGCCGCGTTGGTTTTAGGGGAAGAGGTGAATTGGGTTTTTTAGGGTTTCTGTTTTCAGTTTTAGGTTATAGTGTTTTTTTTTTTTTTTAAATATTCAGCACGCTGTTTGCACCCCTTCATTCACGCGCACACCTCCCCCCACTTAAGCCCAGTTTCGCATACTGGGATCTCCTATGCGAACTGGGCCTTCCTTTTTACACCTCCTATTAATTATACGACCCCCATGTGACTAATAAAACCCCAATTTACTATTTTTACCCTCTGATTTACTTTTTAATTCTTTTTCCAATTTAAATATAGTTATTTTTTCTCTCGAAATTAAATAACGGCTAAGTCGGTTGTACAACCAAGTTAGTCATTATTTTGGGGCCAATGAACTGCATGCAGTTCGGAAACCTACAAACTTAACAAATATGAACAAATTACTTTTCTAAAAATAAGCGGCTAAGTCGGTTGTACAACCGGTTAGTCATTATTTTAGGACCAATGAGTCATGCTGATTCAAGTAATCCTACAAAAACTTAATAAACATAAATAAATGATTTTTAATAGGGGATTAAGTCGCTCAGATAAATCGGGTTAGTCGGCTTCTAGAACTAATGAGTCATGATGATTCAGAGTCCTAGGATACCCATTCTAAAATCAACCCATCTCACAACTTCTTTCAAAAACTCTAAAATCATTTTCAAAAAGTAAGTGGACTAAGTCGGTTGTACAATCCAAGTTAGTCGGCGTCTAGGAATCGATGAGTCAGATGCGATTCGAGAATCCTAGGACCACTACACTAAAAACCAAAATTTAAAATAAGTCATTTTCTCTACAAATAAAAAGGGTAATTATTAAATAAATCTTAATTAATTAGACAATGGATGTTGTGGGGTGCTAATACCTTCCCCACGCATAACGACTCCCGAACCCTAATAATGCCTTGTCCTAAAACCTAAAGGGATTTTCCGAATTTGCCCTTAAACTAAAATTTGGTGGCGGCTTCCATAAGAACCTTTCGAAGAATCCTTTCCCGGATTTTTCGGTCGCTACACCGCTGAGGATGCTGGTGCCCGGAGGGGTTCAGTCGAGATGAGGCCGCGTCTGGGGCCTGTCGCGTGGAGCCATAGTCGAAGTAGGATAGCGCTCGAGCCTCCCACTGTGGTCACCAATTGATCGTACCTTGACCAATGAAGTGTTGATGTTGTTCGCTGTGTTGGCGGCCGGCGATTGAACGGACCGGTCTTGGCTGCACGCGGGTGGTACCTACAATGACACTCCGACGCTCAAGTCAGTGGCGTTGCTCGGTCAGGGTATCACGAGGTAGGAAAAACGTACCTGATACTGTGGATGGAGGTGGTACTTATACCAGTGGGATGTCCCGACCGTTGCGAAGAATTCGTCCGGTCCCCGCAGATTGCGCTCCAAGTAACGAGCTTGGGCTGGTTCGCTGGTGCGGGCCGCTAGCATGGGCCGTTGGTTCTATTTCTATTGGAACCTCTTGGTTTTGCTAATGCACCCTGGAACAAATACATTTTCTGAGGATGAAACGGTAAAATCTACCGTGAAATTCGGAGAAGAAAATAACTCCTTCTTTCTACGCATATGATTAGAACACACAGTATCCAAATACCAAATATTTTCATCCTCAGAAAATGTATTAATAGTCAAAAATAAACTTTGGGTGTTACCAGGGTTTTCAACATCAGAGTACTGGTTTTCGGCCACGTTCGCTTGGTGTCTAAATCTACTGTGTGCACCTTTATGTCCAAATTTTCCGCAATGATAACAGTTGAAATTTTCCCTCTGGTTGTAAGTTTTTTATTTATTAAAATGGAAACTCAGTGGCCATCAACCATCAGTATCATATTATATACAAGCCCCAAGAGGGAGCTCAAAAATGCACCGGCCAGGGTCTATCTCATGGCTCAAATTAGACGTGCCACGATGATAGAGAATAATATGAAACTTCCATGAACCTCCAATACATGAAGTCATATAGGAAATTAAAGCAACATTAATTTCTCTAAATTTTTCTTGTAATCAATTCCTTTCTTTAAATGTCTTTATATTTTCTATTTCCTAAAGCCATACAATAATACTATAAATAGAGCTCATTAAACAATTAGAGAGTTCCTCATTTCTCTACCTTTCATATGTCCTTGGGCCTTTTTTTTTCATCAGAGCGGGTTGCTGCATCTTGGAATTGAGTTTTAGAAATGAAAAAAATCAACGTAAAGCTTGAGTTTTCAAGTTGACAAGAAAATGCCTCCGCAAAAAAATAAAAAAATGCCTCCGTGAAACTCTACTTTTTGGTCATTTTATTTGCGAAACGGATGTTGACATTGTGTTCAAATTGTCAAAAAATCTTGGAGAACAAATTTCACAACCAACTGAACCTACATGCTCCACTATGGTCTTTGCCAGAAAGTTCTTCTGACCAGATAAATCCCTGACATTGGTTAATTCTATTTGAACCCTAATTTTTTTGAAATGGTTAAATATATTTTTAGTTTCTGCAAAATGTGAGGTTTTCATTTTAGTCCATAATAATTTTCATCAACTTTTAAGTCCCACTTATATATTTGTTTGCACTTTTGATCCTTAAGGTTAAGCTAATGCCCCACTTATATATTTGTTTGCACTTTTGGTCTCTAAGGTTAAGCTAATGCTTAGCTGGCTAACAGACTCTCACATCGCCATATTCTGTATCATATTTTTTAATGATTGGTTACTTTAAATCCTATTTATGTTTTAGTTTATTTTTAATATAACTTTCAATATGCATTATTAAAAAGTGTGATGTGACAGGTGGTTTAACATCCTAGTCATTAAAAAATGTGATGCAGAAAGTATCAGTGTTGCAATATGTTAGCAAATTGAAGACTAATTGCACGTCAAGGGCCAAATGTGAAAACTAAGAAGTGATGACAAAAAATTGAAAAATATTTACTGGGGACTAAATTAAAAACCATATATTTTATAGATTCTAAAAACATATTTAACCTTTTAAGAAAATAAAATTTAGTAGTAAAGTTTTACAAAATTTATAACTGCCCCCGTATTAAAAATTGCAATTTGAGCTTTAGAATTCCTGAAAAATCATAATTTTACCCCTTGATTTTTCAAAAATCACAAACTTATCCTTGATTTTCAAAATAAGAATTTTCCCCATATACTTAAAATATTGGTGTTTATCCCCATATCTTAAAACCCTTATTTCCACCCAAACCTTCGTAAAACTCGTTCTTTTATTAAAAAAGAAATGATACCTAGAAGATAAATCACTTGAGATTGAACAAACGAGGCAACAAATTCAACAGTTACAAGAGATTGTAAATGCCTAATAAGCATTGTAAGAAGCTCCACGAAGGAGATTTGAAGATAATGAATCTGGTAGTGAATTTTCATCAAATTAGAAGTAGTTGTTTACCATGAGAACAATTTAGGATCAATAATATCAAAGTAGACATTCCAGATTTTGACGAAAAGCTCCTAACATACGAGTTTATGGATTGCTTTCAAAATGTTGGACGTTTGTTTGAGTATTAGGAGGTAATTTTGGAAGATCATTGTTGTCAAGGTAAAGAAACTCACTTCGATAAGGTGGGATAATCTTAAAAGAAAATGTGAGTGTGAAGGGGAAAGCAAGATCAGAACATGGGAGAAAATGCAGTGTGAAGTAACCCATGAGTTCTTACCTCTCCATTACTATCAGAGAATTTCATAGAACAACAAAATCTTTGTTAAGAGAACTTGTTAGTATAAGATTTTACTAGAGAACTTTAGAAGTTGATCAATGATGAAATATAATATCCAAGAAAAGGAGGAGAAAACGATAGCTCAATAACTTGGAGGATCGACTGTGGCTAAGGCACATACAACCATAGAAGAAGCCTCACAGACAACCATAGCTAAAGAATGACCACGACTAAGGCACAATATCTCCTATACTTGCTAAAGCTGTGCAAGGAGAGTTTTGTGATATCATTTTCGATAGTGGAAGCCTTGAAAATCTTATGTTAACCTATATGATGGAAAAATTAAAGTTGCCGATAAATGAGCACCCTCATCCATACAAGCTACAATGGCTCCACAAGGGTAATGTAGTAAAAGTATCTAAGTGATGCCTTGTATCTTTTTTCATTGGTCAAAAATATAAAGATAACTAGTATGATACCTGTGCGTACGCACGGGCGCTGTCATGTTATTTTTATGAATGAACTTAGATAGTATTTAAATAGTCTGAGCATTACCCTGTGCAAATAAAGACAAACTTGAAGTAGATAAAAAAAAGTTTCAAATTAAAAATAGATAAATATTAAAATCTAAAAATGTAAAAGTATCATATAAAAAAAATTGTGTGTGTGTGTATATATATATATATATATATATATATATATATATATATATATATATATATATATATATATATATATCGATCTGATGTTTTTATATATTAGTGTTGCTATCCCATGTTTTTTTATATATCAGTGCGGCTATCCCATGTTTTTATATGTATCATTACAGTTATCTTATTATTTTTTTATATATCAGTGCAGGTATCCCATAGTTTCAATCAATGTTGTCAAATAACGGCCATGGCGGCGCCATGGCGGATATCGGTGGCGGAAGTCTGGCTAGCCGCCATACAATGGCCGTGACATGGCGGAATCTGAATGGCGGACCATGGCGGGCCATGGCAGCTGTTTTTTACATGGCATTTTCGGTGCAAACGGGCGCCATGGCGGAAAACGTGGGTTTTCTTGCCTTACGTCACACGCGACCGACCCGTAAAATCAAAGCCCAAAAGACGAAAACCCTAAAACTAAGTGGCTGCACAGGTTTTTTTGTTTTCTCTTATGACCCGACCCAGAAAGATGAAGGCCTGATGGTGAAAACCCTAAAAAATAAATGGTAGCCGCCAGCTGGACTCAATTTTCAAAATATTTTAAACTTTTCCCACTCACTTCCGTTGTTTTATTTGGTTGACTTTCACACTTCCATTTTAAACCTCTCTCTCAGACGTTACTTTCTTTTCTGGTGTTGCTACAAATCATGTTTCTTTCTGAGTTAATATTTTTTTTCCTTCTTTCCTTTTTTGTTTTCAATTCCCTCTCCCTCTCTCTCTCTCTCTATCTATTATTATTTTTTTCATTTTGTTATGTTTTTTTATTGTTTTTAATTATTTTAGTTTTTAAGTATGTTATCTTTTAATTTTAATTCTATTTGTATATTTTTTTCTCTTCTGTTTTTTACATCTCTCATTTTATTAATATCTCTTCTTAATTGTGTTGTCTTTTAATTTTATTTGTTTCATTTTTTTCTTATAGCTGTCTTTCAATTCTGCTTTTTAATTTATTATGACAATTGATTGGAGACTAATGATATTTTCTATCAATTAAGTCTATGGTTTTTAATATTTATTGATAGTCTTTGGATTATTTTTTTGTTTTTTTGCAGTTTATATATATATATATATATATATATATATTAAATTGGTCCGCCATGGCGTCCGCCATATACCGTTTCGCCATCCGCCATATGTTTATGGCGGATTTTTGGCTCGCCGCCATAAACTGCCATCCGCCATTGACAACACTGGTTTCAATTGATTATTTGAGTTGATTAGTAGATTATAGTAATAGTAAATGATAGATAGTAGATTATCAATAAGAAATATTTATCTTGTATTTTTTTATATATCAGTGAGAATTATTTGTCCTTTTTTAGGTATTAGTGACAAATATTTGTCACTTGGGTTTCAAATATTAACAAGTTTAAATATTCATTAAGTCTTCTTGTTTTTTTATAGATAGTAGGCTTATAGTAGTCTTCAAAAATTATAATTATCGATGGAACTATTAATCCTGTGTTTATCGTTCTGCGCTTATCCCGTGTTTTTTTTATATATCAGAGCAATTATCTTGTAGTTTCAATTGATTATTTTAGTTGATTAGTATATTATAATAGATAGTAAAAGAGAGATAATACATTATCAAATAAGACATATTTGTGTTAAATTTTAATCAGTGATTTAAATAGTCATTAAATCTTCTTAGTTTTTATATAGTAGGTTTATAGTAATATTCAAAAAAAATAAATTATCAATGACAAATATTAATGTTGTGTATTTTTATATATCAGTGCATTTATCTCGTGTTTTTTATATATCAGTGACAATTATTTGTCATTTTTAGGTATTGGTGATAGATATTTGTCACATGTGTTTTAAATATTAATTAGTTTAAACAGTCATTAAGCGTTCTTGTTTTTTTAGATACAAGGTTTATAGTAGTCTTCAAAAATTATAATTATCAATGACAAATATTCATCCTGTGTTTTTATCTATCATCATGCAGTTATCCTGTTATATATATATATATATATATATATATATATATATATATATATATATATATATATATATATATATATATATATATATATATCATCATGATTATCTCATAGTTTCAATTGATTATTTTAGTTGATTAGTAGATTAAAGTAGATAGTAAATTATCAATTAGAAATATTTGTTTTATATTAATTAGTATTTTAAATAGCCATTAAGCCTTCTTTTTTAGATAGTAGGTTTATACTTTATATTAGTGTTTGCTTGGTGTTTTTAGCAAACAATCACTAGTTTTAAAAGTTGAAATTGTGAGATCAAACTAGAATATCTCTGGACTATTGCCCTTGTATTTTTGTGTTTTCAACGATCTTAAGAACAGTAAATGGTGCGAGGAACAAAATTAAATGTAAAGCAAAAGTAATAGTTGCAATAAATGTAAAAAGAAATTGAAGATTGCATTAAATTGAAAGTAAAGTGGTTCACAAACACGTACAATGAATCTGTTTCACTCGTTTTTCGCTTTTGTCTGGAAGTTGAGTTTTCAGAGTTCTTGTGAAATGTTGTGACCTCGATTTCCTATTACAAAAGAGTATTTATACTCTTGGAAACAAACGTGGGAAGAAAGAATAACTGCCTCCTAGAAATAAGGAGAAGTAACTGCCCACTAACTGTTGCTCTTTGCATTTCGACTAAAACGTCGTCAACCGCTTGGCAAAGTGTTGAACCCTGCTTTGTCGAAGAGTTGAGCCTTCTCTTGTCGAAGGTCCCTTTGCTTTAAGAGCTGAGCTCGTCGAAGCTCATTCACATTGTCAGCACTTGCATACCTTTTCTGTCGAATTGATGGTGAATTGACTTGAATATTGCCCTGTTGTCTCCAAAACATTATTAAATGTGAGGTCAACCCCATTTAAAGCTTCATTTAATGTACTGTCGAAATTTTGAGGTAACAGATTGCCCCCAAAAAATGCTTCTTTCGACGGAATAAGGAATGGAGGTAAGAAAGGGCATTTTTTGAATACTGTGCAATGGTCACTTCTACCGCCTTTTGCACTTCAACAGTAGTCGGAAAGATAGTCATCATGACTTGCACAGATAAAGTGAACCGTTTCATTGGCACACGTCATTTAGTTGGTGGGCCATCACGTCCCTGAAAGGTCGCGAACGTGGGAGTTATGGCGAACGTGCCAATAGCTGTTGCTTCCAAACATATATAAACGGCTAAAATTCTTTCATATTCCTTTTTACTCAGTTGAACACCTTGTGAACAGTCTCTTTACCTTCCTCATCTCTGAACTTTGCAAAAAACCCCAAATCCACGAAAGTTTCAAACTTTCATTCGTTTTCTTCAATCTACACCCAGATTCAGACCTGCATTTTCCTTTCCATATCGATGGCTTCAACATCCACTGTTGCAGTACAACCTGAAAGTTCAAAGAAAAAGGACGAGCCCAGCAAGACCCAAACCCTTGACGACTTCGTTGATGAACTTGACATCACCGATGAACGAACCATCCAATGGCAAACCCAGGTATTGATTCCTTCCACTGAAATTTATACCCATGCCTACTTAGGTCCTTTGCCTAATATTCTGCTGGAGAATGATGAGGTTTTAGAAATTTTCCCTAGTCCCTCTCGTCTTCAACCTAGGGTCTTTGCCAAGACACCTTTCCACTTAGAATTTCTGAACAACCCCCCTAGGGTTTTTAGGTCAGCTCCTAGGATCGATCAACAAATTTACATAGAGTGGCTCAACAAGGTAGAGGCTAAGAAAAGCACCATTTGGAAACAACAAGGAATCTTCGACCTTATTCAGTTGTCTAGATATGGGCCTAAGTATGATAGCACCCTAATTTTGGCAGCAATGCAGTTTTGGGGCTGCGCCACACATAGCCTTCACCTGAAATGTGGCATGTTGTCCCCCACTCTGTTAGACGTTGCTGCCATTACAGGTTTGAAACCTCTAGGGAAGACCTTTGACCCTACACTCCTTGCTTATGACTATAAGTTCAATTTTACCAATGCTTCTTTCGCCCCCTACATTGGTGACCACCATGATCTCGATACTGAGGAAGTCTCTGATGACGAACATGTAGCTTTTCTAACCCTTTGGTTATCTCTGTTTGTTTTTTGCTCACGTTCCCTTCAAGTCTCTAAATCTTACATTCCACTAGCTGTCCAACTCAATGCTCAACAGAACATCAATCTTGCTAAGTTGATTTTAGGCTCTCTTCACCAACAACTTGACAATGCTACCATAGAATTGAGGGAAGATGAGCCTACCACTAAGTTTTTGGCTTCTGGTCCTTTGTGGTTGTTTCAACTGTGGCTCTTGGCCACTTTTGAGTCTAGGCTTGGTCTATACATTCCCAAATCAGTTCAACCCTCTTTAGAAACCAGGAGAACCGAAGGGGTTCGACTAGCACAGTTGAAGCCCAAACAAGTAAACCTTTCTGCAGAAGAGTCCTTTTCTTTTTACTTTGAAATCTTCTTGCACTGCACCACCTTCATAGACTCCATGGCTCCTTTTTTTACAAAGACCTTATGGGCCAACTTGGTTCAAAAGCCCATTCCCCCCTTCTTCTGTCGAATATGCTGAGGAAGTCAACCGAATTTGGCGAGCCTACCTTTCGCCAGCACTCCTCTCCACTAGGCTTACCCCTGGCAAGAACAAGAACAACCTTAGGATCACCAGGTATTTCCCAGGCTACTTTGCAAGGCAATTTGGCCTTTGTCAAATTCGACCTGCCCCCGTATGTTTCCACAAACGAGATTTCATGGGCCCAGAATCAGAGCAAGCTTATGTCCAAGTCTTCAAGAAGTTTCCCTACCGGGCTCTGAACTTTGAACCAATTAATTACAACCCAAGGTTCTCGTGTACTGCGAAATTCCACGAATGGTGGTCTGAATATTATGCTGCTGCTGCTGGAGAAGCCAGTAATACTTTTGCTGAAAACCTCGTGAAGAAATTGGCGTCTGCTTTTCCTTCAAACAACGCAGGTATATACTTTTCGACACTTAAAGCTTTCTAAGTCTTAAACACTTGTAATTTAATTTCATTTCTGTTTACTTATAAATGTTTTCGATGCTAGAAAAATCTGCAGCGAAGCTGAAAGGTAAGGTAAGCAAGACCACAACAACAAAGTCTTCCCCACAAGTCAAGAAGAAAGTGGAGGCAAGTCCCACCCCAGATATCACCCCAAAGAAGGTATGTTGCCATCTATTTCTCCTAAGTTGTTTTTGAATATGACTTTTATTCACGTCGAAACAAATTTTTTCCCCAGAAAACAACCAAAGCAACAAAACCTCTTCGAAGCTCAAGGCCAAAGAGAGTGGTCATTCCTCCGATTACGAGGTACTATACACACACCTTGTTAGCATGTCGAGACTTCTATGATATCATTTACCCCAAAACCTCAATTCTCTTTGCAGGATACTGAAAGTGACGATGACAATGTTACCTGGCCTCCAACAAAGATCAAGGAAAAGGACTCTACCTAATCCCCAAAGAGCAACCAAAGGCATTGTTATCAATGAGCCTTCTGAACCACCACTTTCTCCCCCAATCAAAAGACTCAAGGTAAACTTCCTTTCGAAGCTATTTCGAACCCTTTTTGGTTTTACACCTTTCCAGTTTTAACTTAAGTAATATTACTTACTGTAAACAGGTAGGTGGACAGCTTGTTGCTAATCCTGCTGTCTAGTCTTTGACTGAAGTTGTAGAACGAGAGTTGTCGGCCACAAGACCTTCTTTGCCTTCGTCACCACTTGGTGTAGCTGCTGAGGAAATTTTTCAAGAATTTGTCGAACCTGGACTTCCCATTCTCGATGCAACTATTCCACATGCTGGTGGCGTCGAACCAGAGGCCATTGTTGAGGAAAATGCTCAAGTTTTGGAAGCCAACAATCCAGAAAATGAAAGACAAGAAGTAGTAGCTACTCCTGCTGAAAATCCTGACGAGAATATGGTCGACCAAGGACAAGAAGAACCTAGAAGGGATGAACCCGAAAATCAAGACATTTCTGCCAAAGAGTCATCTAACATCTTCATGTTAGTGACCAAGAATTACCGAAATAAAAAGAAAGACCCTTTGGCAGCTTTGAAGATCATGCTGAGTCTCCAAAGTTCGTCAAATCGTTTGATTTGCAGTTCTTCGAATACTTCTCTTAGCTCCATTAACCAGGAATCAGTGGAAAGCCTACTTCGTCAATTGAAGGCTAAAGTCTTAGAGGGGAACCTTGTGGCGAACATTGAAGGTGATCCATCTGTATATCTTGAAGTCAAATCACTCATTCATAAAATCACCAAGTTAGATCCACCTCAAGACCTCCTCACCTTTTTCATGGAATTTGGTCCTATCTTCGAGCAGCTCTCTCTTCTGATCACACAACGGTCGAATATCCTCAAACACAAGGCTCAAGAGAATCGACTTTGTGAAGTGGAGCTTGCTTCTCTTAAAGCTGTTCAAGAGGATATAGAAGCTCTTGAAACCCAAGCAGCCAATGACGAGATGGCCATTGCTAAATGGGATGCAGATATCACGCGCGTGACGAAGAGATAAGAATACTTCAAACCAAATTGTCAAACGCTAAGTATCAAAAGGGCTTGGTCGTCGAAAGAATGAGTGTTGCCTCTTCGTCAATCAAAACAACTAAGGCGTTGACGGCCATAGAGCATTTGGAGAAAGCCAACCAACATCAGGTTGCTCTTGCTGAACTCGACAGGGATTTGCACCTTCTTGAGACTTCCATTTCTTTGAGTGCCAACATTCTTGAGAGGCTCAAAGCAACTCTGACGAATTTCTGAGACTTTGTAATAGTTTGACAACTTTATAATGGTTATGTATTTTTTATTTTGCATCATACAATACCACTTGTGAACAATTTTCTAAATTATCTACGTTTGTTCAACTCTTATCTCAGTTAATGTTGGCTTATACTGCTTATACTCTCAAGACTATTGTAGTCTGAGAGTCATTTTAAAGATAACCAAAAGTTTATACTAGGATCGTCACTTAGATCCTAAAGTGGGGCATTCCCTTTCACCATCTATTCTATTTGAACTTGGGGGAATTTTGTACAGTGTCCATCCCATACCACACCCAGCCTATAGCCATACCAGACAAACTCCAAAAACCCATAACCCTAACTCCGTCACCTTTCCCAATCTCACTAAAGCCAACCATTCGAAATACCATTCCAAGCAAGGCAATCCTGTCGCTCTTTACTCCACCTTAAAATGAGAAAATTCACCCTACACCCATCTCATCCCTCGCCATATTCACGACCAAAAAAAACCATACCGGGGCAATTTCTCAACTCACTATCCTAAATGTTTCTACTCTAGTTGGGGCAATCTTGTCCTTACCATAATTAGGGAAACGTCAAACTCTATAGGTTGAGACAACATCTCCTACTTGCCACCTTTCATTCCAAAACGAATGCATTCCCAATTCATCACCTTCTACACCCTTAGCTTGTCACCACTAGACAGGGGCAGACACCCACCGTCATCAAATCTAAATTGTGGGTAGTCCTGCATTCCTTGGCTTGGAAAAACGTACCTTTCATGACCTTGACAAAGACCAGTCAGTCATTCACCCCTTCATGTGCCACAAATGTCCACACCCTAGGTCTTTAGACCCCAAGTTAACTGACTCATTCATCTACATTCACACTACTATACATCTTCACAAAACAATGCTTCAGAGAGAGAAAACGCAAGTTGATCATATGATGCTAAAAATCCACTTAGGTAACTTTGTGGACATAAACTTCGGTCATCATGGGGCATCATAATGGAAGAGAAAAATGAACGAGCTTGCAAATTCGATCCAAGCACCTTTTCAGTCGATGTATGCGTGAATAACGACCTTGAGATTGCCGGTTTGAATCGAAACTAACTTTTCCAAAGAATGATCAATATTCATCTCCGCCTCTCGTATCCAAAGCCTCACATCTCATCAATTCAAAAAAGTGTTTCTACACTCAATCAGTCATTTCATGTCATCACACCATGCACCATAGCATTTGCATTCAAACATTTCATTTGCATCATATTAACATTCATACTTCATGCATCCATCAGATAAATAAATAAATAAATAAAGCAAGCAAAAAAAAAGCAAAAAGCAAAAAAAAAAAGAGAAAGGAATCACATATTTCATCCATCACCCCACTAAAAATCACTGTTGCATGTGCATGTATTATTGGCGTTGTATGTCCATTACATGATGTATTGCCTCTCGAATCGACTTCAAGTGTCGATACCCATATTTTGTTCCTCTAAGATCAAAGCTCCAGCGTTGATCCCGTGATCGCATCACGAGATCACCGAGCCGATCCCGGACCCCGAGTGGTCGCCCGAGCACTACGCTCTTCGATTGCCCTAAGTGGCCCGAGTCACAAACGTCGAGTCGAGCGGCGGACCTTCCGGACCCGCGTGGTCGCCCGGACTAGTTGTGTCGGCCCTAAGACACACGATGTCGTCCTTCATGGTCAACATATCGATTCTAGACACGATCTTGACCCATCATGGCCGCTTCGAGTATAAAGGCCCCTCGCATCGTTTAATTAGTACCGTAGCTAGTTGCGCTCCTTGGACCACGATGGTCCTTCAATTAAGGCTTAGGCAGCCTTCCAGACCTTAAGTGGTCCTCCAGAGCCTTATCGCTCCTTCAGACCCTGAGTGGTCCTTCAGAGCCTTAGGGCTCCTTCAGGTCCTTGTTGACCCTTCATTCAACTCTCGGTTAATGCGCCAAGTATTAATCACTCTCTCTTATCTCTCAAACCTCCCACTCCCCCCTCAAACGGACAAAATTAGCGTCTATCTTATCTTTATTCCTATTTCTACTACGAAAGTTCTAGAGCTCAGCACTTTCTAGTAAAATATTAATAAAGAGGGGCAGCTGTTATACCCCAATTTTGTCGGTCTTCTTTTTCTCGCTTTAGTCGTTTATTTTTAGTAAGGGCGTGTTTCGGAGTCGCATGATTACGAGAATTATTAGTGTAGAGTCTCGGTTACTAATTTCAATCACTCCGTTCAACTAAATCGAAACGCCGTTGTTTAAATTAGGCACGCACGCGAATGATCGATCTTTTCGCGCGTTCTTCAATTTAACGTCCGTATTCGAGTTTAGTCGCAATGCGTAGCGAGTCTACCTAAAGTCTTTTTTTCACAAAAAGTTGGTTTAAATTCAGATTTAATAATGCGATTCCGAGTTAATTTTGGGGTTTTAGTTAACGGGCCCATTTCTTTTATTTTTGGTCTCGTTTTAGCGCGATTTGTCGAATCAGGCGTTCGTCTTTGTATTTGGCGGACTCCTTTTTCTTATTGTTATTTTTATTTTTGTTTATTTAATTTATTTAAGCACTTAATAGTTCAAAAATGTCAAAAATTCTACTTATTTTAATTTACAATCTAAAAGTGTTTAAGAGTCAAATATGTCTAAAAATGTCAAAAAAATCAATTTAATTTAATTTACAATTTAAAAGCATTTAATAGTCCCAAAAGTCCAAAATACAAAAATAGTGATACAAAAATATAAAAAGGCATAAATCCGAAAATAAAATAAAAAAGGGGAACAATGTAGCTCTCGACCTTCTAAACCCTAATCCTAGCTTCCTCCTTGCTCACCAAGTATCCAAATTTCATACAAGCCCAAACCCAAACACGAAAATCAATCAAAACACAATCCAAATCATTAATGTGTTGACCTAATTTTTAACTATAAATAAACGTCCAATAGCGGTCAAAGGACACACAGAAATTGACGCAGACAGAAATTCACACAAAATTTAGAGAAAAAAGGATTAGGGTTTCACACCGAAACCCTAACCGCAAAGCACCAGAGTTTCTAAATCAAAAGAGAACAGCGTGGTCAAGCAATCTGATAGCGAGAAAGAACCGGTGTTGCGGTGGTTACAGGAGCGATCCACGTGCAAATAGAAAAGAAGATCGGTCGGAAAAAGAAGTAAGTAACAATGACTCGTTTTCTTTAGTTTTGTACATAATAGGTTTTTTTTACGAAGAATAGTGTATTGTTAATCAAATTGGTGACAAATCGTATATAAACTAAATATAATCAGACTCAGCTTATATTCGCTTCTCTTAGAAATATTAGTGCTGTAAATAATTAGTAATTCGTTAAAATCAATTAGGAATTAGGGTTCTAAAAGTCAATTTTCAAAATTAAAAGAAAGGGGGTTTCAGATTAGTGGTTCAAAATAGATTTCAAATTTATAGTTTCAAATTAACAATCAGATATGAAAATTAGAATTAGTTATAGTTTAAAAACAAGTTACGTGATACAAAATTGGAATTAGGCTTTTAAGGAAAATCAATTTGGGAATTAGGTTTTTAAGTAAAAATTAACCAAAATCATTCATCAGAATATTAGAAGAAGTAGGATGGAAGAAAGGGGAATTAGGACAGAGAAAGGCAAAAAATGTATAATAGGACTCACCTCCGGTCACCGTCGACGGTGGTCGTGCCTCCTCAGTTCGCGGAGATCGCAAAAAACGCTGCGGCCATAAAGCTCTCCTTCTCCGTTCGGCTAGAGAATACGACCATGCCGTCATCTTTGTCCATTCATCTTCACCGGAAACATCACCGCCGTCGAAGCGGCGAGATCACCGGAGTTGTCATCATCACCGTGGAAGCGTCGCAAGCCTTCTGCTCTCTCTCATCTCCGCGATCTCTCTCTCTCTCTTTCTCTCCCTCTCGCGAACACCCCACTCTCTCGCAGGTAACCGGCGCGTTTCGCGCCTCACGCGCAGTGAAGCAGGCGAGATTTTCGCCGTGCTACTCTTTCCTCTCTCTGCGGCGCCGCGTTGGTTTTAGGGGAAGAGGTGAATTGGGTTTTTTAGGGTTTCTGTTTTCAGTTTTAGGTTATAGTGTTTTTTTTTTTTTTTTAAATATTCAGCACGCTGTTTGCACCCCTTCATTCACGCGCACACCTCCCCCCACTTAAGCCCAGTTTCGCATACTGGGATCTCCTATGCGAACTGGGCCTTCCTTTTTACACCTCCTATTAATTATACGACCCCCATGTGACTAATAAAACCCCAATTTACTATTTTTACCCTCTGATTTACTTTTTAATTCTTTTTCCAATTTAAATATAGTTATTTTTTCTCTCGAAATTAAATAAACGGCTAAGTCGGTTGTACAACCGGGTTAGTCATTATTTTGGGGCCAATGAACTGTACAGTTCAGTAACCCTGCAAACTTAACAAATATGAACAAATTACTTTTCTAAAAAATAAGCGGCTAAGTCGGTTGTACAACCGGGTTAGTCATTATTTTAGGACCAATGAGCTGTACAGTTCAGTAATCCTACAAAAACTTAATAAACATAAATAAATGATTTTTTAATAGGGGATTAAGTCGCCTGTACAGTCGGGTTAGTCAGCGTTCTAGAACTAATGAGCTGTACAGTTCAGGAGTCCTAGGATACCCATTCTAAAATCAACCCATCTCACAACTTCTTTCAAAAACTCTAAAATCATTTTCAAAAAGTAAGGGACTAAGTCGGTTGTACAATCGGGTTAGTCAGCGTCCTAGGAATCAGTGAGCTGTACAGTTCGAGGAATCCTAGGACCACTACACTAAAAACCAAAATTTAAAATAAGTCATTTTCTCTACAAATAAAAAGGGTAATTATTAAATAAATCTTAATTAATTAGACAATGGATGTTGTGGGGTGCTAATACCTTCCCCACGCATAACGACTCCCGAACCCTAATAATGCCTTGTCCTAAAACCTAAAGGGATTTTCCGAATTTGCCCTTAAACTAAAATTTGGTGGCGGCTTCCATAAGAACCTTTCGAAGAATCCTTTCCCGGATTTTTCGGTCGCTACACCACCGAGGATCTTTGGTGCCCGAGGGTTCAGTCGAGATGAGGCCGCGTCTGGGGCCTGTCGCGTGGAGCCATAGTCGAAGTAGGATAGCGCTCGAGCCTCCCACTGTGGTCACCAATTGATCGTACCTTGACCAATGAAGTGTTGATGTTGTTCGCTGTGTTGGCCGGTCGCTGAAGGATTGAACGGACCGGTCTTGGCTGCACGCGGGTGGTACCTACAATGACACTCCGACGCTCAAGTCAGTGGCGTTGCTCGGTCAGGGTATCACGAGGTAGGAAAACGTGCTGATCATCGTGGATGGAGGTGGTACTTATACCAGTGGGATGTCCCGACCGTTGCGAAGAATTCGTCCGGTCCCCGCAGATTGCGCTCCAAGTAACGAGCTTGGGCTGGTTCGCTGGTGCGGGCCGCTAGCATGGGCCGTTGGTTCTATTTCTATTGGAACCTCTTGGTTTTGCTAATGCACCCTGGAACAAATACATTTTCTGAGGATGAAACGGTAAAATCTACCGTGAAATTCGGAGAAGAAAATAACTCCTTCTTTCTACGCATATGATTAGAACACACAGTATCCAAATACCAAATATTTTCATCCTCAGAAAATGTATTAATAGTCAAAAATAAACTTTGGGTGTTACCAGGGTTTTCAACATCGTAGTATCTTGGTTTTCGCCACGTTAAGCTTGGTGTCTAAATCTACTGTGTGCACCTTTATGTCCAAATTTTCCGCAAATGATAACAGTTGAAATTTTCCCTCTGGTTGTAAGTTTTTTATTTATTAAAATGGAAACTCAGTGGCCATCAACCATCAGTATCATATTATATACAAGCCCCAAGAGGGAGCTCAAAAATGCACCGGCCAGGGTCTATCTCATGGCTCAAATTAGACGTGCCACGATGATAGAGAATAATATGAAACTTCCATGAACCTCCAATACATGAAGTCATATAGGAAATTAAAGCAACATTAATTTCTCTAAATTTTTCTTGTAATCAATTCCTTTCTTTAAATGTCTTTATATTTTCTATTTCCTAAAGCCATACAATAATACTATAAATAGAGCTCATTAAACAATTAGAGAGTTCCTCATTTCTCTACCTTTCATATGTCCTTGGGCCTTTTTTTTTCATCAGAGCGGGTTGCTGCATCTTGGAATTGAGTTTTAGAAATGAAAAAAATCAACGTAAAGCTTGAGTTTTCAAGTTGACAAGAAAATGCCTCCGCAAAAAAATAAAAAATGCCTCCGTGAAACTCTACTTTTTGGTCATTTTATTTGCGAAACGGATGTTGACATTGTGTTCAAATTGTCAAAAAATCTTGGAGAACAAATTTCACAACCAACTGAACCTACATGCTCCACTATGGTCTTTGCCAGAAAGTTCTTCTGACCAGATAAATCCCTGACATTGGTTAATTCTATTTGAACCCTAATTTTTTGAAATGGTTAAATATATTTTTAGTTTCTGCAAAATGTGAGGTTTTCATTTTAGTCCATAATAATTTTCATCAACTTTTAAGTCCCACTTATATATTTGTTTGCACTTTTGATCCTTAAGGTTAAGCTAATGCCCCACTTATATATTTGTTTGCACTTTTGGTCTCTAAGGTTAAGCTAATGCTTAGCTGGCTAACAGACTCTCACATCGCCATATTCTGTATCATATTTTTAATGATTGGTTACTTTAAATCCTATTTATGTTTTAGTTTATTTTTAATATAACTTTCAATATGCATTATTAAAAAGTGTGATGTGACAGGTGGTTTAACATCCTAGTCATTAAAAATGTGATGCAGAAAGTATCAGTGTTGCAATATGTTAGCAAATTGAAGACTAATTGCACGTCAAGGGCCAAATGTGAAAACTAAGAAGTGATGACAAAAAATTGAAAAATATTTACTGGGGACTAAATTAAAAACCATATATTTTATAGATTCTAAAAACATATTTAACCTTTTAAGAAAATAAAATTTAGTAGTAAAGTTTTACAAAATTTATAATCGCCCCGTATTAAAAATTGCAATTTGAGCTTTAGAATTCTGAAAAATCATAATTTTACCCCTTGATTTTTCAAAAATCACAAACTTATCCTTGATTTTCAAAATAAGAATTTTCCCCATATACTTAAAATATTGGTGTTTATCCCCATATCTTAAAACCCTTATTTCCACCCAAACCTTCGTAAAACTCGTTCTTTTATTAAAAAAGAAATGATACCTAGAAGATAAATCACTTGAGATTGAACAAACGAGGCACCAAATTCAACAGTTACAAGAGATTGTAAATGCCTAATAAGCATTGTAAGAAGCTCCACGAAGGAGATTTGAAGATAATGAATCGTAGTGAATTTTCATCAAATTAGAAGTAGTTGTTTACCATGAGAACAATTTAGGATCAATACTATCAAAGTAGACATTCCAGATTTTGACGAAAAGCTCCTAACATACGAGTTTATGGATTGCTTTCAAAATGTTGGACGTTTGTTTGAGTATTAGGAGGTAATTTTGGAAGATCATTGTTGTCAAGGTAAAGAAACTCACTTCGATAAGGTGGGATAATCTTAAAAGAAAATGTGAGTGTGAAGGGGAAAGCAAGATCAGAACATGGGAGAAAATGCAGTGTGAAGTAACCCATGAGTTCTTACCTCTCCATTACTATCAGAGAATTTCATAGAACAACAAAATCTTTGTTAAGAGAACTTGTTAGTATAAGATTTTACTAGAGAACTTTAGAAGTTGATCAATGATGAAATATAATATCCAAGAAAAGGAGGAGAAAACGATAGCTCAATAACTTGGAGGACTGACCGTGGCTAAGGCACATACAACCATAGAAGAAGCCTACAGACAACCATAGCTAAAGAATGACCACGACTAAGGCACAATATCTCCTATACTTGCTAAACTGTGCAAGGAGAGTTTTGTGATATCATTTTCGATAGTGGAAGCCTTGAAAATCTTATGTTAACCTATATGATGGAAAAATTAAAGTTGCCGATAAATGAGCACCCTCATCCATACAAGCTACAATGGCTCCACAAGGGTAATGTAGTAAAAGTATCTAAGTGATGCCTTGTATCTTTTTTCATTGGTCAAAAATATAAAGATAACTAGTATGATACCTGTGCGTACGCACGGGCGCTGTCATGTTATTTTTATGAATGAACTTAGATAGTATTTAAATAGTCTGAGCATTACCCTGTGCAAATAAAGACAAACTTGAAGTAGATAAAAAAAAGTTTCAAATTAAAAATAGATAAATATTAAAATCTAAAAATGTAAAAGTATCATTTAAAAACAATTGTGTGTGTGTGTATATATATATATATATATATATATATATATATATCAGTGCAGTGTTTTTTATATATTAGTGTTGCTATCCCATGTTTTTTTATATATCAGTGCGGCTATCCCATGTTTTTATATGTATCATTACAGTTATCTTATTATTTTTTTATATATCAGTGCAGGTATCCCATAGTTTCAATCAATGTTGTCAAATAACGGCCATGGCGGCGCCATGGCGGATATCGGTGGCGGAAGTCTGGCTAGCCGCCATACAATGGCCGTGACATGGCGGAATCTGAATGGCGGACCATGGCGGGCCATGGCAGCTGTTTTTTACATGGCATTTTCGGTGCAGCTGGCGGCCATGGCGGAAAACGTAGGTTTTCTTGCCTTCTGTCACGCGACCCGACCCGTAAAATCAAAGCCCAAAGACGAAAACCCTAAAACTAAGTGGCTGCACAGGTTTTTTTGTTTTCTCTTATGACCCGACCCAGAAAGATGAAGGCCTGATGGTGAAAACCCTAAAAAATAAATGGTAGCCGCCAGCTGGACTCAATTTTCAAAATATTTTAAACTTTTCCCACTCACTTCCGTTGTTTTATTTGGTTGACTTTCACACTTCCATTTTAAACCTCTCTTTGTACGTTACTTTCTTTTCTGGTGTTGCTACAAATCATGTTTCTTTCTGAGTTAATATTTTTTTTCCTTCTTTCCTTTTTTGTTTTCAATTCCCTCTCCCTCTCTCTCTCTCTCTATCTATTATTATTTTTTTCATTTTGTTATGTTTTTTTTATTGTTTTTAATTATTTTAGTTTTTAAGTATGTTATCTTTTAATTTTAATTCTATTTGTATATTTTTTTCTCTTCTGTTTTTTACATCTCTCATTTTATTAATATCTCTTCTTAATTGTGTTGTCTTTTAATTTTATTTGTTTCATTTTTTTCTTATAGCTGTCTTTCAATTCTGCTTTTTAATTTATTATGACAATTGATTGGAGACTAATGATATTTTCTATCAATTAAGTCTATGGTTTTTAATATTTATTGATAGTCTTTGGATTATTTTTTTTTTTTTTTGCAGTATATATATATATATATATATATATATATATATATATATATATATATATATTAAATTGGTCCGCCATGGCGTCCGCCATATACTGGTTTTATTATCCGCCATATGTTTATGGCGGATTTTTGCTCTCGCGCCATAAATCGCCATCCGCCATTGACAACACTTTGGTTTCAATTGATTATTTGAGTTGATTAGTAGATTATAGTAATAGTAAATGATAGATAGTAGATTATCAATAAGAAATATTTATCTTGTATTTTTTTATATATCAGTGAGAATTATTTGTCCTTTTTTAGGTATTAGTGACAAATATTTGTCACTTGGGTTTCAAATATTAACAAGTTTAAATATTCATTAAGTCTTCTTGTTTTTTTATAGATAGTAGGCTTATAGTAGTCTTCAAAAATTATAATTATCGATGGAACTATTAATCCTGTGTTTATCGTTGCAGTTATCCCGTGTTTTTTTTATATATCAGAGCAATTATCTTATAGTTTCAATTGATTATTTTAGTTGATTAGTATATTATAATAGATAGTAAAAGAGAGATAATACATTATCAAATAAGACATATTTGTGTTAAATTTTAATCAGTGGTTTAAATAGTCATTAAATCTTCTTAGTTTTTATATAGTAGGTTTATAGTAATATTCAAAAAAAATAAATTATCAATGACAAATATTAATGTTGTGTATTTTTATATATCAGTGCATTTATCTCGTGTTTTTTATATATCAGTGACAATTATTTGTCATTTTTAGGTATTGGTGATAGATATTTGTCACATGTGTTTTAAATATTAATTAGTTTAAACAGTCATTAAGCGTTCTTGTTTTTTTAGATACAAGGTTTATAGTAGTCTTCAAAAATTATAATTATCAATGACAAATATTCATCCCGTGTTTTTATCTATCACCAAGTAGCTTATCCTTGTTATATATATATATATATATATATATATATATATATATATATATATATATATATATATATATATATATATATATATATATATATATATATCAGTCTTGATTATCTCATAGTTTCAATTGATTATTTTAGTTGATTAGTAGATTAAAGTAGATAGTAAATTATCAATTAGAAATATTTGTTTTATATTAATTAGTATTTTAAATAGCCATTAAGCCTTCTTTTTTAGATAGTAGGTTTATACTTTATATTAGTGTTTGCTGGTGTTTTTAGCAAACAATCACTAGTTTTAAAAGTTGAAATTGTGAGATCAAACTAGAATATCTCTGGACTATTGCCCTTGTATTTTTGTGTTTTCAACGATCTTAAGAACAGTAAATGGTGCGAGGAACAAAATTAAATGTAAAGCAAAAGTAATAGTTGCAATAAATGTAAAAAGAAATTGAAGATTGCATTAAATTGAAAGTAAAGTGGTTCACAAACACGTACAATGAATCTGTTTCACTCGTTTTTCGCTTTTGTCTGGAAGTTGAGTTTTCAGAGTTCTTGTGAAATGTTGTGACCTCGATTTCCTATTACAAAAGAGTATTTATACTCTTGGAAACAAACGTGGGAAGAAAGAATAACTGCCTCCTAGAAATAAGGAGAAGTAATCGCCACTAATCTTTGTTGCTCTTTGCATTTCGACTAAAACGTCGTCAACCGCTTGGCAAAGTGTTGAACCTCGCTTTGTCGAAGAGTTGAGCCTTCTCTTGTCGAAGGTCCTTTGCTTTAAGAGTGAGCTCGTCGTCGAAGCTCATTCACATTGTCGAAGACTTGCATACCTTTTACTCACGAATTGATGGTGAATTGACTTGAATATTGCCCCGTTGTCTCCAAAACATTATTAAATGTGAGGTCAACCCCATTTAAAGCTTCATTTAATGTCTTTGTCGAAATTTTGAGGTAAATGCAGATTGCCCCAAAAAATGCTTCTTTCGACGGAATAAGGAATGGAGGTAAGAAAGGGCATTTTTTGAATACTGTGCAATGGTCACTTCTACCGCCTTTTGCACTTCAACAGTAGTCGGAAAGATAGTCATCATGACTTGCACAGATAAAGTGAACCGTTTCATTGGCACACGTCATTTAGTTGGTGGGCCATCACGTCCCTGAAAGGTCGCGAACGTGGGAGTTATGGCGAACGTGCCAATAGCTGTTGCTTCCAAACATATATAAACGGCTAAAATTCTTTCATATTCCTTTTTACTCAGTTGAACACCTTGTGAACAGTCTCTTTACCTTCCTCATCTCTGAACTTTGCAAAAAACCCCAAATCCACGAAAGTTTCAAACTTTCATTCGTTTTCTTCAATCTACACCCAGATTCAGACCTGCATTTTCCTTTCCATATCGATGGCTTCAACATCCACTGTTGCAGTACAACCTGAAAGTTCAAAGAAAAAGGACGAGCCCAGCAAGACCCAAACCCTTGACGACTTCGTTGATGAACTTGACATCACCGATGAACGAACCATCCAATGGCAAACCTGTGTATTGATTCCTTCCACCAAATTTATACCCATGCCTACTTAGGTCCTTTGCCTAATATTCTGCTGGAGAATGATGAGGTTTTAGAAATTTTCCCTAGTCCCTCTCGTCTTCAACCTAGGGTCTTTGCCAAGACACCTTTCCACTTAGAATTTCTGAACAACCCCCCTAGGGTTTTTAGGTCAGCTCCTAGGATCGATCAACAAATTTACATAGAGTGGCTCAACAAGGTAGAGGCTAAGAAAAGCACCATCTGGAAACAACAAGGAATCTTCGACCTTATTCAGTTGTCTAGATATGGGCCTAAGTATGATAGCACCCTAATTTTGGCAAAGAATGCGGTTTTGAAATTGCGCGCCACACACATAGCCTTCACACGAAATGTGGCATGTTGTCCCCACTCTGTTAGTTGTTCTTTGCCATTACAGGTTTGAAACCTCTAGGGAAGACCTTTGACCCTACACTCCTTGCTTATGACTATAAGTTCAATTTTACCAATGCTTCTTTCGCCCCCTACATTGGTGACCACCATGATCTCGATACTGAGGAAGTCTCTGATGACGAACATGTAGCTTTTCTAACCCTTTGGTTATCTCTGTTTGTTTTTTGCTCACGTTCCCTTCAAGTCTCTAAATCTTACATTCCACTAGCTGTCCAACTCAATGCCCAACAGAACATCAATCTTGCTAAGTTGATTTTAGGCTCTCTTCACCAACAACTTGACAATGCTACCATAGAATTGAGGGAAGATGAGCCTACCACTAAGTTTTTGGCTTCTGGTCCTTTGTGGTTGTTTCAACTGTGGCTCTTGGCCACTTTTGAGTCTAGGCTTGGTCTATACATTCCCAAATCGCTTCAACCTCTTTAGAAACCAGGAGAACCGAAGGGGTTCGACTAGCACAGTTGAAGCCCAAACAAGTAAACCTTTCTGCAGAAGAGTCCTTTTCTTTTTACTTTGAAATCTTCTTGCACTGCACCACCTTCATAGACTCCATGGCTCCTTTTTTTACAAAGACCTTATGGGCCAACTTGGTTCAAAAGCCCATTCCCCCCTTCTTCTGTCGAATATGCTGAGGAAGTCAACCGAATTTGGCGAGCCTACCTTTCGCCAGCACTCCTCTCCACTAGGCTTACCCACTGCAAGAACAAGAACAACCTTGGGATCACTGGTATTTCCCGAGCTACTTTGCAAGGCAATTTGGCCTTTGTCAAATCGACCGCCCGTATGTTTCCTGGCGAGATTTCATGGGCCCAGAATCAGAGCAAGCTTATGTCCAAGTCTTCAAGAAGTTTCCTTACCGGGCTCAGAACTTTGAACCAATTAATTACAACCCAAGGTTCTCGTGTACTGCGAAATTCCACGAATGGTGGTCCAATATTATCTTTCTTCTTGCTTTGGAGAGCCGCGATAATACTTTTTCTTTGAAAACCTCGTGAAGAAATTGGCGTCTGCTTTTCCTTAAAACAACACAGGTATATACTTTTCGACACTTAAAGCTTTCTAAGTCTTAAACACTTGTAATTTAATTTCATTTCTGTTTACTTATAAATGTTTTCGATGCTAGAAAAATCTGCAGCGAAGCTGAAAGGTAAGGTAAGCAAGACCACAACAACAAAGTCTTCCCCACAAGTCAAGAAGAAAGTGGAGGCAAGTCCCACCCCAGATATCACCCCAAAGAAGGTATGTTGCCATCTATTTCTCCTAAGTTGTTTTTGAATATGACTTTTATTCACGTCGAAACAAATTTTTTCCCCAGAAAACAACCAAAGCAACAAAACCTCTTCAGAAGCTCAAGGCCAAAGAGAGAGTGGTCATTCCCTCCAGTTCTGAGGTACTATACACACACCTTGTTAGCATGTCGAGACTTCTATGATATCATTTACCCCAAAACCTCAATTCTCTTTGCAGGATACTGAAAGTGACGATGACAATGTTACCTGGCCTCCAACAAAGATCAAGGAAAAGGACTCTACCTAATCCCCAAAGAGCAACCAAAGGCATTGTTATCAATGAGCCTTCTGAACCACCACTTTCTCCCCCAATCAAAAGACTCAAGGTAAACTTCCTTTCGAAGCTATTTCGAACCCTTTTTGGTTTTACACCTTTCCAGTTTTAACTTAAGTAATATTACTTCATCAGAAATGTGGGTGGACAAACTTGTTGCTAATCCTGTTTCTAGTCTTTGGTGAAGTTGCGAGAACGAGTTGTCGGCCACAAGACCTTCTTTGCCTTCGTCACCACTTGGTGTAGTCTTTGAGGAAATTTTTCAAGAATTTGTCGAACCTGGACTTCCCATTCTCGATGCAACTATTCCACATCTTTGGTGGCGTCGAACTGAGGCCATTGTTGAGGAAAATGCTCAAGTTTTGGAAGCCAACAATCCAGAAAATGAAAGACAAGAAGTAGTAGCTACTCCTGCTGAAAATCCCGACGAGAATATGGTCGACCAAGGACAAGAAGAACCTAGAAGGGATGAACCCGAAAATCAAGACATTTACGCAAAGAGTCATCTAACAAAGGCTTTGTTAGTGACCAAGAATTGGTGAAATTGAAAAGAAAGACCCTTTGGCGACTTTGAAGATCATCTTTGAGTCTCCAAAGTTCGCCAAATCGTTTGATTTGCGCTTCTTGAATACTTCTCTTAGCTCCATTAACCGTGAATCGATGGAAAGCCTACTTCGTCAATTGAAGGCTAAAGTCTTAGAGGGGAACCTTGTGGCGAACATTGAAGGTGATCCATCTGTATATCTTGAAGTCAAATCACTCATTCATAAAATCACCAAGTTAGATCCACCTCAAGACCTCCTCACCTTTTTCATGGAATTTGGTCCTATCTTCGAGCAGCTCTCTCTTCTGATCACACAACGGTCGAATATCCTCAAACACAAGGCTCAAGAGAATCGACTTTGTGAAGTGGAGCTTGCTTCTCTTAAAGCTGTTCAAGAGGATATAGAAGCTCTTGAAACCCAAGCAGCCAATGACGAGATGGCCATTGCTAAATGGGATGCAGATATCACGCGTTATGACGAAGAGATAAGAATACTTCAAACCAAATTGTCAAACGCTAAGTATCAAAAGGGCTTGGTCGTCGAAAGAATGAGTGTTGCCTCTTCGTCAATCAAAACAACTAAGGCGTTGACGGCCATAGAGCATTTGGAGAAAGCCAACCAACATCAGGTTGCTCTTGCTGAACTCGACAGGGATTTGCACCTTCTTGAGACTTCCATTTCTTTGAGTGCCAACATTCTTGAGAGGCTCAAAGCAACTCGATTTAATTTACGAGACTTTGTAATAGTTTGACAACTTTATAATGGTTATGTATTTTTTATTTTGCATCATACAATACCACTTGTGAACAATTTTCTAAATTATCTACGTTTGTTCAACTCTTATCTCAGTTAATGTTGGCTTATACTGTTTTAGGTATTTGCCATTTATTCGAAATATTCTGTTTTCGTCACCCAACTCTTCGATTTCATAAGCACCATTCGAAAAGCATTGCAATACGCGAAATGGGCCTTCCCATCCTGGTGACCATTTGCCTAAGACTCTATCTTTTTTATCCATAGGCAATAAAATTTTCCACACTAATTCTCCTTCTTCAAAGGTTTTTAACTTAACCTTTTTGTTATAGGCTTTAGCTACTCTATCTTTCTGTTGAATGAGCATTTCTAAAGCCAACAACCTTTCTTCGTCTAAATCAACTAACTCATCAATCATCATATTCCAATAATGATCGGAAGGATTTCCCATCGTTTCGAATTCTTGTTGATTGTAAACAAATTTCAACGGTAACACCGCATCATGTCCAAATGTTAACCTGTAAGGAGTAGTGTTGATAGACTCTTTAGGTGAAGTTCGACAAGCCCATAACACTTGGTCAAGAGAACTATGCCAATTTTTGGGCTTACGTCCAACGTGCTTTTTAATCAAGTTAATAATGATTTTATTGGCAGCTTCTACCTGACCATTGACTTGTGCGTAGTATGGCGTCGAAGTCAATAACTTGAAACCAATTTCAGCAGCAAATTCTACCATTTTTCGACCAGTAAAAACAGTGCCTTGGTCTGTAGTAATGGTTTCTGGAATTCCATATCTATAAATGATATCATTTTGAATGAACCTCATTACTGCCTCTTGATCAACGTTGGCTAAAGGTATTGCCTCTACCCATTTAGTAAAGTAATCGATTCCTACAAGAATGTATCTATGGCCTTTTGATGAAGTTGGTTTTATTTCTCCAATCACATCCAAAGCCCAACCTCTAAATGGCCAAGGTTTCACTATAGAATGTAATTCATTTGCGGGCACATGTTGTATTCCAGCATGCTTTTGGCATTCTTGGCAACCTTTAGCAAACTCTATACAATCTTTCAAAATAGTTGGCCAGTACATTCCTTGTCGAAATAACAACCATTTCATTTTATGGCCTACTTGATGTGAACCACATGCTCCACTATGCGTATTAGAAACTGCTAAGTATGCCTCATTCTCACTAAGACATTTTAATAGTACCCGCCAGAGTTTGCTTGAACAACTCATTTCCAATTAACACATAGCTCAGAGCTCTGTACTTCACTTTTTTATTAGTGTTTCCTGTAGGATTTTGCAAATACTCTACAATAGGTTTACGCCAATCATCATCAACCATATTGTCAATAGCAAAAATTTCTGCTAAGTCAATATCATAAAAATGTGGCGTTTTTACGCCAGACTTCATTTGTATTTATTGCCCCCAATTTTTGGTGTTGACAATAACGTCGAAGAAGTATCATTGTAAAGAGAATCCTCTGAGATTAATTTATCTTTTATCTCAATTAGCTCTTCTAGGCTTTGCTTTGACACTTTGTAGCCTGAAGCAATCTGTGCAAACTCATTTGCCACTTGATTTTCAAGTCGTGGTAAATGTTCTAGGTGTACGAATGTAAACCTTTTTAACAAAGTATTGGCAACAATGAAATATTTAATAAGGTGTTCACTGATGCATTTGTATTCTTTTGTCAATTGTTTGACAACTACTTGAGAATCACCCTTTATTCGACATGACTTGCCCCCAATTCAAGTAAAATTTTAAGGCCTACTATCAAAGCCTCATACTCAGCTTCATTATTGGAGCAAAAGTCTCGAATTTTGAATCTATACTTCGTTGGAATGTTTTCTGGAGAAATGATTAAGATCCCAATACCCACTCCATTTTTATGGCTTGAGCCATCGAAGTATAGCTTCCAAGGACGTATCTCTAACGAATATATCTCATGTTCGACAACAGAATGGTCTACTATGAAACCAGCAACCACTTGTCCTTTGATTGATTTAAGAGGCTGATAAGTTAAGTTATATTCTAACAAAGCTAAAGCCCATTTACCAATTCTACTATGCAACATTGGTTTTGATAACATATGTTTAATAACATCAAAGTGCGAATAAACATAAACATCTGCTGACATTATATACTGCTTTAATTTCGTACAAGAGAAATACAAGCAAAGGCATAATTTTTCTATTGGACTATACCTTGTTTCAGCATCAATCAAAACCCTACTAAGGTAATAAATGGCTATTTCGACACCATTATCATCCTCTTGTGCTAACATGCTACCTATCGTGTTATCAGAAGCTGCTATATACAATTTTAGCATTTTGTTTCTAACAACAGGCAACAAAATTGGTGGTTTCATTAAATAAGACTTAATTGCATCAAAAGCTTCTTGATGGACTTGCTACCATTTGAACTCGTCTTCTTTCTTCAGTCTCAACAATGGCGAAAATGCTTGTGTTTTGCCACTTAGATTTGAGATAAATCTTCGAAGGAAATTGATTTTGCCCAGCAATGTCTGAAGTTCTTTCTTGGTCGAAGGAGCCTTCGTTTCCATAATTGTTTTAGTCTTATTTTGATTGATTTCTATGCCTTTCTTGTGTACTACAAAACCAAGAATTCACCCGCACGCATACGTAAAGCGCATTTGGTTGGATTCATTTTTAATCCATATTTCCCGATTCGTTCAAAAGAACGTCGAAGATGGTCTAAATGACCAATTTCGAGAGATGACTTAACCACCACATCATCTATGTATATTTGCATAAAATCATCAATAAAATCATGAAACATACAATTCATTGCGCTTTGATAAGTGGCACCAAAGCATTTTTAAACCAAAGGGCATTACTACCCATTCATAAACGCCTAATGCCCCGGACATCGAAAAGTCAAGCTTTACACGCCTTCTTCAAAGAATAAAGATTTGATTATACCTGAATAGCCATCTAGCATACTTGAGATAATCAAATCCTGCTTTCTTGAATCTATTAGCATTTCGCTACATGTGCATAGCGTATTCATCTTTAGGTGTTGCATTATTTAGATCTCTAAAGTCTACGCAAAACTAAGTTTTCCATTTTTCTTCATTCTTTGGAACAATATTAGCTAACCAATCGACATACCGCGGTTCGATAAATCTTCTCTTGAATGTACCTTTCGATCTCTTCTTTGATTTTAGCCAATACTTGCGGAGCAAATCTTCTTGGTGTTTGCTTTCTCGGTTTCTTCCCAGTCGAATAGGTATTTGTAATTCTACTACTTCTGACTCAAACCAGAATTTCGTTATATTCCCAAGCAAAGCAATCTTTGAACTCCCAAAAAAGTGAAATAACTTGGGTTTTGAAGGCAGCATCAAGGTGTGCACTGATATATGTTGGCCTTTTCACTAAGCCATCTCCCAAATCCACTTCTTCCACTAGATCTTGAGCTTGCATGCGTTTTGTCGAATCTCTAGGATCGTTTTCAAAACCTAATGGTTCGTCATCATAAATGCAATCAAGTTTGTCATCTATGACTTCACCATTTTCTTCAGATGAAGCTATGGCTTCGACAGCCATTGTTTGTTGAATTACCTCGGCTTCCAAAGCCGCTTTTACTTTATTTTCGGCCATGTAGGCTGTAATTCTATCCCATGTATTGGGTACTGACATCTAAAACTTTTTAGGATTCAGTGTCCCATCCTGTTGGAGGTAGAACACCTTCAGGATAGACACTTGCATCTTCTATTACCTCCCTTTCCCAAACAAAACCATGGGTTGGAGTGCAATTGAATCGAGGAAAGCACATTATCAGAAGAGATATATGCTTGATTAGAAGATGTACATGGCGCAATGTTCGCCATTTGCTTTTCAAAATTTTCCTTGGTGACATTATTCACATCAGCAAGGAAATAACTCTGGTCAGCTTCGACATATTCCACTAGACCATTCTCTTTCCACATCACCAGTTTTTGGTGTAGGCTTGAAGGCACAACACCTACTCCATGTATCCATTCCCTACCAAGGAGCAGATTATAGCTTGCCTTGGAAGCTATGACAAAAAACATAGTGGTTCTTTTGATAGTGCCTACCACTATCTCAACTTCTACGGCCCCCAAAGATTGGCCAGATTTGCCTTCATAGTTAGTGTAGACAATATTATGAGGTTTGAGGTCTGTGTCGAACATCCCTATTGTCCTCAACAACGCTTGAGGCATCAGGTTTACTGCAGCACCTCCATCCACTAGTATTTTGTTGATACCCACGCCATTGACTTTGGCTTGAACATATAGTGGCTTTAAGTGATGTTGCATGCCTTCATCTGGCTTCTCGAAAGTAGCCATTTGGTCTTCGACACAACCGTTGTTCATCACATAATAACAAACTGGCTTATGGTTAGCCATATCTTCAGTGAAATTTTCCTCGACATCATTAGGAACTGTAATGACATCGTATTCTCTGGGTAGAATAGATACCACATTGCATATGACATCAAAACTAGCTTCAGAATCTTCAAAATCTGAAGTTATGTCCTCATCCATGTCAAATTCGACATCTTTCTTTTTCAAAGATGACAGTGGAGGAAAAATTCTTTCTGTTGCAGGCCTTCTAGGCTTTTCCATCACAATGGCTTTACCTTTGGCCTTATTTCCAGCATTCACCTGGTTGGCAGCACCTATACTCACTTTCGTAGTCCCCACGGCTTTAGAAGTCATATTCTTAGTCGTCTTCGAACTTCCTGGCGTTCGTTGGCAACAAGTGTCGTTTTCTTCTTTGAGCGTTGGAAACGACGCCATTGGGTCTTTGTCATAGGATTCTTTCCTTTATAATTATTTCTGTAATTATATTTTGCAGCCTCACTTGTATTTGGCTTAATAAACCTTGATCAGTGAACGAAGATTTCTTGTAGTGTTTACAACCAGCATGTATCCATTTTTCGTTTGGAGGATTTGCCATTGGAACAAACGATTTGGCAGATGCTGACAACACAAACTCCTTCTTAGTTGTATTCTTACTAACAGACTGTTGCTTGCCTGTCGAAGGTCTATTCGAATTCTTAACCTTATAAGGAAGGTCTCCTCTTTTGAAACTGAAGTTTGGCTTTTTGTCTAGCCATTTCCTTTTCAGAGGTTGTCGAACTCCATAGCCTTCAACACTCTTGGCTGCCTCCTTGTCGAAAACAGCGCTACATCTGGGGCACAACATTACCTCAGAGTTTTTCAACTTGCACCTATTGAGGAAATCTATCAATTCCTCTTCAGCTTTAGGGTACACGAACTGTACTTTTTCGTCATACTCTTCCTGAGTAATCTTTTGTACAGCATCACCCATTTGTACGACACTTTTGAGCTTGTCTGTAGAAGGTTTGACAAGTTTAGGAGAACCTACCATCTTCACATCAACCATGCTTATATTCATTTCGATTGGCTCTGCATACATGGCTTCTGCCTGATGGAGTGGATCAGCGTCAATCTGCATTGGAGCTTTGTTCTTTTTGTCGCCAAATTTAAGTCTCCCTTCTTCGATTGCCTTCTGAACTATGTCCCCGAAAAGTACACAACGGCCGCTTGTATGTCCCAAAAATTATGAAACTTACAAGAACCTTTTTTTCTTCCTCTGTTCGAGGAGGTACTTTCGAGCCATTTGGCACTATTATTTGGCCATCAGTTACTAACAGATCAAAAAATTCGTCACATTTAGTAACATCAAAAGTGTACGTTTTAGGCACAAATCTATCATTTTTAGGCTCTACGAGATTATTCCAATTTGCAGGCCTTAATAGTTTACAAGAATAAGGAGGACCAGGCTTAAGTTCAGCCACATCTATTTCCTCTGCTTCGACATCACCAAATGCGAAGTCGAATTCCTCATCAACATAGGCTATTCTCTCTTTTTTATGAAACCCAACTGAGTTTTCTTTTTTATTGAATTTATTCACTCTAGCCTTTTCCTCTTTGAGCCTTTCAACCTGTCGAACTCTATCGGCTAATTGGGCCATATCTCTCAAATGAGAAGTATCCAATTTCTTTCTAATTGAATAATCAAGGCCACCTGCAGCCATTTCGACAAGCTCATGCTCAGGCACTTGTGTAAAACACCTAGCCTTTAATAGCCTAAATCTATTTAAATAATCATCAATAGCTTCAGGCATTTTACGTCGAACACTGGCCAATTCTTTGAGGCTAATTTTCGACTGGCCCATATAAAACTGTTCATGAAAAGCTTTTTCCAATTGCCCCCATGTATACATAGAACCAGGGGTAAAGTGGTAAACCACGTAAAGGCATTCTTAGTTAGAGAATTTGGAAAATATTTCATTTTCAAACTCTCATTTTGGGCTATATCTCCTGCCTCCGTCATATAACGAGCAATATGTTCGACAGTAGATTCATTGGTATCACCCCCAAACTTAGTAAACTTGGGAATTTTCCAACCTCTTGGCAATTTGCTTGCAACACATATTCACACAATGGTGATATGAAATTAGGCCTATGTAAACCTATGTTAAGGCCATTTTGTGCCATTATGGTTTCTACCAAAGTGGCTATGTTATCTTGAGCGCAAACGTTATTTCGTTGCACTTGTCGAACAACTTCATCAGCGTTTTGGTTTCGGTTTACCATAACTACTTCAGAACATGGTTTCCCGTCCTCGTTGTTCGCCCACAACCGCTGGGCTTCGGCGATGAATCGATCTCTGGGGTATTAGGCGCATTATTTCCACAATTGGGTACTTGCCTATTATTTCCCGTAGGAGCCCCAAAGAAATCTGCAATCCTACCCATTTGATTTGCCAACATTTGGTAACTTGTATTGGTATTCTGAATTAATGGATTAAAAACAGTACCAATTTGTTGGGTTAGCATATTAACCATATCATGATTACTTTCGTCTACTTGTTGTCTTAATGCCAACAAGGACGCATTGGTTAGTGCAGTAGGATTTCGACCAAGTGCTCCTTCAGAAGAAACATGTGAAGGAGAAAAGGTCGAAACGTGTGGCATTCCAGTAGGCATGCCATATACACCAAAGGGATATGGTGGTAGACTCATATTCTGGAAACGTGTCTCTAAACTGTTCCCTGTTGCCATATAAGGACTAGAAGGAAGTCCTACATTTGGTGGCAAAGACATAGATTATGTCGACCCAACATTGGTCATCGACATCGTAGGAACGGTTATTGATGTTACTGGGGCCATTGTCCCTGCAACATTCCCAACGCTGACACTTACAGAATCCATGGTTGTTCCTTGCCCTTGTGATACCACAGGGTTAGAACTAGAGGCATTGTTAGAATTGGTACGCACCATTCTACCACTCCTCAAGTGCATACAAACACATACACTTATAGAAATAACACAAAATCAATGGCAAAAGGTCCCACTGGGCGTGCCAATTTGTTTGCTGGTGTTTTTAGCAAACAATCACTAGTTTTAAAAGTTGAAATTGTGAGATCAAACTAGAATATCTCTGGACTATTGCCCTTGTATTTTTGTGTTTTCAACGATCTTAAGAACAGTAAATGGTGCGAGGAACAAAATTAAATGTAAAGCAAAAGTAATAGTTGCAATAAATGTAAAAAGAAATTGAAGATTGCATTAAATTGAAAGTAAAGTGGTTCACAAACACGTACAATGAATCTGTTTCACTCGTTTTTCGCTTTTGTCTGGAAGTTGAGTTTTCAGAGTTCTTGTGAAATGTTGTGACCTCGATTTCCTATTACAAAAGAGTATTTATACTCTTGGAAACAAACGTGGGAAGAAAGAATAATCGCCTCCTAGAAATAAGGAGAAGTAATCGCCTACTAATCGCTTGTTTCTTTGCATTTCGACTAAAACGTCGTCAACCGCTTGGCAAAGTGTTGAACCCTGCTTTGTCGAAGAGTTGAGCCTTCTCTTGTCGAAGGTCCCTTTGCTTTAAGAGCTGAGCTCGTCGAAGCTCATTCACATTGTTAGCACTTGCATACCTTTTCTGTCGAATTGATGGTGAATTGACTTGAATATTGCCTTGTTGTCTCCAAAACATTATTAAATGTGAGGTCAACCCCATTTAAAGCTTCATTTAATGTACTGTCGAAATTTTGAGGTAACAATTAGTCTTCAAAAATTATAATTATCAATGGCAAATATTAATCCCGTGTTTTTTTTTATATATCACTGCAGTTATCTCGTATTTTTTATATATTAGTGTAGTTATCTCGTAGTTTCAAATTATTTTTTTAGTTTTTTTTTGACGCAAAATTATTTTTTTTAGTTGATTAGTATATTATAGTAGATAGTAAAATATAGATAGTAGATTATCAATAAGAGGAGATAGTAGATTATCAATTAGAGTGTAAACATATTTAGAAGAGAAAAGAGAAGATAATTTTAGTAGAGTAGTGTTTATATAAATTTAGAAATTTAGCTAAAAACAACTAAAGTGGAGTGATAAGAGAAATAGAAGAATTGTTTATGTGAAAAATAAAAGTAAAGTAAAAAGAAAAAAAATGAAGAAAGAGAGTGTAAGAGAAGGCTACGGCTTACATCACTAAGCCACATGCTTAGTGATGGTAACTAAATTAATGTGAGCCATTAGATGCTCACTATTTTAATTAAAATGCATCCAATGATTATGATTTAAGGAGTGTGTTTTAGTACTCTTTAATATTCTGCCTAATAATTATATAATTAAAAATAACTACCAATTAATATAATTCCTATTTTTAAGGGGCCACATTTATATCATGTTTAATTTTCCTATTAATTCTCCCATCCTTTTTTTTTCTGGTAGACTTCCAACTTCATTCACGCTGAATGTTCTTTCTTTCTTCCTCTTCCTTTCTTCTTCCTTTCACCCACCATTCTTCCTTTCTTCATTTATTCCATTTTTTTTAACGTTGCACCTTTTTGCATTAAATACGCAAAAAGTGCTATAATTTTAATTCTAAGAGAAGGACAGACATAATATTATATCGATATTGATCAAATAAAGTATACGTTTGAGGCAAGTTTATCATCACGTAAACGTTTTGTGTAAAATTTATTGATATCAGTTTTTTACAAGTTGTCGGAATTTGTTGGCCAAACTCTTTGATGCTAGTATCTAACCACACAATAGCGAGACAGTGGCTAGTGATAGTCTATCCATAGCACTGCGACAAGTGTGTGGTTAGAATCACCTAACCATAGTCATGTACATTGTTGGTTAGTTCTATCTAGACGAGACGACATTATTGGTGTCTAGCCAATATATAGCCAGACGAGGTTAGTGCTATCTAGCCATTCTCCACCTTGTTGTTTGTTATTTGCATCTAACCATTCTCCACCACATTTATGGTAATTTGTTGTGTGTATATAAAGTCTCTAGCCATTCTCCACCACATTTATTGTGTGTGTGTGTATATATATATATATATATATATATATATATATATATATATATATAATAAACCATGGATTGTCCACCTAGGCATCCATGTCAATAATGACATCAACACAATTTTAATCCACCTCACCATGTTATTTCGAAATATATCACCAAAAAAGCAGAAGCTGGGGATCGAACCCATTCCCCCACGCTGCCACCTCCTGACGCTGACCATTTAAGCTACCACAATTTCATGTTATTAAAGCCTATAACATAATGTTTATCCTATTCTTTCTTTTATTGCAAAACTTTTTACCTACTTTTAAAATCTATTTATTAGTTATTTTGATACATATATAATTGTTATTATATATTACATTTATATATTATATTTATTTATCATCTAATATTTTGTATCACATTCCATATATTTTATTCTATATATTTACTAACTAGAATGTTATTAAATATGAGTTTTTTTTAACAAACGGACTGATTGCCCGAATTTATTAATAAAAAAAGGAAAAAAAAAACAGAGAAACAAAGGGGGACTAGACCAAAATCCTTGCCAACAGAAAAGATCAATATTAAATATGAGTAATATTTTATCCATTTCAACCTTTATTAATTCTCATCTTATAAATAATGTTATATATTAAAAATGTTTGTCACATATTTTTGTATTCAGCTTGATGCACATACAATTAGAATCAATATACAACTTTGATCGATTAATATATTTGTAGTTTACAACGTTTGTGCTTAATATTCTTCTATTCACTACGCTGCACTTAGAAAACAAGTAGAGAGAATAAACAAGATGACAGAGAACATTGATCCTACGGTTGTCAACGTCAATCAGCTTAGTCAAAAGCAAGCTACATGTCCTTATGCAAAAGTATATTTGCTATATATTTGTAAGTTACTATTTACTAATATTATTTTGGGCCGTATAATACTTATAAATTGTAATAACATCTCAATATAAAAATACCCCTGAAATTATATACACTGCGGTTGCCACTACTAAAGTATTATTTGATTAGTATTTATGTAGTTGTTAAAGTATTTTTATATATGGGTTGTCACTACTAAAGTATTATTTGATTTCACGGGATCTAAAAATTATAATATATATATATATATATATATATATATATATATATATATATATATATATATATATAAAATCTAAATTTAATTTCCTACTATTATATAAATATTTAAAATAGTTGAAGTAATTATCTTACGATTGTCTAAACAAATAAATTATACTATCTATATCTATATTATATATAACCATGAATCGACACCTAAGCATCCACCTAATCAGCCACGTCAATAAATATGTCATCACCAATTAAATCCACCTCAGCAATTAAACAACTTAAATTCACAATGAATTACCAAAAAAGCCAAATGTGGGGATCGAACCCCTTACCTTTCAAATTACACCTTGCATTTCAACCAAATGAGCTACCAACTTTTGTTTGTTATACATTTGTAACGTATATATTAATACCATTCATCTTCCTTTATTTTTTTTTGACAAACTTCTTTCTTTATTTCTAACAATAGCCTTTTTACCTATTAAGTATATCTATTTAATATGTATTTTTATACTTATATATAGGCTTAATTATATATTACATATTACATATATATCGTAATTATTTAATATCTAATATTGTTTAATGGTTGTTAGGTGCTTATGTTTATAGATTTGAATTTGATGAATGAGTAAAGAGTTTAATTATGTTAATATTGTTTGAGGTTTTTTGGACATCTTTTAAGGTATGATAGAAAATTTCAAAGCTCTGTGATGAGTGAATTTATACACACAGTATGCCTATTTTTATCACGCTTTTATTAGGGTCACGGGTCATGCGGGCCAATCAGTGACCCTTCGGTTCGACCATTAACCCAGTGACCCAGTAACCTGACCGGGTTGATCACCGGGTCGGTTTTAATAACATTGATTTGAACCATGTGGCAGCCATACTCATCCTTCACCTAACAACAACAACAACGCCTCGTAACCGTTAGATGACAGATCCTGCCAATAAAATCAACGGTCTCAATATCATGCAAAAATCAACGGTTATTATTGAAATAGATTTCATTGTATACCAAATCGATCTAGGGGACAGAAAAGCATCACCTTTAATGTCATTTATTTCTATTTTAAATGTTATTGATCATCTTTGATTTTTTATTTATTTATTAAAAACGTTCACAACTTGAATTTCTTTATATATTATCACTATCATATCATTAGCATCAATCGGTGAGCAATCATATCATATTAAAAACGATCACAAATTTTTGAATTTCTTTAACTTCTCCCATATTAAAAACATTCATAGTAACCCCAATATACACACAATCGTGTACATCCCTTACTATCATATCATTAGGCATGCAACTCCATCAAGAAAAAGCTCTTCCCTATGCTATTGATCATATTAAAAACGTTCACGACTTGAATTTCTTTAACTTCTCCATGATTCACGTAATTTGGTCTATTTGTCCTATTATTAAAAACATTCACAAATTTGAATTTCTTTAAATTTTATGTTTGAACTTCTAACCCATGATTATACTCGCAAGGAAATTCTAATGGAACCATGTTAAAATAAAATTCGTACACCTTTATTACCTTGGTTCAGGATGGCAAAATCATTACACTACTACTATATTTACAATATATTTCGTTGAATTATAATCATAGGTTTTGCTTCCGATCCTCTGTGTCTGTGTAATGCGCCGCCTAATTTTTAGATTTTACTAATCAATAAATGTTTTTTCAATCATGTTGAATTTGTGATAAATAAACGAAATCAGATTTGTAAAGTCGCTGCATGCATTGTGTGTTCACGATTGTAATTACAATTTCAAATTGAACGCACTTTCCTAGATGCCCCCTTTTCAATAGGTCGGCGACAGAAAAAAGATAAACTTTGTTTTTGTCATTTTGTTATGCCCTATTTTTCATTTTGTCTTATGTTCTAAGTCCTAACCATGCCTTTTTAACTTTTGGTTTTGATTTTTATCTGTCTTTTTCTTTCTTCAGAAACTCTAATTTCTTAATCTCTCTTTCATTTGTGTTTTTTGTTGTTGTTAAACTTCCAATATTTTTAGTGTTGAGCCAAATATTGTAAATTTCACTCATGATACTTCCTCTAGGATATTATACTTTTAAGATATTAGTGATATTCACGATTCTCTTTATAGGTTGTGCTCAAAATGATTATTTGTTGTCTTTCCTGCTGCTCATTTTGATGCTGAAAAGGTAAGCTTATATTAACTTATAAGATTTTCATTTTGTTGTTCTTACTTTTTTTTGCTCATTCTTTGTTCACTTTATTAGCAGGGAGTTTAATTTAATGGTGAAGAAGCACATCATGTTGGAGAACCAATGCACTGAAATAAACTGAGTGAAGATTTGAGGATGTTGGGAGATACTTGCTTAGATTTGAGTGAAGCTTTTGTTGAGATCATCTCCTCTTAAGTCAATTTGTTGGATATATCTGACCATATTATAAGTGATTACGTAGTTCGGGTTATTAACTTATTATCACGTTGAACTGAATTATGGAAAACAGCCAATGTGTATGGTATTATCAAATTTATCCGTATTTTATTTGATATTATTGATTACCAAGTTGTGTATTTGAGATTGTGCAACAGAGATTTGGTAATATGTACGAGTTTGGGTTGTAACATCTTTTAATTACATGATTATTTGAGATTGTGCTATAGCATTGAATAACTATATTTTAGAACCTACTATTGAGAGAATCTATGCACCGTGACTAGAATGAACTATAACTTTATACTTTTAGTGGTATGGTGATTCGTAGAAACAAATTTACCATGTTCTCTATGCGGCCATTTAGTTCGCTTTGAAACATAATGTTGATTCTCCAGTTTTTTTTTACTGTTTGCACTATTTGTTACATGTCATAAATTTTAGACCCATCGTCATTAGGATTTAATGAAAAAAATTTGTTTAACCATGTTTTTTGAATTGTGCTTTTAAATTTTAAAATTATGAATATAACCCTCTCAAATTCAATACCAAATCAATTTCAAAATCTTTAAATAATTAAGTACAATCCCATGTATGTAAAATATATTACAAATGAGATTCAATTAGGATAGAGCAATACAAATCGTGAATTTTAATCATTGAAAAGAATCAATTTAAAACGAGTATTTTTTCACAAATATTTGAATCATTGAAAAGAATCAATTTAGAGCAATACACATTTTATGGGATTCACTTCCTAAATTGAAAACAAACAAAATCATATTCCATTTTAATCAGATTGCACAATACACATTATCATGATGTATTCCTACTTATGCACAAAATATTCACACTATAATAATTTTGATGACGTTAAATTTAACAATATAATAATTCCAATACACCCCTTGCGCGCTTTTTATTCTTGATTTCCGTGGTCGTCTAACAACATGTGTAAGACGTGCTTGCGCATGCGGGCCCAACCTCAAAATAAATAAATTAGGACCCCAAAAGTTAAAACTAACACATAACCCATAATTATCGCATACTTAAAATAGTCTCAAGTTTAGTATCATTATAATTATTGGTGACCACTCAATACAATATTAGACTTGGTTGATGAATTTGCTTCAAAACGGCTCGAAAGATGGCTCTTTTTAAGTAACTAGAAGGTTGATATTATTTTGAAATTATATCAAAATGTTATTTACAATTTATTTAATAATGTAGTTTACAGTTTTTGGTGATTTATTTGATTTTTTTTTTTTAAATTTGGGGACCAAATTTTAAGATTTGCCCAGGGCCCCCAATTTGTTTGAGACGGCCCTGTTGATTTCTAATAGGTTGATTTAAGAGGGGCGTCCAAAGTATTTTATATCTCACATATATAATACACATAAATATACAAATGCATCTATTTTTATATAAGTTTAAAGAACGTGTGTACGGGCATGGGTTAAATATACAAATATTTCTACCATTATACAAATATTTAAAATAATTGAAGTAATTATCTTATTTTGTCTAAACAAATGAATTTCGACCCGTGCTGGCACGGGTTAATTATACTAGTATTATATAACCATGGATCTTCCATGTCATCGTCCACAGAGTATGACACGTCACTAATTACATCATCAATGATTTTATTCCACATCATCAAGTTAATTCGCTGAAATATATACCAAAATTGTCAAAGCAGGGAATCGAACCCATCCCCTTTTGAATTCAGTGCAATTCTTAACCACGTCGACTACCTAACTCTGTTGTTTCATAAGCGTAACACATTATTGTATCACCATTCTTCATTGTTATTTTAAATAAAAATAAAAATCTTGGTACATTATTTTATATCTCTATTATATATAACCATGGATCTTCCATGTCACCATCCACATAGTATGACACGTCACTAATTACATCATCAACGATTTTATTCTACATCATCAAGTTAATTCGCTGAAATATATAGCAAAAATGTCAAAGTAAGGAATCAAACCCATCCCCTCTTGAATTCATTGAACAAATTTCTATGTTTTATAATAATACTTCTTTGGTGAGAATAAGTTTTTTGCTAATACTTATAGTAATACTCATATAACTAAATATCTAAATGACATTATCTTATATCAATTTTGTATTTTATATTTCTTTCCATAACTATGTTGTTTAGTAACACATTAACAAATTTTAAAATCCCAATATTTTTTATTAGTAAAAGACTTCATTGATTTTGAAATTTATAAATTGGAATTTATTAAAACTTTTACTCTAATCAAATTGCTAATATGATTTTACAAAGACTAACTTGACAGTAAAAAAATTCTTAAAATCTATTGTCCAAATGATTTCCAATAAGAAAACACATATTCTCATAACAAATTAATTCTCCAATAACATACTCCATTTTACAATAATTCAATTAGTATATAAAAAAACATACTCCATTATAATTCAAATTAATTCCAATAACATAGTCTATTTGACAAAACAACTTTCATGCAGTCAAAGTTGCCGCTAAAGACAAATCTAAAATTCAGATTTTTTGTACTTCTTCTCTTATCTTAGCTTCACAATCACTTCTGATGAACCTAACCCTATACCACCCCTTCTGATGTTAATTATATATATTATCTATATATTATAATATAATTCATAATAGGTTTATTTACCGTTATGTACAAACAATTTTTTACGTCAGATAACACACTAAAATATCAAATTGACTGTTTTTCCCCTAAACTAAAATTTTTAATTTAGAATGAGATGTATATACAAATGTTTGCACTGAGATACATACTAGTATATATATATATATATATATATATATATATATATATATATATATATATATATATATATATATATATATATATATATATATTCCTACACTTGCCTTAGTGTTTTTATCATTTGTCTATATATTCATCCACTTGCTTAAGTGTTTTAATAAGTGCTATAATTTTGATTCTAAGAGAAGAACGGGCATAAAATTATATCGATATTGATCAAATAAAGTATACGTTTTGTAAATTCGTGGAAACATGGATCAAAATAAAAACACATCCATTTGTTTGTTGCAACAGCCTTTCTAATTAGCCTATTTTTATGCCTTTTTCCAGCAGGCTTTTGTCCACATCCATTTTTCAAAAATATCATTTTGCAATTGCTCACAGAAAGGGTTTGCCTCGTCCTGGATAGTTCTCTACAGTAAGTTGGAGGGGTGGTTCATGATTCCACAACATAAATATATGTGGTTTATCACAGTGGCAAGCTTTCTTTGTTTCGTACCATATTTATCTCACGTGCTGAACGACTCAAGTTCCTTTTCGTTGCCATTCCATTCTTTGAGAAACATCATGGTGAAGACACCACAACTCGCGCCATCTGGCTGGCGTGGCATTTTTGGATCATTCCACACAAACTTTTTCCACTGATATGGGCAACACTTGTTAATGATTTTGTATCGTTCTGCAACAAAGCTACGTGCCTCGTTCATCAATCTATCTCCCAGAACTTCAAATTTCGAAAATGTCCCACATTTGTTCCTTCTTGTGAATCCATCATGGCTTGAAAGATATTCATACCGCCCCATCTTTAAGTTTAGCACGTATGTCACGAAGCCGTTTCTAGAAATAGCAGGTACGAGAATCTATGGTATAAGTGAGACAACAAATTACAAGAAAATCACAGAAATTGTGTGCAGCTAAAATTTAAAAAGCGAAACCAAAGAAAGCCCATGATAACTTACATATTCAAGTCCTGGAATATTCAACTGCATCGAATATCTGTCGAATATGTAGTGCTTTTCAATGAATGTGTTAGCCGCCGTTTGTTGGTCTCTTCGGTCCACACGGTTTTCACGTGACACATCGGCTAAAGTCGCTATCTGTGTTCGAAAATTCAGCAAGCAAATTTTTAAAACACACCAAGAGTTAAATAATTACATTTTTGCTAAACTATACCTTATAATTACATTCTCCACTGTCCCTGTTGCGTCAAAGACACACTTAGAGCAAGTGTACTCTTTCGCAGAAGTTAGTATAAAAGATTATCGTGTCCACAGGATTAATTAACAAGTACTAAACTAATCAAGATTATATATTGTTTAGACGAAACAATAATTTGAAGGTTATAGAAACTAAAATAAAAAGATATAAATAGTAAGAATTAAAATACAAAGTTTAATCAATGGAGAGAGACCTAGAGTCACGGTTTCACTTGCAAGCTTCGATTCCCCTATGTCTAATTCTACCTGAATTCCCTTATTTTATTTAATTAACAATCCCTTTACTAAAACTATTAATCCGTTTGGTCATTCGCGATTAATATTCTTTTTCCTAAATTAACCCCCGTTTGGTCATGCAAGAATTTAAATTCAGGAAAAGCATAAAGAGCAAAAAGGTTGAATGATTGGAAGACTAAATTATGGTTTGGTCATGCCCTAATTATAGCCCCAATTATCCTATAGGTCCACCAACTAATTGCAGTACGGTCGCTGATCAACTAATTGATTATAAACATGCAAAGGGTAGCTGTTATACCCCAATTTTGTCCGAGTTCTTTTAATAGTTTTTAATTTGGTGCTGCCTCTCGACCATGTCAATATCCAACCAATATTTCAGGTAAAGTACTCAGTTTGACTAAGAACAAGCTTGGATTTGAAAGGAATATTGATAGTCTGTCACAAGTGAGTTCAAAGGGACCAAATATATCTGAAACTATAAAGACGAGCTTGAGCTTAGGCGCTCGAATTCTTCAAGTTGGTGGGGTGACAGAAGAAGAGAACTTGTTGAAGGCTTCCCACTGTTATCTTTCGACTACATCAGGCCCTCTAGCAGGTCTCCTTTTTATCTCTACTGAAAAGATTGCCTTTCGCAGCCAGAGATCAATCAAAGTCTTCAATCAAAACAGCCTGATGTGTAGAATCCGCTATAAGGTTGCCATTCCATTGAAGAAGATCAAGTGTGTGAACCAAAGTCAACATGTTCATAAGCCAACACAGAAGTATATAAAGATAGACACAGTGGACAATTTTGATTTCTGGTTTATGAGTGTCTCGAAGTATCAGAAAACTTTCAAATATCTGGAGCAAGCAATTTCTCAATGCTATAACTGAATATATTGGGGTTTGTCTTGATAACTAAGGAAAGATTTCGTGGTATTGTCCATCGTGATGCACAAAACATTTTGCTAGGATAAGTCAATTTTATTTTTAATTTACTGCTTTGCTAACTCAGCAAGCAGAGTTAGTTAGATAGTTGTGAACAGTTGGTTTATTTAACAACAACTGCCTTAGCTAGCTAGTTAGGCTTTTGCATATAAACCAATGCTGGTGATAAATACAAAGGGTCAATAAATCTTTTACAAGTTCATGTGTGTGGATATAATGTTCATGTTATATGAGGCATTCACTGACTATGGATATAATGTTCATGTTATGTGGAAAAGGAGATAGCCAAATCAATACCACATCATCCTCGTGCGCCCCCGCGTGGAGATCTCTTGCTAGAAGTCCTTTCTTCTTCATTTTCCTGTTTTATTATTTCTAATGATACATTGATTAGATTACAAGAGTTAATATGGTAGTGTGACACAAGCTGACAGTGACGCATGCCAAAACAATAGCTTATGTGATGTGTGTGATGGAGGCATCATTAAAGCATTTTGAGCTGGTGGGCATTTTTACTTTGTGATGATGATAAGTTTTTAGCTACTATTCGAAGGAAATTTCTCTCTCCTTGGACCTCGTCTCGACGATCCGAACGGTGAAAGCGGAGATATATGTCTCACGAACCTGCTGTCAAATAAAGGAAGACGATCCAACGGTTAACGAATCCGGAATCGCAATTTTACGGTGACAAGTTTGAGAAAAACGGGAATTGTGTTTTAAAGGGGAATTGCTTTCTCTACCTTGTTTTAGTCCCACATTGCTCACAAGAAACAAGAGCTCCCTAGCAATTGGATATAAAAGGGGTTGAGAGGTGAAGATTAGAGGAGGAGATCATTGGCGGGTTAAGTGATCTTTTGGGTCAAAGCGATAGCGGCCCATTTCACTAAAAACCTGTCTTTGATCATTTGGACGTTTTGAATCGGCTTTCCGATTCTCAAAGCGGTTCTTGCGGTCTTGGAGTCAAAATGGACCAGATAGGAGTCCGGTTTGCTTAGTCCGGTTCGGCACTCGTCGAGTCCAGGTTAGTTTTGTATTTATTTTGTTTATTTTTATGTACATATTTATTTATCATTTATTTATAATATAATCTATTTATTTATTTATTTATTTGTTTATGTATATATCTATTCATATTTATTTATGTATATAGTTATTTATTTGTTTTTTTATTATATTTTTTTAGCCTAGTCTTTATTAATTATCAGTTTATTTCTTTGAAAATCAAATAAAAGATTAAGTCGGTTGTACAACCGGGTTAGTCATCATCCTAGGACCAATGAGCTGTACAGTTCAGTAATCCTAAAAATTTATAAAAATACAAATAAATTATTTTTTCTAAAATAAAAGACTAAGTCGGTTGTACAACCCAAGTTAGTCATCATCTTAGGACCAATGAGTCACATGCAGATTCAAGAATCCTAAAAACTTATAAGTAAATAAATAAATCACTTTTTCCTAAAAATAGGGGAGTAAGTCGGTTGTACAACCGAGTTAGTCAGCGTTCTAGAACTAATGAGCTGTACAGTTCAGGAGTTCTAGAATACCTATTCTAAAACCAACTCACTTCACATCAAACAAACTTCTTTAAAAAAAAAACCTCAAAAATACTTTCAAAAGTAGGGGACTAAGTCGGTTGTACAATTGGGTTAGTCGTCCCTAGAATCGATGAGTCATGCAGTTCAAGGAATCCCGGACCCCTACACTAAAAAATACCAACCCACAAACTTTTTTCAGGAAGAACTACGTAGCTTTGATTCCTCCATTGCATCCGGAGGTACGTAGGAGCAAGAGTCCACTCTTGTCAAGCACTAAAAACTAAAAATTTAAATAAGTCTTTTCCTCTATAAATAAAAGGGTAATATTAATAAATCTAATTAATTAGACCAAGGATGTCGTGGGGTGCTAATATCTTCCCCACACATGACGACTCCCGGACCCTAAACCTGCCTTGTCCTAAACCAAAGGGATTTTCCGAATTTGCCCTTAAACTAAAATTTGGTGGCGACTTCCTTTGAACCTTTCGAAGAATCCTTTCCCGGATTTTTCGGTCGCTACAGCTGGCGACTTCACTGGGGACTTATTTATTTTTAGAGAGTCAAAACCTAGTTTAATTAATTTATGATTAATTCAATTTTTACCCTTTTATTTATTTATTTATTTATTTGCTTTTGCATAATTATGTTATTTATCTGTGTAAACCCTAGGGTAGAAGACGATATTTGTATATATGTTTGTTTGTCTGTTTGCAGCTTTTGGGTTGTTTTTAAATTGCTCCTACACACACTTCACTTCTACACTTCACACACGTGAGAAAAGTCCTCTACCCGGACTCGAGCATAAACCTAAGTTAGAACGAGATTGCGTAGTGATGGCCCGCGGGACGTACGTCTCGTTGGGTGGTCACGAAAATATCACCTAGAGTTTGATTCCTTTTGAGGATGCTATTCCTTCTAATAGCTTGCCTATTGCTGGGGTCAGTGTTCTTGAATGGAGTCCTTGGCTCTAGGAACCATGTGTAGGTTTCTTTAGAACTACCTTTGTGAGGCTCACTATAAAAGAAACCTTAGACCCACTCTGTAAGATACATTTCTAGGGTCACAAAGGAGCTTTATACCCTTGCATTCAAACAAATATTTGTGCTTACCGTCTTTTATCCAAAAATCAAAAAGTCAAAAACCCAAATCATTATTTACCGCAAGTTTCTTAGAAATCATACCTCATGCATCTTTTCTTTGCATTACAAAAATAAACATCTTATGTTACGACGGCCTGAGAATTAAAAGCTTTATTTTGGAGAGAAGCCATGCATGCTAAAGTCAAAGTCAAACTTTGTACTTTACTCTCCAAACGTAAAACTTATAATTCCCCGACGCGATAAATAAAATCATATATTATCATTTCATTCATATACATTATCATTACATTCGCATTTCACATACATTCATTCGCATTTCATGCACACTCATTCATTTGCATAATTACATCATGCATTACAAAAAAGAGCATAATTCTAAAAAAAATTGTGATGAGAGGTGAGACATTCTTGTGAGGTAAATCATTCTTTTTGAAAAAAGTTTAGCCATACTTAGTTGCAAGCTCAAGGTGTTTCAAGGCACTCAATTTTTCAAATTAGCACTGCTCACATTTTTTTTTTCAACAAAGCGTTGCATCTCATCCACCCCATGATGAATGACCGAAATAGTCCATCAAAATTTCATCCATGTTAAAACTGTTGTAAACTCTTTCCGAAGCATTCGTGTAGTAATTTGTGTATGACATGTGACTTCATTCTTGTTTGAGTCAGTTGATATCCCTACCTTGTCATCACCCCCCGTCCGAGTCTAATCCCGCCCCACCACCCTAAAGTACATACTCCCTACCTAGTTGACTTTTTGGGTTTGTTTTCACTATTGAAATAACACTTGAGGCCCTCATTACTTGGGGCAAATTTGTGATCTCTAAAATACCTTGTCAACATTATATTCCCTTGGTGCAAGTCCTTTACAAAAAGAAATCAAAAAGGCCCGTTAGGTCGAAAACTCGTAAGAGCGGCCTAAGCAAAAATTAGGGCACACAAAAAAAGGAAAAAGAGAGCAAATATTTTGTAAATAAGTAAATTATTGTCCTTAAGTTAATTTTTGAGAAAACGAGCAGTCATGATGTGAAATGAAGTTGAACCATCTTTCCATACCCTCAAAAATCCTTTGCCACCCACCTTAAGCCAAAAATCCAAAAACCTTTCAATTACCCTAGACAAGGATCAATTCTACATCAAAGATAGTGTATCACTTTTATCTGCTCACTCAGCTCAAAAGAAAGAGAAGCAAAAATCACAAAAGAGTGAAGTCAAAAAAAAAGGGATTGAAAAATCCCAAAAAAAAAAAGTAGTGAGCTGATATTTCGTACAATTAAATGCATAAGAGATCCTTGTCTGAAATAAACCCTCAAACACTTCCCAATGTCCTATCCTTCATTAATCCATTTAAACAGATCCATTCTACCACGAGACATAGACCCTCAAACACTCCTTTGAGCCTAATAAACCCTTCTTTCATAAGCCATTAGCCAAGCTACACTGCTGTGTTCGCGCTTGTGTAGTAGTATAATTTTCGCAATTATAGTGCAAGTATACACATCGTACAAGTAATAAAGTGGAGTTAAGTAAGAGATCGTTCCCACGAGGATTGGTTGTATTTTCAAAGTTCAAGATCAAAACACAAGAGAATCAAGTAACAAATCGGCAATAAGAGTTGATGGTAAAGCTAAAGATGTAATTAAAACAAGGAAATTAAAGTTGGTTGTGAAAAAGGATGAGAAATGAGTTGAGTTGTTGTATGCAAATAAATCCTTCCTAGTCGACGTCATAACGCCTAGACGTTATGACGCTCAAATGCTAATCTGTGTGAACGTGGCCCACGCCCCGCGCTGTTGCAAAGAGCTATGCTTTTCAAAGATAAAACGCCGAGTTTCAAGTACAAGAAATCCTATGTCTAGGTTCTAAATAGGCCCACTCCTGTATTTTAAGTACCCACAAAATGTTCCATGAACTATTATCCATTCTATGTCTAGACTTAGATAAAGATGCCTAAATGTCTTTAGTGCATTGTTCATTCATGTAAATCTTTGATTTCTTTTCATAGACCATGTCTGTACCTATGAATCTACCTATTTTAAGAGGCCAACCTCAAAACAAGTTTGGAAATATTATTGCACAAAGATTTAAAACGGGCAACGTAAACACTTCATGACATTAACTAGAAATTCATTAAAAAGCAAAACAACAACTCAACTACAAGGTGTTTAGCTCATGCTGAGCATCTTTACAGAATGAAGTGGATTTAGAATCCAAATACCATACATTACAGAAAAGGAACTAAGTGCACAAGATGCAACTAAGTAGCTCTTAAGCATGTGTACTGTTGATAGACGTTACAACGTCTGAGCCTTACACTACTGCAGAAAATAAACTAAGTTCAGAAGTCTGTTTCCAGATCTTCTTTACAAAACAAATTCTGAGTTTAATGGTGGAGATGGTGAAGGGATGGAGACGAAGTGATTCTGAAGTTGGTGGAAGAGATGATGATCGTGAGTGAGGTTGGTGATGCCTTGAGAGAGTGCTGAACCTTCATTAAATAGCCACCTTGCTTACATGTGCTGATGTCACTTGCTCACCTACCACCGCTTTCTGCTTTTCCCCGACAATCGCTCATCGCTACAAAGATTAGCTTCGCGTGTCACCACGGGGAAAACGAAGATCTTCTGACTTTTATATCTTTGACTATCATTGCTCAGCGCGCCAAAATTAAGATCCTTCGCTCTTGCTCTGCTGCTCTATTGTAGACGTGGTGAGGGACGTGGTAACGTTCAGCACTGAATTTCCTGCACATGCACAAAAAGCATCAAAACGCTCTCAAGGGCACCAATTGGTGCCTAAATGCACAGATTTATCTTTATAACTCTTATTCACCTAAAACTCAGAAATCATTATAAAACTAATTAATTAAACCTTGTATTGCTCAAGAACTTGCGTGATTTATTCGTGAGTGAGTATAAATAACTCATATAAATACGAGTTATCACACCCCCAAACTTAAATCATTGCTTGTCCTCAAGCAATCAAGACAACAAAACAATTAAGAATATGCAATCAACTACACTAGCGAGGTTCTGTGGTTACTCACCAAAGAGTCAAAATTCATTCTCAATGGGCTATTTCTTCACATACTCACATACCAATGCATAATTAAATTCCAGTTCATTAAAGCTCAAAGTGAGTGTGTGACCTCAGATTAATTCTTCCTCTAGTTAGTTCAAACTACTTTAGCTAATGAGAGAGTGGTTCCCAAATGGTGACAGCAAAATATTTTTCAAAACAAAGAATAGGCTAACATTTTCACATAAGAAATGGGGATTCATTTAAAGCATGACAAAGGGTCTTAATTGGGTGCTAGGACTAGGTTAGTGCTACTAATTTATTGACTCACACACAAAAAGGATCAGAACCCCCTCATTACTGAGCAACTCCTCTTTATTTTGCTCCATTTTTGGAGTTCTTTTTTTTTTTTTTTTTTTTTTTTTTGCTTTGGAGTGCTCAGCATTTGTTTCAGGGTATTACAGGGAACACATGTGGATTTTCCACTTATTTGTATCAACAGACTCTTTTTGGTGTTTTTGGGAATAGACGTTACAACGTTTATGGGTGGACGTTGCAACGTCTGAATACAATACACAACACACACGGCAGACGTTATAACGTTACGGGTAGACGTTACAACGTTGCACTCACACTACACCTGCACTTAACCATCCTATAGTCTTTGCACCCAGCCTTAGTACGACTTGATTTACCCCCAAACTTAGCTTCTACTGCTATTCTAGGTTTTTAATCAAGTTTTATTTTCACCAAAGTTCACCAAAACTAGCTTCAAGGACAAGATGTTCCCTAGCTAACTAGATTCTCTCTTAAAAACAGAGTTTGTGTAGGAGCAACAATCAATTCTTTACATCTAATCATGCATAGGTTACTCACACACACACATTTTCATTAACCTTAGCCCAAAGAGAATTATTTTCATGCTTGACAGAGTAAGAACAGAGACTACTTTTGTATTTCATTTCATGTACAGAGCTTAAAACATTGAGATTTTCCCCACACTTAAAGTTGAGCAGTGTCCTCACTGCTCAAAAGCAAACAACGAAAGTTTTTTTTTTTTTTTTTTTTTTTTTAGAAGGGGATTCTCATTCATGACATTGAAATTAAAAATTACTAAACTACACTACGCTTAAAACTAGAAAAATAAAACTAAAACTACTATTTGGATTAATAGGGACTTACTTGTTTGCGCAAAGACTGCACCTAAGCCTTCCGCTTTGTCCGGTGGATACTCTCTGCTGACTTTCACCTTTCTTCTTTTCCTTCTTCTCTTTCTTGACCTTCACTCCTCCTTGTTCGGTGGTGGTTGTTGTTGTTGTTTCAAATTGATTCTTTCTCTTTTGTACTTGCTCCAATACTTCCACCACAGCAAGCGATTGATGCTTCAAAGAATCCTTTTCTTGGCCTCCTCCCACATTCTCATAGCTAGATCAGCGGGGTTAACTTGCATTGGTTCACTTTGGGGATCACCTCGGGCTTTTTCCACTCTCGGTTCTTTAGACGTCGCCACGTCCGATGATGATACTCCGTTCCCAAAGAATCGCTCCTCGAGCTTGTTTCAACGTGTGCTCGCCCGGCTTCCGAGTGGCCTCCTCCATTGCTTCTTTGTCTAACTTTCTCCATGGCAGCTTCTTCTTTTCATTAGTGACTTGCATTTTTACGCAAGTTTGGTGCAACCTCTTTTTATTGCAGACGTTACGACGTCTGCGCAGAAATTCTTCAAAGAATAGCGAGAAGTGGCTTCTCGGATACACTAGTGGCTACGAATGCAAAGACTAGTAGCGATGCGAGTTTCCCCGCAAAGACCTTGAGTTTTTCTCTTTCTTGGTAGCTTTGGCCTTAAGGTTGAGGAGGCTGCAATTTCCTCTTTCTCTCCACTCCTTGAGCTTGTTTTGACTCAAAGAAACTAGTTCTTGCCTTTTCTTCCTACCAAATGGGTTGTATGCCAGTCGCGCTTTGACTCGGTCTTTTTGGTGGGGGAAATGGGTTGGGATTCAGGATTGTTGGTTCGCACGTTGCCACGCCTCTGCTTTCGGGTGAAGGTTGTTTTGAGGTTCGGGTTGGGGTGGGGGTGGTTGTGGAATGGTTTGGTCCTCGCCTTTGGATTGTGGGGTCTTTGGTGTGTTTTGGTCATGGGTGGAGGTTTCTTTTGGTGATGGTGGTGGTTGTGTGGCTTGTGGGGATGATGGTTTGGGGCTAACTTCTTTGGATTTTGTTGGGGTTGGCTCTTTGTTTGTCCGATTGGTTGGAGACTCACTTACAGTCTTTTCACTAGAGCTCCTTTTTCCTCGTGGCTCTCCTCTCTTCTTTCTTCACTAATTGCTTCCATACTTGCTTTCTTTGTTTCCTCTGCATCAAAATCGAAATATCATCCAATTCATCGAGTTAAAATCTTCCTCACTACTTACCTTCTTTTGTCTCTTTCTTTGAGCTCTCGCTTCTTTGGTGGGCTTCTTGCTCTCTTTGCCCTTTCCTTCTTGTGACTCTTCTTTGGATTGTGGATAGGGGCACTTCATCGCCATCTTCTTCCCGCATCCATTCAGCAACAACACAGGCTCTGCAATTGCTTTCTTCCCCTTAGACACACAGGCAAACACCTTCTTTTGCCATTCAAATTGCTCTTTGATAAACTTGGCGAGAAATTGTTTTTCCTCCGGCGTTGCAACGTCGAGCATCAACAGAACTTGCGGCACTGCGATCTTCACTCTAGGCTGAAATTTTGTTGAGAAGGGGCCTTGAGGTTGCTCCCTAAGCTCTGAAGCTTCTATCTCCACTCCTGCCTCCATGCATAAGTCAGTTATCAAACAAGGGAAGTATAAATAGCCGTCCTTCCTGTTCTTCCATTTGTTAAGCTCACGGTTGATTAGCTTCCCCACTCCACTTTGTCTCTTGACATGATTGCATCAATCACAATCATTCTCTCCTTGTCAATCCGGGATGTGTGAGAGGTAGGAATCGATACAATGCCTTATGAAATGGAACCAAGTGTTGGCTTCATCACACGTATTTCTTCATTATCTTGAATTCGCTCCCATGCTCGCCTCTTCTTTCCCGCATAAAGACCTTCTACACATATCCTTTCTTTAATGGCATCCATTTCAGCCAACCCATAACTCTTCTGCTTGGTCTCTACTGCCTTGCCATAGTATCCTAACCCAAAATAGTCATTAATGACCCTTACCCCAAATTTGACTTCCTCTCCTCGCACCTTTGAGACGATAGATGGCTCTCCTTCAGGCCTCTCAACGATCCCCTTGTAGAAATCATGGACCAGAGTAGCTATGTATTCTTTTCTATGCACAACAAATTTCTGCCAACCTAACGCTGCGACGGTTGCGAGAAAATTAGGATTGGGGCTTTCTAAACTGAAACCCCTTTCGTGCAGGGCTTTCTTTTTGGATGGGTTGGGTGTTTCAGAATGGGGTGAGGATGAACTCAGTCAACATGCTTGCCTTTCCCGCAGGATTTGGTGGTGATTGCTTCACTTTGGTCATGGTGTTTCTTGTGAAAATTGCTTGGAAGGTAATGGGAATTTCGAAATTTAGGTTTTCGAGGAAGAGAGGAAGATTTTGGTTCGAGAGAGAGGATTAGAAATAAGTTGCGGGAGGTGGAATGATGGTGGATGGTGAGATTTTTATGGGGAAATGGTTATGGGAGTTGAGAAATGGAAGAGTGAAGTAATGGAGAAAGTAACCATTGATTAGACATGTTAAGTGAGGGGGTGACGCGTGGTGATCGGTTACCACGTTCGCTTTGCGAGGGAAATCATTTCGCCACGTCATCACTTACGCCTTGACTTAATTTAAATTTTTGCCGATCGCCCGCACGTGCCCACGCCCGTAATTACCGAGACGTTACAACGCTCGCCATTTTTCACTTTTCTTTCAACTCTTTATTCCCGCAAAACAAAAATTAAAAGACACAAAAATTGTTAATTTAAAAATCATTGGGTTGCCTCCCAAGAGCGCTTGCTTTAAGAGTCTTCACCATCTATTGTTTCTTTTATTCAAGAATTGTTGAAGGACATTTGGATCTTGTCCCTTTCCACATGCTCTCCATGGTATTGTTTCACACGTTGGCCATTAACTTTGAACATGGTGTTAGTCTTTTCATCAAATAAATCCACGGCACCATGAGGATAGATCTTCATTAATCTGAATGGACTCGACCACCTTGACTTCAATTTTCCCGAAACAACTTAAGTCTTGAATTGAATAGCAACACCGCCGCCCTTCATACATTAGCTCTCTCCTTTGGATTCTCCGATCATGCCACTTCTTGGTCTTTTCTTTATACATTGCTTTGAGCTTTCATAGGCATGGTGTCTAAATTCTTCTAGCTCACCAATTGTAACAATCTTGCTTCACCACCTTTGCATGATCTAGATTCAATTGTTTTATTGCCCAATAAGCCTTGTGTTGGAGCTCAATTGGCGGTGTAAGCTTTACCATAAACTAGCTTGTAAGGAGACATACCCAATGGTGTTTTGTATGTCGTTCTATAGGCCCAAAGTGCATCATCTAGGTGTAATGACCACTCTTTCTGTTGGGACCAACCATCTTTTCAAGTATTCTTTTGATCTCCCCGTTGGATATTTCTCCTGCCACTGGTTTGGGGGTGATAAGTCAGAGCAATTCGTGTTTCACTCCATACTTAGCCAGGAGGTTCTCAATTAACTTATTGCGAAATGAGAGCCTTCATCACCGATTATGGCTCTTGAGTACCAAACCTTGTGAATATGTTCTTTTTCGTGAACTTGCTAACCGATTTAGCTTCATTGTTTGGTAGTGCCACTGCTTCAACCCACTTTGATACGTAATCCACAAACTACGAATGTATAAATTCCCATGGGACATAGGAAATGGTCCCATGAAATCCATTCCCCAGGACATCAAACAATTCAACTTCCGAATGTTTGTGAGAGAGGCATCTCCCGCTTGCTTGATATATTCCTGTTCTTTGCACCGTCACATCTCCTAACCAAATCATGCGCATCTCTCGAATAATGTTGGCGATGTGCTTTGATTGTAGGACCTTTGCAAATTGTCCCGTACCTCCAAAATGTCCACCATAAGGTCTTTGAATGACATTGTTGTAGCACATGGAGTTGTTCTTCCTCAACTAAACACCTTCTTAGTAATTGATCCGGGCACATTTTGTACAAGTATGGCTCATCCTGCAAATATTGCTTTGTAGTGTGGAAGAATCTCTTCTTTTGTTGGTGGTTGAATCCTACAGGCACAATCTTGCTAACAAGGAAGTTAACTATGTCAAGATACCATGGTGTAGTAGTATCGACGTTATGACGTTTGACGAGAGTGTCATAGACGTGGCCACGCCTTCAACTACCGAGGCTACCACCAATAGTCTCTCATCGTGAATTTTTCTTTTATCTCTTCTTCTTCTGTAGACTGCATCAACATTCTCAAGCCTAGAAAGATGATCGAACTTGGTTCTCCACCCCTTTTGTCACGGATTTCGAGGTCAAATTCTTGGAGGAGGAGAACCCATCTAATAAGCCTTGGCTTTGCATCTTTTTAGAAATTAAGTACTTAATGGTGAGTGATCAAGAAAAAACAATAACTTTTGCACCAACTAAGTATGATCTAAATTTATCAAATGCAAACACAACAACCAAGAGTTCTTTCTCATCCACAGATAATTTAATTGGGCATCATCTAAGGTTTTATCGGCATAATAGATAGAATGAAAAATTTTTCCATACCTTTGCCCCAACACACTCCTACAAAGATAATCACTTGCATCACACATTAACTCAAATGGTTTGGACCAATCTGAAGTGACTATTACAGAGCGATCACCAAGGCGATCTTCGCTTGTTGAAAGCTTCATGACATTGCTCATCAAAGTTGAAGACGTGGTCACGCGTTGCAACAACAGACACAAAGGTTTTGAAATTTTTGAGAAATCCTTGATGAATCTTCTCAGAAACCCCTGCATGTCCTAAGAAACTTCGACTCCTTTGATAGTTGTGGGTGGAGGTAGCTTGTCAATAACCTCAATCTTTGCTCTGTCCCACCTCTAACCCTTTCTTTGATATTCTGTGTCCCAATACTATTCCTTCTTGTACCATGAAATGGCATTTTTCCCAATTGAGCACTAGGTTGGTCTCTTCACACCTTATCGTAACTCCTTCCAAATTATCCAAGCATGCTTTGTATGAATCTCCATAGATCGAGAAATCGTCCATAAAGACTTCCATGGAATTTTCAATGAAATCGTAAAACAAGGCCATCATGCACCTCTCGAAATGTTGCAGAGCATTACACGCCCAAATGGCATCCTTCCAAAGCAAAGGTACCATAGGGGCAAGTGAATGTTGTCTTCTCTTGATCTTCAGTGCTATGGCTATCCGGTTGTAGCTTGAATAACCATCAAGGAAACAAGAAAATCCTTTCCCGCCACCTGTCTAGCATTTGATCAATGAATGGAAGAGGAAATGATCCTTCTTTGTTGCTTTGTTTAGCTTTCGTAGTCCATGCATATCCTCCATCCTATTCTCGTCCTTGTTGGAATTAATTCATTTTTATCATTTGTTACCACAATAACTCCACCCTTCTTTGGCACACATTGTAATCGACTTACCCAGAGCTATCACTAATAGGGTAGATGATTCCTGCATCCAACCATTTGATGATTTCTTTCTTCACCACCTCCTTCATTATGGGGTTCAATCTCCTCTCCGCCTTCAATGCTATTCTTGGCATTCTCCTCCAAGACAATTCTCAGTGCATGCAGATTGTGGGATGATACCTTTAATGTCCGCCATTTGCCAACCAATTGCCTTTTATGTCTCTTGGGTAGTAATGAGATCATCTTCCCGCTCTTGAGTGAGCTTGGAAGAAATGATCACCGGTAGGGAATCATGTTCCCTAAAAACATACTTCAAATGATCGGGTAACACCTTTAACTCCAAGGTAGGTGGCTCTTTAATGGATGGCACACTCTTCTTCGATTTGAATCCTCTTGCCTCTGAGATTCATACCTTTTTGTCCACGACTTTGGTGCGGGGTCTCGACGTGGCCACGTCTGCGATGGAGACGTTCGCGACGTCTAGAGGAATAACTTCTTCACATTAACAACTCTTGTATTTCATTGTTGTCCAAAGATCTTTTCTAGATGATCATTATCTTTGTTGAACCGCTTTTGGACCATATGATCAATGGCAACTACATAAGAGCACTCCTCTGTACTTGGATCCGGATATTTGAGCGCATTGAGGACGTTGAACTTGACTTCTTGGTCATTGACTCTCATGATTAACTCTCCTTTCTCGCACATCAATGATTGTCCTTCCAGTTGCTAAGAAAGGTCTCCCGCAATGATGGGAACTTCTTTATCTGCATCAAAGTCTAAAATAACAAAATCCACTGAAACACAAACTTGTCAACTTTAATCAAAACATCTTCTAATATTCCTTCGGGATAAACCCTACTTTTATCACCTAAAGTTAAACTTAAAGAAGTAGGTCTAGCGGTTCCTATACCAAGTTTATCATAAATGGACTTGGGCATCAAGTTGATACTTGCTCCCAAGTCACACAAAGCTTTTCCAATGTAAAAATCTCCAATGGAGCATGGTATGAGTGAAACCGCCAGGATCCTTGAGTTTTCTAGGAAGCTTATTCTGCATAATTAAACTACATTCTTCAGTTAAGGCAACAGTTTCAAACTCCCCTAGCCTTCTTCTTTTGGTGATGATATCTTTCAAGAACTTGGCATAGTTAGGCATCTGTTGTAAGGCTTCAACCAAAGGGAGGTTGATGTGTAGTTGCTTTAGCATATCCATGAACTTACTGAACTGCTTGTCTTCATGAGCCTTTTTCAATCTTTGAGGAAATGGTGGAGGAGGATACTCGGTACAATTCTGGGTACCATTTTGATTCCTTGGTTCAAAGTTAGACGTCGTAACGTCTGGGTTGGACATTACAATGTCTGGAGTATCCTTCTCACCACTTGAGCTTGTCTCTTTTCCTTTCTTTTTCTCTGATATTTCTTTTTGCTTATCCTGCATTTCTTCATTCACAGGTATAGGTGGTTCAGGATATTCAGTACCACTTCTTAAAGAAATTGCATTTACCTGTCCATTTCCCCCATTATTACCATTGGGGTTGATGATGATGGAGCTTGATTGTGGAAGGAAGAGTTCCATTCTGTCTTTGTGTGAGAGTGAAGCTATCTCATCCAATTTGATTTTCCGAGTCTTGATTGAAGACTCATGAGTTTGCAAAGTAGTCTTACAGTCACTTATGAAGCTCTTCATCATGGCCTCCAAGTTGCTATTGTTGTTATTCTCGCACATACCGCCTCTCGTTGTTGAGGAGAAATCCAGTGGTATTGCGGAGAAGCGATGTTGTTGGCATTCAATGCATTGTTGTTTCTCCAATCAAGTTTGGATGATTTCTCCAATTTGAATTGTAGGAGTTGGAATAGGGACCATTCCCTTATTCGAGATACAAAGTTCACCGATCGAGGGTTGTAGGGACACTCCTCATACACATGCCCTTCTTCACAAGAAACACAAGCTACTCCACCGAGAATGAGTAGGTTCAATCTGCCGCAATATGCATCTCTCTCGGGCGTGGCCACGTTTGAAGTATTTAAAGTTTTGATCATGTTGGTCGATGTAGCCACTTGAGCGAAAAGAGCGATCCACTTCACTTATCTCATGCACACCGCCTTCTTTCCGAGGAGTAAATCTATCGATGGCCAATGAGAGTTATGGGTGGCTATGTCATCAATGAGCTTGCATGCCTCGAGAAGGACATGTTCGTAATGACACCACTGATGAAGCATCAAGTATCAACCTTGTGGGCTGATCTAGACCATTATAGAAAGTCTCCATTTGAATAACCACGGAATGCCATGGTGTGGGCACATTCTTAGTAATTCCTTCCACCTTTCCCACGCTTCAAATAATGATTCCCTTCCTTTGTTTGAAGGAAGTGATATCATTTCTCAACTTAGCATTTTTGTTGGGAGGAAGTATTTTGCAAGGAATTTCTCGGCTAGCTCATCCCAAGTGTGAATGGAATTTGGTTCTAAGGAGTTCAGCCAATTTTTAGCCTTATCCTTGAGTGAGTATGGGAAGAGCTTCAATCTAAAGGCGTCCTCTGAAACTCCGGGGATGATAAAGTTCTTTGCACACATCCGTAAATTGTCTCGGTGAGAGTATGGATCTTCTTGAGGAAACCTCCAAATTGGCTGCGCAGCTTTGCGGCATTTGGAACATCATTGGCTTGAACTCAAAGTGACCATTATGAAGGGTTGGTCTTGCAATGCCTGTTTGTAGATGAGCGAGGGTTGAGCACGGCATAATCACGCATAGGCTCTGTCCCCCTCGCTCATTGACCATGTCTTGTGGTCCCGCATTGATGAGTTCTTGCCTTTGGTAGTGTTCATCATCTACAATGATTGTCTCGGTGTGAGTTTGTGGTCCACGACCATGTCCTCTACCTCCTCTTGGGGTGTGTCCACCTCTAGAACCGGGTGTTATGCTCTCGGACATGGTTGGGTATTGTTCTTATTCTTTCTTTGCCTTCTTCTTAACCTTTGTTGTCTCCTTAGTTGTGCGAAAGTCCTTTCGTGTTCGGATCGAACTCGGTTCAGATTCACTCGTGGTTCGGTTGTACTAGAGCTTGAGTTGGAACTAAGCATACGCTGTAACGCTCAATACTGTTCAAACACAAAAACAAAGAACAACACAAAGTAAAATTCCTTCAACTTGTGCTTTAATAATTTGAACAATAAAATCACTACAATCCCTAACAACGGCGCCAAAAAACTTGTTCGCGCTTGTGTAGTAGTATAATTTTCGCAATTATAGTGCAAGTATACACATCGTACAAGTAATAAAGTGGAGTTAAGTAAGAGATCGTTCCCACGAGGATTGGTTGTATTTTCAAAGTTCAAGATCAAAACACAAGAGAATCAAGTAACAAATCGGCAATAAGAGTTGATGGTAAAGCTAAAGATGTAATTAAAACAAGGAAATTAAAGTTGGTTGTGAAAAAGGATGAGAAATGAGTTGAGTTGTTGTATGCAAATAAATCCTTCCTAGTCGGGCGTCATAACGCTCTAGACGTTATGACGTTCAAATGCTAATGCGTGTGAGCGTGGCCACGTCTGACGAACAATTTGTTGCAAAAGAGCTATGCTTTTCAAAGATAAAGCGCCGAGTTTCAAGTACAAGAAATCCTATGTCTAGGTTCTAAATAGGCCCACTCTCGTATTTTAAGTACCCACAAAGAATGTTCCATGAACTATTATCCATTCTATGTCTAGACTTAGATAAAGATGCCTAAATGTCTTTAGTGCATTGTTCATTCATGTAAATCTTTGATTTCTTTTCATAGACCATGTCTGTAGACTATGAATCTACCTATTTTAAGAGGCCAACCTCAAAACAAGTTTGGAAATATTATTGCACAAAGATTTAAAGCGAGCAACGTAAACACTTCATGACATTAACTAGAAATTCATTAAAAAGCAAAACAACAACTCAACTACAAGGTGTTTAGCTCATCTTTGAGCATCTTTACTGAGAATGAAGTGGATTTAGAATCCAAATACCATACATTACGTAAAAAGGAACTAAGTGCACAAGATGCAACTAAGTAGCTCTTAAGCATGTACTGTTTGTATAGACGTTACAACGTCCGAGCCTTACACTCATCGCAGAAAATAAACTAAGTTCGTAAGTCCGCTTCCGATCTTCTTTACAAAACAAATTACGAGTTTAATGGTGGAGATGGTGAAGGGATGGAGACGAAGTGATTCTCAAGTTGGTGGAAGAGATGATGATCGTGAGTGAGGTTGGTGATGCCTTGAGAGAGTCTTTGAACCTTCATTAAATAGCCACCTTGCTTACATGTGCCGATGTCACTTGCTCACCTACCACCGCTTTCTGTCTTTTCCTCGACCTCGCTTCATCGCTACGATTAGCTCTCGCGTGTCGTCTGCGTGGGAAAGCGAAGATCTTCGACTTTTATATCTTTGACTATCATTGCTCAAATACACCAAAAATTAAGATCCTTCGCTCTTGCTCTGCTTTGCTCTATTGTAGGCGTGGTGAGGGCGTGGTAACGTTCAAAGATCGAATTTCTGCACATGCACAAAAAGCATCAAAACGCTCTCAAGGGCACCAATTGGTGCCTAAATGCACAGATTTATCTTTATAACTCTTATTCACCTAAAACTCAGAAATCATTATAAAACTAATTAATTAAACCTTGTATTGCTCAAGAACTTGCGTGATTTATTCGTGAGTGAGTATAAATAACTCATATAAATACGAGTTATCATGCTGAATAAAAATCATTTGTCTCATCAATCCTCAAACCCTTCCTTTGGCCTCAATATCCTACCCTCCACAAACCCTTGGCCAAGCGACAATCCTAAACAGGTCCATTCTACCACGAGACACATCAACTACGGTCTCAATAAAACCTCAAAACACTCATTTGAGCCTAATAACCATTTCCTTCATAAACCATTAACCATCAGCCACATTACAACTCCAAAAATCCATTCTGATCAATGACCGATAGCTTTTGTTTTCTCAAAGTTTTAATCCTAGTATTTTACCCGTGCAAACGCACGGGTGATACTGTATTTGTTATAATTTTATATGAAATTATAATTACGTTGGAAGTTGCAAAATGTAATAAAAGAAAAAGGAAAAACTTGATAAATGGTTGTTTTTTCAAATTTATTAAAATGGTGTGTTAGAAAAAGTTAAAAAAAAAGTCAGTATCTTCCTATAATCTTAATAATGGAGTAAAGCTGTCAAAAAAAAAATTGAGTAAAAATGAAATAAAATATGGATCCCGCCGGTGCTCCCATTGGCTCTCCCGCTGAGGCTTTCGTTGTCTCTCTCATTGCCACTCTCGTTGTCGCTCTCATTGTCATCTCATTATTACTCTCTCGTTGCCACTTCAGTACAATTCACTGAGTTAGAGCTAAAACAGAAAAACTAACAAAACAAAGCAAGGAAGCAACAAATACAAACACTATACCAATTGGACTCATGTTATTTACACCCCAAATATCTACTAATACAGATGGCTCAAGCCTACAATGGTAACTGACATGGAAAAGTAACTCACTATTACCCCATTAGCTTGGTTACTTTTTTTTTTACCGAACCTTAGTTACTTTTTTGAAGTAGATTGTAACTATTGATTTGATTACTACGTACTTTTCTACATGTTGACTAATATAATCATTTTATCTTTGGTATAGAAAAAAGTTGTATGAAGTTGTTACTTTCTGTTTCTTTTATGCAAGTTAAGGGTCCACTTTTGCGGTTTTTAATTTCTCCCGTGTATACATGACAAAACCATTTTCAAAACCACGGTGCAAAAACTGTGCTCTGATCTCATTTACTACCACCCATTAAAAAAATATGAAAATATTAAAAGCTAGTTACTTCCTTGTTTGTGACAAACTGAAGCTCCAAAATGTTTTGTTAGCTTTTTGAAAAAATGAAAAAATGAAGATAATGAAGAATATATGTCAAACAAAATTGATGATCAGCTACTGATCTTTTTTTAACCTTTCTTTGCACATGATGTCTTCAACGCCAAACTTGTATGTTCCGGTTTCTTCCTTTGAATAGACTTCGTAAACTGGAAAAAATAGATCAAATGAACAACAAAGAACCATTTATTGGAGTTCTTTTTTTATCAAAATATAAAGTAGACAAAAAAATTAAGAAAAAGAACAACATGTAAAGAAAAATGCTCACCCAAAAGAAGTGAAACTAAGGTAACTGGACAACGGTGGTCTTCTTTGCAATTGTTAGACCCAAGTTTCTAAAGTTTCATGGTTTCCATCATCTTTTCCCTAGCTCTTTCTTCTTCCCGGTGCAAAGAACTCTCGTATTCTAGAGGAGATTGAAAGCGGATAAGATCATAACCCATAAAGTTTACAAAAAAGTTTAAACTAAAATCACTATAAAATTTTTAAAATGTGCAGGTTATTTATTGGAAGAAGAAGTGAAAGGAGGAGGAAGAAGAATATTAAAAGAGAAGAAGAGAGAGATGGTGAGAGAGGAAGAAAAAGAAATAGAGAGGTGGTGAGAAAAAATTTGGTTAGACCGAGAGATTGAGGGAGAGCTTGGGAATGAAAAGTGAGAAGGAAAAGATAACTAATAGGGAATTTGAATCTTGAATGGAGGGAATTTAAATTTTGAAAAGAGGAAAGTTTAATAAAAAGAGGGAAGTTGAATGGAAAATGACTATTTCATCCATAAAAATTATGATATGGAAGGAGGGTAGGATAGTCATTTTGGTGGAGGGTTAATGGCAACTTATGATAGTAGATATGTTCGCTCAAAAAAAAAAAAATAAACAGAGGACTTGCACTATAAGATCCATCCAAGACAAGGTCTATTGATCACCAAGTATAGCTTTCATCATAGCAAGCTCAAAACCATCATAGTCTGGGAGTCACTCTCAAAATAATCAAAAGCTCATGCTAGGATTGTTACCTAGATCCTAAAGTGGGGCACCCCTTTTACCATCTATTCCATTTGAACTTAGGGAAATCTATCCAATATCCATCCCATGCCACTCACAGTCTATACATCCGCATTTGACCATCTCCAAAAACCCATAACCCTAACTCCGTCACCTTTCCCAATCTCACTAAAGCCAACCATTCGAAATACCAGTCCAAGTGGGGCAATCTTGTCGCTCTTCCCTCCACCTTCAAATGGGAAAATTCACCCTACACCCATCTCATCCCCTTGCCATATTCACAGCAAAAAAAACCATACCGGGGCAATTTCTCAACTCACTATCCTAAATGTTTCTACTCTAGTCGGGGCAACCTTGTACTTACCATAATTAGGGAAACATCGAACTCTATGGGTTGAGACAACATCTCCTACTTGCCACCTTTCATTCCAAAGCCAATGCCTTCCCAATTCGTCATCTTCTACACCCCTAGCTTGTCACCACTAGACAGGGGCAAGTTATTCACTCACCGTCATCAAATCTAAATTGGGGCGATCCCCGCATTTCTTGGCTTGGGAAAACCTACCTTTCATGACCTTGACAAAGACCAGTCAGTCATTCACCCCTTCATGTGCCACAAATGTCCACACCCTAGGTCTTTAGAACCCCAAGTTAACTGACTCATTCATCTATATTCGCACTACTCTACATCTTCACAAAACAATGCTTTAGAGAGAGAAAACACAAGTTGATCATATGATGCTAAAAATCCACTTAGGTAACTTTGTGGACATAAACTTTGGTCATCATGGGGCATCATAATGGAAGAGAAAAATGAACGAGCTTGCAAATACAGTCAAATACCTTTTCACGTCGATTAATCAGAGATAACGACCTTGAGATTGCCAAGTTTGAATCAAAACTAACTTTTCCAAAGAATGATCAATATTCATCTCCGCCTCTCGTATCCAAAGCCTCACATCTCATCATCACAAAAAAAAATGTTTCTACACCCAATCAATCATTTCATATCATCGCACCATAAACCATAGCATTTGCATTCAATCATTTCATTTGCATCATATTCACATTTGCATTTCATGCATTTATTACGTAACAAGCAAAAAAGCAAAAAACAAAAAAGAAAAAAATCATTCCACCGGATACCAATCATTGCACGTACGCATGCACCATTAATTGCATTGCCAAAAGAAGAAAGCTTTTCCCCTTCGGGTAGATGCATTTGTTGGTGTGCTCGGATAAACACGATAAATGTTAGTCCCTATTTTGTTCCTCTAATATCGGTAGCTTTAAGCGTTGATCTCATATCGTATCACGAGATCACCAAGTTGATCCTCGGACCCCAGTGTGGTCCTTCGAGCACTACGCTCCTTCGATGCCCTAAGTGGCCCAGTGTCGCAACGCGTCGAGTCGAGCCCGCGGACCTTCGCGGACCCGAGTGGTCCTTCGACTACTAGTTGTGTCGGCCTAAGACCACGATGGGCGTCCTTCATGGTCAACATATCGCTTCTAGACTGATCTTACCCATCATGGTCGCTCGAATATAAAGCCCCCTCGCATCGTTTTACTAGTACCGTAGCTAGTTGCGCTCCTTCGCACCACGATGGTCCTTCAATTAAGGCCTAGGCGGCCTTCCGCACTCGAGTGGTCCTTCGTGAGCCTTAGTACTCCTTCCGTGTCCTTGTTGACCCTTCATCCAACTCTCGGTTAATGCGCCAAGTATTAACCACTCCCTCTTATCTCTCAAACCTTCCACTTCCCCCTTAAACGGACAAAATTAGCGTCTATCTTATCTTTATTCCTATCTCTACTACGAAAGTTCGAGAACTCATCACTTTCTAGTAAAATACTAATAAAGAGGGGCAGCTGTTATACCCCAATTTTGTCCGAGTTCTTTTAATAGTTTTTAATTTGGTGCTGCCTCTCGACCATGTCAATATCCAACCAATATTTCAGGTAAAGTACTCAGTTTGACTAAGAACAAGCTTGGATTTGAAAGGAATATTGATAGTCTGTCACAAGTGAGTTCAAAGGGACCAAATATATCTGAAACTATAAAGACGAGCTTGAGCTTAGGCGCTCGAATTCTTCAAGCTGGTGGGGTGGAGAAATTCTTTAGGCAGTATTTTAGAGTGACAGAAGAAGAGAACTTGTTGAAGGCTTCCCACTGTTATCTTTCGACTACATCGTGCCCTCTAGCAGTCTCTCCTTTTTATCTCTACTGAAAAGATTGCCTTTCGCAGCCAGAGATCAATCAAAGTCTTCAATCAAAACGACTGATGTGTAGAATCCGCTATAAGGTTGCCATTCCATTGAAGAAGATCAAGTGTGTGAACCAAAGTCAACATGTTCATAAGCCAACACGTATATATATAAAGATAGACACACGAGTGGACAATTTTGATTTACGGTTTATGAGTGTCTCAAGTATCGTAAAAACTTTCAAATATCCGGATCAAGCAATTTCTCAATGCTATAATCGAATATATTGGGGTTTGTCTTGATAACTAAGGAAAGATTTCGTGGTATTGTCCATCGTGATGCACAAAACATATTGCTAGGATAAGTCAATTTTATTTTTAATTTATTTGCTTTGCTAACTCAAAAAAGCGAGTTAGTTAGATAGTTGTGAACAGTTGGTTTATTTAACAACAACTGCCTTAGCTAGCTAGTTAGGCTTTTGCATATAAACCAATGCTGGTGATAAATACAAAGGGTCAATAAATCTTTTACAAGTTCATGTTTGTGGATATAATGTTCATGTTATATGAGGCATTCACTGACTATGGATATAATGTTCATGTTATGTGGAAAAGGAGATAGCCAAATCAATACCACATCATCCTCGCGCGCCCCCGCGTGGAGATCTCTTGCTAGAAGTCCTTTCTTCTTCATTTTCCTGTTTTATTATTTCTAATGATACATTGATTAGATTACAAGAGTTAATATGGTAGTATGACACAAGCTGACAGTGACGCATGCCAAAACAATAGCTTATGTGAGTGTGTGGATGGAGGCATCATTAAAGCATTTTGAGCTGGTGGGCATTTTTACTTTGTGATGATGATAAGTTTTTAGCTATTATTCGAAGGAAATTTTTCTCTCCTTGGACCTCGTCTCGACGATCCGAACGGTGAAAGCGGAGATATATGTCTCACGAACCTGCTGTCAAAAAAAGGAAGACGATCCAACGGTTAACGAATCCGAATCGCAATTTTACGGTGACAGTTTGAGAAAAACGGAATTGTGTTTTAAAGGGAATTGCTTTCTCTACCTTGTTTTAGTCCCACATTGCTCACAAGAAACAAGAGCTCCCTAGCAATTGGATATAAAAGGGGTTGAGAGGTGAAGATTAGAGGAGGAGATCATTGGCGGGTTAAGTGATCTTTGGGTCAAAGCGATAGCGGCCCATTTCACTAAAAACTTTGTTTTGATCATTTGGGCGTTTTGAATCGGCTTTCCCGATTCTCAAAGCGGTTCTTGCGGTCTTGGAGTCAAAATGGACCGGATAGAGTACGATTTGCTTAGTCGGTTCGGCTGCTTCGTCGAGTCGAGTTAGTTTTGTATTTATTTTGTTTATTTTTATGTACATATTTATTTATCATTTATTTATAATATAATCTATTTATTTATTTATTTATTTATTTGTTTATGTATATATCTATTCATATTTATTTATGTATATAGTTATTTATTTGTTTATTTATTATATTTTTTTTAGCCTAGTCTTTATTAATTATCGCTTTTTGTCTTTTTTTTTTTATGCACAAATTAGTTTATTTCTTTGAAAATCAAATAAAAGACTAAGTCGGTTAACAACCTAGGGTTAGTCATCATCCTAGGACCAATGAGTACATGCAGATTCAAGAATCCTAAAAATTTATAAAAATACAAATAAATTATTTTTCTAAAATAAAAGACTAAGTCGGTTGTACAAACCTGGTTAGTCATCATCTTAGGACCAATGAGTATTGCATATTCAAGAATCCTAAAAACTTATAAGTAAATAAATAAATCACTTTTTCCTAAAAATAGGGAGTAAGTCGGTTGTACAACCAAGGTTAGTCAGCGTTCTAGAACTAATGAGTCAGATGCAGTTCAGGAGTTCTAGAATACCTATTCTAAAACCAACTCACTTCACATCAAACAAACTTCTTTCAGAAAAAACCTCAAAAATACTTTCAAAAGTAGGGGTATAAGTCGGTTGTACAATCCAAGGTTAGTCGTCCTAGGAATCGATGAGTATGCAGTTCAAGGAATCCTAGGACCCCTACACTAAAAAATACCAACCCACAAACTTTTTTCAGGAAGAACTACGTAGCTTTGATTCCTCCATTGCATCCGGAGGTACGTAGGAGCAAGAGTCCACTCTTGTCAAGCACTAAAAAATAAAAATTTAAATAAGTCTTTTCCTCTATAAATAAAAGGGTAATTATTAATAAATCCTAATTAATTAGACCAAGGATGTCGTGGGGTGCTAATATCTTCCCCACACATGACGACTCCCGGACCCTAAACCTGCCTTGTCCTAAACCAAAGGGATTTTCCGAATTTGCCCTTAAACTAAAATTTGGTGGCGACTTCCTTTGAACCTTTCGAAGAATCCTTTCCCGGATTTTTCGGTCGCTACAGTAGCTAATCCTAATCATGTGATAAAAACAATAGGACGCTATTAATTAAAATAAAAATAGGAATTCAAAATATAATTTAGAACATAAAAACAGTCTCTAAACATGCAAGATCCACCTAAGACCCTAGAAGAGGACTTAGGTATCTGTTACCTCAAAATTTCGACAGCACATTAAATGACGCTTTAAATGGGGTTGACTTCACATTTAATAATGTTTTGGGGACCACAGATCAATATTCAAGTCAATGCTCCATCAATTCGACAGAAAAGGTATACAAGTGCAGGAAATGCAAGCGAGCTTCGACAAGCTTAGCTCTCAAAACTATGAAGCAAGCAAAGCAAGAAACCTTCGACAAGAGAAGGCTCAACTCTTCGACAAAGCTGGGTTCGACACTTCGTCAAGCGGTTGACAGTGAGTTAGTCGAAACGCAAGGAGCAACAGTTAGTGGGCGGTTACTTCTCCTCATTTTTAGGAGGCAGTTATCCTGTTTTCCACGATGGTTTCCCAGAGTATAAATACTCTTTTGTAATAGGAAACAAGGGTCACCACATTTCACAAGAACTCTGAGAAACTCAACTTCCAAACTAAAGCGAAATACGAGTGAAATGGATACATTGTACGTGTGGGTGAACCATCTTTCTTTCAATTAATGCAATATTTACTTTCTTTTTACGTTCGTTGCATTTACTGTTTTTACTTTGCTTTCAATCTGTTTCTTTCTACCATTTACCGTTCCTACATACGTCAAAAACACAAAACTTAAAGGCAATTGTCAGAGAGATTTTCTAGTTTGATCTCACAATCTCAATATTGAAAACTAGTGATTGTTTGCTAAAAACACCAGCAAACAAATTGGCACGCCCAGTGGGACCTTTGCCATTAATTTTGTGTTTTTTCTGTCAGTGTATGTATTTGTATGCACTTGAGGAGTGGTACAATGGTACGTACCAATTCTAACAATGCCTCTAGTTCTAACCCTGTGATCTCACAAGGGCAAGGAACGACCATAGATTCTGTGAGTGTCAGCGTTGGAAATGTTGCAGGGACAATGGCCCCAGTAACATCAATAACCGTTCCCACGATGTCGATGACCAATGTTGGGTCGACACAATCTATGTCTTTGCCACAAAGTATAGGACTTCCTTCTAGTCCTTATATGGCAACGGGGAATAGTTTAGAAACACGTTTCCGGAACATGAGTCTACCACCATACCCTTTTGGTGTATATGGCATGCCTACTGGAATGCCACATGTGTCGACCTTTTCTCCCTCGCATGTTTCTTCTGAGGGTGCACTTGGTCGAAATCCTACTGCATTAACCAATGCGTCCTTGTTGGCATTAAGACAACAAGTAGACGAGAGTACTCATGATATGGTTAATATGTTAACCCAACAAATTGGTACTGTTTTCAATCCATTGATTCAGAACACCAATACAAGTTACCAAATGTTAGCAAACCAAATGGGTATGATTGCAGATTTATTTGGGGCCCCTACAGGAAATAATAGGCAAATACCCAATTGTGGGAATAATGCGCCTAACACCCCACAGAGATCGATTCTTGCCATCGCCGGCCCAAAGTTGTTGTAGGCGAACAACAAGGATGGGAAACCATATCCACGAAGTAGTGATGGTAAATCAAACCAAAACGCGATGAAGTTGTTCGACAAAGTGCAACGAAATAACGGTTGCGCTCAGGATAACATAGCCACTTTGGTAGAAACCATAATGGCACAAAATGGCCTTAACATAGGTTTACATAGGCCTAATTTCATATCACCACTGTGTGAATATGTGTTGCAAGCAGAATTGCCAAGAGGTTGGAAAATTCCCAAGTTTACTAAGTTTGGGGGTGATACCAATGAGTCTATTGTCGAACACATTGCCCGTTACATGACTGAGGCAGGGGATATAGCCCAAAATGAGAGTTTGAAAATGAAATATTTTCCAAATTCTCTAACTAAGAATGCCTTTACGTGGTTTACCACTTTACCCCCTGGTTCTATGTATACATGGGGGCAATTAGAAAAAGCTTTTCATGAACAGTTTTACATGGGCCAGTCGAAGATTAGTCTTAAGGAATTGGCCAGCGTTCGACGTAAAGTGCCTGAAGCTATCGATGATTACTTGAATAGGTTTAGGCTATTAAAGGCTAGGTGTTTTACACAAGTGCCTGAAATTTGGCGACAAAAAGAACAAAGCTCCAATGCAGATTGACGCTGATCCACTCCATCAGGCAGAGGCAATGTATGCAGAGCCAATGGAAATGAATATAAGCATGGTAGATGTGAAGATGGCAGGTTCTCCTAAGCCTGTTAAACCTTCGACAGACAAGATCAAAAGTGTTGTGCAAATGGGTGATGCTGTGCAAAAGATCACTCAAGAGGAGTATGACGAAAAAGTACAGTTTGTCTACCCCAAAGCTGAAGAGGAACTGATAGACTTCCTCAATAGGTGCAAGCTAAAAAACTCTAAGGTAATGTTGTGCCCCAGATGTAGCGCTGTTTTCGACAAGGAAGCAGCCAAGAGTGTTGAAGGCTACAGAGTCCGACAGCCTCTGAAAAGAAAATGGCCAGACAAAAAGCCAAATTTTAGTTTCAAGAGAGGAGACCTTCCTTATAAAGTTAAGGGTTCGAACAGGCCTTCGACAAACAAGCCACAATCTGCTGGTAAGAATACAACCAAGAAGGAATTTGTGTTGTCAGCTTCTGCCAAATCGTTTGTTCCTAGGGCCAACCTTCCAAACGAAAAGTGGATACATGCCGGTTGTAAACATTACAGGGATGCTGTGCCACAGGCTGAAGTTGTGAAGCCAAGTGCAGGTGAGGCTGCGAAATATAATTATAGAAATAATTATAAAGGGAAAAACCCTATGACCAAGACCCAATGGCGTCACTTTCAACACTCGAAGAAGAAAGCAACACTGGTTGCCAACGAGCAAATGCCAGGAAGTTCGAAAACGGCTAAGAATATGACTTCTAAAGCCGTAGGGACTACAAAAGTGAACATAGGTGCTGCCAACCAAGTGAAGGTTGGAAATAAGGCCAAGGGTAAATCTATTGTAATAGAAAAACCAAGGAGGCCGACAATGGAGATAATTTTTCCTCCACTGTCATCTTTGAAGAAGAAAAGTGCTGAATTCGACATGGATGAGGATGTAACTTCAGATTTTGAAGATTCTGAAGCTAGTTTTGATGTTATATGCAATGTGGTATCCATTCTACCCAGTGAGTATGACGTCATTACAGTCCCAAATAATGTCGAAGAAAACTTCACTGAAGATATGGCTAACCACAAGCCAGTTTGTTACTATGTGATGAACAATGGCTGTGTCGAAGAACAATTGGCAGAGGCCAGACGAAGGCATGCAACATCACCTGAAGCCACTATACGTTCAAGCCAAGGTTAATGGCGTGGGTGTCAACAAGATATTGGTAGATGGGGGTGCTGCAGTAAACCTGATGCCTCAAGCAATGCTGAAGACAATTGGGATGTTCGACACAGACCTCAAGCCTCATAATATTGTCTTAACCAACTATGAAGGCAAATCTGGCCAGTCTTTGGGGGTCGTCGAAGTTGATGTAGTAGTAGGCACTGTCAAGAGAACAACCATGTTCTTTGTCATAGCCTCCAAGGCAAGCTATAACCTACTCCTTGGCAGAGAGTGGATTCATGGAGTAGGTGTTGTGCCTTCAAGCCTACATCAAAAGTTGGTGATGTGGAAGGATGATGGTCTCGTGGAATATGTCGAAGCAGACCAGAGCTACCTCCTTGCTGATGTGAACAACGTCACCAAGGAGAACTTTGAAAAACAAATGGCGAATATTGCGCCATGTACGTCTTCCAGTCAGGCATACATCTCATCTGAGAATGTGCTTTCCTCTGTTCGTTTGTACCCAACACATGGCTTTGTTTGGGAGAGGGGAGTGGTGGAAGATGCAAGTGTCTATCCTGAGGGTGTTCTACCCCCAACAGGATGGGATACTGACTCTTAGAAGGTTTTAGATGTCGCATTACCAGTAGCATGGGATAGAATTACGGCTATATGGTAGAAAATAAAGTGAAAACGGCTTTGGAAGCCGAAATAATTCAACAAACAATGGCTGTCGAAGCCATAGCTTCATCTGAAGAAAGTTGTGAAGTCATAGATGACAAACTTGATTGCATTTATGATGACGAACCATTAGGCTTTGAAAAGGATCCCAGAGATTCAACAAAGCGCATGCAAGCTCAAGATCCAATGGAAGAAGTGGATTTGGGAGATGGCCTAGTCAAAAGGCCAAGTGCACACCTTGATGCTGCCTTCAAAACACAAGTTATTTCACTTCTGCAGGAGTTCAAAGATTGCTTTGCTTGGGAGTACAACGAAATGCCTGGGTTGAGTCGAGAAGTGGTGGAACTACAAATACCTATTCGACCAGGGAAGAAACCAGTAAAGCAAACACCAAGAAGATTTGCTCCTCAGATATTGGCTAAGATCAAAGAAGAAATCGAAAGGTTGTTCAAGAGCAAATTCATCAGAACTGCCAGGTATGTCAATTGGTTAGCTAATATTGTCCCAAAGAATGAAGAAAAATGGAAAACTTAGAGTTTATGTGAGACTTTAGAGATCTAAATAATGCAACACCTAAAGATGAATACGCTATGCCCATGAGAGTAAATGCTAATAGATTCAAAGAAATAGGATTTGATTATCTCAGTATGCTAGTGTTACCTCAAAATTTCGACAGCACATTAAATGAAGCTTTAAATGGGGTTGACTTCACATTTAATAATGTTTGGGGACCACAGGTCAATATTCAAGTCAATGCTCCATCAATTCGACAGGAAAGGTATAGAAGTGCAGGAAATGCAAGCGAGCTTCGACAAGCTTAGCTCTCAAAACTATGAAGCAAGCAAGGCAAGAAACCTTCGACAAGAGAAGGCTCAACTCTTCGACAGAGCAGAGTTCAACACTTCGCCAAGCGGTTGACAATGAGTTGGTCGAAACGTGCAGAGCAACAGTTAGTGGGCAGTTACTTCCCCTATTTTTAGGAGGCAGTTATTCTTTTTTCCCACGATTGTTTCAAAGAGTAGAAATACTCTTTTGTAATAGGAAATAGGGGTCACCACATTTCACAAGAACTCTGAGAAACTCAACTTCCAAACTAAAGCGAAATACGAGTGAAACAGATACATTGTACGTGTTGGTGAACCATTTCTTCTTTCAATTAATGCAATATTTACTTTCTTTTACATTTGTTGCTTTTACTGCTTTTACTTTGTTTTCAATCCGTTTCTTTCTACTATTTACTGTTCTTACGTACGTCAAAAACACAAAACTCAATGGCAATCGTCAAAGAGATTTTCTAGTTTGATCTCACAGTCTCAATATTGAAAACTAGTGATTGTTTGCTAAAAACACCAAAGAAACAAATTGCACGCTTAGGGTGGGACCCTTGCCATTAATTTTGTGTTGTTTCTATAAGTGTATGTATTTGTATGCACTTGAGGAGTGGTAGAATGGTACGCACCAATTCTAACAATGCCTCTAGTTCTAACCTTGTGGTATCACAAGGGCAAGGAACAACCATAGATTCTGTAAGTGTCAGCGTTGGAAATGTTGAAGGGACAATGGCCCCAGTAACATCAATAACCGTTCCCACGATGTCGATGACCAATGTTGGGTCGACACAATCTATGTCTTTGCCACAAAGTATAGGACTTCCTTCTAGTCCTTATATGGCAACAAGGAACAGTTTAGAGACACGTTTCCAGAACATGAGTCTACCACCATACCCCTTTGGTGTATATGGCATGCCTACTGGAATGCCACACGTTTCGACATTTTCCCCTTCACATGTGTCTTCTGAAAGCACACTTGGTCGAAATCCTACCGCATTAACCAACGCGTCCTTGTTGGAATTAAGACAACAAGTGGACGAGAGTAATCATGATATGGTTAATATGCTAACCCAACAAATTGGTACTGTTTTCAATCCGTTGATTCAGAACACCAATACAAGTTACCAAATGTTAGCAAACCAAATGGGTAGGATTGCAGATTTTTTTGGGGCTCCTACGGGGAATAATAGGCAAATACCCAATTGTAGGAATAATGCGCCTAGTACCCCACAGAGGTCAGTTACTGTCGAAGCCCAAGCGGTTGTGGGCGAACAACAAGGGGTGGGAAACCATATCCCTGAAGTAGTGATGGTAAATCGAAACCAAAACGCTGATGAAGTTGTTCGACAGGTGCAACGAAATAATGTTTGCGCCCAAGACAACATAGCCAATTTGGTAGAAACCATAATGGCACAAAATGGCCTTAACATAGGTTTACATAGGCCTAATTTCATATCACCACTTTGTGAATATGTGTTGCAAGCAGAGTTGCCAAGAGGTTGGAAAATTCCCAAGTTTACTAAGTTTGGGGGTGATACCAATGAGTCCACTGTCGAACACATTGCCCGTTACATGACTGAGGCAGGTGATATAGCCCAAAATGAGAGTTTGAAAATGAAATATTTTCCAAATTCTCTAACTAAGAATGCTTTTACGTCGTTTACCACTTTACCCCCTGGTTCTATGTATACATGGGGGCAATTGGAAAAGGCTTTTCATGAACAGTTTTACATGGGCCAGTCGAAGATTAGTCTTAAAGAATTGGCCAGTGTTCGACGTAAAGTGCCTGAAGCTATTGATGATTATCTGAATAGATTTAGGCTATTAAAGGCAAGGTGTTTTACACAAGTGCCTGAGCATGAGCTTGTCGAAATGGCTGCAGGTGGCCTTGATTATTCAATTCTAAAGAAATAGGATACTTCTCATTTGAGAGATATGGCCCAATTAGCCGATAGAGTTCGACAAGTTGAAAGGCTTAAGAGGAAAAGGCTAGAGTGAATAAATACAATAAGAAAGAAAACTCAGTTGGGTTTCATAAGAAAGAGAAAATAGCCTATGTCGATGAGGAATTCGACTTCGCATTTGGTGATGTCGAATCTGAGGAAATAGATGTGGCTGAACTCAAGCCTGGTCCTCCTTATTCCTTTAAATTATTAAGGCCTGCAAATAGGAATAACCCTGTAGAGCCTAAGAATGACAGATTTGTGCCTAAAGCGTACACTTTTGATGTTACTAAATGTGATGAAATCTTTGATTTGTTAGTGACTGATGGCCAAATAATAGTGCCTAATGGCCTGAAAGTACCCCCTCTCGAACAGAGGAAGAAAAAGGGTTATTGTAAGTTTCATAACTTCTTGGGACATACAACTGACCATTGTGTACTTTTCAGGGACATAGTTCAGAAAGCAATCGAAGAGGGGAGACTAAAATTTGGCGACAAAAAGAACAAAGCTCCAATGCAGATTGACGCTGATCCACTCCATCAGGCAGAAGCAATGTATGCAGAGCCAATGGAAATGAATATAAGCATGGTAGATGTGAAGATGGCAGGTTCTCCTAATCCTGTTAGACCTTCGACAGACAAGATCAAAAGTGTAGTACAAATGGGTGATGTTGTGCAAAAGATTACTCAGGAGGAGTATGAAGAGAAAGTACAGTTGGTGTACCCCAAAGATGAAGAGGAATTAATAGACTTCCTCAATAGGTGCAAACTGAAAAACTCTGAGGTAATGATATGCCCCAGATGTAGTGTTGTTTTCGACAGGGAAGCAGCCAAAAGTGTTGAAGGCTACGGAGTTCGACAGCCTCTGAAAAGAAAATGGCCAGAGAAAAGGCCAAATTTTAGTTTTAAGAGAGGAGACCTTCCTTATAAAGTTAAAGGTTCGAACAGACCTTCGACAAGCAAGCCACAATCTGCTAGTAAGAATACAACCAAGAAGGAATTTGTGTTGTCAGCTTCTGCAAAATCGTTTGTTTCAAGGGCCAACCTTCCAAACGAAAAGTGGATACACGCCGGTTGCAAACACTACAGGGATGCTGTGCCACAGTCTGAAGTTGTGAAGCCAAATGCAAGTGAGGCTTCGAAATATAATTACATAAATAATTATAAAGGAAAGAATCCTATGACCAAGACCCAATGGCGTCGTTTTCAGCGCTCTAAGAAGAAAGCAACACTCGTTGCCAACGAGCAAACGCCAGGAAGTTCAAAGACGGCTAAGAATATGACTTCTAAAGCCGTAGGTACTACAAAAGTGAACATAGGTGCTGCCAACCAAGTGAAGGTTGGAAATAAGGCCAAGGGTAAATCTATTGTAATAGAAAAACCAAGGAGGCCTGCAATGGAGAGAATTTTCCCTCCACTGTCATCTTTGAAAAAGAAAGATGTCGAATTCAACATGGATGAGGATGTAACTTCAGACTTTGAAGACTCTGAAGCCAGTTTTGATGTCATTTGTAACGTGGTATCCATTCTACCCAGTGAGTATGACGTCATTACAGTCCCAAATAATGTCGAAGAAAACTTCACTGAAGATATGGCTAACCATAAGCCAGTTTGTTACTATGTGATGAACAATGGCTGTGTCGAAGAACAAATGCCCACTTTCGAGAGGCCAAACGAAGGCATGCAACATCACCTGAAGCCACTATACGTTCAAGCTAAGGTTAATGGCGTAGGTGTCAACAAGATACTGGTAGATGGGGTCTTTGCGATGAAACTCGATGCCTCAAGCAATCTTTGAAAACCATAGGGATGTTCGACACAGACCTTAAGCCTCATAATATTGTGTTAACAAATTATGAAGGCAAATCTGGCCGGTCTTTGGGGGCCGTCGAAGTGGAGGTAGTAGTAGGCACTGTCAAGAGAACTACCATGTTCTTTGTCATAGCCTCCAAGGCAAGCTATAACCTGCTCTTTGGCAGAGAGTGGATTCATGGAGTAGGTGTTGTGCCTTCAAGCCTACATCAAAAGTTGGTGATGTGGAAGGATGATGGTCTGGTAGAATATGTCGAAGCAGACCAAAGTTACTTCCTTGCTGATGTCAACAACGTCACCAAGGAGAACTTTGAAAAACAAATGGCGAACATTGTGCCATGTACGTCTTCCAGTCAGGCATATATCTCATCTGACAATGTGCTTTCCTCTGTTCGATTGTACCCAACACATGGTTTTGTTTGGGAGAGGGAAGTGGTGGAAGATTGAAGTGTCTATCCTGAGGGTGTTCTACCCCCAACAGGATGGGATACTGACTCTTAGAAGGTTTTAGATGTCAGTACCCAACGCATGGGATAGAATTGCGGCCTATATGGCCGAAAATAAAATGAAAACGGCTTTGGAAGCCGAAATAAGTCAACAAACAATGGCTGTCGAAGCCATAGCTTCATCTGAAGAAAGTGGTGAAGTCATAGATGACAAACTTGATTGCATTTATGATGACGAACCATTAGGCTTTGAAAAGGATCCCAGAGATTCAACAAAGCGCATGCAAGCTCAAGATCTAGTGGAAGAAGTGGACTTGGGAGATGGCCTAGTCAAAAGGCCAACATATATTAGTGCACACCTTGATGCTGCCTTCAAAACCCAAGTTATTTCACTTCTGCAGGAGTTCAAAGATTGCTTTGCTTGGGAATACAACGAAATGCCTGGGTTGAGTCGAGAAGTGGTGGAACTACAAATACCTATTCGACCAGGGAAGAAACCAGTAAAGCAAACACCAAGAAGATTTGCTCCTCAAATATTGGCTAAGATCAAAGAAGAAATCGAAAGGTTGTTCAAGAGCAAATTCATCAGAACTGCCAGGTATGTCGATTGGTTAGCTAATATTGTCCCAGTAATGAAGAAAAATGGAAAACTTAGAGTTTGCGTAGACTTTAGGGATCTAAATAATGCAACACCTAAAGATGAATACGCTATGCCCAGTAGCGAGAAATGCTAATAGATTCAAAGAATGAGGATTTGATTACCTCGGTATGCTAGATGGCTATTCAGTATAATCAAATCTTCATTCTTTGAAGAGGACGTGTCGAAAAACTTTTCGATGTCCAGGGGCATTAGGCGTTTATGAATGGGTAGTAATGCCCTTTGGTTTAAAAAATGCTGGTGCCACTTATCAAAGAGCTATGAATTCTATGTTTCATGACTTTATTGATGATTTTATGCAAATATACATAGATGATGTGGTGGTTAAGTCATCCTCAGAAATTGGTCATTTAGACCATCTTCGACGTTCTTTCGAACGAATGAGGAAATATGGATTGAAAATGAATCCAACCAAATGTGCTTTACGTATGCGTGCAGGTGAATTCTTGGGTTTTGTAGTACACAAGAAAGGCATAGAGATCAACCAAAATAAGACTAAAGCAATTATGGAAACGAAGGCTCCTTCGACCAAGAAAGAACTTCAGTCATTGCTAGGAAAGATCAATTTCCTTCGAAGATTTATCTCAAATCTAAGTGGCAAAACACAAGCTTTTTCGCCATTGTTGAGACTGAAGAAAGAAGATGAATTCAAGTGGGAGCAAGTTCATCAAGAAGCTTTCGATGCATTTAAGTCTTATTTAATGAACCCACCAATTTTATTGCCTGTTATTAGAAACAAAATGCTAAAATTGTATATAGCAGCTTCTGATAACACGATAGGTAGCATGTTAGCACAAGAGGATGATAATGGTGTCGAAAGAGCCATTTATTACCTTAGTAGGGTTTTGATTGATGCTGAAACAAGGTATAGTCCAATAGAGAAGTTATGCCTTTGCTTGTATTTCTCTTGTACGAAATTAAAGCGAAGATATAAAATCAAGCAGATGTTTATGTTTATTCGCATTTTGATGTTATTAAACATATGTTATCAAAGCCAATGTTGCATAGTAGAATTGGTAAATGGGCTTTAGCTTTGTTAGAATATAACTTAACTTATCAGCCCCTTAAACAATCAAAGGACAAGTGGTTGCTTGATTTCATAGTGGACCATTCTGTTTATCGAACATGAAATACATTCGTTAGACATACGTCCTTGGAAATTATACTTCGATGGCTCAAGCCATAAAAATGGAGTGGGTATTGGGATTTTGATTATTTCTCCAGAAAACATTCCAACGAAGTATAAGTTCAAAATTCGAGACTCTTGCTCCAATAATGAAGCTGAGTATGAGGCTTTAATAGTAGGCCTTAAAATTTTGCTTGAACTGGGGGCAAGTCATGTCGAAGTAAAAGGTGATTCTCAACTAGTCGTCAAACAATTGACAAAAGAATACAAATGCATCAATGAACACCTTATTAAATATTTCGTCGTTGCCAACACTTTGTTAAAAAGGATTACATTTGTTCACCTAGAACATTTACCACGAATAGAAAATCACGTGGCAAATGAGTTGGCACAAATTGCCTCAGGCTACAAAGTGTCAAAGCAAAGCCTAGAAGAGCTAATTGAGATAAAAGATAAATTAATCTCAGGGGACTCTCTTTACAAAGATACTTCTTCGACGTTATTGTCAACACCAAAAATTGGGGGGGGGGGGCAATAAATACAAATGAAGTACACGTCGAAAAACGCCACCTTTTTGATGATATTGACTTGGCAGAAATTTTTGCTATTGACAATATGGGTGATGATGATTGGCGTAAGCCTATTGTAGAGTATTTACAAAATCCTACAGGAAACACTAATAAAAAACTGAAATACAGAGCTCTGAGTTATGTGTTAATTGGAAATGAGTTGTTTAAGCAAACTCCTGAAGGGGTTTTGTTAAAATGTCTTAGTGAAAATGAGGCATACTTAGCAGTTTCTAACACGCATAGTGGAGCATGTGGCTCACATCAAGTAGGCCATAAAATGAAATGGTTTTTATTTCGACAAGGAATGTACTGGCCAACCATTTTAAAAGATTGTATAGAGTTTGCTAAAGGTTGCCAAGAATGCCAAAAACATGCTGGAATACAGCATGTACCTGCAAATGAATTACATTCTATAGTGAGACCTTGGCCATTTAGAGGTTGGGCTCTGGATGTGATTGGAGAAATAAAACCAACTTCGTCAAAGGGTCATAGATACATCTTGGTAGGAATTGATTACTTTACCAAATGGGTAGAGGCAATACCTTTAGCCAACGTGGATCAAGAGGCAGTAATAAGGTTCATTCAAAATCATATCATTTACAGATATGGAATTCCAGAAACCGTTACCACAGACCAAGGTACTGTTTTTACCGGTCGAAAGATGGTAGACTTTGCTGTTGAAATTGGTTTTAAGTTATTGACTTCGACACCATACTACGCACAAGCAAATGGTCAAGTAGAGGCTGCCAATAAAATCATTATTAACCTGATTAAAAAGCACGTTGGACGTAAGCCCAAAAGTTGGCATAGTTCTCTTGACCAAGTGTTATGGGCTTGTCGAACTTCGCCTAAAGAATCTATAAACACTACTCCTTACAGGTTAACATTTGGACATGATGCAGTGTTACCTGTTGAAATTTGTTTACAATCAACAAGGATTCAAAAACAATGGGAAATTCCTTCTGATCATTATTGGAATATGATGATTGACGAATTAGTTGATTTAGACGAAGAAAGATTGTTGGCTTTAGAAATGCTTCGACAGAAAGAAAGAGTAGCTAAAGCTTACAACAGGAAGGTTAAGTTAAAAACCTTTGAAGAAGGAGAGTTAGTGTGGAAAGTCCTATTGCCTATGGATAAAAAAGATAGAGTTCTAGGCAAGTGGTCACTGTGGGTAGGAAGGCCCATTTCGCAGTATTGCAATGCTTTTTTCGAATGGCGCTACGGTCGTAAGAGCTAGGCGACGAAAAACAGGATCTTTAGGATAAATGGCAAGTATTTAAAACAATACAAGCCAACATTGACTGAGATAAAAATTGAACAAGCATAAATAAACGAAAAATTGTTCACAAATGGCAATGTATAATGAAATGTTAAAATTACATAGCCATTTTTAATACTAAGCTATTACAAAGTCTCAGAAGTTTGTTAAAGTTGCCTTATGCCTTTCAAGAATGCTGGCACTCAAAGAGATAGAAGTATCAAGGAGGTGCAGATTTTTGTCAAGTTCAAAGAAGAGTGGCTTGATCTTTGGTCGACTTTCTCTAAATGTTCTATGGCTGTCAACGCCTTCGTTGTTTTGATTGACGAAGAGGCAGCATTCACTCTTTCGACAACCAAGCCCTTTTGATACTTAGCGTTTGTCAGTTTGGCTTGGAGTATTCTCATCTCTGCGTCATAGCGTGTGATCTCTGCATCCCATTTAGCAATTGCTTTTTCGCTGCTGGTCGCTTGGGCTTGAGAGCTTCTATATCATCTTGATCGGCTTTGAGGAGGCAAGTTCCACTTCGCAGAGTTGATTTTCTTGAGCCTTTTGCTTGAGGATATTCGACCGTTGGTTGATCGGAGAGAGTTGCTGCTCGAGAGAGGGCCAATTCAATGAAAAGGTGAGGAGGTCTTGAGGAGGATCCAACTTAGTGATTTTGTGAATGAGGGATTTTACCTCAAGGTACACAGATGGATCACTTTCAATGTTTGCCACCAAATCCCTTCTAGAACCTTCGTCTTCAGTTGGCGAAGTAGGCTTTCGACTGACTCCTGATTGATGGAACTAAGGGAAGTGTTCGAAGAGCTGCAAATCAAACGACTCGACGAGCTCTTAAGACTCAGCATGATCTTCAAAGCTGCCAAAGGGTCTTTCTTTTTCAGCTCAGCTAACTCTTGATCACTAACAAAGATCAAGTTAGATGACTCTTTGCGTAAACTCCTTGATTTGCGTGTTCTTCGCTTCTAGGTTCTTCTTGGCCTTGGTCGACCATATTCCCATCGATTTTCAGCAGGAGTAGCCACTACCTCTTGTATTTCAACTGCTGGAATGTTGGTTTCTGAAGCTTGAGCATTCTCCTCAACGACAACCTCTGGTTCGACGTTATCAGCATTTGGGACAAGCTCCTCAAAAATAGGAATTCCAGGGTCGGCAAGTGCTTGGAAGACTTCTTCAGCAACTACGCCAAGAGGTGACGAAGGAAAAGAAGGCGTTATGGCCGAACAACTCTCATCTCGCCACCTCGCTTAAAGACTCGACTAATGGGATTCTCGACAAGTAGTCCACCTACCTGTTTACGGTGAGTAATACTACTTAAGTTAAAACTGGAAAGGTGAAACCAAAGAGGTTCAAAATAACTTCGAAAGGTAGTTTACCTGGTCTATCTTAAGTCTTTTGATTGGAGGAGAAGATGGTGTTTCAGAAGGCTCATTGATAACAAGGCCTTTTGTTGCCCTTTGGGGATCAGGTAAGGACCTTTTCCTTGACCTTTGATTGAGAGGAATGTTATCATCATCACTTTCAGTGCCCTGGAAAAAAGAATTCAAGTTATGATAAGGATAATACCACGAAAAAGTGAGTGATAAATTAGAGAAAAGTCTCGACATGCTCACAAGGTATGTGTATAGTACCTCAGAGCTGGAGAGAACAACCGTTTTCTCTTTAGCCTTAGACTTCTGAAGAGGTTTGGTTGCTTTGGTTGTTTTCTGCAAGAAAATTTCGACGTGAATAAAAGTCGTAGTCAAAAAACAACTTAAGATAAGTGGAAAGTGACATACCTTCTTTGGGGTGATGTCTGGAGTAGGACTTGCTGCCACTTTCTTCGTGACTTGTGGAGAAGGCTTTGTTGAAGTGGTGGTCTTGTTTACTTTGATCTTCAACTTCGGTGCAGGTTTTTCTAATGTCGAAAACATTGATAAGTAGACAGAAGTGAAATTAAAATGAAGTGCTTAAAACTTAGAAAATTTTAAGTGTCGAAAAATATGTACCTTTGTTGTTTGAAGGGAAAGCGGCCACTAACTTCTTCACAAGGTTATCAGGAAAAGTGTCAATGGTTTCTCCAGCAGCATTAGTGTAATAACCAGTCCACCATTCATGAAACTTCTCAGTGCATGAAAACCTTGGGTTGAAACTGAGGGGTTCAAAATTCAAGGCTTTGTAATGAAATTTCTTGAAAGCCTTCTTGTAAGCTATCTCTGTTTCTGGACTTGCAAATTCTCGCCTGTGAAAACACACTGGCGCAGGTCGAATTTGACAAAGCCCAAACTTCCTGGCAAAATAACTTGGGAAATACCTAGTGATTCCCAAACTATTTTTGGCTTTGCCAGTGGTGAGTCTGGTGGAAAGGATAGAAGGAGAGAGGTAAGCTTGCCAGATTTGGTTGATTTCCTCAGTTTGTTCGACAGAAGGGGAAGGAAATGGTTGTTTAAACCATTTTGGACCACAAGGCCTTTGGACAAAGGGGGCCATAGAGTCTGTAAAAGTGGTACACTTCAAGAAGACTTCGAAATAGACTAAGAAAGACTCTTCGGCAGAAAGGCCTGCTTGCTTAGGTCTAAACTGCGCTAGTCGAATCCCCTCGGTCCTACTAGTCTCTACAGTTGGTCGAGCAGACTTGGGGATATACAGGCTTAGTCGAGACTCAAAAGTCGCCAAGAGCCACAGTTGTAACAACCATAAGGGACCAGAAGCCAGAAACTTGGTTGTAGGCTCATCTTCTTTCAACTCTACGACAACATTGTCAAGTTGTTGGTAGAGAGAGCCTAAAATCAACTTGGCAAGGTTGATATCTTCCTGTTCATGGAGTTGGATTGCCAATGGGATGTAAGATTTGGAAACTTGAAGGAAACGTACGTGAAAACGAAGAGAGATAACTAGAGGTTAAGAAAGCTACATGTTCTCTGAGAGGACACTTCCTCGATGTCAAGTCTATGGTGTTCACCAATGTAAGGCAAAGGTAGCATTGTTGAAGGTGAATTTGTACTGTACTCGAGAGTGTGGGATCAAAGGTCTTACCTAGGGGTTTTAGACTGTAATGGCGAAGAACATCTAGTAAAGTGGGGATAGCATGCCACATTTCGATGGAGGCTATGAGTAGCACAATCCCGCAATGCATAGCACCAAAATTAGGGTGCTATCATATTTAGGCCCATACCTAGACAGGTTGGATAAGGTCAAAGATACCTGTTTTTCCAGATTTTGGCTTTCTTAGCCTCTACTTTGTCAAGCTAATCTAAATAGATTTGTTGGTGAGCTGGAGAGCGACCTAAAAACCCTAGAAGAATTAGTCGAAACTCTAAATGAAAAGGGGTGTTAGAAAAATTGCAGGTTGAAGGCGAACGTGGCTAGGGAAGATTTGAGAGACTTCATTATTTTCCAAAGAAAATATCGTGCGAGAGGACCCAAATAAGCATGGGTGTAAATCTCAGTAGAAGGAATCAGTACCTGAGTTTGCCATTGGGTAGATCGTTTGTCATTGATGTCAGGTTCATCAACGAAGCCATCAAGGGTTTGGATTTTGCTAGGCTCGTCACTCTTCTTCGAACTTTCAGGTTGCGTCGCGGCGGCGAGATGATGAAGCCATAGGCGAGGAAAAGTGAATGCGGAGTTAGAATGCGGGTTTCGATTCAAGAAAAGGGGCGAAAGTTTGAAACTTTTGTGAATTTGAGATTTTTGCAAAGTATAGAGGTAAGGAATGCAAAAAGGTTGTTCGCAAGGTTTCAACTGAGTAAAAAGGGATATGAAAGGGTTTTAGGCGTTTATATATGTTTGGAAGCAACAGTTATTGGAACGTTCACCATTACTCGCATACGTTTGCGGCGTTTGAGAGACGTGATGGCCCACCTACCATAAGGCGTGTGCCAATGAAGCGGTTCACTTTATCCTGTGCAAGTCATGATGACTATCTTTTAAACCATTTGTTGAAGTGCAAAAGGCGGTAGAAATGATTATTGCACAGTATTCAAAAAATGCCTTTTCTTACCTCCATTCCTTATTCCGTCGAAAAAGCATTTTTTGGGGGGCAATCTGTTACCTCAAATTTTCGACAGCACATTAAATGAAGCTTTAAATGGGGTTGACTTCACATTTAATAATGTTTGGGGACCACAGGTCAATATTCAAGTCAATGCTCCATCAATTCGACAGGAAAGGTATACAAGTGCAGGAAATGCAAGCGAGCTTCGACAAGCTTAGCTCTCAAAACTATGAAGCAAGCAAGGCAAGAAACCTTCGACAAGAGAAGGCTCAACTCTTCGACAGAGCAGAGTTCAACACTTCGCCAAGCGGTTGACAATGAGTTGGTCGAAACGTGCGAGAACAACGATTGAGTGGCGATTACTTCCCTATTTTTAGGAGGCAGTTATTCTTTTTTCCCACGATTGTTTCAAAGAGTATAAATACTCTTTTGTAATAGGAAATAGGGGTCACCACATTTCACAAGAACTCTGAGAAACTCAACTTCCAAACTAAAGCGAAATACGAGTGAAACAGATACATTGTACGTGTTGGTGAACCATTTCTTCTTTCAATTAATGCAATATTTACTTTCTTTTACATTTGTTGCTTTTACTGCTTTTACTTTGTTTTCAAACCGTTTATTTCTACTATTTACTGTTCTTACGTATGTCAAAAACACAAAACTCAATGGCAATCGTCAAAGAGATTTTCTAGTTTGATCTCACAGTCTCAATATTGAAAACTAGTGATTGTTTGCTAAAAACACCAGCAAACAGCTAGATGGCTATTCAGGGTATAATCAAATTTTTATTGCTGAAGAGGACGTGTCGAAAACAGCTTTTCGATGTCCAGGGGCATTAGGTGTTTATGAATGGGTAGTAATGCCCTTTGGTTTAAAAAATGCTGGTGCCACCTATCAAAGAGCTATGAATTCTATGTTTCATGATTTTATTGATGATTTTATGCAAATATACATAGATGATGTGGTGGTTAAGTCATCCTCAGAAATTGGTCATTTAGACCATCTTCGACGTTCTTTTGAACGAATGAGGAAATATGGATTGAAAATGAATCCAACCAAATGTGCTTTCGTGGTATGCGTGCGGGTGAATTCTTGGGTTTTGTCGTACACAAGAAAGGCATAGAGATCAACCAAAATAAGACTAAAGCAATTATGGAAACGAAGGCTCCTTCGACCAAGAAAGAACTTCAGTCATTGCTAGGAAAGATCAATTTCCTTCGAAGATTTATCTCAAATCTAAGTGGCAAAACACAAGCTTTTTCGCCATTGTTGAGACTGAAGAAAGAAGATGAATTCAAGTGGGAGCAAGTTCATCAAGAAGCTTTTGACGCAATTAAGTCTTATTTAATGAACCCACCAATTTTATTGCCTGTTATTAGAAACAAAATGCTAAAATTGTATATAGCAGCTTCTGATAACACAATAGGTAGCATGTTAGCACAAGAGGATGATAATGGTGTCGAAAGAGCCATTTATTACCTTAGTAGGGTTTTGATTGATGCTGAAACAAGGTATAGTCCAATAGAAGTTATGCCTTTGCTTGTATTTCTCTTGTACGAAATTAAAGCAATATATAAAATCAGCAGATGTTTATGTTTATTCGCATTTTGATGTTATTAAACATATGTTGTCAAAGCCAATGTTGCATAGTAGAATTGGTAAATGGGCTTTAGCTTTGTTAGAGTATAACTTAACTTATCAGCCTCTTAAATCAACCAAAGGACAAGTGGTTGCTGACTTCATAGTAGACCACTCTGTTGTCGAACATGAGATACATTCGTTAGACATACGTCCTTGGAAGCTATACTTCGACGGCTCAAGCCATAAAAATGGAGTGGGTATTGGAGTCTTAATTATTTCTCCAGAAAACATTCCAACGAAGTATAAGTTCAAAATTCGAGACTCTTGCTCCAATAATGAAGCTGAGTATGAGGCTTTAATAGTAGGCCTTAAAATTCTACTTGAATTGGGGGCAAGTCATGTCGAAGTAAAAGGCGATTCTCAACTAGTTGTCAAGCAGTTGACAAAAGAATATAAATGCATCAGTGAACACCTTATCAAATATTTCGTTGTTGTCAATACTTTGTTAAAAAGGTTTACATGCGTACACCTAGAACATTTACCAAGAATAGAAAATCACGTGGCAAATGAGTTGGCTCAAATTGCCTCAGGCTACAAAGTGTCAAAGCAAAGCTTAGAAGAGTTAATTGAGATAAAAGATAAATTAATCTCAGAAGACTCTCTTTACAATGATACTTCTTCGACGTTATTGTCAACACCAAAAATTGGGGGGGGGGGGGGGGGCAGTGAATACAAGTACAAAGGAAGTATATGTCGAAAAACGCCACATTCTTGATGATATTGACTTAGCAGAAATTTTTGCTATTGACAATATGGTTGACAATGATTGGCGCAAACCTATTGTAGAGTATTTGAAAAATCCTACAGGAAACACTAATAAAAAAGTGAAGTACAGAGCTCTAAGCTATGTGTTAATTGGAAATGAGTTGTTCAAGCAAACTCCTGAAGGGGTACTATTAAAATGCCTTAGTGAAAATGAGGCATACTTAGCAGTTTCTAATACGCATAGTGGAGCATGTGGCTCACATCAAGTAGGCCATAAAATGAAATGGTTGTTATTTCGACAAGGAATGTACTGGCCGACTATTTTGAAAGATTGTATAGAGTTTGCTAAAGGGTGCCAAGAATGCCAAAAACATGCTGGAATACAGCACGTACCTGCAAATGAATTACATTCTATAGTGAAACCTTGGCCATTTAGAGGTTGGGCTTTGGATGTGATTGGAGAAATAAAACCAACTTCATCAAAAGGCCACAGATACATTCTGGTAGGAATTGACTATTTTACTAAATGGGTAGAAGCAACACCTTTAGCCAATGTTGATCAAGAAGCAGTGATAAGGTTCATTCAAAATCATATCATTTATAGGTATGGAATCCCAGAAACCATTACTACAGACCAAGGCACTATTTTTACTGGTCGAAAAATGGTAGAGTTTGCTGCTGAAATTGGTTTCAAGTTATTGACTTCGACACCATACTACGCACAAGCCAATGGTCAAGTAGAAGCTGCTAATAAGATCATTATTAATTTGATTAAGAAGCACGTGGGACGTAAGCCCAAAAATTGGCATAATTCTCTTGACCAAGTGTTATGGACTTGTCGAACTTCGCCTAAAGAGTCTATAAACACTACTCCTTACAGGTTAACATTTGGACATGATGCAGTGTTACTTGTAGAAATTTGTTTACAATCAACAAGAATTCAGAAACAGTGGGAAATCCCTTCTGATCATTATTGGAGTATGATGATTGATAAATTAGTTGATTTAGACGAAGAAAGATTGTTGGCTTTAGAAATGCTTATTCGACAGAAAGAGAGAGTAGCTAAAGCTTACAACAAAAAGGTTAAGTTAAAAACCTTTGAAGAAGGAGAGTTAGTGTGGAAAGTCCTATTGCCTATGGATAAAAAAGATAGAGTTTTAGGCAAGTGGTCACCAGGGTGGGAAGGCCCATTTCGCGTATTACAATGCTTTTCGAATGGCGCTTATGAAGTCGAAGAGCTAGGTGACGAAAATAGAATCTTTAGAATAAATGGCAAGTATTTAAAGCAATACAAGCCAACGTTGACTGAGATAAAAATTGAACAAACGTAAATAAACGAAAGTTGTTCACAAATGGCAATGTATAATGAAATGTTAAAATTACATAGCCATTTTTAATTCTAAACTATTACAAGGTTTCAGAAATTCGTCAAAGTGGTCTTAAGCCTCTCAAGAATACTGGCACTTAATGTAATAGAGTTATCAAGAAGATGCAAGTCTTTGTCGAACTCAGCAAGATTGGCTTGATGTTGGCTCACTTTCTCCAGATGCTCTATGGCCGTCAGCGCTTTAGTTGTTTTGGTGGACGAAGAGGCAGCATTCATTCTCTCGACGACCAAGCCCTTTTGATACTTAGCGTTTGACAATTTGGTTTGAAGTATTTTTATCTCTTCGTCATAACGCGTAATATCTGCATCCCACTTAGCAATGGCCTTCTCGTCATTGGCTACTTGGATTTTGAGAGCTTCTATATCCTCTTGATCAGCTTTGAGAGCTGCAAGCTCCGCTTCGCAAAGTTGATTTTCTTGAGCTTTGGTTTTGAGGATATTCGACCGTTGCGCGTGATCGGAAGAAAAAAGTCTTTCGAAGATAGGGCCAAACTCCATGAAGAAAGTGAGGAGGTCTTGAGGAGGATCCAACTTGGTGATTTTGTGAATGAGAGATTTTACCTCAAGGTACACAGATGGATCGCTCTCAATACTCGCCACCAAATTCCCCTCTAGAACTTTGGCTTTCAGTTGACGAAGCAGGCTTTCGACTGACTCTTGATTGATGGAACTGAGAGAAGTGTTCGAAGAACTGCAAATCAAACGATTCGACGAACTTTGGAGACTCAGCATGATCTTCAAAGCTGCCAAAGGGTCCTTCTTTTTCAGCTCGGCCAATTCTTGGTCACTAACAGCACTGTTAGATGACTCTTTGGCAGAAACGTCTTGATTGGCAGGTTCATCCCTTCTAGGTTCCTCTTGGCCTTGGTCGACCATATGCTCATCAAGGTTTTCGACGGGAGTAGCTACTACTTCTGGTCTTTCAATTTCTGGAACGTTGGTTGCCAAGACTTGAGTATTTTCCTCCACAACAGCCTCTGGTTCGACGCCACCAGCATTTGGAGTGACCTCCTCAAAAATAGGAACTCCAGGGTCGACAAGTGCTTGAAAAATTTCTTCAGCGACTACACCAAGTGGTGAAGAAGGCAAGGAGAGTCTTGTAGCAGACAATTCTCTCTCTGCCACCTCAGTCAAAGACTCGACAGCAGGATTCTCGACAAGTAATCCACCTACCTGCTTACGGTAAGCAATATTACTTGAGTTAGAAATAGAAAGGTGAAGCCAAAAAAGGTTCGAAGTAACTTCGAAGGGAAGTTTACCTTGTCCACCTTAAGTCTTTTGATCGGAGGAGAAGATGGCGTTTCAGAAGGCTCATTGATAACAAGGCCTTTTGTTGCCCTTTGGGGATCAGGTAGGGCCCTTTTCCTTGACCTTTGATTGAGAGGAATGTCATCATCATCACTTTCAGTGCCCTGCAAAAAGGAATATGAAAGGGTTTTAGCCGTTTATATATGTTTGGAGGCAACAGTTGTTGGCACGTTCACCACTACCCACACGTTTGTGACCTTTGAGGGACGTGATGGCCCACCTACTATATTACGTGTGCCAATGAAACGGTTTACTTTATCTGTGCAAGTCATGATGACTATCTTTTCGACTACTGTTGAAGTGCAAAAGGCGGTAGAAGTGACCATTGCACAGTATTCAAAAAATGCCCTTTCTTACCTCCATTCCTTATTTCGTCGAAAAAGCATTTTTTGGGGGGCAATCTGTTACCTCAAAATTTCGACAGCACATTAAATGACGCTTTAAATGGGGTTGACTTCACATTTAATAATGTTTTGGGGACCACGGATCAATATTCAAGTCAATGCTCCATCAATTCGACAGAAAAGGTATACAAGTGCAGGAAATGCAAGCGAGCTTCGACAAGCTTAGCTCTCAAAACTATGAAGCAAGCAAAGCAAGAAACCTTCGACAAGAGAAGGCTCAACTCTTCGACAAAGTTGGGTTTCGACACTTCGTCAGCGGTTGACAGTGAGTTAGTCGAAACGCAAGGAGCAACGATTAGTGGGCGGTTACTTCTCCTCATTTTCAGGAGGCAGTTATCCTGTTTCCCACGATGGTTTCCCAGAGTATAAATACTCTTTTGTAATAGGAAACAAGGGTCACCACATTTCACAAGAACTCTGAGAAACTCAACTTCCAAACTAAAGCGAAATACGAGTGAAACAGATACATTGTACGTGTGGGTGAACCATCTTTCTTTCAATTAATGCAATATTTACTTTCTTTTTACGTTCGTTGCATTTACTGTTTTTACTTTGCTTTCAATCTGTTTCTTTCTACCATTTACTGTTCCTACATACGTCAAAAACACAAAACTTAAAGGCAATTGTCAGAGAGATTTTCTAGTTTGATCTCACAATCTCAATATTGAAAACTAGTGATTGTTTGCTAAAAACACCAGCAAACAGTATCCATAATAATTAAGAACAATAAAATAGAAATAGGTTCATGAAATTACAAAGATAAGAATAACCCAGAAATAGTGAAAGTCTTAATCTTTGTCTTCAATCTCCTTCTCCTACTTCAGAGCTCTCTCACAGTGTCAAGAACGATACCCAAGCCTTCCAATTTCTCTCACTCATGTGTTGCCGTCAGGTGGTGTTGTCTTTGATGTGTGAAAATAGGGCACGTAGTCATCACAATAATCCAAATAAGGGTCATAAGGAGGAGGAGAAATTGGAATTTGGCACTGAGGCACATACCAATATGAGTTCTCTAAATTTCTTTGTGTCTCTGCCTCTCTAATATAATCTCCAAGGGTCTTAACCATGATTTAGACTTTTATCTGCAAAACAGGTGAACTGCAACAATCTCTTGGGAAAGTATTAGCAATTTTTTTTTGTATTTTTTTAATAAAATAAATAGAAAAAAACAAGATTTAAAACTAAAGCATAAAAAAAATGTAGAAAAAAACAAGTATTAGCAATTTTTAATATTGCTAAATTAATCCCGGCAACGGCGCCAAAAACTTGTTGCGTCAAAGACACACTTAGAGCAAGTGTACTCTTTCGCAGAAGTAGTATAAAAGATTATCGTATCCACAGGGATTAATTAACAAGTACCAAACAACTAAAGATTATTTAATGTTTAGACGAACAAATAAATTGATAGTTATAGAAACAAAATAAAAGAAATAAATAACAAGAATTATAAATGCTAAATTTAATTAATAGAGAGAGGTCTAGGATCACGGTTTCACTTGTAAGCTTTGATTCCCCTATGTCTAATCCTACCTGAATTCCCTTATTTTACTTAATTACCAATCCCTTTACTAAAACTATTAATCCGTTTGGTCATTCGCGATTAATATTCTTTTTCCTAAATTAACCCTCGTTTGGTCATGCAAGAATTTAAATTCAGGAAAAGCATAAAGAGCAAAAAGGTTGAATGATTGGAAGACTAAATTATGGTTTGGTCATGCCCTAATTATAGTCCCAATTATCCTATAGGTCCACCAACTAATTGCAGTACGGTCGCTGATCAACTAATTGATTATAAACATGCAAAGGGTAGCTAATCCTAGTCACGTGATAAAAATAATAGGACAATATCAATTAAAATAAAAACGGGAATTCAAACTAGAAAGTAGAACATAAAAAGAGGTCTCTAAACATGCAAGATCCACCTAAGACCCTAGAAGAGGACTTAGGTATCCATAATAATCAAGAACAATAAAAGAAAGATAAGGTTCATGAATTACAGAGATAAGAATAACCCGAAAAATAGAGAAATCCTTTTTCTATGTCTTCAATCTCCTTCTCTTGCTTCAAAGCTCTCTCACGGTGTCAAGAACGGTACCCCAAATCTTCAATCTCTCATCTGTCACCTTGTTCCTGTGATGTGTGGCTCTCCTCCCTTCTTATGTGGTGTGTGGCTCCTTTTATATTAATTCTTTTTCTTTCTCTCCAAGCTAGGGTTGTGTGTTATTCCTTTCTCCTCAAGTCAAGCTTGTTTCCTTTTTTAATTTGCAAGAGCATCTTTTTATCTCAATCCCTAAATATTAGGGTTTAGATCATTCCTAAATATGTGTTGCTTGCTATCCACTCCATGACTCTTTCTTTCTCTCCAAGCATATATTTACTTAAATTCCTTCCAAGCATATATTTACTTAAATTCCTTCCGAATGGGATCTTTTTATACCTTTTCATATATTCTTACTTTCTGCAAATTAAAGAGCAAATTAAATCAATAATATATATAATTGGTAATTATTGCTCTAAAAGTGACTCAAAATTAATTCTAGAAATGCACTAAATTGGTGTTTATCAGTCCCTCTAATAGTAAACAACCCTGAAACTAATTTCATTCTAACCACTGAAATACGGTACTGTGGGTATTGATGCACTAGCCACAATATTGAACAACAATGGTTAGCTTCTGTTGCCTATAAATTCGAAAAGCTGAAAACTACATAAAACTACAAATTTCGAAAAGCCAAAACACAATGTTTTGATGTAAACAATTAGTAAACAACCCTGTGATATGTGCTATACTATAGGTTTGTTGTGTCTAACCACGAAAATAAGGTTATCTGGTTATTAATATACTAACCACACGGTTGAACAATGTTGGTTAGGTGATCTTGTGAACGATATCGGTTACGTGTACTTGATATTACTTTGGGGAATTTCCTCAAACATCTTGAGGGTGTAAGACCTCAAAGGAAAAAAAAGGGAATATACAAAACAATATGAAGCCATAGCGTAACAACAGTAACAACTGAGAGTCCTAAGTGCTCCATTTATACAATATGTACAATATAAAAGGATTATTGCGGAATAAAAGTCAGAATTCGAAAGAATAACTAACCTTTTTCACGTTTCGAAGTGGTTAGTGCGATGAAATCTTCTCGCTTATGATGGGTTTCTGGCGTTGGAAGCTTCTGGCGTCTGCGTCTGCGTCTGCTTCTCTAGCGTTGAAAGCTTCTGGTTCTCTGCCGTTGAAAGCTTCTTTTTGATGGTTGGGTTGTGCGCTAGGTTTGGAAGAGAGTGAAGCGTGAGTTTGGTATGGAAGAGAATGAAGTGTGCGTTTTGTTTTGATTAGCCGTTTTGATTTTCCTTCATTTTAGGGATTGGGTGAGCAGTTTTTTTTTTTAAAATTAATAGCTTTTCTTTTGATTTTATATTTTATGATTTATCAATTAACATTTTACCATGCTAGCCTTTAGCTATTGTCACTAAACATTATGTTTAGTGACATAAACTAGACTCAAGTGAAAAGGAGGAAAGATAGTGTAAGAAGAAAGAGAAAAGAAAGAAAGAGAGTGTAACAAGAAAAAGAAAAATAGAGAAATGATAGTTTTACCTTTAAATTAGATACATGTCTTGTTAATAAGAGATTTAAATTGGTAATTTTGTAGGTAGTTTGTTTGAATAAATAGATAAATATTAGTGCAGTTTTCCCCTGTTTTTTTTTTATATATATTAGTGCAGTTATCTCGTAGTTTCAATTGATTATTTTAGTTAATTAGTAGATTAAAGAAGATAGATAAAGTTAGATAGTAAGTTATCAATTAGAAATATTTTTTTATATTAATTAGTAGTTTAAATAGCCATTAAGCCTTCTTTTTTTAGATAGTAGGTTTGTACTTTAAATTAGTCTTCAAAATTATAATTAGCAATAGCAAATATTAATCCTGTGTATTTTTTATATATCACTGCAGTTATCCCGTGTTTTTTTATATATCAGTGCAGTTATCTCGTAGTTTCAATTGATTATTTTAGTTGATTAGTATATTATAGTAGATAGTAAACTATAGATATTAGATTATCAATAAGAGGTGATAGTAGATTATCAATAAGAGTGTAAACATATTTCAAAGAGAAAAAAGAAGATAATTTTAGTAGAGAAATTTTAGTAGAGTAGTGTTTGTATAAATTTAGCTAAAAAAAACTAAAGTGAAGTGATAAGAGAAAAAGAAGAATTATGCATATCTAATCGATGTATAATTTTTTTTATATATAAACTGGGTATCCTATGCGCGCAACTTCAAAGACTAATCCCTTAAGTCGGGCAGAACCACAATGGGCAGTAAAGTTCCCCCTCAAGAAATTTAACACTGTTGTAAGTCCAAAACTGAATTCGAACTCAAAACCTTGGTTAATAAACTAAAAGAGACCCCTACGCATCATCTCACCACGTGCTTTTTTATCTAATCTAATATAATGTATTAACAATTAGGAATGAATAACCATTAATAATTGATTAACAGAAATGCTATTTATCACGAGGTGTATTTTCGTGATATTGACAATTCATAAACAGACCCATTGAACTAATTAAAAATTTCTAAATAGATCTTTAAACTAATTTAAACATAAAAAAATGGTTAGAAAAATAATCAATAACAAAATGATATATTCAACCCTCAACTAAACCAAAATATAACTATCAACAGTTTAATATATTATTTTACTCAGAAGATATCCAAACTAATAGAAACTAATTTTTTTCTTGAGAATCGTTAAACAAAAATATAATCAAAACAAAGTGTTATGTTTATAAATAAAAGTAAAAAGTAACAATCAAGTATTATTCAAATATAATTTATACATTAGAATGCCTATTGTTTGTTCTATTCTTCCTAATTGCTCAGATAGTAAAACTTATATTATATGTTATAATAATAATAATAATAATAATAATAATAATAATAATAATAATAATAATAAAAGGTAACTCTCCAAAGGTTTTTGATATATTTAATAATTATTCATTTGCCCAGTCACCAAAAAAAAAACTGAAAAAAGTATCATAATATTTTATTAAAGGGTACTCCTTTAAAAAAGATTGATGTTAAATGTGTCCCATAAATATCTTATATAGCTTTAACTATGCATTAAATTAGAACAAAAAAAAATAGCATTGAAAAAACATTTGTAAAACTTTGAAAGTCCGAATTTAATTCTTACTTGAGTTAAAAACATTATTCTTTGCATATTTTTTGCATATTTTATTTCCACAAATAATCACATTTTGTGTAAGGTATTACTTTTGTTTTGATAAAAAAATTCTTTATCTTTATTATTTTATTCTAAATAAACTAAATTCATCTTTTAAAACATACCTAGTTACTTTACTTTTTTAAGAATGATAATTTAAGTATTTTAGGTGGTTGGAGCATGAGATTTGTTATTAATAACTACTAGGACACACGCCGGTTGTATGCACGGGGAGGTGATTAACAGGCCTACAGATGTAGTTTCGAAAAAACATCAACATTTTATAAGGGGGCATAAAAATACGCAACACATATATATAAGACGAAGAGGCAACAATAGCCCTTGGTGGGATGAAGTCTAGGCGTGTCCAAAAGCTCATTATATAGATGACTCATTCTACACCTGTGCGATGCACATGACGTGGTTATAAGTTGTGAAAAAAAATTAAAAAATTATGTATTACAAACTTAGTGGTTGATACGAATTTACAGGCCTACAGATGTAGTTTCGAAAAAACATCAACATTTTATAAGGGGGGTATAAAAATACGCAACACATATATATAAGACGAAGAGGCAACAATAGCCCTTGGTGGGATGAGGCAACAATGTCGGTCCAAAAATATAGAGTGGGGGTATATTGGTAAACAGTGGGGTACAAAATGAGGGGTACATTTTGATAATAAAAAAAAGTGTTGGAAAAAAAATTTTGTCAGGGGTATGTCGGTCCAAAAAGATAGAGTAAGGGTATATTGGTAAATAGTGAGGTACAAAATGAGGGGTATATTGGTAAATGATAGGGTACAAAATATAGAGTGGGGGTATGTCGGTCCAAAAATATAGAGTAGGGGTATATTGGTAAACAGTGGGGTACAAATGAGGGGTATATTGGTAAATGGTGGGAATAAAATTTTCCCACCAAAAGTGGATAAAAAAAAATTGTCAGGGGTATGTCGGTCCAAAAATATAGAGTGGGGTATATTGGTAAACAGTGAGGTACAAAATGAGGGATATATTGGTAAATGCTGGGGTACAAAATATAGAGTGGGGGTATGTCGGTCCAAAAAGATAGAGTGGGGGTATATTGGTAAACAGTGGGGTACAAAATGAGGGGTATATTGGTAAATGGTGGGAATAAAATTTTCCCACCGAAAGTGGGGAAGTCAACGATTGTGTATTAATTAAGAGAGATATAGAGATAAATCAGATTGGTTCAATTTTTGTCAGGGGTGTGTCGGTCCAAAAATATAGAGTGGGGGTATATTGGTAAACAGTGGGGTACAAAATGAGGGCACATTTTGATAATAATAAAAAAAAAAGTGTTGGACAAAAAAAAAATTTGTCAGGGGTATGTCCGTCCAAAAATATAGAGTGGGGGTATATTGGTAAACAGTGGGGTACAAAATGAGGGGTACATTTTGATAATAATAAAAAAAAGAGTGTTGGAGAAAAAAAATTTGTCAGGGGTATGTCGGTTCAAAAATATATAGTGGGGGTATATTGGTAAACAGTGGGGTACAAAATGAGGGGTATATTGGTAAATGGTGGGGCACAAAATATAGAGTGGGGGTATGTCGGTCCAAAAATATAGAGTGGGGGTATATTTGTAAACAGTGGGGTACAAAATGAGGGGTATATTGGTAAATGGTGGGAAAAAAAATTCCCCCCCAAATGGTGAAAATATGCGTTATTGTATTAATAGTAGGACGATTACCCGTGCGATGCACGAGGAGGTGATTAACAGGCCTACAGATGTAGTTTCGAAAAAACATCAACATTTTATAAGGGGGGTATAAAAATACGCAACACATATATATAAGACGAAGAGGCAACAATAGCCCTTGGTGGGATGAGGCAACAATGTCGGTCTAAAAATATAGAGTGGGGGTATATTGGTAAACAGTGGGGTACAAATGAGGGGTACATTTTGATAATAAAAAAAAAGTCTTGGACAAAAAAAAATTTGTCAGGGGTATGTCGGTCCAAAAATATAGAGTGGAGGTATATTGGTAAATAGTGAGATACAAAATGAAGGGTATATTGGTAAATATGGTGGGGTACAAAATATAGAGTGGGGGTATGTCGGTCCAAAAATATAGAGTGGGGGTATATTGGTAAAAAGTGGGGTACAAATGAGGGGTATATTGGTAAATGGTGGGAATAAAATTTTCCCACCAAAAGTTGATAAAAAAAAGAGTGTTGGACAAAAAAAAATTTGTCAGGGGTATGTCGGTCCAAAAATATAGAGTGGGGGTATATTGGAGTGGGGTACAAAATGAGGGGTATATTGGTAAATGGTGGGAATAAATTTTCCCACCAAAAGTGGATAAAAAAAAGAGTGTTGGAATTCAAGACTTCTTTGTTCAATTGGAAGATCTTTATTTTTTTTTTTGACAAATTGGAAGATCTTTATTTTATATAGAGTTATTCATGCATTTAAACTTAGATATTTGCTTACTTTCAAGTATATTTTGTGATAAATATAGTAGTATGAATAAAGTAGCAACATTTGAGATGAATGACATTCATAACTTAGCATTTTGTATGTATATTGATATGTTTGATGTGTTTTGTTTAGTGCATCTGCAGTTAGTGCTTCACTTTGAAAGATAGTTAGTCTTTGCTTTGCACTAAAGGAATTTGTTCGATTAACGCACCTTCCCACGCACTAAGACATATAGAGTGACATTGGAAGCACCTCAAACGTCACAAAAGCTTTTGCACATCCATGACATCATGCTTAGTCAATCTTCACATGGAGGCACATGACCACTTGAAAAATGTGGCGCCTACAATGGAAGACCATCATGGAAGCTCATTCATAAGGGACACATGGCTCTACCTTATTTGACCTACACTTGAGATTAAGTGTGACACTCAATTTCCTTCAACTTGTTCTGAAAAGTAAACATAGTTAGCCGCCCAAGGTTAGCTTGAACTCCAAGGAAACCCTCACTTGAAGGAAATCTCCAAGGCTATATAAAGGACTCATTCTCACTTGGAAGGATCATCATTTACATAAGTTTTACACTCCACTTTTACTTTTCTCTTGTGATTTCTTTTCTAGTTTAAGATAGGAGTAATCTTGTAAGAAGTTAAGGAGTAAATTGACACCTTCTTCCTTCACTTCTTCATAGATATACTTGAGTAGGAGGAATCAGTGCATCTGCACCAAGAGGCATCTCATGCAAAGGAACTTCAATTTGTGTAATTTCTACCTTGTTGGTTTTCTTTGTATTATGTATATCACTATGCTCTTTGCAGATTCTCTCTATTATATCATGTCAAATATGAGCTAAACTTCTTTTAGTTGAGATGTTCTAACTTTATAATAAGCTTGTGAGTAACTTATTGTGTTTTCAAGTGGTGTAAGCGCTTTTTGTTCTTGTGTTATACTACATCCATCTTGTTTAAGGTTGATCGCTTAAAATGAGTAGAGTTATATTCACAGACATATTTTATAACTAGAAATCAAGAAATAAGAAGGGTGGGTGTAACACCCCCTTCTACATAAACTACTCTTTAATTAATTTAAAATCAGAGTTTCAGAAAAATTTCAGTGCGACCACACGAGGGTGCCACATTTAAAACAAAACCACACTTAATAACTCCAAATTCATTAATAAAGACTTAAAGTACGAGATACATAGCACCACAGTCAGTATGAGGTAAAAACCATCGCAGCGGAAATAAAACAAAACGTAAAATATAGAAATACAAAACCAAATAGAAGTCTAAAAACATAGAATAAAACGACAAGTAAACTAAAACGCCCCCCCGGTGCTACGTATCAGAGCCGACTCAACCAAACTAGAAGAAGGTACCAAATCACCTTCAATCGCTGTCACCTGCACGTTACCGACATGAGAAGCAACATAAAGCAGTAGGGTGAGTCTCTTTATATAAGTAATAACAAATAAGACAAGCATCACATTAGAGAAGGCAACTAAACACACCAATTTACAATCATATTCAAGTACATCATTAATTCAAAATCACCAAGAAAATCACCGGATGCATGTTTAGTGTATGAGATGCAACCCAAAATTCCACGGGCATATGCATGTGGATCCATCACCAAAATAGCCTTGAGAGCATTCACCAAAATATACAATGAGGCCGAAGCCTACTCACCAAAAATGCATATGCTTATGCGACACCATGACAATGCACCATATACACCAAAATCACCAAAATATGCAATAGCATGCTCACCAATAGTCATATTGACTCACCAACACTAAGGAAAGGTCATAGACCCCACTCACCAATAATTATTCACATCGTTTAGTATACATCACCGTTAAAACATCATCGCAAGGACTAAAACAACACCAAAGGACTAAAACGACACCAAAGGACTAAACAGTGACACAGGGACCAAAACAGCACCTAGGCTAGGCAACAGTGTCTTAGACACGAATTCAGCCAACACTAAGACATCAGCTTAGACACCAACTTAGACGTCAGCTTAGACACCAACTTAGACATCAGCACACAGGGCTGCCAAAACTGGCGCCCTACACCTAGACACAGGCGCACACTCCTGCGCCATGGGCTGCCAAAACTGGCGCCCTGCTCCTAGACACAGGCGCACACTTCTGCGCCTTGGGCTGCCAAAACTGGCGCCCCTGCACGCAACACAACAGCAACGCGCGCTTGGGGCAGCCACAGTTGGCGCCCCTGCACGCAACACCTGCACACGCACACACAGCACAACACGCACAGGCGCAAGGGGCTGCCACACTTGGCGCCCCTGCCCGTGCCACACACCAGCACCCACACGCAACACACCCGGCGCACGGGGCACGCCAATTTGGCGCCCCTGCCAGCGCCACCTTCCCACGCAGCACACACACAGGCGCACATAGGCGCACAGGGCATACCAATTTGGCGCCCCTCTCCCCTCAACATACACCCAATTGCAACACCAACCCAACACCTTCAATACATCATTCATTCATGCAATTTGACAAACACCTAACAACTATCATATTTCTCCCATTTAATTACATTGAATTAACACAATAAACACCTTAACACCAATTGACATAAACCAACAATTCAAATTCAACATAAAACAATATCTTCATTCAACAACAACACCACATAAATCATAACAATCAACAACACAACCATTCAATTTAATGAAATCACTCCTAAAACCTAACTCCTATGGTTACTAGTCAAATAAGCTATTAAGAATGAAAGAGAGCCCCCTAACCTTTGGTAATTGAAGGGAATACCCAAGCTCCTAGCAATTTCTCCAAGGCACCAACAATCCAAGCTTCCTTCTCCCTTGAGTTCTTGCGTTCCTCCCTCTCCTTTCTCTCCTTGCCGTCGCGACTCACTCTCACACACTTCTCACTTTCTAATTTTTTTTTGGTTTCTCTCAAGTGAGGGTTTCTCCTAAGACCCTATGGTTTTACTAACTTAACTTGGGTCACTTAACAATAACGGGCCCTATTTGCACACCCTTAATTACTTAGACACCACCTGAAATAAAATAAACCTCTAATTAATTAATTTACTTAAATAAATATTGTAAGCCTCTAATAACTTAATCAAATAATTAATTTAATTATTTTGGGGCGTTACAGTGGGTGTTTTAATAAAGGCTTTGTTAACTTGTTTTAATAAAGATCACTTTGTTAATTCCTTGTTAAGTCCTATATACATAGGATAACATAGTCCTTAGGGTGATACAGTGGGTATTTCAATGGCAAGAGTGAACTTATTTAGCATGCCTAGACATAGGAAGCTTATAATGAAACTCTAACGAAAGTAGCTGAAAGGCACATACTGGTGTAACTGCACTCAGGTGTAACTGCACCACTGAAACACAAAACTCTCATAAGCAAGTTATTTAGTGAAGACATCTCAACTATCTTTCTCAACTGATTTCCTCTACTTTTTATTGTTTATTAACATTTTGTTTACTTAAACTCCACACACCAAAATTGTGAGTAGTGTAGCTGCACTAATTAATTTATGCTTTCTGAACAAAACAAAGTTTAAACAATCCCTGTGGGATCGACCTTTTCATATCACTATATTACTTGTTGTACTGTGTATACTTGCACATCTTTTTCCACACCCCCTATTTACAAATTGTCAATGTCACGCCAATATTGATTAACTGTAATGTAATAGAAAGACCTAATCAAAAGAAACTATATTAGTTTAGAGACCTGATTTCAACTCTTTTAGTTTAGGGACCTATTTAAAAATTCTCAAATAGTTTAAGGATCAAAAGAGTAATTAAACCTTTAATATAATTGCGATGGAAAGGTTTCGCCAGTTCGATCATTTTTTGGTTTTGAAAACATTGTTCATGATAGAAGACGCAAATTCAAGAGCAGTGGCGGGGGGTACAAAAAATTTCAAACACACATCGCTAAAAATATAGTAAAAATAAGAGTTTTGCAGGTTCACAACTTGTGTTGAACTACACCAACACAAATTAAATAGCACTAACCAGTTTCTAAATAGAAATTAAATAGCACTAAAAAGAACCAACATATTCACTAAATACAGGTTCTAAATAGCAGTATAGTTGTTGCAAAACCAAGAACTTTGGTGCAAAAATAAGGACTTGGGTGCAAAAGATATTTTTTAGGGGGTACAAATTTTTTTTTTCCGAATGTATTGGTGCTAATTTTATTTTTTCAGGGGGTTCCATTGAACCCCCAGAAAGACACATAGATCCGCCACTGTTCAAGAGTAGAAATCTGTCTGTAGCAAACTTTTTTTTAGATAGGCAATTGTTAGTGGGGTGGGGGAAATGTTAGTTTCTGGGACTTGAAGTTGGGACCTCATTCTTGCACTCATTTGATCTGACTCCTTCCCGGTGATTCTTTAGGCTCGTCGATCGAAATTTCCTACTTGGGATATGCAGCAAACTTGATTTGACAAGTGCAAAGGCCGCAATAGTTTCGTCTTTGTCTCCTTTAGTAATTGGCCTGCTCAAATCTAACTAAAGGCTTCAATAAACGGTGGACCAAGATGTCTACAATGGTTAAAAGTGTGGTGGGGAGTGGGGACTTGTGAGAGAAACGGATGGGATATGTCAAAAACACATTCAATATTGTTATGTGGATCATCACAATCCTTTGGTGCTTATCTAAAAAAAAAAATCACAATCCTTTGGAGTGAGGATCCTTACCTTCACCATGTGCTGTTTTTTTTCTCCCAATGAATAAAGTGTAAAGACTTTGATTTTTTTTTTTATTAAAAAAAATATTCGGTTAAATTGAGAGATTGAATATACAAATTCAGTTTTGCTAAAAATATAATATAAAGGATGAGAGCGGATCAATAACATGAGGGAAGCCTTTCTCTATAAAGGATATCTTTCTTAAAACAATGAATATCCAATTTCGTCATTGACAAAAAAAAATTTAGTGTTCAATTTGGTTTCGATGACAATCTAATATCTATTTAACAAACAAACAACTTACAAAATTATAATTTTAGACATCTTACCTTTTTTGACACATCACCACTTTTGTTTTATTTATCATTTTTTAATTCTACTTTTCCTTTCTCACTCACTCTCTTTCAATCTCTGATTTCCCAATATTTTTTACTTCTTACACATCTATTATTAGGGGGGGCCACACCCTTTATTTAAAATATTTTTTTCCTAATTTTTTAATCCACTTTATAATCTAATATAACTACATTAATATTAAATAATCCACAATTTACTCCTATTACTATCTAACCTAATATCTATTTATCTATTTATACAAACAAACCACACTTAATCTATTTATACAAACAACCACATTTAAATTACTCAAACAAGCCTCCCTATTTACTTAACAATTCATCTAATTAAGGACAACATTGTAATTTACTATCATACTTTTATCAAATTTCTTCTCTCAATGCATTTTCTTCTCACTCCCACTTTTTTCCTACTTTCTCTTACTTTTTTTTTTTCAAAATTCAAATCATACTCACCAACTTTCTTTACCCACAATCTACTAATCTAATGTAATATCTATTTATACAAACAAACCATACTTAAATTACTCAAACAAGTTTCCTAATTTATTTTACAACTCATCTAACTAAGGGAAACATTATAATTTACTGTCACATTTTTTTTCAAATTTATTCTCCCAATGCACTTTCTTCTCACTCCATTTTTTTAACTTTCCCCTCTTTTTTTTTTCAAATTTCAAAATTCAAAATTCAAATCAAATCTACTAATAAACTAAAATAATCAATCTAAACTACGAGATAATTGCACTAATATATAAAAAAACACAGGATAACTTCGCTGATATATAAAAAACAACGATATTAATATCTCAAAAGAAAAAGGAAAACTTAATGACTTTCAACTACTGATTAATATTTAAAACACGGGATAACTGTACTGATATATAAAAAACACGGGATAACTATACTGATATATAAAAAAACACGGGATAACTGCACTGATATATTTGATAATCTACTATCCATCTTTTACTCTCTACTATAATGTATCAGTCAACTAAAATAATCAATTGAAACTATGAGATAACTGCACTGATATATAAAAAAACATGGGATAACTATACTAATATGTAAAAAAAAAACTTAAGATAACTGCAATGGTATGTATAAAAACATAGGATAATTGCACTCATATATAAAAAACACTTCACTGAAATATTTTATAATCTACCATCTATCCGTTACTGTCTACTATAATCTATTAATCAACTAAATAATCAATTGAAACTACCACTACAAGAATAAGCCAGATTTGCCACAAACTTTTGCCACAAACTGATTTCGTCGCCAATTTGCGACGGACTTGCGACGGACTTGCCACGAAATCTGTCGTGAGAAAAGCCTTAGTAAGTTTGGTAAGGATTTGCCACAGACGTTGATAATTTGCTTGCAGTCTGGTTCTCATTCTCTAGGCATGCTGATCCTTATATGAATTCCCCTCACTGATTTTCTTTTCACTTTCTGTCAACAGAGGAAGAGTTGGAGTCTTATTGAATGCACTGCTAATCAAATGAAGAAAGTGAACATGAGATCAACAAAGCTAACATGAGATCAACAGAAGAGTTGGAGTATCTTTCATTACTTCTTTAGGTTTTTTTCTCAATTAGTATTCTGTATTAGCTAACATTTTATGCAATAGGTTATTAGATAGATAGTTAATAATTCTTAATTCTTTTCAAGAGTTATTGTAAAGCAAGTTACAACTCTTTATATTACTAAACTTTTCCTTTTGCAATAAAAACTGAAAGTAATATTTTGGGCATAATAGGTTGAAGAATTCAAAGTATGATTTAATATATATATTTTTTATATTTGCGACGGATTTGCCACGGATTTGCGATGAAATTCGCGACGAATTTGCCACAAATATTTGCGACGGAAACGTTTGCCACGGAAAATTCTGTGGCAAACGATTTGCGACGAGCGTTTTTGCCACCAAATTTTGTCCGTCGTAAATCCGTGGCAAATGCTATTTTGCGACGGAAATTGGCCCTTTTGCGACGGAAATTGCCGTGGCAAACCAGCGATTTTCTTGTAGTGTATGAGATAACTTCACTGATATATTAAAAAACAAGTGATAACTTTATTGAAATATAAAAAAACACGGGATAATTGTAATGATGTATGTAAAAACACGAGATAGCTGCACTGATATATAAAAAAATACGGGATAAAAACACCGACACTAATATATAAAAGAACACGAGATAAATGCACAGATTGTTTTTAAATAATACTTTTACATTTTTAGATGTTAATATTTATCTTATTTTTAATTTGAGGCTCTTTTTTTAACTACTTTAAATTTGTCTTTTTTCACGAGGTAGACTATTTAAATTATGTCTAAGTTCGTTCATGAAAAGAATATGACAGCACCTGTGCGTATGCACGAGTATCCTACTAGTTAATACTATTATGTAACACAGTATAAGGAAAACTAACTATCTATACACTTCTTAAGATAAGTAGCTAATTACACGTGTTTTTGTATGTTTCATTTAAAATTTAACTTCATTACCTAAATTATCCTTCATCTCATTTAATTGTCCAATAAAAAATATATAGATTTTCATGTTTAACATTAAATATTCATCATTAAATGAAAGACATTTTTAGTATACTCTCAATAATAGGTATAAGAAAATCAATTTTTGCTTATAATGTATTACAAGAATTTTTTTGCCATATATATTGCGTTACAAGTTAAAGGCCTGAAATTTACACTACAACATTTTTGAGTTTAGGCGACGCCTCTCATTGCCACGGCTAAAAAACCGTGGTCTAAACATGGAAAAGGCCACGGGTCTACAATTGTGGCTATTGAGATGGGTATAGGCCACGGTTTCGAACACTTGCTGTGAGGCTACAGTTTTAAAACTGTATAGGCGACGGTTAAAAAACTGTGGATACCTAAGACCACACTTGTCAGGTCGTGGCCTTAAAAATTAAATAGGCAACGAATTAAACTGTGGCGTGAAAGGTTGCCTTTGTGTATAGACCACATCTAAAAAACCGTAGACTAAAATGTAACTGAAAAACCGTGGACTATAGGCGTTTCTGAAAAACTAGGCGCCAACTAATAAAATTTAAGCGGTTCTTTTCCTGACAAAAAAAAAATGCTTCTTTTCCAAAAAAAATCTTTCCAAAAAAAAAAACCCTCTTTTTACTCTTTTCATTAATCTCCTTTCCAAAAAACCCACCCACCGTCGAACCCTCCTCACTTCGCGTTTCTTCTTACGCGAACGCAGAACGCAGAACGCAGAACGCAGACTTCGCGTTTCTTCTCCCCTTCGCGTTTCTTCTCTACGCACAACACTCACGCAGAACAATTGTTGGAAAGGCAGAACCCTCACTTCGTGTTTCTTCTCTACGCAAAACAACCACTTCGCGTTCTGCGTTTCTTCTCCCCTCACTTCGCAGAACGCAGAACCCTCACTTCGCGTTTCTTCTCTACGCAAAACACCCACTTCGCGTTCCTTTCTACGTTTCTACGCACAACACTCACGCAGAACACTCACGCAAAAACCCTTCTCCAAAAACCCCACACTTTATCTCCTGCGTTTCTTCTCCCCTCACCTTTGAAGCTGGTTCTTCTAGGATTCTACGCAGAACATGATCGTTTATTGGAGCTGACAGGTTTGTTCCCTTTCTCAGCTTCTATTTTTTCCCCTTCTTCTTCTTTAGAGCTTCTATTTTAATTTGGGATGGATTTTGTTTTCTAGGTTGTTGGTTTGTTGATGTTTAGGGTTAAAGTTGTTCCATTTATGCATGATTTGTGGATTCTGTTGTGCCTATTTTCTTGATTTGTTGATTTTAGGGTTTAAAGGGTTTCATTCATATATAATAAAAAAGGGTTTTCATTCATACAATCATACCTGATATGTTGATTTGCTGATTTGCTGAGTAGACCTGTTTTTTTTTAGAGGGGTTGCTACTATTGTTACTAAGTTGTTTAATATTGTTGAACTTTGATTTTCTTGTGTTTGGGAAAAAGATTATCAATGATGGAGAATTATTCGAGAGAATGGTAAATTATTCTTCATAACTACCCTCTCTTTTGCTTTGTCTTATTTAAATTTTGTAATTTACTTTCTTTTGTTTTTGTTTTATTTTGGATATTAGTGTGTAGTTTCCAAATCTTGCTAGATATTATTATTATTCTGTCCTGTGTTATTGTCACAACACAACTCACAACGGTTGCATAATGAAGCATTTTTTTTGTTAGACCAAAAATGTACTTGAATAGTTGTCTCTGGTTTGGTTTTTAGTTTATTGTCTGCCATCCTCTTCTTTTGCATTGCTTAGCAACCCACATTTGAAACTATTGAAATATTATTGCTGAATTGAAAAATGAAATTCAAGGTCCCCTTTTTCCCTAAAACGTGATTCTTGTGGTGCTATATGCATTTCCTCAGTGGTAGTTATTCATGCACAATACTAGTTTGATAGTTTTATGTCTGGTATAGTTTATATCGTATAAGTAATTATATCAGTATATTATTTTCGCTAAATCAAGAGATCGAAGCATGTTAGAAATACAAGTACTTTATTATTGATTTAATATTTGCATAAAGATGTCGACACAAGGCTGAATAGAAGGAATCGAAATCATGACAACAATGATTTATGTGAAGTAGATCTAGATGATTATTTTTCATACATTGGTCGTCCTTTGGGGAAGAAAAATGGTGACCCGTTTTCCCTAGATTCAACAACTAAAGCCCTAGCTCATCGATACCTCTTATTCAACTGTGATGCTGTTCAAATATACATCAGGTACCTTAATAGTGAATTGTTCTCATACTCATATAAAACTTGTTTTAGATTTAATCTAAGAAAATACAATGTTGTATTTGTAGAGAGCATGATGATATTGTCAATAGTCGCACTAAAAAAAGAAAGTGGATCAAGGCCAACACCCAAAGCCAAGATTTTAGTGAATGGTTTAGAACTCGAGCCTTGAAAGATGATGTATCGGATCAGCTAAAGGAATTATCTAGAGGTCCAAGTGATGTTGCAAAAGGTTTTCAGGTTACCTTATCAATGGATATAGATTCCATACTAAGAAACGAGATGCAAGGAGGAAAACCCAAAGTTCCGGTGTCACTTTGGTTTCATTGACTCCAAGTTTTGCAAGCTCTAAGGATGGGAATCCTACAACAGCAGCCATCACTTATTATGGAGCAATCAATGATATAATTGAGCTAGACTATTATGGTCACTTCAAATTTGTGTTGTTTAAGTGTGATTGGTTTGAGGTTGAAGAAGACAAATTTGGGCTTACTAGTGTAAAGTTAAATAAAAAGTGTTACCAAAACGATCCTTTCGTGCTTCCTTCTCAAGTCCATCAATGTTTCTTTGTGCAAGATCCTCTTGATGCAAATAGGCATTATGCTATGAAAACTTTCCCGAGATTTATTTAGCATGGGTGACCAATCAAATTTAACAGCCCAAGAAGCTTACCAAAATGATCCTTTTGCTGATAATGACGGTGAATTCAGTTGGGCTAGGGATGATATGCCTGCAACAATAATTGAGAATCCTTTAGATGTTATGCAAGAAGCTGAAAATGAAGATTATTCAGATGAGAACTAACATTTAGTAGACTTTTTTGGTCTTCTTTATTATTTTAGTTGAATTTGTAAGTTTGTGGGACTCCAAACATAATCTGTATGCATAATTAGATCAAGAAATGCTATCTTTGTGTTATACTATCTTTGAAATGCATAATCTCTATGTTTTGTGTTATACTATCTTTGAAATGCTAAGATGATATTTTTCTTGGGTTTTTAAGTACTTTCAATATTCTATCATAGTCATTCTGATTAACAAAAATTTTGTGATTGGACTTTTCAGGACACAAATGCAAAAGGAAGCAAACTTGACAAGAAATATGAACTCTCAAGAGAGGGGTCAAAGAAGTACTTCCAATATTGATCTAGGTCAATATAGATCAAGCCGTGAATTGCTCCGAGTATTCCAAATCAAGCGTGAAAAGGTATTAAAAAATATTGGAGGATCTAATCCACCTATGACTGAAGCTAAAGGAGAAGGCAAAGGCAAGCTTCCAAACACTAAGCAAGTCAATTCTCAAGCAAAAGCAGTTGCACAATTCAAATTGTCTGACTTTGCAGCAGCTGACCAAAGAATTTTGGATTCAACTAGGGAGCTTGGAACAACAAAAAAAATCTCTGATAGTTCAAGTAACACTCAACCTAATATTCCTACTCAAAGTAAAACAACAACCGAAGGATCAAGGGATAGACAGCAACTCCTAAAAGCAACAATAGCTGGAAATGACATTTCAATGCAAAAGCATCAACAAAAAAAAAAAGGCAATATCTGAAAATCATACTTCAGGGGAAAAGGAGCAACCTAAGAAAAGGATGGTTGAATATGATACCTCAAGGGATATACAACAACTTAAGAAAACAAGTCTTGGAAATAACCTTTCAAAGCAAAAGCATCAAGAAAAAACAAGGGCAATATCTGAAAATCACACTTCAAGGGAAAAGGAGCAATCTAAGAAAACGATGGTTGAATATGATGGATCAAGGGATATACAACAAGTTAGAAAAACAAGTGCTGGAAATGACCTTTCAAAGCAAAAGCATCAAGAAAAAAGAAGGGTAATATCTGAAAATCACACTTCAAGTGAAAAGGAGCAACCTAAGAAAAGGATCCCGTTGTGTCAATCCATGACAATCGATGAGTTTCTTAAAGAAAAAGGAGAAGTAAATGAAGAGTTGGAAAATGAAAGTGATGATGAAGAATATGACCCTATGGAAGAAGAAGAAGAGGAGGAGGAAGATGAAGAAGAGGAGGAAGAAGAAGTAGGCAATTTTGAAATTAATGGCAATGAAATTGAAGGTAAATTTTCTTTTTGTTGAAATTGTGTAATGATTAGTTTAATTTTTTTCATTTGATACATGTATATGTGATAGTGAGTATTATTATCATCTTACTTCACACAACTTTAATGTCAAAATAGGGACAAGAAAGAAAAGAACAAGGGGACCAACAAGGTGTTTAAAAATACATGCAAGAACTAGCGAAGATCGTCAAGAAGTTACTTTAGATGAGGATGGAGAACCAATTGGACCCAATGACAAAACTGTATCAGACTTGAGCTATTTCCTTGGAACTCGGCCGGGAATGCGGAGTTTTGTCCTTGATATACACAAACTTCAAAGCTTTGCTCAACGATCGTAAGGATCGTTTATGGAAATATGTCAATGTATGAGAATTAAAGTTTCGTATTTGTTTGAAATGATCAAATTCTTGTCCATGGATGATGACAATTATTGGTTTTTTTAGGATAAGTACATTATTTACGATAGAGGACGAAAAGTCATGTTTTCTCGCATAAATGATGCTTGGAGAAGCTACAAAAGCAAGATAAAAAAAGCATTTCTTGAAGTACAATAGCATGAAGGAAAGGTTACAACACTCGTCCCAAGAACATACCTCAAGCGTTTCATTTCAAGAAGTTCTTGGCATTTTGGACAAATGAAACCATTCAAGTAAGATAATAGCATTGCTTATTAATTTAAATTTATATTTCATTTTCAGAATTTAATTTCTTTCTCAATGCAGAAATTAGCAAAAAAATGCAAAGAAAATAGGGCTAAACAAAAGTACATGCATCGTGTTGGACCATAGAATTTTGCTAGAATTCGTGCAAAATTGGTATGGTAATCATGTGCTTTTATGTATCATATTCTATATCATATTCTATATGTAAATAAAATAGTCTCTTAATTAATTTTGATTTCAATCTTTGTAGCGTGCAAAGAAGGAGGATGGAGAAGAAGTTACCCAAGTGAAATGTTTATCCATACTGCAAAAAAAAGCAAGAAAGGGAAAAAGTAGATGATCGGACACAAAATGCAATTGTAAGATTAATTTTTCTATTCTCCAATCATCTCTCATATAGTGAAATTGTTAGACATAAAAGTAGTGGTGGTGTTACATGTTAGGACATAAAAGTAGTAGTCTTTGAAATTTATTGTTGTGTTCTTTGGAAAAGTGTCATTACAAATCTTGATTTTTAGTTTGTTGTTGGAAATTTATTGTTGTGTTGCTTTGTGGATTAAATACATGCAATTTATTGCTGTGTTTCTTTGTGTTGCTTTGAGGATTAAATACATGTTATTATTTGAAATGTCTTTGCTCCCCGGTTTTGTGTTCTTCTTTGCTTGGAATTTTTGTTGCACTTTGTGTTGTTGCTGTTTTTGTTTCAGTTAATGTGCCTTATGTTAAAAATGCTATATATAATTGTATGTATAAGGATATTCTTGAAGAATCAATTGAAACTTCAAGTGAAGATGCAAAAAAAGCATTCCGATCATTGCTTGGCAAAGAAAAGTCTGGTAGAACGTGTTGCCATGGAAGAACTATGACTCCATCATTAATGAAGAAAAATGAAGAAATTGCTTCGGTAAAGAAGCAATATTCTAGTAAAATTACAGCTTTGGAAAGGAAGATGCAAGCATATGATGCTCTTTTAAAAAGTGTGTTGATGCAACAAAATCCAAATTTAAGTGAAGACGCTGTCAACAACTTAATGCAGAGTGCTTTTGAAAACAACCATAGTGATGCACCACACAATATTGTTAACAATTTGGCACTTTCTTCTACATCAATTAATGCTCCTCTTGAAAAGGTATATGATCTTGTAGAATGTGTTTACAATGTTTGTAATGTTCTTGAATGTCATGGATATGTAACTTTTGTAATATTTTATGTTTATAGGTTGGAAATGATTTTGAAGATCCTAGAGATGATTTTGAAGATCCTAGAGATGATTTTGAAGAGTGATGTCATACAAGTGGAAAAGACTACTTTTGGATTTTGATGAGCAATGTTGCTACAAGCATATGAAGATTTTATTGTGGATCTTATATTAATTGATGAATGTGCTTTTTAAATTTTTTAGATTCAGTTTATGTTGCTATATTTTGACTATTAATGACAATCGACATGATGAACATATTGCTTAATGCATAATATTAACTTTCAAAATTTGCTTGTAAATCTTTTCTTAATATATTGTTAATATTTAAAAAATTGATGTTTATATCTTGTTTAGCGTTAAATTAATGTCATATGATTATTTAAATATTGTCTTGAATGATAACTTAAATGAAAGTAGTATAAATATTAAAATAAAAGCAATTTATAGGCCACAGTTGTAAATGCGTAGCTTAAAATTAGTTCCACGGTTGAAAAATCGTAGCTTGAAAATATGGTTTAAAATGTGGCTTAAAATTAGGCCACAGTTTTTAAAATGTGGTTTAAACATAAGGGTCACAATTTTAAAAGCGTGGCTTAAAACGTATAGGCCACGATTATTTATGTGTGGCCAATTGTTAACCGTGGCGGAAACTACACTACTAACCGTGGCCTGTTTTAATACCTCCGCCACGGTTTTATTGTTTCGTAGCCTAATGTGCGAACCGTGGCTTAAAACAAAAGCGACGCCCACCTAGGCGCCGCTTTAACAATCGTGGCCAAGTCGTGGCCTAAAGTTCTGGCCACGGTTTTTTGACTTCTGGCCACGGTTTTCTGTTGTTGCCTAAAGTCAAAAACGTTGTAGTGTTACTTATATTGTGTTAGAGAGGGAGTATCAAAGTAAGTTCTTTACATTTACTAACCCACCTTAGTCCCTCTATTAGTTTGTTGAAATTCAATTTGTCCCATTGTTGACATGTCACATTAGTTTGTTGATATATCTGTTAGGGTTGCCTCTGTGACCATATAAGTGAGTCAAATTTTAAGGGACCCAACCAAGTGTCTTAAATTACTAATTTTTTCGTGAATGAGTTATATTAACTCCACATTCTTCCCCATTTGAACCCTAACTCCCATTTTTTATGCTACAAATCTGATTCTACCAGAGTAAACTAAAGTCACCAGCTTCAATTTCGTAGTCTTTTGTGCATATGTCATGATCAGCCAAGTTGAGTCCACTTCATCTAACTATGAGAGTTCTGTTTTTGCACTACGAATGAGCATCAGATGCTCATTCTTAGTTTATGCTAACTCATGAATATAGACCACCACTACCACCTACACAAGTTGTTTACTTTAGCTTGTCACGTTCAATTTAGTTTGTAATGCTATTTTGTATGGATCTTTTTTGTTACAATTAAGAATTTATGTATGGATCATTTTATGTTATTTGGTACTTGTGTTTTCGATGGACCCTCTTAGGTACAATTTTAGGATTTACGTATGGAACCTTTTATGTAATTTTGTACTTGTGTTTTGGACCAATGATCCTTTTGGTACATTTCATGAGTTACGAATGGATCATTTACGTACAAGGGACCAAATTGGCTCAAAATTAGTAATGTAGGGGACTTAGTTGGGCCTCTTAAATTTTGACTCGTTATATGTCCAAAAATGGATGGCCTTAACAAACACATCTGCAACCTAACATGACATGTCAGCAACCAAACAACTAGGTTTCAATAGAATCTAACAAAGGGACTTACGCGTTCCTTGTTAGATGTAAGGGACTTATTTTGGTATTAATTATTCTTGGGGACCAAATTAGACACCAAGGTTTTTGTCAAGGACGTAATTGGATATTCACTCTTCTTAAAATTTGTCTCTCAATCTAAGAAAATTAAAAATTGAGACAGCTTGTGTAGTGTTATGAAATTAACCAAAACAAGTTTTAAAATATAACCATTATATATGAAGAAGAAATAGACAAAGAGAAGAAGAGTGCATTTTCATTCTACTCTTGAAAGTCACTTTTACAATGCTACATGAGTCCTATTAATGGGACATAACTCTTGTAACTTACAATCATCATAACAAGAAATGATAATCTTTATAAATGAATGTCTTCTAATATTCATTTACTATGTAACACTTGTAACTCATGGACATACATATTACTACTATTCATAACACCCCCTTGGATGTCCATTAAGGATATGCCTCATTAAAACCTTACTAAAAAAATGGGAAAAAATCCCAGTGAAGGAAAAAGAGAAAAATATCCTCCGCACGAGAGCTGCCTCGTTAAAAACCTTACCAAGAAAATTCATTGGGACAAAACCATGGTGAAGTAAAAAAAGAGTGGAGAATGTGTTGAATGCTAATATCTCCTTTCTTTTGAAGATCGTGATTGAAGAAGAACTTTGGCAAATGTGTTTTGTTTTATCTTCTTTAAGATACCCTTCATTCAACTCTGCAATGCATGTGGTGTTATCTTCATACATGTTGCAATCATTTTCCAAAAGACAAACCACACGTTTCTTGTATTTGTTTAATTACCAATGTCAGCCAAATGCATTCTCGAATTGACTCTTGTAGTGCTAAAATTTGATCATTCAGAAAATTAGCAAACTACATTAGTGACCCAATTGCACAAAGATAAGGTACTTCAGGACCAATTAGTTCTTCATTATTTTCTCAAGGTCAAAATGAATTTTTGTTTCACAAACCTACATTCTATTCCATTCCATCCATTCTCTTGTTCTCTTGTTTTCACATTCCCTTCCATCCATTCTCTTGCATGCCAGTTTGGGATTGGTTTTTGATGAGATTTGTGAAAACAAGAGAATGAATGGAAGGGAATGTAGACTGTAGGTGTTTAGTGCTTGTGTTGTTGGAGATGTGCTAGCTCTCTCACAACTCTCACTCTTCTCTCCCCCTTCACTCTCTCCCTCAAGCTCTCCTTTCTCTATAACCCTTTTTTTTCCCAAGTGAATATTTTTCCTAAAATTCTGAAATGATGGAGTGTGTTTGTTTGATCAGCTCACTATACATATATAGTGTTTTAATGAAGGGCAATGAGGTCCTTTTGGTGTAGATAGACTAAAGTAAGGTAATTATGGGTTAGCACTTTAATGAAGGTTAAACTCTCTACCTCAAACATTTTCCTCTTTTTCTCACAATTGCAATTAAAACATAATTACCCAAATTCAATTCATAAAATAATTAAATCCATCAACAACACAAAAATAAAATCACTTAACGAGTAATGTAATTGAAAATTACTTTTGATGTTACATTCTACATCGCGAGGGATCGTCGTCTTGCATCTGTCACCGAGGTAGTGGTGCAGCCACTACTTGATGAGCCTACCTACGGATGGTGCCACGTCCTCTTCGATTGCCTTCTACGTGGACCCGTCTTGGTCTGTGCATGACCCGTACGACAACACATGTGGTACGAGGCATTCTTTAGTATTATTTGTTCCTCCTTGGCTGTCAATTGTGCTCCTCGATAACTTCTCTTTGGCGGGTTGGGGTCCTCCTCGATCGCTAGAGGTCTAGCTCAGCATTCACTAGTGCAGAAAAGACATTTTAGCATCAGTTATTTTGCACATTTAGCATCGGTTATCTGTCGATGCTAAATCGACCGATGCTAAATGTCATATTTAGCATCGGATTTCCAAAAACCCGATGCTAAATGACGTTTCGTTAGTGTTCTGTTTGTCTTAAAAACATACTTTTAGCGTCGGTTATATATAACCGATGCTAAAGGTCCATTCTTGGTGACTTTCAGCATCGGTCACATGTTTACCCGATGCTAAATGTCCATTTTTGGTGACTTTTAGCATCAGTCATCTTTAATAACTGATGCTAAAGGTCCATTCTTGTTGACTTTTAGCATCGGACATTAATATAACCGATGCTAAATTCGTTGTTTTTTTTTAATTTTCGCTCTCCCATCATAATTAATGTGGAGATTCTCTTCTCTCACAATTAATGTTTTTTTAGTTTGAAAAATTAATGTTTTGATTAAGAATTTACATTGAAATTTATAATTCAAGAGATTAGAGAATTAAATTTTATTTTAAAAAACTTTTACGCCATATTGATGTTAAAAACCCAAAAGGACTTAGATGAGATAGTAGAGTGCATTTCGAGCTTAGCTAAGATTTTGGATTCGAATCTAGTCTATGCAGTAGTGTTAAATCTTTTGAGAGAGAGCTTTACCGCTTGTTGTGGTCCTACCCAACTCGAGGGATTAGTCTTTCTGATTCTTGCATAAAGAATATCTCGATCTATACAAAAAAATGTAAAAAAAAAAAAAGCAACTGTGTGTAAAGAATACATTTTCCTTAAAATAAGCTTGTGAATAATAAATTCCAACCCTTTATCATTAGAGTTTTATTATTTAGTAAATTCCATGTACATCCTTAATCAACACATTAATTGTTAGGAGAGAGAATCTACACATCTTATCTTAATCTTATCTTAAAGTTATAAATCTTAGAGAGTCTCCAATTCCCTTTTGGCGCCAAAACCTCACTACCCCCCTCGTTTTTTTTTTTGCTTTCAAACTTTTACTGTTTAATAATATATTTAAATTTCAAAAAAAAATTAATTTATTCTTGATAATCAAATTGGTGAAAAATGAAAATTAATTTCGTGATATATTATGTAAAGTGTGATGTTGGCTACTGTGTTTTAAGGTACTTTTTCAAATACTCAAAGTTCGTTACTCAATATTGAAAAAAACTTTAACTGTTCGAATACACAAAGTTTGTTCATCAGTGATCAGTTTGGTGAAAGAAAATATAGTTTCAAAAAAATATGTAAAGTACGATGCTAAGTAGTGTTTTTTCCAAAAAAATTCTACTATTCAAATATGCAAAGTTTGTGCCTCAATTACCGATTTGGTGAAAAAAATACCTCCACGTACTCTATTTTACCGTTCAAATAATCAGAGTTCATTCCATAATAACCGATTTGGTGAGAAATAATCATTTCGTGATGATATGTACACACTCTATTTTAGTTTTTAAGTCCGTGATTGCAATTTAAAAACAAATTTTACCATAACAATTCTATATTAACTATAGAGTTTTTACTTCGTGCAGCGCACAGGTGATCAACACGCTAGTTAACTATAAAACAACTAGAATTAAAAAAGTTAAATTCTAAATTACATTAATGTCCATTCACCTAAGTCATTTTTTAAAAGGAATAGTTGAGTTATGTGGTCCAAACCAAAAAAGGTGTAGGATATATTGGACGACTCAAATGAGAACATTTAGTTGCGATGAGAAGTGAGAAATTTAATTATAACCATTTAATTAAAATTAACGGCTCAAATTTTGTGTTAATTACGATATTTTTCTTGTTTTTAACTAAAAAGAAAACAATTATACGAGATATTGTAATTAATTACTCTGAATCGTTAATTTTAATTTAATTTTTATAATTAAATATTTTCATTTATCATAATAACCAATTATTCTCACATAAATCGTCTTTGGAGAGAGTCGACTCCACTAGATTAGTGTCACTTGAGCAGGAACTCCGACAGGAAGATGACAAAATTCTTGCTCAAGAGGAAATTCATTGGTATCAAAAGGCTTGGGATGATTGGATAAAGTTGGGGGATCGCAATACTAAGTTCATCCACACTAAAACTGTCATAAGGAGGAAAAGAAATAAAATAGGACAAGAATCCAATTATATCTGTAGTTCATAATAATCATTCCAGAACAAACACTTCCATTAGCCTCAACACAATAGGAGTAATGAACTCCGAACCTTCTTCTAACTCTTTCAACTCGCTCCTTATCAGCTCTAGTCTCCATTATAAACACTATGGCCGACTTATGATCTCTAAAAAGATCATTAAGTTCTCAATTTGTTGTGGCCGCTGCCAAGCCACGACAATTCCAACTTATGCCATAGGTCATTGTGAAGGAGGGGGCAGGGAATTGCCTGTCGCCTCTTTCTTAGTGGTATAACCCATGGAAAATGAACCAAAGTCCCCAACAAAGGTTTTCAAATTCCTTAGTTTAGTAACTTTCTGTTTCTTCCCCACAGTAACCTCATTCTCATTTATTTCCTCATCACTACCCCTCTTTTTCAAAAAGGTCATACCCTTGACCAAGAGGTCAAGGCTAAATCATCTTCTTCCTCATTCCTGAGGCTATAGACTTTATCATTTGGACTAGATTCCTCTGGGGGAACTCCACCACATACTCAGGGGTGGGCTTAGGAATGGCTTTTGGGGGTTCTCTCCACTTGAGAGAAGCCTGTATAACTGATGTGTTCCCCTCATTATTGTTGTTGTTATCTTCTTGAGGTTGATCATTGTTACTCTTGGCTTCATTCTTATCTGCTACTGAGTGGCTGGATTCACCTACTGCATATTGTTTATTTCTGCATAATGCCTCTAATTCTTGGCCTGTCATATACGCTTCAGCAGGCATAGGATACTCAACTTCATCTTTAGAACTACTTTCCTCGAAAGGTTCCAATAAGTAAGCATTGTTTTGCTTAGTATCCCTTGGCTCATCCCTTATCTGCAGGCGCTTGTACTTCCTCCCCATGTTGTTCACAAAGTACACCTCACCACAATTAGCTATCATCTCCTCCCAGTCCTTCTTAGCTTTTTCCTTAGCCAGTTTGTCTTCTTCGGATTCATTATTCTCAGGAGCATTTAGTTGACTAGTGGCATTGGCTGTGGTTTCTGCTCTGTTAAAAAACTTCTTTGGTAGCTTTCGTGCTATCCCATACCTCTTCTTGTACTCATTTACGATAGTTGTAATAAATCTAAGCCTTGAGTACTTAGATAATGATCATATATTGGAATAGAGGTGCAATAGGTTGACATAACCCAAGGAATCCTGCAAATCCTCTGCTCATGTCCCATTACGCCACAATTGAAGCAAAAATCTTGGAATACTCATCTCCACTTTCGCCCTCATGTAGGTCCTTAGAATGCGTGCTTCAATGATAGAGTCCTCCATCTCCACTATTTTCCCAGCCTTCTGAAGTATGATCCTGGTGTTGATATAGTTCATAAACTCCATGGGGAGGTTATGAACTTGTATCCAGAAGGGGTTAAAGTCAAACAAATTTCGTGAGGAGAGATTCTGATATCCAGTTCTGCAAACACATCAGATGGTTGAGGAAGAACTAAAGAGCTCTACCAATGACCTCCTTACAGTGTTTCTCCTCAGCAAAAGTGAACATGAATTTGTTTTTGCCCAAATCTGTGATTTGGAGCCACATAAGAAGAGGCCGGGCTTTAGATATTACCTCATTTGTTGTTGTTCTATTCATAGCTTTTTCTGTCAGTATTTTCCCTACAAGGGTTCTTCTAGCTATTGAAATGTTTTCTCGTTTTGCAGGAATGAGGATCTCAACCAGTTCCTCTGGGTTTTCTTGTTGGTTGGAATGTTGAGCAGTGCTTGAGCCCATTTGAAGGAGTACAAGGGTTAGAAAAGTGGTTGTGTAAAGTTTAGGTTTACCCCTGGAGATTAGTTACTAAGTGTAGTTGTTTGTTGCAGTGTGTCTGTTGTAATGACTTATGTTGTTGGCTATTATGGCTAGGTTTTGGTTCTGTACTAAGGTTGCTTTTGTAGCTAGGGTTTGGCTATGTAATAAGGTTACTTTGTAGCTAGTTTTTGGTTCTGTAATAAGGTTAATATTGGACTTTGTTTTGGTGATGGCTGAGTCAAGGTTTATGAATGTGAATTATTTGGTATCTGGTTTGGTTGTGTGGTGGTTGATGGTAGGTTCGTTTTGACAAAGAAGACGAGCTTTTCAGCGTGGGTTAAAGGTTTGTTTGGGTTATCTGGTTACAAGACGGTTTTGAGTTAGGTTTTGGTTGTATGTTGGTTGATGGAGGAAACATTCAGACAAAGGAAATGTGTATTGCGATGTGGGTTAAGGTTCGTATGGGTTTGGTGGTTACGAGTTTAGACTTGGCTAGGGATTGAGGAGGTTATTTAGGTCAATTGATGGAGTGAGGCGGAGAGTGAACTGAATGAGTTTGAGGTTGAAATCCTATAGGAAACCGGAGCCCTAATAGGGAACAAGAAACCCTAGCGAAGCCCTAGCAGAGCCACTAACGGGAACTGAATCGTTTTGACGGTTGTCGTTTTCACGGTACTGTACATGGATGTTTAAGTCAAGGAATATGCATACCTTCTTTAAGAATATTTTTTGTGCTCCTTCTCATGCGTGCCTTGCTTACTTGAATTATTTTGGTTGCTTCTCCTCTTCTTAACGAAGACGCCTAGCTTTCTTAGTTAAGCCGATTACTAAGGGAGAAGTGACCTATGCTTTGAATCATATGCACCCTTTCAACGCCCTTGGTCCTGATGGTTTCTAAGGTATTTTTTCAAGAAATATTGGCATATTGTTGGTGATGATATTGTCAACCTTATTTCCGAAGCCTTTGTGTCAAATACTTTCGACCCCTTTCTCCGTGAGACTCTGGTAGCCTTAATTCCCAAGGTAGATTGTCCTCAATATTTTATGAAATTTCGGCCTATTAGTTTGTGTAATACTCTTTACAAACTTTTTACTAAGATAATGGTTAATAGACTGAGACCGTTTCTAGACCAGATAGTTGGCCCTTTCCAGAGCAATTTTTGTCAGGTAAAGGTACCTCTGATAATGCAATTGTTCTCCAAGAAGTTATATATTCTATGAGGAAATCTAAAAAGAAGAAGGGTGATATGGTTTTTAAAATTGACCTTGAGAAGGTGTATGATCATGTTAGTTGGGATTTTCTGGAACTCTTTTTGCAGAGAAATGGCTTCCCTCCACTGCTAGGTTTATTATGCATTGTGTAACTAGCTATTCTCTTTCTATTATCCAGAATGGGAGATGTTTACCCAATTTTACTCCGACTAGAGGCCTCAGGCAAGGGGATCCCCTATCCCCATATATTTTTGTTATTTGCATGGAGGTCTTGTCTCAGTTGATTATCAAGGCAGTGGGTGATGCTAGTTCGCAACCAGTAAGATTATCTAGAACTAGCTCATCGTTATCTCACTTATTTTTTGCAGATGATGTTCTTCTCTTTGCTAACGCGTCGGTTAATCAAGCCACCACTATTGCTGATATTCGTGCGAGATTTCCTATCTGTCTGGCCTTAAGGTGAATGTTGCTAAATTAAAAGTTTATTTCTCTTCTACAAAATAAGCAAAATGAACCAAATGATTAGTATTTGGATAACTTTTCTCTCGCAAAGTATCTGGATATTCCTTGTTGCATGGTCGCCTTCAAAGGAAGGATTTTGAATTCTTAGAGGAGAAGATCAGTCAAAGGCTGGCTTCGTGGAAAAAATAGTTGTTGAACAAGGCAGCTCATGTCACTCTAGTGAAGTCAGTTTTGATTTCCATCCCAACTTATTATATGCAATTGGCTTGGCTACCAACGACAACTTGTGATATTATTGATAGAATGTCGTGAAACTTTATTTGGAAGGGACATACAGCGACTGACATTCACTTAGTTGAGTGGACCAAATTACGAGGCCTAAAAAGCTGGGTGATCTTGGTATTAGAAAAGTGAGGGAGGCCAACACTTTGAAGTTGGGGAAGCTGGTTTAGGATCTCCATAAGAACTCAAATTCTCATTGGACTCAAGTTATGCATCACAAGTATACTTATGATGATTCCTTCTTAGAAATCAAAAAGAAGCCTGGCTCAGTTATGTGGAATGCCATTATTAAACCTAGATATTCTCTTCGGGAAGGCTTTGGTTTTAGATTGGTGATGGTAATTCGTCTTTCTGGTTCACTACTTGGTCAAATGTGGATAAATTAGCAGAGCATGTTCTTTAAGTGGATATCCATGATCTTGCCTTAAAAGTGAATGAGGTCTCTATCTGGATGGGAACTAAAATTTTAATCAGGTGTACACTAATATTCCTATTGCTATTAGAGATTGCCTTAGAGCGCTACCTATGTGTCTTAATTCACAGGTACATGATAGTTACATTTGGAAAGGGAACTTGGACGTCATATACACGGCAAATGATAGTTACTATTGGTTAAACAGACATTACTTTGTTAGAGTTATCTCAGATACGATCTCTTGGAGTTGGCTGTGGCACATTCGGCTCTGGAAAAGCTAAAATTCTTCTTGTGGGCGGCTTTGCATGCATCTCTTCCTACTAGATCTCTGCTTTGCAAGCGTGGTATGTTCCAGCCAGATACTTGTCTTAGGTGCAATCAGGCTACTGAAACAAATTTGCATTGTCTCAGATCGAGACTGTGGCTTCGTTCAAGGGTTTTGGCGGTCCATTGGATCTCTGATAATCAGTTATTCTAGAAGGTTAATCTCTATGATCGGTTGCGTTCCAGCCTAGATGGATACCCCATAGCTTTCTTTTCCTGGCGTCTTGTTGATGGTTGTGGCGTGCTCGTAATAAACTTTGTCTTGTAAATGAGATGGTGCCATCATACACGATAAAGCTTCTAATATAGTTAATTATGCTAATCTGATGTGTAATTGTTTCCTTCACCATATTTCTTCTTCCTCAAAAAGACAGATTACTTGCAATGCATCAAAGAGGAGTGACACGATTTTGAATGTTGAGTAGCAGTATTGGCAACTCGGGTGTCTCTGGTTTTTGTGACCTTATTAGAAACTCTGATGGCACTTGGATCATTGGAATTACTAGTAATATAGGCTACTCAGATATCATGCATGCTGAGTTGTTGGCCTTATATCATGGTCTGAAGATGGCGTGGTGCTTTGGCTACACGGAGTTATCGTGCTGTTCTGTTTCTCAGTCAACTATTAAATTGATCAACAAACCAGTGAATGATTGACATCACTATATGCAGCAATTATTCAAAACATTAAGGAACTTTTATCAAGGGATTGACAAGTCCAAGTAATTCATACGTTGAGAGAGGGAACACATGTGCTAATTACTTAGCAAAGTTTAATACCGGTAGTCCAGAAGCCTTCCACTCTATTGAGGTCCCTCCAGTTGGGATTCAAAACCTCTTGCTAATTGACGTTAATAGAATTGTCTTTTCTAGATAGTTTTACTTATTTTGCTTCTCCCTTTTGTCTTTTTTCCTCTTGTACCAAAAAACATATATATGTATTAGAAAAAAATAGAAAAAGGAATAAATAAGAAAGCATCCACAATGATGGTTATTCCTTATAGTGTTTTTTTTCTTATTAAGGATCATCCTTAATAAGGAATACCATTAATGGTGAGAAAAGTTTTATTCCTTATAGAGAGAAGTCCTTGTCTGAGGACTTTCTCTCTCTTAAACTAAGCGAATCCCATTTAAAAGTTTGTGAGTTATTTGTTGATAAAGTGATAATGTGTAGTTATTTGTGGGACCCTTTTAAGAATTTTTTGAAGGTGTTGCATTGGAGGGATTGAGTGCTTATTAAGTATTAATATTAAAAATGTATAAAAGAGTGATGTGTACACATGGAGTCCATTTAATGACTCAAATGAGGAGTCATCCATTGTGGATGCTCTAAGACACGTAAACACGCTATTTAATATCTTCTTTCGGCTCCATACCTTTCCTCCACGTCAATTCGTTTCCCATACCTTTATTCAAAGCACCAAAGACAAGCCAAAGCTCAGTATATATTATACTATATTAAAGAATGCATGCACGAACTTCATTAGCCACCAATTTCTAAGCTCTCTCTCTCTCTCAATTTGCTGTGGCATTTTCAACCTTGAGCTCCTCATCAGCTCATACAATTCATTTAACCTTCTACATATTCCTGATCCTCTCTCTCAATCTTCTGTTTTCTTCTTCAATTTAGAGATGGTATGTACCCTGATCTTTCTGATTTTTTTCTACGTATAAATTATGATATACATCCTATGCGTGTTTTTTTTTTTCTTATAAAAAAATGAATGGATGGTTGTTTTCCGACAACTGAGAAAGTGGTTTTAGTCATTTGATGGACAAATGAGTGGTATTCCGTATTCCGACGCATGCATACACAAATACTCCCTCCTATACAAAATAAAAGCAAAAAGTGGTCGATAAAAGCCGATATATGTGGTTCAAAATTTGGATTAGCTATATCAACTTTTATTGACCTATTTTTGCTTACACTCTCTCCAGTCTCTTTTATACGAAAAAAACATGGTTAAATTTTTGGTCTCTTATATAAGGAAAAGTTAACCACTTTTACTATAGTATTTAATACTATTGTTGCATCTATACCCTTCGTTTAATTGAGTGATTAACAATTAAGTTAAATAAAATGTTCATTTTATTAAATATTAAAAATGTTATTTTAGTAAATTTAGTTAATTTTTTTGTAAGAAAACTAAACAATTAATTGCACTTAACTAATTTTTTTATCACCATAAAAATAATTAATTTTGCTTATAAGAGAGACAGAGGAAATATTATTTAACAGAATGAGCGTAATAGTAACACATTTATCAGTTACAGTATGTTATATAAATATATTTAGTGGGTTATGTGGACGGAATAATAATAATTCTCACTTCAATCAAGGCATATTCGAAAGCAATTAATTAAAACAAGAAAAAACGTTGTTGTTGAATGTTCACAGACTTTGGTTTGCTTTTTCTTACTTTTTCTACTACATCTCTCCCTCAATCATTTTTCTCTTCTCTCTTAATTTTACTATATTTATTTATTATAATTTTAATTATTTTCTCTCTCCTACTACCCTTATATTTTGCAATAGAGGGAAAACGCGGATCCAAACACGAAGTTCACGCGTAGCATGCATGCCTTGGAATCTTGTCGACACGGAGGAGTTCACGACTCTACTACTAAGTTTTTTAATAATGTTTGCCTGCATTACTAAGTACACCTCCCTTCAAACACGCGTGCTAGCAAAGTACACCTCCCTTAAAGTATCTTTACTAGTATTAAGGTTCTTGTCTTGTTATGGGCTTATGGCGGCATGACATAATAAACTACATTTTTAATTTATATATGTTTATTTAATTCGCTTTAAGGTTAAATATTGTCAAATTCGATGTTGTGCAGGCCGTGGCATTGTACAAGTCGTTACCAACATTTACTTTTATTAAATGAGGAAAATTAAATTGAAAATGACTGTGTTGTGTTGATGAGTCTGAATTCTTGAAGAATAAATTATTTTTTATTTATGGCTGTTGCAATCAAAAATGGAGATTTTTATTTATCATATGCACACTTATTACTGAAATAATAATAATCCAACAAAATAATGATGATAAAACATATTTTTATTGGTGTAAATTAAATATCAGGAATTAAAATCACAAATTTGGCACCAAAATTTTGAAATTAATTCAAATATTTTACTACTTGGTATTATTATTATTGAGTTATAAATTAGCTTTCAGGGTATATAACCAATTATTACCAATTTATTTGTATCTGTATGAGTATTAAGGCTAAGTGCATTAGAAAATAACAATTTGTGCAGGAAAACGATGCAAAGAAAAAAGAGACAAAAATTGTGCTCACAAAGCCATTAACATTGGAAAAGGAATCTGATTCAAAAGAGTGTTACAGGGCCCCTAATCTTTTGCAACGCGTAATAAGTTTATTCAAGAATGTAGGCCCAGGTTCTGATCTCACACGTTTCCAAGTAAGTTTGATTTTGCATATGCTTTTTGCTTAATTTAGTCCTATCATCATATGTTTACCTTTTGGATCGATGTGTAGATTGTGTACATGATTTTTCCCTCCACAATTGTTTGTTTTTTGGGACCAAATAATGGTTACTTGTGTTCGTGAGTACGAGTCAACCCGTGAACCCGGACATCCAGCTCAATCCAACCTAATTCACATTTTACTTGAATCTAATCAAGTTCGAGTCCAATCTGTGCCAAGGATAGCTTATAACGAGAGAATCCTCGACTCCTTCGTCCGGAGTCAACTGGCAGTCGAAAGGCCTAATTGAAACCTAAATGTGCTGGGTTCGGGAAGCGAATTTGACATTTTGAATTCGTGTTCTGGTCGAGGTGTCAATTTTGGCCCAACCTAATTGGCTCACGGCCACGTGCCAAACTGGACTAGCTTTCTTATATTTTTATGAACTCTTTTTGTGATTTCCTTTCAAGAGTTTGGATTGGGATGGGTCGTCCCGCAGCCCTTAAACTTTAGATACAAGGTACACATTTGAATCGACTTATTTGAGCTTATCTACAGGTATAAACACTTGTGAGACCGTTAGAAAGAGCTTATGGAAACAACTTATGACATGTTCATAAGCTATTTTTAGCTAATTTCCATAAGCTCCATAAGATAGCTTATGAAAATAGCTGATTACTTATAGAAAAATAGTTTAATATTATCTTATCCTTTATTATAGAAACAACTTATGCATAAGCACTTATATGATAAGTGTCTATATCCTAAGTGTTTAATTAAGCTATTTATCCAAACGGTCCTAGTTCATAATCATGTTGTTTATACCAGTAATTAACAAAGAATGATGAAATTTTTTTGTGTTACTTGCAGCTGCCACCTCTATTTAACTTACCAAAGTCACAGCTTCAATGCTATGGTGAATCAGTGTACTGCACAGCTTCTGATTTGTTAAGCATGTGCAACAGAGGACAGAGTCCAATAGATAGGTTCATATCAGTAGTAGCATGGTCCATATCTACCACACGCCCTGCTACTTTTGGGGTTGCTCCTTATAATCCTATTCTTGGTGAGACACACCATTTTTCTAAGGGAAATCTTAATGTCTTACTTGAACAGGTACTTTGCCTTAGCTCAATTTTGCATTTGTATACTTTTCTCTATGCCTCTAATGGTTATCCGGTTTTGAAAACCAAAAATCACTTTTGTGGGTAATGAGGGACTAATTTGTCCCAAAACGTGCGGGACCAATATGTCCCTTTTTAAAATTTTCAGAATTTGACAAGTAAGGAACGCATTTGGGCTAAAATAACGTATTTTGTGTCAGTTTAGCTGACGTGTTTAAGACATTTTTTTTGACAAAAAACTGACGTGTTTAAACACTTCAGTGTTAAAGCTGAGGTGTTTAACACTTGATGAACGAAGACACTAACATGTCCTATTTTTAAAATGTGGGGGACTAATGTGTCCCGAAAAAATTGTTAGGGACAAATTTATCCCGCAAGAAAATTGTCTGGGACCAGTTTGGGTCTAATTGATTGATATTTATTGCAAAATAAGATGGTTCTTGGTTTACAAATATGTGCAGGTATCACACCACCCACCAGTAACTGCCCTCCATGCAACAGATGTTAAGGAAAACATAGAAATGATATGGTGTCAACAACCTCTTCCAAAATTTTATGGTACTTTTGACTTTTCTAGCATCATAAGATTCTTTTCAACTCTTAATTGATTCTCCACCTAATTATATTCTATGCTAAAAGATTCTTTTTCAACTCCTAATTGAAAATTAAACGTGCAGGCACATCAGTGGAAGCTCAAATACATGGTAAAAGGAAGTTGAAGCTTGTAAATCATGGGGAAACATATGAAATGAATAGTCCACACCTTTTATTTAGAATTCTTCCTATTCCTGGTGCTGATTGGGTTGGAACAGTTAACATACACTGCATAGAAACAGGTCTGGTAGCTGAATTATCCTACAGATCAACTCATTCTTTTCTAGGACTTGGTGGAAATCATAAAGTCATCAAAGGGAAGATCTTTGACTCTTCATCATTGAAAGTTCTATATGAAATTGATGGTCATTGGGATAGGTACTAATATTATATCTTCCTTACATAATAGCAAGTGTTTCAATAATGGTTGTGGTTTAAGTTGCGGTTGCATTGCAATCCTTGATATTGCAGAGAATCACAGTCAAATGCGACTGATGTGGCCTCAATTGTATTTATATTACGGTTGTTGAGACATAAAAAACCCTAGTTTCGCGGCCCTCTATTACAGTCTCAAGCTTTTTTCAATTAACCTTAGAGTCAATTTTATTGATTCAGATTTATTGTGCAGTTCTAATCCAATTTGTTATGCAGAATTTGTAAAAAGTGAAGGATATAAAAGATGGGAAAGTCGAGTGATATATGATGCAATGAAAGTTATTTCGAGCCTCCAAGCTCCTATTCTCAAGGATCTTTGAGGTACCAAATATCTATTTTTATTTATTTGTAATTTCATTTATGGACCAAGATCTTTTTTTGTTTAGGCCTAGAAAACGTGAATGAGCTGCTATTTACTTCTATTTATTTAACTGATTTATATAGTCTATATTTTTCTTATAAATAGAATCAAAGAGAGTATTTCACAATTTCTTAGAATTTAGATGTATAATTAATCAAAGTATATTTAGGCACCAACACATATACCAAACAATTGAACTTTTTTGTTCTAATAATTAAGTGCTATGTGTTTTGCTAAATGTGACATGAGATTCTCTTGGTCTTCAGAGTGTGTGGCAAACAGAATCAGCACATGTTTGGAGTGAACTGAGCCAAGCAATTTTGAACAAAGATTGGGAGAAAGCAAAAGAAGCAAAGCAAGCAGTGGAGGAGAAACAAAGAGAGCTGATGAGAGAAAGAGAGTCAAAAGGAGAAACATGGATTCCTAAGAATTTTACAGTGTCTTACAGCAGAGAAGCAGGGTGGGAATGTTCACCTATTCATAATATGGTTTCAGCTGCTCCCATCATAACCCTATAATTGTTAGTATGTATGTATAATGTAGTATTGTATTGTATTTGTATGACTAATTACTATATATATATTTATCTCCCCCTAGTCACATGGCTTCTTGTTTGTTTTTTACTATTAGAGATCCTAGATTCCATTCCCTTGAGTGGGTTTAGGTACTGCTTTTTAAAATAATTTGTTTTCTATTCATTAATCAAAATATTAAAGGCTACCCAGTTGTCTTTAATACATACATTTTAGTTTTTTGTGTTTAGAGTTATTAAATCACCAATTGGGTTATCATGATCCTCAACCTTGCCACATATGTTAAGAATTGATATTTCATATCTCATATCTATGCTACATATATAATAGTTATTAGGCTTAAATATAGATTACCCCCCTGCAAATATCAACTTTATCCATATACCCCCCTGTAAAAATAAAAGTTTTAAAATAAACCTTGCAAAATGTGAAGTTATCCAGCTACCCCCTTACGCTAGTTTACATTGACGCTGTTAATTGATGGTCGATGTGGATGCCCGTTGGATCAATTACATGGCTAATTAGGGCTTAAATCATCATCATCATCAGTTCAATCGTCTTTTCTTCCCTCCATAACCCTAATCAAGCTTCTCTCTTCTTCCTCTATAACCCTAATCTTATCCTATCTCAATCAAAGCTTCTCCTCCATAACCCTAATCATATTCTTCTCTCTTCTTCTCAGTTCTTCCATTGTTTGTTTGATCTTTCCAATGGCCACAAGCAACACCTCTTCTAATGCTTTATCAAGACATGGGCAACTTCCACTTTATGCATGTGAGCAGCCAATGCGTTTATGGATTGCAAATACCTCTGAAAATCCGGAAGAAGATTCGGAAGTGTATTAATGCAGGGTAAGTAATGTAGGTTTAAATTCGTGTGTTCCCCCTTTATTTTTGGGTTAGGCATAACATATCTTCGTTGATTTTTGTCTCTCTCTCTGTAGAAACGAAATAGCTGCAAGTTATTCATTTGGGATGATGAACTAGATGTTCTACAAGTCAGAATGGTGACTGCTTCAGAAACTGTAGTTGAAGCTAACCTAAAAAGTTTTGGAGTCACCAACAAACAGATTTGGTGAATGTAAATATGGTGAAATTTTGACAAATTGGGAGTCAATGAAAGTTAACAAGCTGAAGATTGGTGAAGAAACCCATTGTATCTGAGTGAGTGAAGTGTGAGAGACGAAAATGGTGATGTGAAGTGAGTGAGAGAAGTTGAAATGCTGAAGTGAGTGAGTCAGGTAACACGCGTATAAGCACCATCTACGTGTCATGCCAATGTGGAGTCCAAGTGTCTGCCCACTCAGCATAGAGTTAACTCTGTTAACTAAAACTAACAGCAGGAGGTAATTGTAACTAATTAATATTTGCAAGGTTTATTTTAAAACTTTTATTTTTGCAGGGGGGTATATGGATAAAGTTGATATTTGCAGGGGGTAATCTATATTTAAGCCTAGTTATTATGCTAGTGAGATTAGTAATTCTCGTGGAACTGTTGTGAGTAGTCATTCGACTTGAAGTTACTAAGATTCCTACTTGGAGAGTTGTAGGCTTAAATGTCATCAAACATTGTTTGTAACAAGATAATCATAATGGTGGTCATTGGGCTTGCAATAAACTATGTGGAAGGGTGCGAGTAATGTAGATAGAATTCATCCCTCCAACATAACGATAGTTATATCTTGGGCCTTTGCATAGCTACTTTAGATATAGGTTTTGTGGGGTGACTCTATCTAGTTTTGCATCAGTTTTATTCCCCACAGGCTTCGTGTTGTATTGAATTTGGTGTAATTTTTTTTTTGTTTTAGCACACATGATTGGACACCTTCTCAAACTTTTCATAAAAGGTGGGGGAGTGATGTTGAGCAAATTGGTTATTAAAAATATTCCCTCAATTTTCAAAAAAAATGTCTTGGGCCTCTCAATATGTGAAATATGTGTCACCACGCCGAAATAGATCAATATAGGATATTGGGCCCATTAGTGATTGGGCGTTTACTCGGGAATCGAAGCAAATAGTTGAAGTTAACAAAGATTTGTAAAGACATTTTGGTTGAAGGGATAATCACTACACGGTAAATTGTGGTCGTGGTAGCGTTAAAATCGGCTAAAATGTTTATAATACTTGATATTAATTCAATATTTAATAGGTTAAAATATACTTTTAGTCCTTTAAGTTATTTATTTGTTCCACTTTGGTCCTTTAAGTTTTTTTTTCGAAGTTTGGTCTGTCATGTTTCAAATTCGTTACAAATAAGTTCTTTTTTGGACTTTCCGTCCATTTGACTAAATAGCTGATGACTTGTCTGTTATGTGTTGATGTGGCACCTGCAACATATAGTTTGATATGTCAATTACTTACCTGGCGTGGATTATATACAATGATGTGTCATTTTAAACCATTTAAACAATTAAAAACAAATTTTAAAAAAAAAACAACTTAAACAACAAACTAAGAAACGAAAAATCTAAGTTTTGTATTAAGAAAGGAATATATATGGGTTTGCAAGAAGAGAGGGAAAGGGTTCAAATTAGGGTTAAGAATAGAAACTGAAGGGTTCACAATGAGAGGTTAACGGCCAAAGAAAGAGTTTTCACCATTGTTGCAGAAATGAAGCTTTACTTTCACGAATTTTTTGTATTGTTTATATTTAAGTTTGTCTTTTAAGTTGTGTTTTGATGTAATCCTAATTATGTAATTTCGTTTGTGTAATTCAAATAATGTTTTCTTGGGTTTTTAATTTTTTTGGTTAAGTTCACTTGATAACACAACACAAAGGACCAAAGTGAAACTATATAACAAATCAAAGGGCAGCTTTAGTGCTCTTAATGATAGGAGCTTCAGGGGTTTTAAGGAGATGGTTCAAAGGTGTAATCTCATTGATGTCAGATTTCAAGGTAGTCCCTACACTTGGAAGAGAGGTAATCTTCTCCAAAGGATGAATAGAGTGTTAATCAATGTGCAGTGGAGACTTATGTTTCAATCTGCCGTGGTGAGACATCTTCCTTTCTACAAGTCTTATCATAGACCCCTCTTGGTGCAAATGAATAGTGTCAGTCGTGTTTGGAAGAGAAGGAGATATTTCTGGATTTTAGCCTTGTGGACCACTCATTATGATTTTCCTTGCCTCATGTAGCATTGTTGGCCGAGAGGTAGTCTGTGGTGTGCTCAAGTTAAACATCTTTAGAATTCTCCCAAAAAGTGGAATGTTGAGATCTTTGGCAACATTTTTTAGAGGAACAATGAGTTAATTGAGAGGCTAGAGATTGTAGGGTGTTGGACCCCAATATTGAGATAGATATGGCATACAAAGCAGTCTAGCAACAATATAAAGAGGTGCTGGTTCAGGAAGATATTCTCTGGTTCCCAAAGTCCCAGTCAAAATGGCTTTTTTTGGGGATTATTTTGACATGGTGTTACTCCTATGAGGAGGGCCGAGAATTATTTTGACAAGTTACAAGATAGAGATGGCATGTGGGTAGGAAACCAAAGGGATCTTGAGCTGGTGATCACTAATTTCTTTAAAGATCTTTTTAAGGAGGATGGTGTGGTTGAACCAACTTGCATTATGGGTGCCTTTCCCCCTCTCTCGATGGAAGACCTACATAGGTTATCTAAAGAGACCACCAAAAGTGATGTGTTTAATGTTGTTAGCCGTATGGGGGATTTCAAAGCTATGGGTATCAATGGGCTTTAAGCGGGTTTTATTTAGAGCCGATGGAAAGTGATTTGGGATTCTTTTTGTGATCTTATTTTGGAGATTTTCAAAGATCGTAGTAAGTTTAGAAATATTAATGAGGCTCTTATTACTCCTATCCGCAAATTTGAGAATGCTATCGGTATTAGGAACTTTAGGCTCATTAGCTTGTGCAATGTGTCTTATAAAGTGGTCACAACTTTTGGCTTAGAGGTTGCAGAGTGTGATGAGTTCCCTTGTGAATCCTTGTCAAAGTGGTTTTGTTCCTAATCACCAAAATAGGGACAACATTATTGTTGCCCAATAAGTGTTTCACTCTATGAGGAGAAAGAAAGCTAAAAAAGAGTGGATGACCATCAAAATTGACCTTGAAAGATATATATGATCATTTGAATAATACATTGATTGACATTGGGCTTCCTCGAACCTTCATTGATCTTATATGAGAGTGTATGTCTTCTCCTATTATGCGGGTTTTTGGAATGGGGCCTATGAGAATTTTCATCCTAGCAGAGGAATTCGATAGGGTGACCTTATTTCGCCATATCTCTAATATTATGGACGGTCATGTGAAGAATAGTATCTTGCAGGTGGCTGGCTTTCAAGTTACTAACGATCTTGGGAAATAACTTGGGGTCCCAATCTTGCATGAGAAAGTCAATAGAAGGTCCTTCCAATTTATCCTTGACAAAGTTGACCAGAGGTTGAACAACTAGAAGGTGAAGATTCTCTCATTTGTTGGTAGAGTTAAATCAGTTATCCATGCCTTCCCATCCTACATTATGCAATCTGCTTTTATCCCTTGTTTTATTTGTTATGAGATTGATAAAAGATGTAGGAAGTTTATCTGGGGTGAAAATGATTCTCATCGTAGCATTCATGTGGTGAATTGGAAGAAGTTGTGTACTCCTAAAGCTTGGGAAGGTCTTGGTATTAGGGAAGATAGGAATGTTAATCAAGTTGCTATGATGAAGGTGAACTCGAACTTGATTGTCAATCGTGCATGATGAGCTGTGGGTTCAAGTGGTCCAGACAAAGCATGGGTTAGGGTCTGTGCCTATACCTGTGATTGATTGTAGCAAGTTTGAGTCTAATCTCTTAAGGGTATTTTCAACGCTTGGGAGGACCTCAACAAGGGAGAATTGGCAATGGTAAGCTTATAAATATTTGGAATAACCCTTGGATTCGAAATATGGATTGTCTCAAAGATAAGCCGTTGGCTCCTTGTGAGGACAGACTTAGTGTCCTTTGTGTGAAGGACTTGGTTGATGGGAGCTAGGGATGGCAATGGGGCAGGGCGGTACTCCCCCGCTCCCTGCCCCCCTCCCAAATTGTCCCCCGTTCTGCGCCTCGGGGGTTTTTCCTCCCCCATCCCCACAGTCCTCGCGGGACCCCATAAGTTTATTAGAAGTTAGCAAATATATAAATTACAATATAATTAGAAAAATACATTAAAGTAAGATTAAAATTCAAAAGCTTAACATTTTAATATAAAAATTAGTCTTACTTTTATATATTTAATATTTAGAAAGTATAAAAATTAGAACAAATTAATATTTATTAATATTTTAAAATAAAAACACGTATAAAAAGAATAAAAAATTAATTACTTATAATATATATATATATGTATTAAGGGTTTAGGGTTTAGGTTTTAGGACAAAACCCATGAGAAAAACAACATTACAACCAAAAGGAAAAAGTAACACTCCTATTAGAAGGAATCTAGTCCAAAGAAAGTTAAAATTGACATGCAAAAACATCACTATAGTGACTCCCATCCCAACCAGGTTGGCACCAAAGTCATTAACAATCATTTGCAGCACACCAAAAACAGAAGGCTAGAAGTAGACTGAAGCCATCGATCAGAAAATCAATCGAACCGATAGTTAGGCAAACCTAACCTATTTCAGTAGAAATCCTCAGCAATGAAGCTAGGATAAAGGTCCACCATACAAAACCATTTGTGTTAATACCATACCCGACAAGCTTATCAGCATAGGTGTTACATTCTCTATAAATGTGAGTGCTAACGAAGGGTGACAAAGTTCTCCCTAATTTTGTCAAAAAAAGTTCTCCCTAATGAGTTACATGAGTGATTTTCAAAAAGGGTTTAATTGTTTTTTTTAATATACTAGATTTAAATGGTTTTTAAATATCACTCTCGTTGGACAAAATTGAGAGTATATGCTATATCCTATTAAATTAGTACTCAAATAATTTTTTTAATATTAAAGGAATTAATTGCTTAATAAAGTGCTTTTAGAGTGAGAGAGCAAATTAAATTTTTTATTGCTGAACCATTAAATATAATTGTAGAATGCAGTATAAAAATTCATCAACGGTGGTTGAGATTTAAAATTGATTGATTCAATCTTAACTACTCATAATATTTTACAAAGATCCTACAGCCTACGGTCAATTTTAATGGTTCACGTATACATGATTTTTTTATAACGGAAAAGAAAAGAGAAGACTGTAGCGGGTGGCAAATTATTATTTGTTTATAATAAATGACGGAAAGCATGGAATGGATCGCGCGAAGCGAGTGTAATCTGCTATAATCTAGAAATCCTGTTTTATTTGCAGCAAAGTCTCTTCCAAAGGCAAAGTCTCTTCCATTCGCTATTTGAGATCATCGTAGTACTAGTAGCATCGCCAATACTCATTCTCGTTCTTCGCAGACCTATATGGTACGCACCTTATTCTCACTCTGATTCTCTTTCTATCTTTTTGTTTTCTTTTCTGTTTGATTTCTTCATATATATGATGATGAGGCCGGAACAAAGAACAGAGACAGTGTTCCGGCGACTTTATTCTTTTGTTCGCATAGTGGATTGTTACATTAATATTATTATTATTATTATTATTATTATTATTATTATTATATTTACCAAAACCAATATATAATTGTTCGCCTTTATTTTTTATATGCATATGTACATGTGAATGCAATACCTTTAGTTGATTCCCCTTTAACTTTTCGTGCACTTAACGCTGGACAAAAGATACTTTGCATTTGATAATTGCTTGTCATGTTCACTTCTCTTCTCTTCTGCTTTGCAATTCATCGTGTAATGCTAGTGCCCGCAATTTGTGCTAAATTCCGATTATTATTATTATTATTATTTTGATATTTAGTACTTGAAGGAATTTGGATAAAAAATTAAAGTTTCTTATGAGGCTAATTGTTATGCATTTTCAGTGTCGAATGTTTTTACACCGACCATTAATCACAATTCATGATTCATATGATTTTTTCATGTAGTTAAGAGAGGACTCAAAAAATTGTAAAGATTGTCGAATTGTGATTTTTGACATTGTAAAAAAAAATTACAATGAAATTATATATATAAATTAAATAACTTTTTTATTTGAATGGATTTTAATGTTTTTTGTTTCAGTAGCACTCCCGTGTCTCATATAGTTATATTGTTTTGACAATGATGTATTTAATATTGTTGTTTTCAACAAAATATTTAATATTCTTTTGGCTTATATGCTTTTTTTTACGTGAGCTTTTTATATTCAATAAATGATTAATAATTTTTTTAATATTTAATAATTTTTTTTGACTTATACGACCGTGTGGGTGACTATAGTGTACATGGGAATCTGGCTGACCACGTGTTATTCAGTTTTGTCGGTTTGTGTAGTTTTTCCTTTAAATAGAGTTTTTGCACCCCCAAAACTTGAAGTCAACACCTTGGAATGAGATTCAAATCCAATTAACGCTTGGACTAATATTCCTTATTGGTTGTGCGTAATTTATTATCAAATTAAATTTAACACTTAAAACCAATGAATTTAAATATTTTTTTGGATGTGGAGATGCAGGAGATCACAAATATTGTCCTGACGAAGCCATTCTCTTTGGGAGGTGAATCAGATTCAGAGGAGAATTACAGTGCTCCAAATCTTTTGCAACGCATTTTAAGCCTACTCAAAAATGTGCGGCCAGGATCAGATGTCACTCGCTTCCAGGCAATTAATCTTACAACCTTAACTTCTATCTTTCTTTTTGTTATATTGTTTGGTTTCGAGCCACTTCATTTGAGGGAGAGAGATTGAGGAGCGAAAAATAGTTGTTTTTGTTTGGTTAAATTTTTAGAAGGCGTGGAAAACAAAATTATCTCATCGAATATATTTTGCTTCTCCCCAATAGGGGGATTTAAAGGAGGGAGAAATGAGCTATTAAAATTTTAATTTTTATTACGTTGAATGAATAAACTACCTCGGTTATGTGTTAAAATTCAATATTATATAGATAAAAAAATAAATAAAAAATCTCCCTCCCCCTTTGAAACCACACATATATTCAACTAAAATTCCATTTTTCCGCTTCCCATCTTTTCATTAAAATCCCTACCAAACTTATGCTTAATAAAAAAAGAAAAACGAGAAGAGGGGGAAAGAAACAGAGAAACCCACTTTTTCTTGTTTGTTGAAAGGATACATAGGAGAAAATAGTCATGTGGAATTCAAATAAAAAGGTGGCTAAACAGTACATTTGGTCCCTGCAATTGTCAAGAAAATCCACTTTAGTCTCTGCAATTTCAAAACTTTTAAAATAGTCCTTGCAATTACTAAACGTTACTACTTTAGTCCTCATTGCATTACTTTTTTAGTCCTCGCAATTCCATTTATAAGGTACTTTTAATCCCCGCAAATGTCAAGAAAATCCAGGTTTAGTCCCTCCTTTTTAAGAGTAAAAATAACAAGTGAGGACTAAAGTAGTAACGCTTACTAATTGCGGGACTATTTTAAAAATTTTGGAATTGCAGGGATTAAACTGGATTTTCTTGACATTTGCAGGGACTAAAAGTACCTTTTAGCCTAAAAAGGTTTATCCCCTAGTACTAAGAAGAAATTAGAAAAGAGATATTAATTTTGACAAAAATAGTGTAATTAATTCTTTTTATCAAATCTCATTTTTCTAATTGGACGAACTTATTTTTGATAACAAATACTCTCTGTTCAAATTAAAAGAAATAAAAGATAAGAAATACTTATTAATACGAGACGAAAAATACGGAAGAGCTTAACACTACTTTTAACCATCCACGCGGTTATTATTATTATTATTATTATTAAAAAGCAAGTTTAAGCAAAGTTTTTCTTAAAAAAATTTCCAAAAAAATTGTTTTTCTTACAATTCGTGGAATGTTATTCGTATCATATATTATTGCTCCTTTTTTTTGGTCCAAATTGTAAGAAATATGCACAAATATTTAGATGCATTAATACGGTCAAGCTAAAACCATTTTTTGAAGGTTTCGAACCATCTTACTCCCTTCCCCAACCTCCAGAGTACTCCCCACCACAACGCCTCCTCTTCCACTCCAACCTCTTAGACGCACCAACCGATTTTCCCATTGCCATTGCCACCTCATTTCTCTCTCCATTAGTGGTGGTGGGGTAATCTAGGGGAAAGCCCCACCGAGAGAACCCTAGTCAACTAGATAAAGGGACTTATTTTCCATTTTTTTTGACAAACAGGCAGATTGCTCGAATTTATTAAAAAAAGAAAAGGGAAAAGACAGAGAAAAGCGAATGAGAGACTAGACCGAAACCCTTGCCATCAAAGAAAATAAAACAATAATAGAAATGCCTTAAGATGCCCCCTAAAACAATGTAGCCTACAGGCTAGACAATAACCAATCTAACTAACAGAAGATTGGTCTAGTGGAGCATGACATGATTTGTATCGGTAAGGTCCCGGGTTCAAATCCCCTCAGTCTCCTCATCCTAAAATTCTGCAAGAAAAAAATAATATCGTTGGGCCTTCCTTCCAACATTTTAGGCCCATACTTCAGCCAACCCCCCTTCTACTTACTAGACACCCCTTTATGGGGTGAAAAAACCAAAAGCCCTTACTGAAAATTGGATTTTATATTTTTCTAAAAAATTACATACGGTTCGGCGCACGTTTGATCGAACCTGATCGAATCTGGTAGCGCCGAATCGTGTATCTTTCAATGTCAATGGAGGTCGATCAAATGAATCGTTCGATTATCGTCGCTTGTGAATCATGCATTATTGTCTGTCACCTGATTTTCACGTGAGGGCAATTTGGGATTAAACCAAATTTGGGGGTGTTTGGTGAGTAGCAGGGGGGTTGGCTGAAGCATGGGCCACATTTTATTGTCAAAATTTAAAATAAAATATCACTGGGCCTTCATTGAGTAAGTCGGTCCAACAAATACAATGCGACATAAATTATAGTATATTGCTTTTTCCACACCCCTCCCTACTCACCGCCCACCCCTTAACTCAAAAAATTCAAAAAATACCCTCACATGAAATGCTCCATGAATCTGATGGAGGACGCGTTAACGAACGGTTTGGTTAAGACCAACCGAACGTGTTCGGCTAACGTCAACCGGATGTTATAAAATTTAGAAGGAGGTGTGTTTTATCAATTTTGTTCTGAGGGTGGGGATCCGAACTCGTTACATGACCTCCCAACACATTCGGGTAAGAACAACCGAACTAGTTAAAATGTCTCCAACAAATTCAAAAGTGGTGTGTTTCAACATATTACACGTTCAGATGGGCTTGGCCGAACTTGTTCCATTGCTCGCGTCCGAACCATTGAAAATTTTAGAAAAAAAAATACGGAGCGCTGATTTCATTAATAGTCTTTTGGTCATTTCGCAGGATTATGGGGTATTTTATGAGTAGGAGGGGGTGTGGGATAAGCAATAGCCAAATTATAAGTGATGTTGACAAAAAAAAAACTATAAGTGATGAAAATACTGTGTAGATGATGCCATTAAACAAGGTAATAGTAAATATACCACGATTTTGGGTCCTACAACCCAAAACCTACCTATTTTTCGAAAATATATTTTCAAGCCACTTTAAAATAGACCAACTAGGTGGACTAGAAATATATTTCTAGACATGAAGTGTATTAAACATCTTATCAGATTTTTGTCCTAATGGTGTATCTGAATACCTTTGTATCTTTCATCGCAAACTAAAAGTATTGTGAATACCTTCAAGCTTGTAGGGATTGTTAGATATATAATTTGTTAGTGGTTAGTGAGTTTGTTAATAGTTAGAGATATAGTTTGTTAGTAGTTAGTGAGTGCCTATAAATAATAATAGGCTTGATGTAATCATTTTGGTCAAGAAATCTTTCTCATTTTGTATTACTTCTACCTTGATCAATATAAGAGTCTTTTAAGCATATTTTCTCTCTTATCTTCCATTTATACCATGTTTTTCAACACTAGGGTGTAATTATCAATCTCCTTAAAATTTGTAGACATAATGAGATGTATATATGCTACTAGAAAATAACATTATTTTCTGTTGGTGGTTCCTATGTGCAGCTGCCACCACTATTCAACTTCCCAAAGTCACAACTTCAGTGTTATGGTGAATCTATATATTCTACATCTTCAGACTTACTAAGCAAGTGCAATAGTGGGCATAGTCCACTTGATAGACTCATATCTGTTGTAGCATGGAGCATATCCACCACTCGCCCAGCAATTTTTGGAGTTGCTCCTTATAACCCTCTTCTTGGAGAGTCTCACCATGTTTCCAAAGGAAATCTCAACGTCTTACTAGAACAGGTACATGCAGTGGCGGATCTTGGGAAAAAAATTGGGGGGTGCCACATTTTTAAGAAATATATAAAATATTTTTTACCATGTATTCTAAATTGTTTATTTGGTTCAATGGTAAATTTTAAGCATATCAATATTATTGTCCGCGGTTCAAATCTTACAAGGAGTAGTTTTTTGTTTTAATTTTGAGAAAAATATACTAAATGTCAGCCAAAGTTATCGAACCAAGGACTTAGACATTGTTAACTACTCGATTAACCACTGCGCTGTCCAGTACATTTGGTTATTTCGGTTCGTTTAATTTTATATAATCTAATATTGTGTATTAGATATATGTGTATATATAGTAAATTTTTAAAAAATTGAGGGGTACCGTGGCATCCCTCCGCTCCTATGAAGATCCGCCCCTGGGTACATGCTTTTCCAATCATATACTAGATTATCTTATCACATTATAAATATAATAAACAGTAACATTTTTTTCAAGATATAATGTTATGATTATATTGTTGTGTTTGATTGTTTACAGGTTTTACACCACCCTGCTGTATCTGCCCTCCATGCAACAGATGAGAAGGAAAACATAGAAATAATATGGTGTCAGTATCCTGTTGCAAAGTTCAATGGTAAAATTCTTTAACATGACTTCTGTTGTGTATTAAGAGAAACTTAATTTACTGCTAAATCAATTACTTACTACTTTTAATACTTTTGATTGTGATTTTATGATTGTGCTCTTCTAATTCCCTTCACTTGTTATGGTTCCAATATTGACTTGGAACATGCATGTTCTGTTTCGGATTCTCTAGCATCAACACTTCATGTTGAACTTGAAGACATGTTTGGTGTCCGATACGTGTCTTGTCGGATATCGACACCTGGCATTTCAATTACGCGCACATTTTCTAATTATTACTGATATCTACGTGTCTGTGTGTGTGCGCATGTCATGTTTGCATCGGTGCTTCATAGGTTGTTGATATTCTATAACTGAAAAGAATTGAAGTTATGGAAATTTTCGAATGTGTAGGTGCTTCGGTGGAAGCTCAGGTGCATGGAAAAAGGCAGCTAAAGCTTCTAAATCATGGAGAGACATATGAAATGAATTCTCCTAATCTCTTTATCAGAATTCTGCCGGTCCCCGGAATTGATTGGGTTGGGAATGTAAATATCCGGTGTCTCGAAACAGGCCTTGTCGCGGAGTTATGCTACATAAGTCAATCTTTCTTTGGATTTGGTGGAAATAGAAGATTCATAAAGGGGAAAATCATTGATTCATCATCATCCAAAATTCTATGTGAAGTAAATGGTCACTGGGATAGGTATCATAAAGCATTCTATTTTTCTTATTCATATTCGCTTTGTTTTAGAATACATGTCGTTTTAAGGTTATTTACATAAAATAGTCCTAATCTTATAATATGCTGCAGTACTGTAACAGTGAAGGATACAAATACTGCAGAGGAAAGAGTGATATATAATGGCAAAGAAGTCATTTCAGGGCTCCAAGCTCCTACTGTCAAGGATGTGAAGGTAATGAAGAATTTATATTTTCCACAGTATTATATCAGTATTTGTCTACTATTGTACAACAATGTTTGTCCAGATAGCATTACTGTTTTCCAGTGCTTGTGTTAACTGTCACCTACTTTTATGAAGTAGCAAATGCAGACATGAAAAAGTGAGGAATTCGTATTATGTGCAGTCAGCATTTCTAGGCCGTTAGTTATTGATCGATCGGACGGTCTAGAATTTTACTTTAAAAAAAGATTTAAAATATAAAGTTAAAATCTTGACTGTCCGATTAAGATCAAATGGTCCAGATTCACAAACTGCATGACTATATGTGTATGTTTTGCTGTTTAATATAAGTTTTTCATGTACTTGACTACTTGCTTCATCATCAGAGTGTGTGGCCAACTGAATCAGCTTTTATTTGGAGTGAATTAAGCAAAGCCATCCTTAGCAAAGATTGGGAAAAAGCAAGAGAAGTAAAGAAAAGTGTGGAAGAAAGACAAAGAGAGCTATTGAAAGAAAGAGAATCAAAAGGAGAAACTTGGGTTCCTAAACATTTCATAATGTCTCAAACAAAAGAAGGGGATTGGGATTGTTTACCTATTCAAAAGTGGGTCCCACCTGCTCCTATTGTCACTTTGTAATATGTTATATTGCATATCAATTTGGCAATACTATATTCTTAGCAGTACTATTTTATAAACAACAGCTTGGAGAAGTTATTGTTTAAGTCGTCATTATTAGGCCAACCTATCCAAGAACAGAAGCAATTAAACTCTACTTGGTGGTTGACCTCACATTGGTTGGTGCTTAGAAGGAAATTATTGTGTTTAAAATGAATGTTTGGCTAACCAAACTCTTAACAAAGGGCCGGAATCAGCTTATTTGGACGTATGTACTAGCATAAACAGTTCTGAGATTTTTTAGGAGAGTTTATTGAAACAGCTTATGACATATTCATAAGTTGTTTTCAGCCCAAGGAACTTATAGAAAAATAATTTAACATTATTTTATCTTTTATTATAGAAATAGCTTATACATAAGCTTTTATATGATAAGTGTTTATGCCATAAGCACTTAATTCACCAATTTTATTAGCAGAAATTTCTCTTGATATAACTGCTCTACTCCATAATCTTTATTTACAAAGAACATAATTAACTAGAAGATTGCAGATGGCTGTGACATAATCTGTTTCCTAAAACTAACATCACTTAATCCTAATTCTAATAACATTTTATCATGAAATCTGCAAAGTGAAATATCTAAAACCTTAATCATTTGTATCATCTCCTTATAAACATTCTTAACTACATCATAGAAGAATCAAACACAAGAATTTTTTAAGACTAGTCAAAAGACTCATCAACCAAACCACACCAAACATTACTTCTTTTTTTTCTTCTTGTTTTACCTTAATCCAAGATCATGCGATCTTCAGGATTTTCGCTTTAGGCCTCCGTAAGTGTTGAGTCAGCCCTGGCAATCTTGAACGATTGCAAATCCGATTCACTTCTCCTATTGAAAGACTTCTCTCTTATAGTATCCAAAATAGGTTTCCAATGCCTTAATCTAGAAGTGCTTCTTCCTCCATTTTTCACATCAACTTTCTCAGCCACACCAACTCTACAAGGACTCTTAGAAGGTGAATCCCAAATATTACTCAAACCATGTTGGTTCAAGTTCAAAGACTTCTTATCTTCACTTCTTGTAGTGTTTTTCCTATTGTAGTGAGTCTCTTTACAAGGGAAGCCAAGTCCACAGGAGAAACATCAGCTTGTAATATTGAATAAGGTAGAATGAAATACAAATTTCCAGGTTGAAGTTGAGTATCTCCCTTCAATGGTTTTGAACAATATGAAAGAAGCTGAAGAGAAGTACAAACAAAGTGATTTTTGGAGTTTCTAGTTACTTCACTCACTGAAATTGGTTGGTAAATATCCTCAACATAACCACTTAGATGAACTAAACGAATGCTATTCTTTGATTTGAATGATGATCTTGAAGAAAAACACCCTCCCATTATATCTCCTTCTTTACAAAGAAATGATGTTGGTTGAAATAGTAGTAGTAGTTATATATGTTATATTAACAATATACAATAGACAATAGGGTTTTGAATATTGAAGTGGATGTTTCTTGGTTACCTAAGCTGTGATTTTTTTGACTAACTCTTCTTTGTGTATATCTCTTGCATATTTTAATGCAGGTTGGTTATTTTCTAGTTATTTGGAAACACAAGTTGAAACCTGATATGGTTAATAAAGGCATTTATATAGTATTTTGAAGTATAAGAAATTCTGTAGTTGTGCAATGACCAAGTTCAAATATAATTCATTATTTTCAAACTCCAACATTTCTAACCAAACCGTAAGAAATGGGTTACTGACCAAGTGGACTCAGTACTCACCTTTTTTTTTTTTGTTTTTCACTAAGGTGATGATGATAGCTTGAACCATTGAACAGGTCAAAGAAAATTACGTGAGGCTTGAACAAGGAACAAGTCAATTCAATTAATATAATAGGACTAATTATTGTGTAAGTACAGTGTCTTTTTGTTCAGAACAGATATGGATGTCTGCTGAGTGTCTCAACGTTTTCAACAATAATAGATCTAATTGTTGTGCAGATCACGCTTAGCAGCAAATTTCGCACCAGCCAATACCGAACTTGTTATTGTGGGAATCGAACTGGGAGCATTAGGCCGACCCCTTGTGTCCAAACTCCAAAGTAGCTTATGGCACTAGGCCAACAATGTTGGTTAGGGCTTATTTGAGTTTATCTACTGATATAAACGCTTATGAAACTGTTTGGGAGAGCTTATGGAAACAGCTTAATTATGACATGATCATAAGCTATTTTCAATTTAATTCCCATAAGCTTTCAAAAACATAAACATGAAAAACAGCTTTATGACTTTATGAAAAATAATTTAACATTATTTCATCTTTTACTATATGAATGAACATGCATAAACACTTATATAATAAGCGTTTATATGCCATAAGCACTCAATTAAACTGTTAATTCTAAATTAAATTTATACTTAAAACACATTGAATTGAGACATGAGAAAGACTTTAACTAAAGCACTACCTTGGCCGTGAGGGTTGGGAAAGAAGCACAGCCTGTAAATTGTAATATCCTATGCCTTGTTTGATTGAGAAGTGAATTATGAATTAAACAGTAGAAAGTGGACTTTAGAACATGTAGTGTTGACTGACTTTAGAAAATGTGAAATGACTCTGACCTTTTGTATGCTAGTTAGTTACCTTGTTGTGCTGTTGTTATGCTTTCTTCTGTTTTTGTCCAAGTTGATTAAGACTAACGCCCTTTGTAGCACCGACACTTCCAATTAAATACATGTTTGGTGTCGACACGTATGGTTTTGGGCACCGACACAACAAACAATTATTCAATTACTTATAACTTTTAAATTAAAATCGATTATCTGCGTATGCGTATCGCTTGCTCGTCGTTATGTGTGTGTCTGTGTCCGTCCATCATATATATATATATATATATATAGGTCATACCGTCATAATACATAGTCGGTGATACTAACTTCTATGATATAGTATCTCATTGGGAAAAGCAGTGGTTAGAGTAAGATGTACGCCTCTATTTTTCTATATTACTTATCACTATTATATGCTGAAATCACCCATAAAATAGCAAATATACTCAACTAAGTCAGTCCGTTTTTTTAAGCAAATTGGCATCACACTACATAAATAAATTGAGTTAATTAATAATAAAAAGGATTTGATTAATACAGATTAGAAGATGCCAAACTAAGCTTAGAGATCCAATTAATCCCAAACAAGTAATGGACACAATAATGTCACTTTTCTCGATTGTCTTTCTATGTGAATGCATACTCTGAATATAAGCAAATGTAAATCACGTGTTAATACATAAACTAAAATAAAAACAGAGAACAATAACAATTCAAATCAATACATAAACTTCTTGAAGTGTTAAGCAACTCGTTGTTTAGCTGCTTTTTCCACTACAACAAAAAAAAGGGTTTTACCAGCAAATCAGCAATTAAGTGTCGGGCATAAGGTATTAGCTGGTAAATTTACTAATTTCATAGGTGAGTTCTAATGTACCTAATATAAAAAGTGTGGTACCAACACTTGGGTGATTTGTCAAAATTATATGAGCTGATGTGTTTAATGTTGCCAACTCATTTTAGTAATAATAATTTTGAGAAATTGCAGATTTATCCTAAGTTTTGTGCCCTAATTTCTTGTGGGCCCATATTTCCTTCTCCCTTCTATTCTTCACGTTAACTGTTTCTCCAATCCCGAACGTGCGCTTTCTCCAAAGATTCAAACAATCGCTCTCCTCTCCCCCTTCACCTCGTGACCACTTCAACGGAACCACAATTCCTTCTCTCTTCTCTTCTTCACCGGCAATCTCTTTCTTCTTCTTTCCATCTCTAAGTATCTTCTCCCCTCTAGAACGCAATCCCTCTCATTTCCCTTGGAAGATTTCTCTTCTTCTTCGAGTGTTGTTTCCCCAAAGTTACGTGTGCTTCTTCATCTAGTCGCGGTTTTCACTAAAGGTACGATTTTACATTCACATGAGTTGATAGATGTTTCTATGGTTTACTTCTCGATGTTTCTTTGAGTTGTTAAGTAACATGATTGAACCTAAGTTTTTTATTAGAAGCCTAAGTTTTTTATTAGCACACCATCTGTTTGATTAAATTCCTATGTGCAAATTCCCGTGCTTTGTGATTCTGATAATGATAAATACTCTATATAGCTTGTAGTAGAAGAACTTTGAGATACAAGCCATCGTTTTTGGGAATAATATACGTTTAGTGCTTCCCTGAGAGATGATTGTGTGGGGACCCAGTTGTCTTATGTTATTGTTGTTTATGATCTAATATAATTGTTGCTATATTCCAAGATTAAAAATGAGGTTTTCATTGTTAAAATGTTTTTGACATATTAAATTAGTCAAATAAGTTACTTCATTGAACTGTATGATTTGTTTGCGTATGTTTTTCTTAAGGTATTATCTATTGGTTGACATGAGGCTAGAAAGTTTAGCAAGCCATACATTGATCTGGTCGTTGTTGTGACTAAACCTTAAGTTGAGAAAAATACAATTGGTGTAGCTACAAATATTAGTTTGTTCTACTATCTCATATGTATATCCAAAATTTCATGATAGAGTAATTAGTCGTTCAATTCAAGTTATGAAATCTTATATCATACATACATGTTTATATTCTCAGAAGAATCTGTTCTGGAAAACATTATCAATGAAACAAAATTCTCCTCTTAGAAATCTTTAGGCATATGAGCTTTTTCTTTTCACTATAAAAATAATGAGATCCATAGTTATGAAATCTTATATCATACTTAAATGAGTTATTATGTTACTATCAATTTCTTAAATGACTTTTGATTTCTTTTGATTTAATTAACGCCTATACTAATTAGAAATAGTGTATACTTTACCGTTGGAAATGCTTATCGCAATACAATCTTCTATAAGTGCACCTCACTTATGAGTGTTTATAGTAGAAATTAGAACTCGATAGGTATATAGATTGAAACTTACAGATATACATCATATAAATATAGATATAGATGTATTAACAAATATTTGTTTCTAAGTCCATATTTTTATGTAGGGTAATTATTGTTTGTCAGCCTCAGTTGGAAGCATGTTGTACTTTGAAGGAAACCAATCCCTGAAGGAAAGATGCATTGCTCGAAACAAGACTTTGAAAAATGTTTTGTTAAATTTTAATAGTGATTACAGTTATAATTCAATTGTCATGGAACAAGGGCTTTCTCAATTGAGGGATAAATGCTATTTTAGGTATTTGATGCTTTGTACATTCTCTTGTATTGATAATTCAAATTTATTTGGAAAGTGGTGTAATTAGATTTGTATGATACATCAAGTGTTTTGTATCATATCTTCTAAAATTGCAATTGAAAATTGCAATTCAATCAACGAAACTAACTATGAATCTAGCGATTGAAAATTGCAATTCATGGAAAGCGAAAACAAATTATTAAAAATTTAAAAAGATTAAAAGGAAGTAGATAGAGATTTCATCTTAGAACAAAAAGCTAAGAAGTTATGAACATAAATTGAGGAAATTAGGAATCGAGAAAGAAACTCACGATTCGGTTGAGGGAAAGACAATTGGTAGGAGAAGAAGACAACAATTTTTTTCCTAAAGTGAAAAGCCCTAAATTTGGTTGTCGCTAATAACCCGCTAAGAGGGGTGAAACAAAAATCTTAATTTTCAATGAGAGGCAAACAAAAAAAATTAATTTTATATGAGAGGGAAAACAAAAATTTTCATTTTCAATAGACACTTGGGGAAAAAATTGGAGGGGGGTAAGTTAGGAACAAATATATAAAATATTATTCACCACTTACTACATGTTATTTCATTTGGTTTAGTGGTATTATTTTGGTATGTCAACATTCTTGACAAAATGACGGTCCAATTCTGTCTCGAGCACTTTTTAGTTTCAATTTTAAGAAAAATATACAAAATGACCGTAAAAATAGAAAATGAGCAGAAATAGGGTCTCGAACTAGGGACTGCATTCTCGCCAGCCTCATACCTAACCGTTGGACCGCTATTCATTTTTGTTCATTGTTATTCATTTAGTTGTATATAACCTAATTCGTGTAGAAAATATATGTATATATAGTAAACTTTTAAAAATTTGTATGCATCTTGTGGCATCCTCCGCTCTTAAGAAAATCCGCCACCGAGACACTAGACATAAACATTTTTAGTAAATAATAAATAAATAAATATATCAATTTAGTTTTTGAAACCAATCTGATACCTGATTAGGTTGACTATGGTTAGATGATTGAGACTAATGGTCAAAACAAGTTACTAATTAACCTTGATAGATGATTACATTAATTAAGATTGAGACCGTAGGTCAAAACAAGTCTAATCCTGAAACATGATTACATTGACTAAGGGTGGGACATCCACTCAACACAAGTCTAACCCCCGGTACCTAACTAGATTGACGATAGTCTACACAAGCCAGCGGTCAATAGAGATCTCACAACTCTCCTGGTTAGGTTGACCAAGTTTAACCCATATCCCCTAGCAATTAGGGTTGGACGTGGTTTACACAAGTCAATCACAACAAAGATCTCACAACTCTCCCAATTCACTACGAGGCTCGGGTTGTCGAACTCGCAGACGCATCTCTCGTGAGCCCAATATGTAAAATCGACTCTGGCCCAATGATCGGATTGGTTTGGTTCGGATAGTTTGAAAATTATTTTAAAATTGAATCTCAATTGAAGCTCTTCGTAAAAAATGATTTTAAATTAAGTTGATTTTAATTTCATATATTTAATTACTTATATTTGTTTCAATGTAGACTATAGTCAAGTGGTACTTAAATCAAGTTGTATGTTTTAGGTATCAAGTTCGATCCATGGTTGAGACATTTTTTATAATTTATAGTGGAACAAAACTTATGTAAAGTTCTAATAGTGTCCTATTTATTATTTGTGGAAAAAAAACAAAAAATATCATATCAAGGAGTTGAACACAAGACAAATGGGAGAATTTGCAACCCCTTAACCACTATGTGGCGCTCATTGTTTGTTTAATTATGCGCAAGCATTCTTCATATTTAGAAGTTATGTTTTTTTTTAAACATAAGGTTGAGTTTCTTGGACAAATATTATTTAGACAAATTAAATTAAAAAAGATTCCATGGACAATACAAGCACGAGTTCCTTTCCAAATCAGTGTTGGACTTTCTTTTTTTTTGACAAAAATCAGTGCTGGACTTTTGGATTATATCTTCACATAAAAAGACGAGGAACAAGGAGCATGAGAGAGGCTAAGAGGGAGAAAAAGGATTATGCGTGTGTAAAAAATGGTGAAGCTTAAGAAAAATACAATTAAAATAGATAAAATATAAATTGATAATTAATAATTCATTAAAAACAAAATTAATTGACTAGAAAGGTAATTTTACTTTCACATAGAATCTCAATTGAAGTTATTTGTAAAAAAAAATGATTTTAAATTAAGTTGATTTTAATTTCATAGATTAAATTACTTATAGGGAGTTGAACACGAGACAGAGGGGAAAATTTGCAACCTCTTAACCGCTATGTCACACTAGTTGTTTGCTTAATTATGCCCAAACATTATATATATTTAGAATATATGTTTTCTTAAAAAAAACACTGAGTTTAGTTTTTAGGGTTAATGGAACAAGCATAAGGATGGAACCACCTGCTCCAATTGATAGCCTCGTTTAGTTTTTAGGGTTAATGGCATTAATTTGGTTAACAACTTTTCTTGAAACTTGCTACATTTTTGAAGAATTTCTGATTTTGGTTATTAATTTTTTTCCCTAATTATGGTGTATGACATTTGGTTTGTTATTTTGGAAGCTTACTATAAATTGAAGAGGGCTTGTATTTTTTCAAAATAAAAGGGGCTTATACACTCAATGGACACAAATCCTAAATCTCAACAATAAAAGGACAACTCATCGTGAGTTGTTGTTGAAAATAGCTATTCAGCTTTGTTTTCTCAGTTTGTGCTTCACCTAATGACACTCTGCTTTGCAATAATATTTCTCGCTTTTGTGCTTCATTGATATAGAGAAATATTAATGATCAATGGCATTATTAAGGATCAATAGCCAAGAGCCCAAAACACTACAAAATGCCAAGGCACTACACTACATTTCATTGAGGATCAATTGTGTTTGAAGGCAATGAACCAAGACATCTTTAAATTCCCTAGAATTTGTTGAAGTAATTATAATTCTGCACAAAAATGGCACAAAATCTAATCGAAACTCAAAAGTGTATTTAAGTTTAATAGAAAGATCTTGAATCGGATATGAACAAGCAAAGTATATACAAAAAAACCAAGAGAGGTAGGAAAGATCAACCAAAGATGAATCACTTGCAAAGTCATAACTTCATAGTATCAAAACAATCGCTTCCCTTTCCTTAACTTGTTACTAGTAGTTGAATGATGTTTGCAAAACATACCGTATAACTTCCTATATAATAGTTCAACCGTAAAAATGGCACAAGCTAATCGGACTTAGGATCGAATTGGCACAAAAGAGACAAGCATGTTAGATTATAGATTTGGGTAAAAGCAACAAGTAATAGTAATATCGCACAAAACCACAATTCATAGCCATTAAATCGCACAAAACCACAATTCATTATATTTTGCAAGCCACATAGCCCATCGGATAAGTTTCCTCCTGTAATCTTCCTTTACTGCACTCTTAGGAAGGGAAGGCCATTCATAGTTGATGGTCAGGGCTATCATAGCCACACCTGCTAGCCTACACAAACTCAAACAACATCTATTATTTCAAATTTATAGCATACTGTTGTTGGTTGGGCCGGGTCTCTACATTTTCTCGCTTTCTCATTGAGCTTTGAATCACCATCGATGTAGTTTCCTCGTAACTTTCCTCGCGACTCGTTACGCTTAGCCTCAAAACATGTTTCTTGGTAAGTGATATCTGAACTTGGATAATCTTTCTCTCTAGTCGGTGATATAGAGTTTTGTGTGGATTTTGTTGAGTGATTGGCAACGCTATGGGCAACTGATGCCTATGTCTTTGCCGAGTTGATCAACAAAGTGGAAGATTTCTCGCAATTGTGTGTTGTTGTTTGTCGTCTCCCTAGGAGTTATTGTGTTAGCTACATTTTCTTGGATCAGGCTTTTTGCTTAATCATAGTGCTAAATAGTTCCTCGCATTATATAAAGATAAGGCATTTAATATGATGAACCTTGTTGTGTTCATGTTATGGAAGCCTAAACCGCATATTAGATACTTAAGATGGACATTTAGATACTTAAGACCCTACACCGCAATTTGTCAGAACCTTGAAATGGCTTGTCACCATCATTAGAATTAGACAACCGCAATACTAGATTGAGGCACTCAAGGGCATTAACCCCACCCCCATCCCACCTGCAAAGCAAGCCAACCCCACCCCACCCCTTTCTTGTTAGTTTGAGAACTCTACAAACATGATCATTTCCTTTCCAAACAAACACAAGCTTTCATTCATTTCCAAAGACAAAGACAAAACATAGATCCATTTAATATAAGAAGACTAGAATAAAAAAGAAAGAACAAGTTTAAGGATTATTGAATCACCAATTTAATATTTAATGAAAACAAAATTTTCAAAGATCAATTAATGTCACATAATACAAACCTTTCTTCCCGAGACATTCCGAATGAATGCATATAGATGGGAAGTTGCACACAACAAGTAGTTTGTCGTGCTCACCGCTTCTACTAACACTCTTCACAAAGATCACAACTTGATTGAAGTCCAAAGGCATCCAAAAGATCATTTAGCTTACGGTTCTTCTCCTCCTCCTATTTCAATTTGATGTAGTGCGCCATTTCAATAACCAAATGTAAGTCACACACCTCACAATTATTTCGAACACATGAATCAATAAAAATGTAACTTGCAAATGACCTACTGAACAAGCCCATGAAGGGTCAATTTTGCTTCGTCGTCAACATATATTTCAATTGGTCAAAGAACAATGTGATAGTAAATCATATTAGGAGCCATCCTCAAGCAAATGGATCCAGAATAGAACCAGAAATTGGAATCGTAAGAGAGCAACGAACTAGCAAGCTTGAACATAGCGACGGCCGGAAAACTCGATGGTGAAGCTTCAGCGTCTAGGGTTCGTAAGAAGAGGGAAAAAGGCGCTCGTAATGGTTAGGATCAAGACAAAGGGTCGTTCACGCCCTCGAACAAAGTGGATGTTAGGAAAGAAGGATCACGGAGAGGAGGGAACAATCTCAAGGTTGATGGGAGAGAGAGAGAGAGAAGGATGCGGTGGAGAAGAGGGGAGAGAACGAATTGCCGTGGAGAGAGGAAAGAGGGGGGCTTCGGATCGGAGCAACTGGGCAACAAAAATTTAAATAAAAAATTAAATTAGGGTCAATAAGCAATTTGTTAAAACTAATTTTTACTAAGTGAGTTGGCAAGTTTTAAACCGACAAATCATCCAAGTGTTTGCATGACTCATCACTTTTAAGTGGAGTCAAGTAGGCACCAATTTCATATCATCGACAATAAATATTTATGGCCAGTGAAAATAATATTAAGTATTAACTATTAAAAACTTTTTCAGACTAAAAACTATTAAAAACTTTTTCATGATCTTCTCTCTCTCTCATTCCAAAGGTAATTTTACCTCCGCCTCTGTCTCTTGCGCCATTCGCCGTTGTCCTTCTGCCTCTTTCTCTCGCGCTCTCTTTCTGATCCTTTTTCTTGTGGTCCAAATTGTGCCATCACATCTCGGCCGTGTTTTCTCATTCCCACCGTGGCATCGCATAATCTCTCTTCCTGCGCTCAATAGCTCTTTCTTCAATCTTCCACGATTTATAATCATCTCTTTTTCATGGTAATCTTACCCTTGATTCTAGTTTTTTCCTTCTCAATTTTGTTATTTTTAATTTCGATCTAATTTGCAGGAATTTGTTAGGGATTTTAACGTGTTTTGACTCTATCAAAGTCAGCAACAATAATATTTGTCTTGCTCCCGTTAGGTTTATTTCAATCTGAACTGTCGTTTTAACTTCTGAGGTTGTGTCCTCTTTCCCGCTGAAGATTTTTCCTCATGCTCTTGACATAACATTGTCTTGCTTCTTGTTGGTCGGCATAGTTGGTAGCTATTTGACCATCTTTTAGAGAAAATTTCATAGCTAAGTGGGGAGTAGGGATTATTTTCTCCTAGTGCATTAATGATAGTCGCCCCCCCCCCCACACGATGATTAAGTTGCAGGCGCAGTGTGTCATGGAGTTTGATTCTATACAATGAGGATATGAGCTTCTATCGCTTTGATTCCTACATCAGCTCAAAAGGTTATCAACACATCGAAACAACTTGTGACCTAGGTGGAGGCTCCCAAAAGATGACCAAGTTCCCTTGTAAGGTTTGATGACTAAAGTGGGTAACTTGGGATGGTCAAAGGCCCTTATCTACATCACATCTATTGAGCTTCCTTGATCAATGAGGGCTCCGCAGCTTATTGGTCTTTTCTCGAGCTGCAAGTCGTTTTCTCACCTGCCATATTTATTATCATTAGAAATATAGGGTGAGCACCAGGCTCAATGGCCAATTTGTGTCAGGCGACCTCAATATTGATCTCATGCATGTCTCTTGAACCCCAAGAAAACTTATCATAATCTGTCGTCAAGATTTGGACTAGAGCTCATTCTTCGTTCTTGGGTAGCTAAGTCTCAATCTTTACCATTTTCCATAGACTAGTGACTTCTATTTGCTTAATGTCATCAATTGGAATAGGTTGGCGTTCATTGTCTCCTCATGGGTCTAGCTCTAACATTGCTTAGCTATATGTTTTAACTTTAATTTTGAGGTTGTCTCCTCTTTCCCTTGTTGAGGATTTTTCCTCAGGCTGCTGAGATAACATTTTCCTACTTCTTGTTGGTCGGCGTACTTGGTAGCTAGCTATTTGCCCTTCTTTGAGAGGAAATTTCCTGGCTAAGTGGGGAGTAGAGATTATTTCTCCCAATGCGGTGAGGATAGCCCCTGATGATCAAGTTGCATGTGTTGTCTGTCGTAGAGTTGGATTCTATACAATGAGGATATGAGCTTCTATCGTTTTGATTCCCACACCAGCTCTATCAACACATCGAAATAGCTTGCGACCTAGGCAGAGGCTTCCAAAAAGCCGACCAGGTTCCCCTTGTAAGGAATTTGATGATTGAAGTGGGTAGCTAGAACTGGTCAACAACCCTTATGTATATCACATATCTACTAAGCTTTCTTAATCAATGAGGGCTCAGCAGCTTATTGGTCTCTTCTCGAGCTGCATGTCGCTTTCTCACGCCTGCCATATTTCTTTTCTTAGAAATATTGGGTGAGCACTAGGCTGGGTATTGGGTTTATTAGTAAAATATATTTTCCTGGAAAAAAAAAGAATAAGATGTCTTATTTTAGACTTCCATTACAACTAGTTAAATTAACCAAATACCAAAGAAAAAGGTCTTTAGAACCCATGAAGCTCATAAAAAGAAAATTTTCTTCTATGAAAAGGACTTAAAAGAAACTAAATACATTCTTCAATCAGAAGCATAACAAGAAAAATATAAGTGTACGTATTCAGTTACATATTTAAGAGTAATCTGCACTTAGACTTTCGTTAATTTTAACATTGGAACTAATTTTCAAATTAGACTAAATTAAGTTCTCTTTAACACATTTTAAAGGAAGAATGAAATTAATTTTAACTTTGAAATTTGGTTGATCAAAATTGAGAATTTATATGAAAGTTCTTTGCACCTAGACTTCGGTCATCAATTGGTATTAAGGTCACACACAAATAAAATTAGCATATGTAAGATCATAATAGTATGGGTTGGGTTTAGTAGGTTCTAAATTTTCAGACCTGGTATCCAACCCATACTCTATGGGTTTCCTTATTTATTATTTATTGTTTTGGTCAAGATTGATGAACCCTTTTAAAACCAACCCATACTCTATGGGTTCTAAATTTTCAGACTGAACCCTTATTTTAAAACCAACTCATACCCTATGGGTTCTAAATTTTCAGACCTGTGATAACTCTATTTTATATAGAGTATTTCATATGTTTAAACTTAGTAAATTGCTCTCTTTCAAGTAATAATCAAGAGTTTATATAGTATTTAGTGTGATATATGATAACTTGAGTGATTTGAATGGTTATAGTTATTAATAGGCCATTTTGGATATATTGTGGTATGTTTGATGTTTTGTTCAAAGGCGCCTCAATGCTTTCTACATCAAATGCTCCCCGCATTGATCCCGCATCAAATCACACTACTTGGTGAATGAGCAAACACTTCATAAGCATCCACTTGCAATTGCTGACCTCATGCTTGGTCTTCTGAAGCCATCCCACCTTGTATAGTAGGCGCCTACCATTCACACATAGCTATAGGCATAGCTTTGAAGAGTCACCAACATACGGACACATGTTCTATCATCATAAACCGCCCTATATATTAAGTCAAAGATTTCAACTTGGGATCAACCTCTCTAAAAGCAACTACAAAATTTATGATCCACTCAAGATTACTTAAACATGAAGGAAAGAAGCACCTCTCTTGAAGGCTATAAAAGGACCTCACATCTTCATTTGGAAATATATCACAATCCATAAGTTAGATCAAAATTTCAATATACATAGTTAGTTTCTATTTTATAAGAGGGAAAGGAAGGAATTGACAAATCCTCCTTAACTCGATTTCATAGTGTTTGTATAGTGCTAAGGAGTAATTCTAGTGCATTGCTAGAAGATTTCATACAAAGGGCTTCAACATTTGTAACTTTTACCTTGTTGTTTCTCTTTTGTGATTTCTATTATATAAACATGGTCTATTCAGTTTATATATATCTTGCAATGTCTATTGTTAGCTAAACCTCTCTTAGTTGGAATGTTCTAATCATTTAATAAGCTTTTAAGTAAGTATGTTGCACGTATGTATGTTTGTACTTTAGTTCTTGCTTGATAATCTTTTCAAAACTTATTTTGAACTTGATCACTTAGAATAAGTAGATTTGTAAGAGCATACATGACTTACAATTAAGAAATCAAGAACTAATATGGGTGAGTGTTTTACATAAAGAAAACTTTGTGAAAACCATGCTAAGTCCTAGAGATAGGATAGTATAGTCCACAGGATAAATTGTGGGTACTTAAAATACAAGAGTGAATTTATTTTAGCAACTTGGATAATTGCTAGGAGGCGAGAAAGGCATTGACAACCCTTTCTTTACTGCAAAAAGCAAGGATCATAAGAGCTGGTAGTGAAACTCTGAAGAAAGTGAGAATGCTGAAATCCACAAAGCTAAGACTAAGATATTAGGCAAACCTCTTATGAGAATGCTGAAATCTACAAAGCTAAGACTAAGATATGGCATGACAAGAAAATTCACAGAAGAGAATTGAAAGAAGGAGGACTAGTTCTGCTATACAACTCTAGGTTGAAGCTATTTCCTGGTAAACTAAGATCAAGGTGGTCAGAACCATATAAGTTGATAAAGGTTTATCCACATGGAGCAGTTGATTTATTAGATAAAACCTCAAATACTGTCTTCAAAGTCAATGGTCAAAGAGTTAAAATGTACTATGGTGAACATGTGGTGAGAGACAAAACCACCACCCATTTGCAAAATCTCTAAATGAAAAGAGGTAGTCAGGCTGACAAGACTCTTAAAACAAGCGCTTGATGGGAGGCAACCCATTGTTTTAATTATTTTTGTGCAATTTTATGTTTTTAGTTGTTTTGCAGAAATGCAGATACTAATGCAAATTGCATTGCGAGTAAAAGATTGCCTTGCATCAAAAAAAAAAAAAAAAATCTCAAAATTTGAAGAAAGTGATTAAGTGTGAGTCACAAGGCTTCGTGAAGATCAAAGGGAGGTTAAGCAAGATTAATGAAGTAATAGTAGCCAAGGATGACACATGGCATGATGCATGCGCAGCACGCAATGCATAACAGCTACCTAATAAATCCACTAACTTCCTTCTTCCTGAAACATAAGGCCTTAAACTTGTTACCGTCACAGTACTCCCTTTCTTCGCAAATCTCACAAATTCCTCTCATTCAAACACAAATTACTCTTCACATTCTCATCTTTTCAATCAAAAACCTAGAATTTGAAACAATCAAAATGGTGAAAAAGCATTATGCACAGAAATCATCAGGCAAACATGGTGAATCTTTGAAGAAAGGAAAGAAAAGCATGCATGCAGTAATCATCAATGAGTAGAAAAGTCAAAGCCAAGGAACCGTAATCCGTAACCAATGACAATGCTCATTTCTCGAAGATGCATCTACTACCCGAGAGGGTATGATTTGAAGAAGGCTAGCCCATCATTCATGTCAACAAAGGGCCAATCTCAATTGGGACCACTTTGTTCTACCAAGAGGAGGCTACATTGAAGACGTGAGTGAGAGAATTTTATGCCGCATCACACCACAAGAAGGAAATGTAATATTCCTACACTTCCATGGTGAGAGGTAAACTTGTACACTTCCATGCAAAGAAATTGAATGAACATTATGTGCTTTGAAATATAATGGAGTTGAATTTGAAAACAAAGTGGCAAGGCCTTTAAGAAAGAAATGGAAGAACTGAGAAATAGGATTGCAATACCGTGATCTGCTTGGGAAAAATTCACACCTAATGAAATCAAGCTTAGAAGTAATTATTTGATTGATGCATTAGGAAATTGGCATTTGTTCATAGCCACATCAATTCTCGCCACATCACACACATATTCAATGACCAAAGAGAGGTTGATCTTGCTAGATACAATTTTCCTCCGAGGAAATGTTGATATAGGTAGATTGGTTGCTAGGGAAATTCTTGCATGCTCAACAAAATCAAAGGGATTTCTGTTTTTCCCTTGTCTTATCACTGAATTATGCATGAAAGAAGGTGTTCCAATTGCTGCTAATGAACAAAGAAAATTCCCACCTGGTAATCTAAATGCTGAAATGAAAGAAAGATTGAGAAATGTGAAAGGAACTGCACCTGCAATGCAAGAGAATTACATGCAGAAGTAAGTTGCAGCGCTTGAAGTTTTTGAATGACCAACATGACTGGCTTCAATTGGTTTTTGACAAGATCTTTGATCTTGTGGGCCAAGTAAATGCCCCTGAATTCCCAAGTTGGGTACTGAGAGCTGAAGGATAAGAAGAGGAAGAGAAAGAGGCTGAAGAGGAAGGGAAAGGAAAGGAGAAGGTTGAGGAACCTAGTACCAAGAAGAAGGTGACTAGGAAACAATCAAGAGGAAAGAAAAAGGTTGTGGTAGAACCTGTTGTTGAAGAAATGTATGATACAGACACTGAGGATGAGGAATTAGAGAAAGAAATGGATAAAGAAATAGAGGAAGTCAAGAAGAAGAAGAGAGAGTGATAATGAAATTGATGATGAAGAAGAAGAGCATGCCAGGTGTAATCTTAGAGGAAATAGCTAGGCAAAAGTATGCCAAAACCTCAGCATCAACCCAACAAGAAACCCCTATCACATCACCAATTACCAAAACACCCATCATCTCACCAAACCAAGAATCATCTTCCATCCCAAAATCACCACTACCCTCCCTCAATGATCCACCAAATCCTATCACCACCACAAACAACCCCTCCACCACCCTCTCCAAGAAATGAACCCGAGAAAACACCTCACACAGAAAAAACCATCTCTCGAGCCTAACCTTGTTATGCCGTAAACACAAATGTAACAACAAGCACCTTCTCGACCCAAGCAACATTACTTCTAATGTTATTTCTGCTCTTGAGAAAGAGTTTGTGCAAGAAAGAGAAGAAGAAGGACTTGACAAAGAAGACAAAGGAGAAGAATCATCTCGCACAGAGCCTCGTAGCTCAAATCAGAGAGATGCAGAGTGATGCTCTCAGCATCACTTGTCACGCATCACAAAGAGTAACAACAATGCATGATGAGGCAACAATCAAACTTGTTCTGGAACAAATGGCTCAACAGAAGAGAGATGCATTGCACAACACTCAGAAATTCTTCAAAACACCTGCAGGAAGGCAATCTAAATTGACACCAAAGAGGAAGAAAATCGATGCGAACAAGATCGATGCACTCGCATCACCACAAAACAGCCTCTGCTAATACACTGTAGTAGGAGGTGCATCCGCACTCTGCGTAAGAAACACCAAGCAAGCCACCCAAAGAGAAGAAGCGAGAAGGTGAAACACACTCCTCCAAGCAGCAGAGCACACGTAATCGTGAGTGGAGCCAAGAAATGAGTATCATTTACAAGTTTTCACATAAATTGCTATAACTTGTTTTGTTTCTATCTCAACTATTTCCCCGGTTGTATTTAATCCTCTCCCTATTTTTGAACAAATATGGTTTGTTTTTTCTCGAATAAATTAGCAAAGTGGACACTCACTACCCCTTAAGTTTGGGGGGGATTTATCTTGCATTTGCATGTTATGTTTAAATATGTTTGTTTTTATCTAATATGTTGTGTGTTTAATTAAATATGTTTGATATAGTAAATATATATGTTTTTAAGTAGTTTATATTTTGTTTAAATATTAGATGTACTTAACAAAGTAGTATCTAAGTATTTTAGTAGAAAAGATCAGTTTTTCAAAAATATGGTGAAAGCCCTATGGATGGAATTTCAATGATGAAAAAGAGAAAAAGAAGCCTTATTTCTTAGAAAATAACCAAAATTATTTTTACTTCAACACTTCAAAACTGAGTTTGTGAAAAGAACCTTGTAATTTAAAGATCAATCTGATGCAAGGGGAATTTTTGGTAAGCTTAAGTCAAAACAAAGCTTTACTAAAAAGATAGAAGAGCTTAAAGAATTAAGTTTGGGGGTGTTTTATGAAAACAAAGGCTGAATTTGAAAAGTATAAAGAGTAAACAATGTAGAAAAAGAATACAAAAATGTGGACAAAGCCATATCCTCGAATCTTTTGAAACTATACATGTGCCTAAGTACATGAATGCATCTGAGGTCAAAGACTGTGCCATGCAGAATAAATGTATCCGGAGGATAGATCAAAAATCAACTCTCGTGTCAAAGTGCAAAGAAAAAAAATATATGCATCTCGGAGGTCAAAGACTGTGCAAAGTGCATTTGCATCCGAGGTCGAGTGAGGAAGGTAATATGAGCTAGCAAAAGAAAAAACATCATCGGTCAAGTGTAAGCATCAATGCAAACCGCATCAAGAAAAGCAAAATGCGTAAAAAATCAATGCACAAATCACTTCAAAGAAGTATTGCATCTACACAAAAAGATCCACAAAAAAATAGAAAATGCATTGGCTCAAAAGCTTTGAAAGATTCAACCAAGCCCTTTGATTATTAGAACTCCCAACACTTGAGAAAATTTTGTGAGTATAAACTCTCTTTTGAAAAATATTTTGGTGTGACTAAAGATGAACCAATCCTTTCAAAGGCTAGGAGGAAATTTTTCACTTAGTCTTGGAACCAATCTCAACTCAAAGGTTCACACACACACAAAAGAGTTTGAATAGCTTTGGTAGTTTTGAAGAAATAAAGACACAAGAAAGATTGTTGAAAAATGAAGTTCATAGGGAACTCCTCATGAAAATCCAAAAATCAAACTGATCTATCTTCTAGAATTATAGTTTTTAATAGTTTGTCTTTGTCATTACTTATGACAAGCAATGGTTTAAGTTTGGGGGTGTGATAACTCTATTTTATATAGAGTATTTCATATGTTTAAACTTATTGCTCTCTTTCAAGTAATAATCAAGAGTTTATATAGTATTTAGTGTGATATATGATAACTTGAGTGATTTGAATGGTTATAGTTATTAATAGGCCATTTTGGATATATTGTGGTATGTTTGATGTTTTTGTTCAGTGCAGTCTCAATGCTTTCTGCATCAAATGCTCTTGCACCGATCCTCGCATCAAATCCGCACTACTTGGTGAATGAGCAAACACTTCATAAGCATCCACTTGCAATTGCTCGACCTCATGCTTGGTCTTCTGAAGCCATCCCACCTTGTATAGTAGGCGCCTACCATTCACACATAGCTATAGGCATAGCTTTGAAGAGTCACCAACATAGGGACACATGTTCTATCATTATAAAACCGCCCTATATATTAAGTCAAAGATTTCAACTTGGGATCAACCTCTGAAAATCAACTACAGCTATGATCCACTCAAGATTACTTCAACATGAAGGAAAGAAGCACCTCTCTTGAAGGATATAAAAGGACCTCACATCTTCATTTGGAAATATATCACAATCCATAAGTTAGATCAAAATTTCAATATACATAGTTAGTTTCTATTTTATAAGAGGGAAAGGAAGGAATTGACAAATCCTCCTTAACTCGATTTCATAGTGTTTGTATAGTGCTAAGGAGTAATTCTAGTGCATTGCTAGAAGATTTCATACAAAGGGCTTCAACATTTGTAACTTTTACCTTGTTGTTTCTCTTTTGTGATTTCTATTATATAAACATGGTCTATTCAGTTTATATATATCTTGCAATGTCTATTGTTAGCTAAACCTCTCTTAGTTGGAATGTTCTAATCATTTAATAAGCTTTTAAGTAAGTATGTTGCACGTATGTATGTTTGTACTTTAGTTCTTGCTTGATAATCTTTTCAAAACTTATTTTGAACTTGATCACTTAGAATAAGTAGATTTGTAAGAGCATACATGACTTACAATTAAGAAATAAATAACTAATATGGGTGAGTGTTTTACATAAAGAAAACTTTGTGAAAACCATGCTAAGTCCTAGAGATAGGATAGTATAGTCCATAGGATAAATTGTGGGTACTTAAAATACAAGAGTGAATTTATTTTAGCAACTTGGATAATTGCTAGGAGGCGAGAAAGGCATTGACAACCCTTTCTTTACTGCAAAAAGCAAGGATCATAAGAGCTGGTAGTGAAACTCTGAAGAAAGTGACTGAAAGACACATAGCTAATGCAACAACATTCAAGCTGCATCACATACTGCATCAAACACTTAGAAGTAAATTACTTGATGAAGACATTCCAACTAGCTTTTCTCATTTGCATTATCAACACTCTTTACTTTGCTTTGTTTCTAACTTAGTTGTGATCATCACTTAAACTCCAAAATTATTTTGTTACTTAGTTACTTTACACTTTATTACTTTATATTGATTTTAAAAGTGAGTTTTTCAATCTCTGTGTGTTCGATCTTTTTACTACTTGTTTTTGGATCAGTATACTTGCACACAAGTGTACCTATGTCCACCCTTATTACTAACCGTGAAAGTAAATTAAGGAGAGAGTGAATATATTTTATCAACAAAGAGATTTTAAGAGTTAATGACACCTATTGTAATTGTATGCGGATTGAAGTACTGGAGTACTACTCCCTGCTAATAAAATATTTTGCTTATCTAAAAAAAGTGTAGAAAAGTCAAAAAGATAACCAAGTCCCATATCTTAGCAGGTGAGAAAATTGTAAAATCTGCAGTAGGACCTGGTCTCGATTAAACTCTCTCACCCCATTTATCGCCCAATGCAAACGAAAAATATGCATCTCTCCTAACTAAATTGCTAAAATCTCTCTCCCAACTTACTTTCATAACAAACGCATGCAAATGCTCGGCTTTCTCTTCCCATATATTAACCCAATTGTGGAACTAACTAGACCATATTGCTGCGATGCACTCTGGGAAATAGTTGTGGACAAGTATTATTTTTTGAAAAATTATACGATGTTTTCCAAAAGAATTGTAGTTTTGGTACTTTCAACAAATTGTATATAACATGATTCATCAACAAACGATTAGAGGAGAATTACACAACAATCTCAGAAGACTACAAAATATATAATTGTTTTTTGCTTTATTTTATATACGATACAATTGTATAAAATAAATAACAATTGATATAGTTGTCACATAGTTATACGTTAAAAATTTATTTCGTGATATGTTAACAAATGGAAGTACTCTCCTCCCCACACTCCAAAATTTTCTTTGTCCCCGCCTCTCGCCCCTCAATCTCTGTCATATGGAGTGTTACTCCCCCGCCCCTGTCCCCACGTTGTCCTTATGATCTCCGTCACATAAACTTTTTTCTTTGTCCCCGCTTTTGCCTTCGCCTTTGTCCCCTCAGGGGTATTGTAGGTCCCATCTCCGTCCCCAAACTTTTCTCCGCCCTGCATCCTCAGAATGAGAAGTTTTCATTCGCCGCTTCATCTCTCGTGACGGAGACATGGTCCTCGCCCTCGCCTCGAATATTACGATAAATGATTTTCTTCCTCGCCCAATCCCTATGGGAAGATTTCCATCCATGGGGCCCTTATGAAATATATCAAGTTAGATGCTTATTGCTCCTTGTATTCAACAACTAAGAACAATTGTATAAAATAAATAAAAATTGATATAGTTGTCACATAGTTATACGTTAAAAATTCATTTCACATATGTTAACAAATGAAAGTACTCCTCCTCCCCACACTCCAAAATTTTCTTTGTCCCCGCTCTCTCCCCCAATCTCTGGCCATATGGAGTGTTACTCCCGCCCCTGTCCCCATGTTGTCCTTATGATCTCCGTCACAAACTATTTTCTTTGTCCCCGCTTTTGCCTTCGCTTTTGTCCCCTCAGGGGGTATGGTAGGTCCCATCCCCGTCCCCAAACGCTCTCTGCCCGATCCATGTAATGAGAAGTTTTCATTCACGCTCCCGCCCGCGCACAGGACATGGTCCTCGCCCCCGCCTCGAATATTACGATAAAGGATTTTCTTCCTCGCCCAATCCCTATGGGGAAAGATTTCCCATCCATGGGGCCCTTATGAAATATATCAAGTTAGATGCTTACTGCTCCTTGTGTTCAACTACTCTAGGTAAGTCAGATTGATAAAATTTTAGTTCCATTGTAGGCACTTGCTATTCCCAATTTTCCTATTAGTCAATTCAAATACAAAATAAGAATCCAATTAAACAAATGACAATCAAATATGCACGCATCTAAACCAAATATTGTTATGAAAAAGTATACCTTTCTAGGATCGACTTCTACAATGTTGCGTAATCGTAATGACTAACTCTCAACACCATTATCTATAAAATATCGATTCATCTCCTCTCGCAAACATTTCCTTCAACGTAGATACAATCTTGTTTCCAATCAAATAAAACATGGCGACTTTAAAAGTTAGAGTATGTATTAACATACTATACTATTTGGAAAATAAAGGTATTGACATTACTTTCTCATCAAGCAACAATATGTCAATACTTGATATGATACTTGGATTTTTGAATTCGAACCTCCATGTATGCAAGACACAAACCTTAAGCCTCTAATCGGGCCTTGCCCAAGCGTATGTCGAAATTAGAGTATCTCTTGAAGCCATTTCTCGTGAACTCGTGAAGTAGGTTTAAATCAAGAGATGGCACTTGTACCATTCACCTCAAACGCCTCTTAATCTTCACAACGGTCCAATGCTCAATGTTTTGATTTTCATTCCCTATATTGAATGCGCTTGGAGTGTCTTTCCTTTAACCTTCCACGCCCATGGTTTAATGTGAAATTTTCGAATTTGGTGTCATCAATTGAATGCGAATGGATGCCTCTAAAACCAATGACAAAATTTAAACTTCTAACGGAAATAAGTGAATAGTTGCAATTAAAGATTGCAATGGGAGGCGAAAGGATCACAATTAAAGATTGCATCAAAAAGTGTCACTACGCCGTAATTGTAAAAGAGATCGCCACCTTTAGTAGCGCTTTATAAAAACGCTAGCCATTTTAATAACACGCTACACCATTAGTAGCGCTTTTAAAGTAAAACGCTACCTATTAGGTAACACGCTAGATGCATCCCTAGCGCTTTTTACTCAAAACGCTAGCAAATTAGAAAACACGCTGATGCATCCCTAACGCTTTTATTCAAAACGCTAGCCAATTAGAAAACACGCTAGATAGATCCCCTAGCGCTTTTTTAAAAAGCGCTAGCTATTTAGAAAACACGCTAGACAGATCCTCTAGCGCTTTTATTCAAAACGCTAGCCAATTAGAAAACACGCTAGATAGATCCCTAGCGCTTTTTATAAAACGCTAGGTATTTAGTAAACACTCTAGACATATCCTCAGCGCTTTACTCAAAAACGCTAGGTATTTAGAAAACACGCTAGATAGATCCTAGCGCTTTTTTAGAAAACGCTAGGTATGGTTAAATAATTTTTTTGTTTCCCATTGAGCTACTTCCTCTTTCAACAACACTCTTTACCCGTAAACGCAAAATCACTCACCCGTAAACGCAAAAACCCCTAACACCCTAACTCAAATTAACATCATCTCTCTCAACGAAAATCATCTCTCTCGAACATCATCTCTCTCACTGCACAACATTGGTGAGTTTTCTTTCCTTCTCTCTCTGCTTTCTTGTTAGATATTAATTGTGGGTTCTAGTTTAGAAATATATTAGTTTTGTCACTTGTGCACACTAGACTCTTCTTCTTTTTTTCACCACTAGCCTCTTCTTGTTACACATAAATTAATTGTTTGGAAGACTAGACTATATGGTTCCTTTGTCTTGACCAAAGGACCGAGAATAGAAATAGAATATGATATAGATATATAGCTTGGGAAAATAAGGAGTGGAATTGAAAAAATTTAAAAGAGGAAATTTTGTTTGTTTTTTTATATGAATTGATTCTTCATTATATTCGAATTGCTTGATGGATCATATGTTAAAGTTCTCTTCTCGTGATTTTATTATAAATATTTGGCAATTATGGATAGAAATTGGATGTCCGCCAATCGTCCGCCCCAAGGAGTATGCATTGGAGTGGATTATTTTGTGAGTCTTTGTTGAACGCTTAGGGACTTCTAGTGGTATGAAATGTCCTTGTTTAAGGTGTTGTTATGTAAAATCGCCATCGCAGAGGAGTTGACACGACATTTAAAGGCGAATGGAATTGATCAAAGTTACACTTGTTGGATAATGCACGGTGAGAAAAAGGTGAATCTTCAAATATGAATGATATTAGTAAGAGATATGCGCCACGGCTGACAATTTAACACATTCATTTGATGCGAACGAATTTGAAGAGATGGCAAAGGTAGTTGAAGAGGATCTTAATGATTGTCCCGAAATGTTTGAGAAGTTGATAATCGATGCAGAGACACCATTGTATGCGGGTTGTAATGAATTCACAAAATTATTGGTCGTGATCAAGTTGTATAACTTGAAAACTCGCCACGGATGGACAGATAAGAGCTTTACCGATTTACTCTCACTTCAAAAGAAATGTTGCCGAATGATAATGTGCTTCCTTCTCGGACGTATGATGCAAAGCAAATGTTGGGGTCTATTGGCTTGAACTATGAGAAGATACACGCTTGTCCGAATGATTGCATTTTATTTCGAATGAACATGCGTTGTTAAAGTCGTGTCCTAAATGTAATGCATCGCGTATAAGAAGAAAGAGTCCGCTCCACAAAAGGTGTTGTGGTATTTTCCTATAATTCCTCGATTTAGGCGCATGTATCGTAGTTCGTAAGATGCAAAACACTTGACATGGCATGAGGATGAAAGGATTAAAGATGGTATGCTACGACACCCGGCAGATTCTCCGCAATGGAAAAAATCAATATTGAGTATCCTAATTTCGGGGATGACCCGAGAAACCTACGCCTTGCATTGTCTGCCGATGGATTTAACCCGCATACGGTATCCAGAGTAGCTCCCACAAAGACATGGCCCGTGATTTTGGCGATTTATAACTTATCGCGTGGCTTTGCATGAAACGCAAATATATGATGTCGTCTTTGTTAATTTCTCGCCCAAACAACCAGAAATGATATTGATGTATACTTGGCTCCTTTAATTGAAGACTTGAAGCAAATGTGGGAGATTGGGGTAGAGGTGTATGATGGGTTCAGAGAAGAAAGTTTCACCGAGGGCTATGATCTTTGGCACAATTAACGACTTTCCTGCATACCGGCAATCTATCCGGATACAGAACAAAGGCGTGTGCATGCCCTATATGTGAAGATAACACGATTGATGTGGTTGGAACATGGTAAGAAGAATATCTATCTTGGTCATCGAGATTTTTGCCATCAACTCATCACTATCGATTGTGGAGAAAGGCATTTGATGGGAATACAGAACACGTAGCTCTCCGCGCTTTGACGCGAACAGTGTATTTGAAAAGGTGGAAGATTTGAACATTAAATTTGGGAAGCCTTTTGCAGAGAGATTGCCAAACGGGGTGGAAGAAAAGTCGATTTTCTTTGAGTTGCCATACCGAAGTCATTATATGTAAGGCATTTCATTGATGTGATGCATGTTGAAAAGAATGTCTTCGAAAGTGTCATTGGTACCTTACTCAATATGCCGTAAGACTAAAGATACCATCAACTCAAGGTTGGATTTGGTTAGTATGGGTTCGAGACCCGAATTGGGTCCTAGTAAAGAAGGGTACACGTACATATCTACCTCCGCAGCTCATACTCTATCTAGAAAGGAGAAGACTCGTCTTTTGTGAGTTTCTTCATGGAGTTAAAGTTCCGAGGATACTCTTCAAATGTGGCGACTCTTGTATCGATTAAAGACCTCAAGTTAAAGTCTCTAAAGTCCCACGATTGTCATGTTCTCATGGAGAATTTGCTACCCATTGGTATACGATCCATTTTGCCTAAGAAAGTGCGTGAGACCTTAACCAAACTTTGTTTATTCTTTAAGGCGATTTGTAGTAGAGTGATTGACCCCGAAAGTTGCCAACATTGCAAAGAGAAATTACTTGTCACTTTGTGTGAGCTTGAGATGTATTTCCCACCTTCCTTTTTCGACATAATGATTCATCTAATAGTTCATCCGTTAGAGAGACACAATTGTGTGGCCTATGTTACATGAGATGGATGTATCCGTTTGAGCGCTATATGAAGATATTAAAAGGATATGTGAAAAATCGATCACGACACGAGGTTGTATTGTTGAGCGCTACATAGTTGAGGAGGCTATTGAGTTTTGCACGGCTATCTATCTAGTCTTGAATATTCTGTGGGACCGCCAAGGTCTCGTCATGCAGAAGGATTAGTAAAGGGATGACAGAACTAAATTAGTGATGGTATCAAGGAAAGAACTAGAGCAAGCACACTTGTGACGTTCTTCACAATGATAGTGAGGTTGATTCATATGTTGCCAAGCACAAGGAGATTCTTAAGAGTCAATTCCTGAAAGAAGCAAGTTTGGTTAGCAAAAGAACACAATAGGAGTTTCATAGTGTGGCTAAAACATCACATTGATGGTGAGTGTGTTTCAATCCTACTTCGATTTCAAAAAGATTGAGATGGTTAGCAAAAGGTCCAAATATACATGTCTTCTCTTACAACAAATTATCTAATGAACGAGTGCACTTTCTATACAAAAGAACAAGATGATCGTGAGTAAAATGCAAAATAGTGGGGTGACTCTTGTAGCTCATTCTATGCATGCATCCAAAGGCAAAGATAGAAATCCCATATATGCGAATATGTCTTACTTTGGCTTCATTGAACACATATGGGAGTTGGATTACAATATGTTCCAGAGCCCGTGTTCAAATGTGAATGGGTTGACAATAATCTTGGTTTACTGATTGATGAATTAGGGTTCATGCAGTGAATTTCAACAAGTTAGATATAAAGATGAACCTTTTATTTTAGCATCGCAAGCTCAACAAGTGTTTTATGTCACCGATCCAGCTTAATATCAATTGGTCTATTGTTCTATTGATCGACAAAAAATTTGTGTATAACAACGATGATGATGAAGCACCCGATGATGTTGGTGTTGAGGACGACCCTTTCTTCGTAACATCGTAACCAATAATAGGGAAAATACTTCTATAGAGGATGTTGTATATTTTAGAAAAGATCATAATGATGGAATTATTATTCGTCGGAAAAAAATACCAAGACACGAATTGCAAACAAAATTTTATCTAGGAAAAGGAAAAGGTAATATAGACTTAATGATATATCCACTACGCCAAATGTACATGCTTTGTCGCTTTTTTTGGGCATTGGTAGCGCTTTAAAACGCTAGAGAAGTCGGGCGCTACTAATGCGCACACCCCATTAGTAGCGTTTTAAGAAACGCTAGCCATTTACCCAGCGTGTTTTAGACATACGTGGCGCTTTTATATAAAACGCTAGCCATTGACCCAAATACTTTTTACAATTCCTAGCGTTTTAGAAACGCTAGGGATCCCATAGCTCATTTTACTACCATTCCTAGCGTTTTAAATAAAAACGCTAGGGATCCCATAGCTCCTTTTTATTACCATTCCTAGCGCTTTAAATTAAAACGCTAGGGATACTATAGCCCTTTTTATTACCATACCTAGCGCTTTATATAAAACGCTTAGGATGTCAGAGCACCTTTTACTAGCATTCCTAGCGCTTTATATAAAACGCTAGGGATGTTATAAGATTCCTAGCGCTTTATATAAAACGCTAGGGATGCTATAGCACCTTTTATTAGGCATTCCTAGCGCTTTATATAAAACGCTAGGGATGCTATAGCACCTTTTATTAGCATTCCTAGCGTTTTTCTGTAAAAACGCTAGGATCCTCTAGCTCCTCTTTACAATTCCTAGCGCTTTATCTTTAAAACGCTAGGTATTGAATGAATTTTTTAACTTCATTTCTAGCGCCACTTCACTCTAAAACGCTACCTATTGACTGAATTTTTTTAAATATTTTTTTATTTTGGTTTGTTCTCCATTTTAATTACAACCTATAAATTCATTCCCTTTTCAACAAATTCGAAAAATACATTCCAATCCAATATATCATTCAAACAAAATTCACCAACAAAATTCATCAAATAATATTTCCAATCCAATATATATCATTCTAAGAAGTACTTACAACATAATATAAATCCAATATATACAACATAAATAATAACTAAACTATTATGAATCTCAAAACTTGCTACAAAAAGCTAGAAACATAATGGCACCACTCCCCCTTACTCTGTAAGTTCTTCACAGAGTAATTCCGGATTTTTTGAAGTCGGGAAAATATCAAAATAAAATGAAATAAAATTAGAATTAAAATGTTTATTAAATTTGAGTAAGTATTATAATATCAATATAAAAAGAAATCTAAGTAGTTACCTTGGTTGGGATTGTTACTTTGTCATGAGTGATAATCTCCTTCATAAACCTCATAACATAGTACCCACAATCATTGCTATTTGGTTGTTTAGACACTACAAAGCAAAAGATTATAACTTAATTGTCACATTTTTATGACCAAAAATCAATTAAAATTATAAGAATGATTCTTAAAAGCTTACGCTTATGGGTAGCCATCTTGTTTTACTTGTAGATAATCCCAAGTATTCTTTCAAAGCACTCAGTAACGCCATACATATATATATATAACGTTAAGTTGAACAAAATACATATATTAAATTATACAAATTAAAATGAGAGGGTTACACATACACACCTCTCAACCGATTCTACGAAGTCTTCGTGAGACGTTGTAATGGCCTTGAAGTGAATCCGGATAATAGACAACATTGTGCTTAGGGTTTATTGCAAAGAGTACCCAATGTTGCCTGCAAGTAAATGAAGAAACGAATGAGTACACATTAATTTACACTATAATACAATCCTCAAAATAATTAAACAAGTGATTGAAGACTAAATTTCTCACCCATTATTGAGTGGTGCCAAAAATAAAGAGTCGCCTTCAAATGCTTGGCTTCCATGAAGCGTGAATAGATATAACTTTGTACTTCACTCTTTATAGTCTTAATGCGCTCCTCTGTGTTACCTTTATGAAACACAACTATACAAGCCGGACACAAGAAGAAATACTTCGTGTCCGTTGAGAAGTGACCAAGACGATTGTACAAAAACCTATAAATAATATATATACAACTTTCGCATCCTCATATATATACTCTAATATATACTCTAATATAAACAACTATTGTGTACAAATAATTTAATACATACCTCCGTATACTCGATATCGATGGCAAGTGGCCCAATCCATCTCAACTATAGCTTTCATATCCTCGATGTTGATCATTACCAACTGCTCTGTGCCCACAATCTTATCGGGCAGTAAAAAAATCGAGTCGCCCCGGTTCATTTTTTGAATGTGGACCTTTAGAGAATCGATGTAGTTCTGGAATTCATCATTGGGAAATTGACCAACATGTTGGACTGGCCAGTATAGAAGATGGCCTGAGAGTTTGGTAGTGGAAGGGAAGGTCGGGAGACTTTCATGGAAGGGAAGGTCGGGACACATGGGGTACCTAGTATATATTAAAAAATGATTAATTAGCTAGTTAGTTAACACACATTATAGTCATTTAATTATTAACAAAAATATTGTCACTTACAACGACAAGTTGTTCGTGCCATGCCACAAAAGTACTAAGCGCTTGATCCACAAAGAAATATATCCGCATTAGCAATTGAATGGAGCAATGGTGCACTTCTATTGAATAGTCTACCCTAACTCTCAAATGGTTTTCGTGCATGGCCTGATTGTGCAATGTGGCACTCAATTGGTTACATATCAAACCCACCGCAACCTTTCGATGTGGGTTTGCAATATATAGCTCACACTCACAGCTATCCTAAATCAATTATAAAGAAAAATAAATATACATGATAATTTTATCAAATACAATTGTACAAAAACAGTCGAGTTTTGTTAAATACCGTGTTGAAGGGATGGTGCAGCTATCTCGGGCGCTATGGGGTGCAAGAGTTCTCAATAGGTTCAAAGCAGGGGTGGTGCAAGGGGGATGGTGCACCAACTTTGTGCCAAGAGTCGCTTAAACATCTCTCTCTTCCATTAGCACAAAGAACATTCTTGGATAGCTCGTCATACTTTTCCGCCATGACTTTACAATCCCCGCACCCTTGCTTTGGCTCTTCTTTGGCCCAAACACACTTGTCTGAGGAATCCCATATCCATAACCTAGAAGCCATGTACGCACTAGTATCAAGAGTTCATCTTTTGTTCAAAATGCCAATAACAGTAACATTGTTATAACTAACATGCACTAAGTAACCTAGAGTAAACCTAGAGTAAGAGTAACCTAGAAGCCATGTACAGACTAGTATCAAGAGTTCATCTTTTGTTCAAAATGCCAATAATGTAACATTGTTATAACTAACATGCACTAAGTAACCTAGAGTAAACCTAGAGTAAGAGTAACCTAGAAGCCATGTACAGCATCTAGTATCAAATCTTTTGTTCAATAACAGAACATTGTTATAACTAACATGCAAGCAAAGTGGCAATCTATGTACAATACAATCGTGAGAAAAAGAAAATCCATACCGAGAAATGTGCGTGGAGATGAACGAAATGGGTAACCTTGGCCAGGCGTGGAGATGAAAGAAATGGGTAACCAGTTGTGCGTGGAGATGAACGAAATGTGCAACGGTGATGAACGAAGATGAACGAAGAGGTACGATGAACGAAGATGAACGAAGATGAGTTCTCGGGTTGTTCGTGGAGAAAAGTTAGGTAGATGAGTTCCGGGTTGTACGTGAGTGTGTGAGAGAGATGAGAGGCGCGCTTTGTAAAAATTTTAAGGGCATTCCTAGCGCTTTTTACATAAAACGCTAGGGATCAACTAGCGGCGTGTTTACCATTCCTAGCGTTTCCAAGAAACGCTAGGAATGCTAGTAAAGGTGCTATAGCATTCCTAGCGTTTTGTAAAACGCTTGGGATGCTATAGCACCTTTACTAGCATTCCTAGCGCTTTATGTAAAACGCTAGGATACTATAGCACCTTTTACTAGCATTCCTAGCGCTTTATGTAAAACGCCAGGATCAACTAGCGCCAGAGTTTACCATTCCTAGCGTTTCAAGAAAACGCCAGGAATGCTAGTAAAAAGGTGCTATAGCATTCCTAGCGCTTTCTTTAAAAACGCCAGGATGCTATAGCACCTTTATTAGCATTCCTAGCGTTTCAGAAAACGCTAGTGGATCCTCTAGCTCTTCTTACAATTCCTAGCGCTTTAACTTTAAAACGCTAGGTATTGAATGAATTTTTTAACTTCATTTCTAGCGCCACTCTCTAAAACGCTACCTATTGACTGATTTTTTTTAATTATTTTTTTATTTTTGTTTATTCTCCCTTTTAATTACAACCTATTAATTCATTCCTTCCAAAGAAAATTCATCAAATATCATTCCAACAAAATTCAGCCAATATCATTACAATCCAATATATAGATACACACAAAATTCAACCTATTAATAGATATTTTTGTTTACAAATCATACAACATAATAAGTAACTTACATTATGAAACTCAAAAGTAGCTACAAATTAAAGCTATACCATATATAACATAAATGACTACCGCCTTGACCACTAGATCTCATGATCACTAAGTGATGCCATCCGACTGCAATATAACATAATCCATGTTATTGTTAAATTTACAAAAACAATATAATAATTATCTATTAATAAAAATAACGAGAAATCATTAAGTCTATATTACCTTTTCCTTTTCCTAGATAAAATTTTGTTTGCAATTCGCTGCCTTGGTATTTTTTTCCGATTTAATAAAAATTCCATCATTATGATCTTTTCTAAAATATACAACATCCTCTATAGAAGTATTTTCCCTATTATTGGTTCTCGATGTTCAAGAACGGGTCGCCCTCAACACCAACATCATCGGGTGCTTCATCATCATCGTTGTTATACACAAATTTTTTGTCACCAATAGAACAATAGACCAATTGATATTAATCGGATCGACATAAAACACTTGTTGAGCTTGCGATGCTAAAATAAAAGGTTCATCTTTATATCCTAACTTGTTGAAATTCACCCGCATGAACCCTAATTCATCAATCAGAAACCAAGATATTGTCAACCCATTCACATTTGAACACAGCTCCTCAAACATATTGTAATCCAACTCCCATATGTGTTCAATGAAGCCAAAGTAAGACATATTCGCATATATGGGATTTCTATCTTTGCACTCGGATGCATGCATAGAATGAGCTACAAGAGTCACCCCACTATTTTGCATTTTACTCGATCATCTTGTTCTTTTGTATAGAAAGTGCACTCGCTCATTAGATAGTCATGTAAGAGAAGACATGTATATTTGGACCTTTTGCTAACCATCTCAATCTTTTTGAAATCGAAGTAGGATTCAAACACACTCACCATCAATGTGATGTTTTAGCCACACTATGAAACTCCTATTGTGTTCTTTTTGCTAACCAAACTTGCTTCTTTCCCGAATTGACTCTTAAGAATCTCCTTGTGCTTGGCAACATATGAATCAACCTCACTATCATTGTGAAGAACGCACAAGTGTGCTTGCTCTAGTTCTTTCCTTGATACCATCACTAATTTATTTCCCGTCATCCCTTTACTAATCCTTCCCCGCATGACGAGACCTTGCAAATCCCACGTAATATTCAAGACTAGATAGATAGGCAAAGCGTAACTCAACAACCTTCTTCAACTATGTAGCGCTCAACAATACAACCTCTGGTCGTGATCGGTTTTTCACATATCCTTTTAATATCTTCATGTAACGCTCAAACGGATACATCCATCTCATGTAACACGGGCCACACAATTGTGTCTCTCTAACCGATGAACTATTAGATGAATCATTATGTCAAAAAGGAAGGTGGGAAATACATCTCAAGCTCACACAAAGTGACAGTAATTTCTCTTTGCAATGTTGGCAACTTTCCAGGTCAATCACTCTACTACAAATCGCCTTAAAGAATAAACAAAGTTTGGTTAAGGTCCGACGCACTTTCTTAGGCAAAATGGATCGTGATACCAATGGGTAGCAAATTCTCCATGAGAACATGACAATCGTGGGACTTTAGAGACTTTAACTTGAGGTCTTTAATCGATACAAGAGTCGCCACATTTGAAGAGTATCCTCTCGAACTTTAACTCCATGAAGAAACTCACAAAAGACGCCTTCTCCTTTCTAGATAGAGTATGAGTCACGGAGGTAGATATGTACGTACCCTTCTTTTTACCTGACCCAATTCAGTCTCTCAAACCCATACTAACCAAATCCAACCTTGAGTTGATGGTATCTTTAGTCTTACCCTAAGCATATCGAGTAAGGTACCAATGACACTTTCAAGACATTCTTTTCAACATGCATCACATCAATGAAATGCCTTACATATAATGACTTCCAAAGATGGCAACTCAAAGAAAATCGACTTTTCTTCCACCCCGCTTGGCAATCTCTCCGCGCAAAAGGCTTCCCAAATTTAATGTTCAAATCTTCCACCTTTTCAAATACTGCTCACTCACAAAGGCGGGAGCTCTACGTGTTTCAGATTCCCATCAAATGCCTTTCTCCACAATCGATAAGTGATGAGTTGATGGCAAAAATCTACGATGACCAAGATAGATATTCTTCTTACCATGTTCCAACCACATCCAACTGTGTTATCTTCACATATAGGGCATGCACACCGCCTTTGTTACTGCACTCGCATAGATTGCCGTATGCAGAAAGTCGCAATCAGTGCCAAAGATCATAGCCCTCGTGGTGAAACTTTCTTCTCTCGAACCCATCATACACCTCTACCCCGCCTCCCACATTTGCTTCAAGTCTTCAATTAAAGGAGCCAAGTATACATCAATATCATTTCCTCGGTTGTTTGGGCCTGTAAATTAACAAAGACAAAGATCATATATTTATGCGTTTCATGCAAAGCCACTACAGAAGTTATAAATCGCCAAAATCACGGCCATGTATCGTGGGAGCTACTCGATACCGCGGGTTAAATCCATCGCCAGACAATGCAAGGCGTGAGGTTTCTCGGGTCATCCCGAAATTAGGATACTCAATATTGATTTTTTCCATCATGAGAATCTGCGTGTCGTAGCATACCATCTTTAATCCTTTCATCCTCATGCCATGTCAAGTGTTTTGCATCTTCTGAACTACGATACATGCGCCTAAATCGAGGAATTATAGGAAAATACCACAACACCTTTTGTGGAGCGTACTCTTTCTTCTTATACCGCGGTGCATTACATTTAGGACACGACTTTAACAACGCATGTTCATTCCAAATAAAATGCAATCATTCTGACAAGCGTGTATCTTCTCATAGTTCAAGCCAATAGACCCCAACATTTGCTTTGCATCATACGTCCGAGAAGGAAGCACATTATCATTCGCAACATTTCTTTCGTATGAGAGTAAATCAGAAAGCTCTTATCCGTCCATCCGTGGCGAGTTTTCAAGTTATACAACTTGATCACAACCAATAATTTTGTGAATTCATTACAACCCGCATACAATGGTGTCTCCGCATCGCTTATCAACTTCTCAAACATTTCAGACAATCATTAAGATCCTCTTCAACCACCTTTGCCATCTCTTCAAATTCGTCGCATCAAATGAATGTGTTCCGTGTCAACCATGCAAGCATATCTCTTACTAATATCATTCATATTTGAAGATTCACCTTTTTCTCACCGCATTATCCAACAAGTGTAACTTTGATCAATTCCATTCGCCTTTAAATGTCGTGCCAACTCCTCTCTGCAAAGAATCGATTTTACATAACAAAGACCTTAAACAAGGACATTTCATACCACTAGAAGTCCCTAAACGCTCAACAAAGACACTACACAAAATAATCCACTCCAAATGCATACTCCTTGGATGCATTTATCAAGTGACATCCAATTTCTATCCATAATTTCCAAATTATATTTATAATAAAATCCCGAGAAGAGAACTTTAACATATGAAGAGTCTAGTGTGCACAAGTGACAAAACTAATATATTTCTAAACTAGAACCCACAATTAATATCTAACAAGAAATAGAGCAAGGAACAAAAACTCACCAATGTTGTCCGAGTGAGAGAGATGATGTTCACCGAGAGAGATGATTTTCCTTGAGAGAGATGATGTTAATTTGAGTTAGGGTGTTAGGGTTTTATGCTTTACGGGTGAGTGATTTTGCATTTCTCGGTGAGAGTGTTAGAATGAGAAAGGAAGTAGCTCAATAGGAAACAAAAAAATATTATTTAACCATACCTAGCGCTTTTCTAAAAACGCTAGGGATCTATCTAGCGTGTTTTCTAAATACCTAGCGCTTTGAATAAAAGCGCTAGGATCCGCTCTAGAGTGTTTACTAAATACCTAGCGCTTTTATAAAAACGCTAGGATCTATCTAGCGTGTTTTCTAAATACCTAGCGCTTTGAATAAAAGCGCTAGGGATCTATCTAGCGTGTTTTCTAATTGGCTAGCGCTTTTGAATAAAAGCGCTAGGATCCGTCTAGCGTGTTTTCTAATTTGCTAGCGCTTTAAGTAAAAGCGCTAGGATCCGCCTAGCGTGTTACCTAATTGGTAGCGTTTTATTTTAAAACGCTACTAATGGTGTAGCGTGTTATTAAAATGGGTAGCGCTTTTTTAAACGCTACTAAAGGTGGCGATCTCTTTTACAATTCTCGCGTAGTGATCGTTATTTTTATTAATAGATAATATTTATATTGTTTTTGTAAATTTAACAATAACATGGATTATATATGTTATATTGCAGTCGATGGCATCACTTAGTGATCATGAGATCTAGTGGTCAAGATGTAGTCATTGAGGGTCAGGCTGCTATATATGTTTCTAGCTTTAATTTGTAGCTACTTTTGAGTTTCATAATCTAAGTTACTTATTATGTTGTATGATTTGGATATATATTAATTATGTTGTAAGTAATTGTTAGTTTAATATGGTCTTTTAATTTGGTGATATGTACATATGTGTGTATCTATATATTGGTTTGTAATGATATATTGGCTGAATTTTGTTGGAATGTATTTTCTGAATTTTGTTGGAAGGGAATGAATTTATAGGTTGTAATTAAAATGGAGAACAAACCAAAATAAAAAAAATATTTAAAAAAAAATTCAGTCAATAGGTAGCTTTTTAGAGTGAAAACGCTAGAAATAAAGTTAAAATTATTCAATACCTAGCGCTTTAAAAATAAAACGCTAGGAATTGTAAAGAGGAGCTAGAGGATCCCTCAGCGCTTTCGTAAAACGCTAGGAATGGTAGTAAAAAGTGCTATAGCATCCCTAGCGCTTTTACATAAAATGCTAGGAATGTTAGTAAAAAGGTGTTATAGCATCCCTAGCGCTTTTACATAAAACGCTAGGAATGTTAGTAAAAAGGTGTTATAGCATCCCTAGCGCTTTTACATAAAACGCTAGGAATGTTAGTAAAAGGTGTTATAGCATCCCCAGCGCTTTTACATAAAACGCTAGGAATGTTAGTAAAAGGTGTTATAGCATCCCCAGCGCTTTACATAAAACGCTAGGAATGTTAGTAAAAAGGTGCTATAGCATCCCTAGCGCTTTACGTAAAACGCTAGGAATTGTAAAAGGCGCTTATAGCATCCCTAGCGCTTTTACATAAAACGCTAGGAATGGTAGTAAAATTTTAATAGCATCCCCAGCGCTTACGTAAAACGCCAGGAATTGTAGTAAAAATTTTAATAGCATCCCTAGCGCTTACGTAAAACGCTAGGAATGGTAAACACGCTGCTAGATGATCCCTAGCGCTTTATGTAAAAACGCTAGGGATGCTATTAAAATTTTTACAAGGCGCTCTCTCATCTCCTCCTCACACACTCACGTAGACGCCTCTTCATCTACCTAACTTCTCTCCACGACCCAGAAACCCTCCACGAACAACCCGTAACCCGCAACAACCCACACCGTAACCTAAAAACCTGCAACACACTCACGTAGAAGTCTCGCTCATCTACCCTCTTCGCTCATCGCACTGCTAAGTAACCTCCACGACCCAGAAACCCTCTTCGCTCATCTTCGCTCATCTCCACGCCGCATCAGCCTCTCCTCTCTCTCTCCTCGTGCTACACCCAGAAAACCCTCCCATTTGTCTCCTTTTTTTCACTCTCTCCCTTTCAAAAGGTATTTCAAACTCACGCATTTCCACCTCTCTCACCGCAATGACTATTTGTTATGGTTTTTTATGGTTTGTTATGTATCTTTTGTTTGGCTTTCTCTCGTTATTTAGCTCAATGTTGTATCTAATTAGTTGTTAGATTAGTCTAGCTTAGATAGCATTATTAACTTGACTAGTGCATGGCTTTCCTAGTGCATGGCTTTCTCTGCTTACTCTAGGTTATATACTTAGTGCATGACTTTCCTATGTATGTTTACTCTAGGTTACTTAGTGCATGGCTTTCTCGTTTAGTGCATGGCTTTCATATATATGTTTACTCTAGGTTATATACTTAGTGCATGTCTTTCCTATGTATGTTTACTCTAGGTTACTTAGTGCATGGCTTTCATCATACTTAGTGCATGGCTTCTTCTATATTTTGTTAAGTGTTTGTTGGTTCTAAACAATTAGAAAGCTAAAACTCACCGAGTCTATTTCATTTGGGTCATTGCAAGTCCGATGGCATCACATAGTGATCACGAGAGTAGTCAGTGGTGGTGATGGGGGTGATAGAAACACAAAGAAGTTCACTCCCGAGGAATTACATCGAAAAAGAATATCGCCCATCTGATAAGTAAAGGACACGAGAAATATAAGGTAAGTTAATTACTAATTATTAATGTTGTTCTCTACCTTTCCAAGTTATCTAATTATTTAATGATTTAATTATTTAAGGTCCGATGGAGTGTTAAAGGTTTGCCAATTGGAGACAACGGCACAAATTTAATTAGCTTTATTGGTACTAAGGTGAAACAAATCTTTCCAATTTCAATAAAAAGTTGGAATGAGAAAGATAATACAGCTTTTGCCTTAAACCGAAAGATGATTTTTGGTCCTTAATACGTATATAATTTTAGACCTCTTTAATAATCTTATTTAGTGAATTTTTAGTTGTATTTATTTAATCCATTTTTATGTATAAGTAGAAACACTTTGATGTCGATGATGCTCAAGAGATTGGATACTCAAGGAAGCGGGAAGGTTGCATCGCATATAGAATCGATGTGGGGAAAAAGTATTCAAACGGCTACCATGGGACCATCGACAGAGCCTCCAAAGATCAGATACCGGAATTATAACTAAGGAGGATTGGACCAAATTTGTAGATATACGCACTCATGCATCCGGATTTCCCCGTTAGTATATTAATTATTTAAGTTATATATATATATATATTTCACAACAAGATATCATTCATTAATGTATACTTATGTTTTTAAATAGAAAAAGCAAAGCCAATAAAGTGAGAGCTTCTAATCCCAGAGTACTTTTATAGAGGAGGTTCAAGTGGATATCAAATTCTTGAAGAAAGATTGGTAAGACACAATTAGTTTAATTTATTATGATTTAATGAATCTTTTAATTTACAGCTTGATTAATTATTAAACTTAAATAGTTATCAAAGAGGGGAAAGATCCAACTCAAGAATCCTTTGATCGTTGTAATCGTCTGCCGTTAGAGGCCCGACAAAACAAGGATGGGGAGATTGTGGATCCGAAACTAAGGAGGTCAAGGACAAAATTGTAAGTATTCCCTTTGACACTTGTTTATTATTTTTATCCGTTACTCGATTTTTTTTGACACGTGAACATATTTTTTATTGTCGATTAAATTTCTTTGACACTTGTTTATTATTTTTATCCGTTACTCGATTTTTTTGACACGTGAACATATTTTTTATTGTCGATTAAATTTCTTTGACACTTGTTTATTATTTTTATCCGTTACTCGATTTTTTTTGACACGTGAACATATTTTTTATTGTCGATTAAATTTCTTTGACACTTGTTTATTATTTTTATCCGTTACTCGATTTTTTTTGACACGTGGACATATTTTTTATTGTCGATTAAATTTCTCTTGACACTTGTTTATTAATTTTATCCGTTATTTATGTTTGTGCATCGCCAGAAAGCATATCACAATCAGATCACAAGGAGATTTAACAGATTGTGATGGTCAACAAGATGTCCTTGCTCGTGCCTTGGGAAGGGGAAGAGAGATGGTGGTCGGATTAGAGGTTATGGATATGGGATTCCTCCGACAACCGTGTTTGGGCCAAAGAGCCAAAGCAAGGGGTGCGGGATTGTAAAGTCATGGCGCAAAGTATGACGAGCTATCCAAGAATGTTGTCGTGTTAATGGAAGAGAGACAGATGTTTAAGCAGCTTCTTGGCACAAAGGATCGGTGCACCATCCCCGCCGCACCACCCCGCCGAACCTATTGAGCCTCGCACTTCCCCATAGCGCCCGAGATAGCTGCACCATCCCTTCAACATGTATTTAACAAAACTCGACTGCTTTTTTGTACATATGTATTTGATAAAATTATCATGTATATTTATTTTTCTTTATAATTGATTTAGGATAATCGTGAATGTGAGCTATATATTGCAAACCCACATCGTAAAGGTTGCAAAGGGGTTTGATATGTAACCAATTGAGTGCCACATCGCACAATCGTGCCATGCCCGAAAACCATTTGAGAGTTAGGGTAGACTATTCAATAGAGGGTCCGCACTCATTGCCTGCTCCAATTGCTAATGCGATATATTTATCGTGGATCAAGCACTTAGTACTTTTGTGGCATGGCCTCAACAACTTGTCGCTTGTAAGTGACAATATTTTTGTTAATAAGTTGATGACTATAATGTGTGTTAACTAACTAATTAATCATTTTTTAATATATACTAGGTACCCCAAGTGTCCCGACCTTCCCTTCAATAAAAGTGTCCCGACCTTCCCTTCCACTACCAAACTCTCCCGACCATCTACTTATACACCACCCAACATGTTGGTCAATTTCCCATTGATGAATTCCATACATCGATTCTCTAAAGGTCCACATTCAAAAAATGAACCAGATTTACCAAATTTTTTTACCGCTCGATAACATTGTGGGCCCGGAACAGCTTGGTAATGATCAACATCGAGGATATGAAAGCTATAGTTGAGATGGATTGGGCCATCACCATCGATATTAGAGTATACCAGCAGGTATGTATTAAATTATTTGTACACAATAGTTGTTTATATTAGAGTATATATTAGAGTATATATATGAGGATCCGAAAGTTGTATATATATTATTTATAGGTTTTTGTACAATCGTCTTCTGTCCTCTTCTCAACTGACACGTAAGTATTTATTCTTGTGTCCGGCGTGTATCGTTGTGTTTAAGCAAGGTAATACAGAGGAACGTATTATGGCTATTAAGAGTGAAGTACAAAGTTATATCCATTCACGCTTTCATGGAAGCCAAGCATTTGAAGGGCGACTTTTTTATTTTTGGCACCACTCAATAATGGGTGAGAAATTTAGTCTTCAATCACTTGTTTAATTATTTTGAGGATTGTATTATAGTGTAAATTAATGTGTACTCATTCGTGATTCATTTACTTGCAGTGCAACATTGGGTACTCTTTGCAATAAACCCTAAGCAAAATGTTGTCTACTATCCGGATTCACTTCAAGGCCATTACAACGCTCACGAGACTTCAGAGAATCACTGAGAGGTGTGTATGTGTAACCCTCTCATTTTAATTTGTATAATTTAATATATGTATTTTGTTCAACTTAACATTATATATATATATGTATGACGTTACAAAGGCTTTGAAAGAATACTTGGGATTATCTACGAGTAAAACAAGATGGCTACCCATAATCAGAAGCTTTTTAAGAATCATTCTTATAATTTTAATTGAATTTTTGGTCATAAAAATGTGACAATTAAGTTATAATGATCTTTTGCTTTGTAGTGTCCTAAACAACCAAACAACAATGATTGTGGGTACTACGCTATGAGGTTTATGAAAGAGATTATCACTCATGACAAAGTAACAATCCCAACCAAGGTAACTACTTAGATTTCTTTTTATATTGATATTATATATAATACTTACTCACATTTAATAAACATTTTAATTCTAATTTTATTTCATTTTATTTTTCAAGATTTTCCCACTTTTTAAAAATATCCAGACTATCACGAACAACTTACAAAGTAGTAGTGGGGAGTGGTGCGCTTTTGTTTCTAGCTTTTTGTAGCAAGTTTTGAGATAATTTCATAATAGTTAGTTGTTGTATATATTGTATTGGAATGATATTGGATTGGATTGGATTGGAATGTATTTTCCGAATTTTGTTACTTTGTAGCTTTTTGAATGATATTGATTGATTGGATTGGATTGGAATGTATTTTCATAATAGCTTTTTGTAGCAAGTTTTGAATTTTGTTTGAATGATATTGATTGGAATGTATTTTCTGAATTTTGTTGGAAGGGAATGAATTTATAGGTTGTAATTAAAATGGAGAACAAACCAAAATAAAAAAATATTTAAAAATTCAATATTACTTAGCGCTTTATAGATAAAACGCTAGGAATTGTAAAGAGGAGCTAGAGGATCCCTAGCGCTTTACGTAAAAACGCTAGGAATGCTAATAAAAGGTGCTATAAGATCCCCAGCGCTTTTTATGTAAAAACGCCAGGAATGGTAGTAAAAAGAGTTATAGCATCCCTAGCGCTTACGTAAAACGCCAGGAATGCTAATAAAAGGTGCTTATAGCATCCCTAGCGCTTACATAAAACGCCAGGTATGGTAGTAAAAGGGTTATAGTATCCCTAGCGCTTTAATTTAAAACGCTAGGAATGGTAGTAAAAAGAGCTATGGGATCCCTAGCGCTTTTATATAAAACGATAGGAATGGTAGTAAAAGAGCTATGGGATCCCTAGCGCTTACGTAAAACGCCAGGAATTGTAAAAGGCGCTGGTCAATGGCTAGCGCTTTATATAAAACGCCACGTATGTCTAAAACACGCTGGTCAATGGCTAGCGCTTTATATAAAACGCCACGTATGTCTAAAACACGCTGGTCAATGGCTAGCGCTTTTTAAAACGCTACTAATGGGGTGTACGCATAGTAGCGCCAATTTCTCTAGCGCTTTAAAACGCTACCAATGCCCAAAAAACGCTTAGCCATCCTAATACGCGTAGTAGTGTGTATAGGGTGGTTTGAAAATAAATGTCATGTGACAGACAATTATATATGTTGACAAAATTTTAAAATATGATATAAACATTAGTAAATGAAGTTTTCCATAACAATGATTGTTATTAAAGATTACAATGGGAAGTGAAAGAACCACAATTAAAGCTTGTATTGAAATTGTATAGGTAATTCTACAATTAATGTAGTTGTGTCTTTTTAGATTTTCAATAATGTGCAATGGATGGAATTAAATGGAATACAATTTGGACATAGAATCACAATAAAATTAAAGCTTGTTTGGGAAATAGAAAGTCGAATAGTTGCAATTTGATTTTGCAATGGAAAATGAAACGTAAACAATTAAGGTGCACATTGGGAATAGTATAAGGTATTGAAGTTCGTATATAAAAAAATTAAAGCGCAGCATTGAAAATGAGGAGAAAGTCAAACCGATGCAATTTAAATTTGCATAGGGAATCAAATTGTAAGTTATTAAAGCATGCATTGGAAATGTATATGGTAGTTCCGCAATAATTGTAAGTGTGATCAGATCATATTATGGACAAAAATAAAATGATCAAAATGTCCTCCATTTTTGCAGATTTTTTCCGCTTAAACGACTACTTTTTTGGCTGACTCAGATTCTACTTTTATATATAAAAGAAAGATTCATACACCAATGTTAACTTCTCCCCTCCAATATAAACCCTGGATATAATTCATCAGCTCAACGTGAACCCCTTAAACCCGTGAAAATAATAAATCAGTTAAGCAAGTTAACCTAAAAACACTCATATTTCTTCCAACGTTCACTCCATAGTTCCCATACTTCTCTCCCAATTCACAGTCTTTGAAAATAATCATCTAAAACAATGAAACATTGGTTTAGAGCAGCAAAACCATTCCTGGCTGTATTGTTTTTGCAGTGCGGATATGCTGGTTTAGACCTCTTATCAAAAGCCGCATTGAATACTGGGATGAGCAATTATGTGTATACAGTGTACCGTCACGCCGTCGCACTTCTCGTAATAACACCATTTGCTATTTATTTTGATAGGTATGTTCTCAACAAATGCACTATGTTCACCATGTTCATCATGAGAAAAAATAGCCACAGCAATTGGACCATCCCCATCCTTCAACCTTCAACTTCCTTTGTTCTCACTTGTGTGATTTTGCAATGCTAAATATTTGTCATTGCTCCCTCATGATGTATTTTTTCTTTTAACAGGAATAGGAGGCCACCAATGACAATTTCTATCTTCACCCAGATAGTTGGTCTTATTATTGGATGTTTTTGGTTGGGCGTGTTTTGTAAATCTGCAAGTAAGTTTTTCCTAATCATTATTATGACTATTTTTGTTGTTTTAATTTGATTGGATAATAACACCAATTGTGTATCTTAATGCAGGCCATCACACAAAAAGTCTACCCTACAGGACTCTCTCTAACCTCATGGATATTCCTAATGGGAGCTTTAGAAAACATCGTATTGGCTCTTATTATGGAAAGAGGAGAGTCTGCACCATGGGCTTTGAAATGGGACATGGGATTAATTTGTATTGTCTATACCGTAAGGCCTGCCATCTAAACTAAGACTTGATTTAATGACGTTTCATATAATATAGGAACATGTTTTATTATATGTAAACTTTATTCTTATGATAAACTCACCAACTATATATATATATATATATATATATATATATATATATATATATAGTTTATATAAGACACCCATGATATTGTATTGTACTTTTAATAAAGGTTATATTTGTTGTATTGAAGACTTTAGACTATTGACTTAGTGTGAACACTCAATTTTTTCCTGTTTTTCACTTTTTTCAAAAATTACAAAAATAGTCACTTTTACGTATTTTGGGTTTTAGCTTTTATTTACTATGCGAAGGTAATTTCTCTCTCTCAGACCTCTTTTTGACGATCCGAACGGTAAAAGTGAAGACATATGTGCCACGAACCTGCTGTCAAAAATGAAGACGATCCAACGGGTTAACCAATCCGAATCGCACTTTTACGGTGAGATGTTTGAGAAAAAATGGCCCAAAACTGCAGCTATTGCGAAAGCAATTTCTCTCTCCTCAGACCTCGCTTCACGATCCGAACGGTGGAAGTGAAGATATATGTCTCACGAACCTACTGTCCAAAAATAAAGACGATCCAACGGTTAACGAATCCAGAATCGCATTTTTATGATGATAGGTTTGAGAAAACGGGAATTGTGTTCTCCAAGTGGGAATTGTTTTTTTATCTTGTTTTAGTCCCACATCGCTGCAAAGTTAAACATAAACCCCATAGCAATTGACTATAAAAGAGGTTGAGAGGTGAAGGTTTAGAGGGGAGATCATTGGCGGGTTATGATATTTTGGGTCAAGCCTTTGCGCTCATTTCACTAAAAGCCTATCTTTGATCATTTAGTATGTTTTGAGCCGGTTTTCCTGCTCTCAAAGCGATTTTTGCGCTTTGGGTCAAAATGGACTGACGGGGAGCCCGGCTTCACGGCTGACCTAGTCAGATCGCTTGTCCTGCTTCGGCATTCATCGTGTTAAGGTTGGTCTTGTACTTATTTTTATTATTATCTTTTTGTTTATGTACATATTTGCTTATTTTTGTCATTTATTTATTGTTTATTTATTTATTTTTGTGTATATTTATTTATTTATGTATATGGTTTTCTATTTATTTATTTATTAGTTTTATCATTTTTTTAAATACACAAATTATTTATTTATTTATTTTTCTTCAAAAACTAAAAATAAAAATAAAAATGGGTTTGGCCGAGATGTACATCTTATCAAACTCGCAACACTCTGGCTTTAAGAGACCTCGAGTTGTACAACTTGGTCCTAAACCACCTTAAAACTAAAACCGAATGACACGCTTTCTCCAAAAAATCCCAATCGGTTTATTTCTATGTAGCATCTATTTTCAAAAATACAAAAAAAAATATGGGATTGGCCGAGATGTACATCTTATCAATCCCGCTTAAGAGACTCGAGTCGATGACTTAGATCTTAAACCCCTTCAAAACTAAAATCAACCAACAAACAAATTTTCGTGAAGAACTACGTGACTTTGAGTCTCTCATTGCAACAGAGTACGTAGGAGCAGTGTTCCCTGTCAAGTCAAAATTAAATTTTCTTAAATTAGTCATTTGTAAATAATTATATTTCTACTAAATTTTATTAAGTCTTATTTAGGGTAAACAAATAATTAAACGAGTTAGTAATTATTGCACAAATCAAATTTAGGTAAATCGTCTTAGGACAGATGTGTTAGGGTGCAAAGTGAAACTAGTTTTCACCCCTTCCCTTCGCATAACCGACTTCTCGAATCCAACCTAGTTACGCAGAATCGATAACCTTAGGTTTAGATTTTTCTCAATTTCCTATTTAAAAATAAATTGGGTGGCGACTTTCTAATATCTATATTTGAGCCGTCCGCTGCCGAGATCACTGTCCACGCATGTGCATGGCGACTCTGCGGGGATAGTGAGAGTCAAGCCCTGTGATGTTTGGTTGTGCAAAATGATTATAAGGTACGATTTGTTTACCCTCTTAGTTTTTTTTTATTATTTATTTTTATTTGTACATATTCAATTTATATTTATATTTATATTGTGTCCGATATAAAACCCTAGGTTAGAAGACATGTATTATCTCCTATTTGGTTGTATTCTCTAGTTACTTTGCAATATTAATTTGTGATCCTATTTTTAGAATTTGGTTTTGTATGCTCCTTCACACACTACACATACACCGTGAGCACACATCGAGAGTTGAGCTCACACCGAGCCGCAAAAGCACATAAGTTAGAACGAGGATAAGTGGGACTCATTCGATGTACATCCTATGTGACTTCCATGAATTCCTCATCTAGAGCGCGATTCTTCTATGCGAGTACTCACATCCGGATGTACATCCTGTTGTGTTTTACCTTTAGAAGAGTATTTGGCTCTAGAGACCTCAAATCTCAATAGGTTAGGACAACCCACCTTGTGATTACTTCATAATAGAAGCCATTAGACCCAAGGGGTCTAAAGTGCCAATATTAGGACAAACTCGTGATAGGCCACAAAGGGAGTTATGTTGTCTCTTAACCTTGTTTTTTTGTTGTACATTTTTTTCTCTAACAATGCATCCAAAAATGAAAAATCATATTGCATTTCATGCATAAAAAAAGCATAAAAAAAAAAAAACATTGCATTTCATGCATGAAAGACAAAAAAATCATGAAAGACAAAAAAAATATATAGAATTTACTGTGTGTCATTTAAAAATATAAATCCATTTGCATTGCATAAGTCTTTAGAAAAACTACATGTAGTGCACATTTTAATCATCATTCATCATTCATCATTCATCACAATTCATTCATAATAAAACAAATTACAGTACTCATAGCACATTCCCTTTAAATGGGGCAAAAAAATCATTGAATTTCTTGCATAATATAAAAATTTACAGAGCAAATGCATGTTGCATCTTAGGACAAGTGCTTGCATACATACCATGCATTCCATAACATCTTAGTTTATTTGACCCATTGTCACGTAGTATTTTTTTTCTTTCTCTTTTCTCTTTAAAGAAAATCAATAAAAAAAGAGTTTTGAAGCTATTTAGTCTTCATTCATGTTATCTTCACAATAAAAGAAAGAGGTAAATTTTTTGTGCTTGTGTGAAAATGGATGCCAATCAAGCTTAGACTCATGGAATTGGATCATTCTCTTGAAAGTTATTGGGAAGATTAATCATTAGAGGTGTAGAGAAATAACGTGAGAGGGAAGATATCATGGGGGTATATCGAAAGAGGGGGAAAAATGGAGACGTAAGGTTGGCAATCGCTCTTGAATAAAAAGTTCAAAAGCCAAAAAGAGAGAGAATTGTCATTAGCTTGTTTAGTCATGTAAGGTTGAAACCAAGTTAACTTAGTTGAAGCTTTACACTAATGGATTTGCATGAATCTCCTTTCTCCCCGTGTCCCTTAAACACCGACCCTTTTCGAGTTCTTGCCTCAAGTGATAATTCTTAAAGCCTTTTTGGTTGTGTCATTCAAGGATGAACCAAAGGAGCGAATATCAAATCTCAAAGGTCCATTTCCCAAAAAAAAAAAAAGAGAAACGTAAACAAAAAAGCAAAAAAATAAAAATAAAAATAGAAATCAAAAGAAATAAAGAGCAAAGAATGTGTAAAAGAGTATATGTTATTTCAAATTAAATTTTTGAAAATGCGGAATCATTATTTCAAATGAAGAGTGACCATTTTTTTCTATCCCATAAAAAGAACCCTCATTATCGCTTTTGAGCCAAGAACTTCTATTCACTAAACCTCGGACAAGGATCAACACTACAATAGAATTTAGTGCATTCAGCTTTTCCAAAGTTATGAAGTCAAAGAGATAGTGGAAATGGGCTTCAAAAAGAAAAGAGAAAATGAATAAAGCCCGCAAGACTAAAAGCAAGTATTGTCACCTGCAAAAGTTAGCAGCACAAAAGAAAAAGTAATGAAAAGCAGAGAAGTGAAAAAAAATTTAAAAATGTGAATGATTTGAGGATTGGGAAACATAAGAGGAAGTTCAATGCACTAAAGATTCATGATTCATTCCCATAACCCATTACCCATACCCATAAGATGTTTCTCAACCTTTTCTACTCCTTTCTCTTCCATAACCCGTATCCAAAAAAAAACATTTCTTCAAGCCTTTCTAGCCATTTTTCTTCCATAACTCATAAACCCATATTCATAAAACCTTTCTTTAGCCCTCCATTCATTTTCCTTCTATAAAACATAACCCCGCCTCAGAAAACATTTCTCGGGAGCCTTCTAATCACCTTTTATTTCATAACCTATAACCCATAGCCACATTGCAAACTCCTAAAAGTCCACTTTGATAGATGAGTGATTGTTTTCATTTTCACAAATGTTAATTTTGAAATAATCATTTGCTTCTTTTAAGCTATCTTTTGCTCTCTAAAAAGAAATGTATATAAAAGAAAAAGAGAGAATCCTTTGGATTGAAAACCCGAAAGGCGCTCCTAGGCAAAAATTAGGATAATAATAAAAATGATAACAAAGCCTA